>OY728152.1:1914907455-1916170312 GCA_963277665.1 Viscum album
AAAATCATGGGTAAGGGTTTATATGTATTTTGGGCCAGGTATTTTGACATGCATCCATCACATTTGGTTATAAATAGCCACCTCTTAGTACCCATTGATAGTTAATTAAGAATTTTGAGATTTTCTAAAATTATTATGTTTGTGTTTCTTGTGTTCAGAGGTGAATTAATGTAAGGACTATCAAAGGAGTGATAAAAAAATTTGGTGCTTTATAATTAGGGTTTTAAGGAGAAAGTATCCTTGGGGTCCTAATTGATTATCCCCATTCCCCTTTTATTTCCTTTTCACTTATTTTAATTTTCATTTTTACAACTTCCATCACTTGTGTTTCCACATTTCATATAATCAATACCCCATATATATAGTTTATCATATCAATAGCACACGAGAAACCCACCAAATAGCATAAGATCCATGAATATGCCCCACTTACAAACCAGCAGAAGGAATCACAGAAGTTCCCAAGCACAAAACCAACAAGCACTCCTAGGGGAAGTTTAACCAAGGAAACAAGGCGTCTAAAGGAAAAATATAAAAACCCCAAAAGAAGTAGTCACAAATGATAGAAACCAACAACACACACATTCATGAAACCACTCACAACCACCCACCCACACACACACACCCACCCACCCACCCACACACAAGTTTCCAAAATCCATCACCCATCCAAAATTCTAACTTTATACAAATAAATAGAACCACTAAACCCCATCCCCACAGCCGACATCATCCAACCAGACCAGCATGCCTATCCTAACAAAGCCTAGAGTAAAAGACCTCTACACAACCATGCCAACTAATGGCCACTACACCAACACCTACATTCACAAGAACCCTAAACCACACCAGATCAAACCACAATAAGCAGCTATAATAGACAATAACACCCAAAATATTAGCTAGAAACCAAATCATCCCTAGAAAACCATCTGGCCCCATCCATCACCATCTTAACTCCTTGCATTAAAATGGACCACCCCAACATAAGAAAGTTTAAAAAACCAACAGTAAACTAGTACCATCCATCTGAAGTGCCCCACATCACCCACTCCTAACCCATCATACAACCTAATGAATCCCCAAGAAGTCCCTGATCCAAATGCGAGCTAATACCGACCCTGAATCCAACACCTCTAGACCAACAAAGTAGTCAACATGCACCCACCCTAGAAATAGAACCATCTATCTACCAGAAACATGCCTCCCAACCTGCAACATCCATCATCACAAGGAAATTTTAGAAAATCCACCATAGAAATCACTACACCATTAACAAACAGAATACACAAGATGGGGAAACGAGCACAATCCAACTGAACCTACTCCACTATGGATGGAAGTCACATTACTCCTCTAACCAATTACATGTTTATAAAATAGTAATTCACAAAAGTAAACCATGTTTCCAAGTTGCATGATGTTAAAAATTATAATAACTATAATCCTCACCAAATGATGTTAAACTATATATCTACATCTGAGGCACAGGACATTAAACTCTACACAAGGTTGAAACTCTATGACCTTAAACTAATACCGGATGGTCCATGAAATGTGGCCTTAATATGTTTTCAAAAGGACCGAGTTTCGTGACCTTAAAATAGGGGAAAGTCGATGAGGGATGATTTCTGTGCTCGGTTCAGTGCTTCCCCCTTTAATCTGGTTACAAAAAGCTGACCATGGAGTTGGATAAGAGGGAATTTACTGCATTTGATGCTAGGGCTTGCTCGCTCGATGTGCAGGTAGGGCCTGAAGGTTCCCCATTGGATAACTATCTCAATGATGTTCATTAATTTAAAGTGGTTCTAGAGGGGGTTAATCTTTATTATGAAAATCTTCCCAGTATCCATTCTATTTCAGTGTCTTAAAGGTTTACGGATAATTTATATGGTTTTCCTACAAGGTATTTTAATGCAGAAGAAATTTAAAGGGTAGTGGAATACCGTATTTGGACCCTGGTGGCTTCCATTGGACGGGATAAGCTATCATTGTCTTTTTCAGTTCTTTTTTGAACTCTTGGGGTCACCATCAACAATAGGAAGTTTTAGAATTATCCAGCTCTGCCTTCTACATCCAACTGTTTTTCAGAGATGACTTCGTTAAGGACTGGTATATAGAGGGAAGGATATGTGGTTCTTAGACATTCTATATTTCTGGAGTGTCCTGTAACATGAACAATGTGATGGAGTCTAGTCTAGTGGTAATTTGGGTTCGACTACCAGTGTTACCACTTCCGTTTCAGAACCCGTCGCTTCTACAGTCAGTGAGAAATACGCTGGGTCGTTTCCTGTTTTTGGATGATGATACTCTTTGTCTTCATTCGGCAGATTCTCCACAAACCTACGTTGAGATGGATTTATCATTGAAATTCCCAACATGGGTTCTTAACATAAGTGGTGAGGGGTTTTCTGGGTGGTAAAGAGTCTTCCATCAGGGTGTTCCAAGGTTCTACACCCACTGTTGTCGAAAAGGGAACTCACTGGATTTTTGTAGGAGGAACTATGGCCA
Organism: Viscum album; assembly: GCA_963277665.1. Classification (NCBI taxonomy): domain Eukaryota; kingdom Viridiplantae; phylum Streptophyta; class Magnoliopsida; order Santalales; family Viscaceae; genus Viscum; species Viscum album. Next base: position 1,914,909,967 of record OY728152.1, read on the forward strand.
TGGAAGGCCATTTGGGTTGAGTGCTCTGGGGTTGTCTTCGATAGGGATGCCATATGTATATCTCAAGGTGGTATCACCGGGAAAGGGGCAAGTGCACATATTGTCGATTGTGGATTCTGGGTCTCATAAAAAAGGACTTTCCATGGGATCATGCATAGGAGATTTCCGATGAATATTATGATGTTGAGAGTAGGGTCCTCTGGATTTAAAATTTTACCGACACGCCTCATGCACCAGTTCTATTTTCGAGTCTTTTAAATGAGGTGTTAGTTTTGGTGCTGGCTATGTCCTTGAATCATAGTGCCATTGTGTCTCGTACGTCACCAACTGCTAGGTCCCAAGTACTGGAAACTAGCACATCTGATATATTTTTTAGCTTGGTTCCCACTCTAATGGATGTTATGAAATCATTTAGAAAATAGGATCCCACATTTTTTATCATGGAGAATAAGGTATTAGCATCCATTTCAAGTGGTGTTTGTCTGGAAGCACACCGAAGAAGGACGCGAAGAAATCAGATAATGGGGTGACTCAAGATATCTCCCCTCCTTCTGACCCTTCAAAAACATGCAAACCAGTGGGTAAGGTATCAAATGTATTAGCTGGGGAGGGAGGGAATGATTGGGTTTTCTCAACTAATCACTTTGCGGTTCTAGGGGTTTCAGGGAATAGCTAAGGAGGTGCGGGTTTTCTGAGCCATGAAGCGGAGATTGTGTACTTTCCTTGTTTGTCCCCTAGTAACTTGGTTCTAGTTACCTATGAGTGATCTTGGTCACACTCCCCTACCGGATGATCTACACCGGTTAGTTTCGAATGTAATAGGAGTTCAGTATCGAGTTTCAAGGCCGCTCCTTTATCTTATCAATGATTTCATTAATTGTATGGAATGGGATGGGCTATGGTACAAAGGCCAAAGGTTCTTACATCTATAATTATGGTCTCCATTTACAGGTATAATTTCTCACTATTTTGTAATCTAAACAACCAGTCGATCATATCCCCTTCATAAATCATATGGGTTTTTATAGCTGTTTTAATGAAAATCCATTCAATTGCGACATATGGGTGTTTGGGAAGCGTAACATTGAGGTGGAAAAGGTTGATGTCTCAACTCATCACATCACTATGAAGGTTAAAGTGGGATTCACAATATTGTTTTTATACTTTATATATTCTATCTATTATTTCATTGTAAGAAGGGAGTGATGGTAGTCTTTAGAAATGTTCTACACTAGGAATATGTCTTGATTTGTGGCATGTGATTTTAACACTATTTCCGAGGCTTATGAGAAGAAAGGGGATTCCGATTATTCCAATGTTTCCATGTAGGACTTCAAATTCTTAATGAGTTAAAATTTATTATTTTATTTGTGTTAGGAAGGTGGATGTTTCATATGATGTAATAATAGAAGTGGCAATAGCCGTATATGGAGCAGAATTGATCGCTGCATAGGAAGCATAAATTTCCTGGATTATTTCACTTATATTTCGATCAAGAACCTACCTAGAACCCTCTCTGATCATTCTTTGGTAGTGATCAATATAAAAATGGGGAATATGGGTCTAGAACCCTTCATCTAATCAATAATTTGGTCAATTATGGAAGGCATCACACAATTTGTCATTGACTTGTGGTTGAAGCAAACTGATGAGAGTCCATAGGAATGCCTAATGAAATGGATGAAACATCTATGAAATGGACTTTTTTATTGGAGGAGTGGAAGAAGAAATAATGACTATTCTCTAAAGTTGATTCAAAATGATATTGAAAGGCATGAAGGTAGTCTGGAATGGAGTTGGGAAGCTGATGTGTTTTCCCATCTCAGTGAAAAGAAAATGTTACTTAATGATAAACTGCTAGAGGTTGAGAGGACTTATAGGGATAAAGATATATCACTCTGGTAGATGGAAGGTGATCAAAAGATGGCCTATTTTCAATCATGTATTAAAGATAAAAGGGTGTCATGTAAGGTTAATATCAAACTACAAGATGGTTCCTTCACTAATGATGTGGTTATCGCTCGGAACATGGACCTTAATCATTTCAAGCCTCTACTGGAAGAACCATATTACTACCCAGAAAATAGGTTGGATAGGGATGACAAGGAGGCATGGCTACAGTAGGGAATACATTGTTTGATTAATGAGATTGACAATGTTTTCTTTGAGGCATTGCCAACTAGGGAGGAGACAATGGAAACTATTTTCAGTATGAAAGATGAGAGCACACCCAGGCCAAATGGATTCCCTGAATCGTTCTTTATAGATGTATGGGGGATCATTGGAGGTCAGGTGAATGAAGCTATTTATTATTCCTTCAAAGTGGGGGCTCTGCCGAGAAAATCTTGTGCATCCAAGGTGGTCTTGATCCCTAAGGTAGAGCATCTGGAAACATTTATTCAGTATCACCCCATTTTCTTATGAATCTTTTTGTATAAAATATTATCAACCATCGTTAATAAGAGGATGTATACCTTTGTTATGAGATTGGTTTCTGAGGAAAAAAATTGATTTATTCATGGGAGAGGCATCCAAGGTGATCTTGGAATTGGGAAAGAAATGGTGGTGGATATCTGTAAAAAGGCTCTGGGATCAACCATTATCATCAACGTTGACATGATCAAACTGCATGATAGGTTTGAGTGGTGCTACCTCATTATAATTTTTAGGATTTTCGACTTTAGTACATGGGTTTGTGATTTGATGTTCGAGTGTTATTCTTCCCTACAACTATCCATTTCCTTCACGGGGAAGAAATTTGGATTCATCAAAATGTCTTAAGGTCTCTGGTAGGATGACCCAATATCTCCTAATTTTTTTATCATGGATCATAATGAAATATCTTGGAATTTAACACACAACATGGAAGAGGGGATCATTCTTCTTTATAAAAATAGGGAAGGAGATAGTATGATATTTCATTTGATGTTCGTTGATGATATTATTTTCTTCATTAATGGTAAGAAGTGCTACTCCATAAAAGGATGGGAAAACATAATAAAGATATATGGGGAAAAAATTTGGTAGAGGATGAACATAGAAAAGAGAAATGTTTACATCTCATGAAAATGTGGGTCACATCGAGCCAGGGATATCATTAATAATTTGGGTATGCATAAGATAACTTCCAATGATTTATTTGGGTGTACCCATTTCAAACTGCAGAATCAATAAGTGTTTATTTGAAAAGCTGATATATAAAATAACAGGTCTAATATATAATTGTAAGAATTTATTTCTATCCATTGAGGGTCTCATAACATTGATAAATAGTGTGCTATCATATAAGGAAATGGATGTGCTCTCCATTATTAGGGTACCAAACGAAATGATCAATATCATTGAAAAAAACATGAAAAAGTTTATTTGGGATACCAACGATATGTGTAGATGCCAATGGGTGAGCTACAAGTGGTTGGAACTACCAATTGATGAATGTGGAGTCAACTTACAGGATATTATAGAAACCATGCATGCCATGAAAGTGAAGCTTTAATGGGAGATAATTTAATGGGATTCTAGTTGTGTGAGATTCATGAAGCACTGATATAGAGAGATGTGGAATGACTGGACCTATGGAGGGTGTTTTGAGATCAGTTACTGGAGATACAACTTGAGTGGGGAACCCTTATTCATTCCAGGATGCTCGTCGCCATATTTATCCTTCAAAGAAGTAGCTGGGTATTTGACTCTCATCCAAGAAATCCTCAACAATAAACAATGTAAGATTTTTGATAATATTGTATTAAACGAGGAACTGGATAAATGCATCCTTATACCTCCAAAGTAATGGTGTTTTAATTGATGTGTCCTTCGAGAATGTTTGCATGTTAGGAATGGAAATAACGAATGGGAAACAACCCTCTAGTGAAAATTTATCACATCGAAGCTAAATTTCATGGTTTGGAAATTGATTAATAGGTCTCTTCTGATAGAGGACTATATATCGAATAATGGTTTTCTCTATTCTCTCATTGCTGGTGATGTGACAAACTAAATCGTACAACGTACACAATTGTACACCACTGAGCAGCGCTCTTGACTCTACTCCCAAAGAGTTCCAAGGTCCATAATATGCACTAAATCCTAAAGTGAATGGACCGTTGTTATCCCTTATCATCCCTCCACCACTCATGAATACATCAACACATGACCCATCCACTTAGAGTTTTAGCCTAAATGACCGTGGGTTCCAAAATACCCATGCTCCAAAATTGGAATTTTTTTTTATCTTCAAATAGAAATACACTTGGAATCAACTTCCTAGGAGATGGAGAGGCATACCCACCAACACGGAGACTCCTAAGTTTTTCCACCCAATTTCATATCCACACCTGTATCCTAGATTGAGAAAACTATATTACTACCCTTTTTTCTAAGACTCCCAAATAACCCATAACCCAATAGAGAATTACTTGATGTGCGCTTTAGCCTCCTCACAACATGTATCTGTCCCCTGAACCCAATTAAAAATTCATTATTCCTTGGATTCACCGCCTTCATTCACATCCATGAAGCATTCCCTAAATCTCCATAATCCTGCAAAAACATCACTCTTGATGGAAATATTCGAGAACGACTCTTGACTAAGTGGAAAATGACTCAAAAACTCTAGTGGAAATGATGGAATGGAGGATTAAGGTACCATGGGAGTTGACTTATATTATCAAGAATGGGAGGATCTTATTGGATCCGGAACATAAGGTCGGGCATACACCACCTGAAGACCCACCCCAAACTATATCCAGCACACTAGACAATCGAGAGAACCAGAAGCCTACAATAGTAATCCAAAACAATGAATAAACACCAGAAAGCCAACCCCTATGCACCCAATACATGTTTCCAACCATAGTAGAAATCAAAAACTAACCAGAACCATGAACCATGTAAGTGTATCCTGTACTACACCATATAGAAAAATCCAAACAGCAACACCCCTAGCTGAAACCCATCTTCAACGGTCCTTTCATTCCAAACAGCAACATGAAACTCAAAACCTCACCTCCTAAATACTCCACAAGAAACCTATAACCCCACTATGAGAATCTATGTATGTCTCTATTGGATAAACCCAGCATCTCCCAGCCTCAGGATTAAGAAGCATCCAATGTAGGGGCGGCTACTGTCCAGGGGGTCCAGTAGGGGGTAGCTGTTCAAGGGGGGTCCAGCAGGGGGGCAGCTGTTCAGGGGGGTCCAGCAGGGGGGGGGTATGTCCAGGGGGCTGCTGTCCAGGGGGTCCAGGGGGGCTGCTATACAGGGGGTCCAGCCGGGGGGGGGGGGTGCTGTCCAGGGGGGTCCGGGGGGGGTGTGTTGTCCAGAGGGTCCAGCAGGGGGCTGCTGTCTAGGGGTGGTCCAGTAGGGGGGGGGGGGGTTGCCTATGGGGCTACTATCCAGGGGTCCTTCTATCCAGTAGGGGGGGGGGGCTATCCAGGGGGGTCTAGTATGGGGGTGCTGTCTAGGGGGTTCCAGTAGTGGGGGGGGGGTTGCACTATTCTTGTTTATTGAGTTAAATTATTTGTGAATATTCTAAGAAGTTTTGTTGTACTATAATTTAGTGGATGAGCACTACTATGTTCTACCATGTGTTGTAGGTACTTTTGGGCTGGTTCCAGACTTCTTTGATAGTTTTTCTTATAGGGAGACTCATGTAAGTGGATTTATGTGTTTTTCATATTTGGATTTGTTTTTTATTATTATGAAAGTAGCATTGGTGTATAATTTAATTTGGAGAGGACTGGTAGGGGGTAGGGGAAACATGTAGGGGGTGCAAGTGGGGGCTGTTAGGGGGTGTCAATGGGGGCAGGAAGGGGTAGGGGTAAATGGGCGGGGTGGGGGGGGGGTGGGGGGGGGCAGGACTAGGGGGCCTGGGGGGGGTTGCAAGGCCTGTCCAGGAGGGTGGGGGTGGCTATCCAGGGGATTGGAGGTCTGGGCTGTCCAGGGGGATCTTTCCAGGGTCTGGGGGGTGTCTAAGGTCTGTCGAGGAGGGTGGGGGTGGTTGTGCAGTGGTGTGGAGTTCTGGGCTGTCTAGGGGGGTCTGTCCAGGGTCTGGGGGGTGTCCAGGGTCTGTCGAGGAGGGTGGGGGTGGCTTTCCAGTGGAGTGGAGGTCTGGGCTATCCAGGGGGCTCTGTCCAGGGTCTGGGGGGTGTCTAGGGTATGGGGGGTATGGGAGGGGGGTGTTCCATTTTTTTTCTAGGAGGGTGGGGGTGGATATCCTGGGGAGTGGAGGTCTGGGCTGTCTAGGGGGATATGTCCAGGGTCTGGGGGTGTCCATGGTCTGTCTGGGGGGTGTCTAGGGTCTGTCTGGGGGGTCTAGGGTCTGGGGGGTGTATAGGGTCTATCTGGGGGAGGGGGGTGTCCAAGGTCTATCCAAGAGGGGGGCTTTGTAGGGGGGGGGGGGCTGTCCAGGGGAGGGGGGTTTATGTAGGGTGGGGGTGTCCAGTGTCTAGGAAAGAGGGGTCTGTAGGGGGGGTATGTTCTGGGGGGTGTTCAGGAGGGGATGCAAGGGGTGTCCAACAGGGGGGATGCTATCTGGTTGGGGTTGTATTGGGGGGGGGGGGTGTCCAGGGGGGTGAGTGGGGTCTGTTCAGGGGGTGAGTGGGGTCTGTCCAGGTTGGGAAGGGGGGTTGTAGAGGTATGGGTGCATGGGGGGATTTAAGGTGCATTTGGGGTGCTAGGGGGAGATTGGGGGGGGGGGGGATTTTCACCGGCGGTGGGGAGGATGCAAGGGTCCATCACCTTAAGATCGGTGATGATTTTTTTACGAAATGTGTAGGCGTAAAGCCACAGTTTTAAACTGTAGCTATAGGTCTATAGACACGGTTCCTAATCGTGGCTTTATATCTGTAGCCACGGTTGCAACCGTGGCTCTAGGAGATGAGTGATTTTTGCCTATGCCATGGGTTGAAAACCGTGAAACATATTATCTAACAATGACATTTAATAAGAATTAACTCTTATTTTTTAGATATAGCTTTTAATGAACCGTTTGGGATTATATGATCCTTGAATTTGAAGTAATTACGGGTTATTACGTTTTGGGATACAAAATGATTGGTATTTTATAAACTATGAGGATAAATAATTTTAGGGTTATTTTTTAGGAAATTATATATTTTTTTTAAAAAAATTTATAATTATGTTATAGTCTTAAAAAAAGGAAAAAACACAGACATCATGACATCCCGTCGCGTCAGACAATGCTGTGGGAATCAACCCATAACCAAAGTGCGACTAGGATTTCTCACCTACCACTAGAATACATAAAGTCCCGAGTTAGTATGACTAATTATTTTTAGTTAAATTATTTTATTGATCAATAATAAGTTGATTTTTCGAACTTCTGTTTTATCAAATGGATATCCTATTATAGGAAAATAATTTGCTGATTAAGTTATCAATGTTACTTTGGAAGAAATTATCTATTTTGAGAAGCCTATATGCCTAATGAAAATATAATACTATGGGATTCAATTTGAGGAGTAATGGTTGAATTTTATTTTTCAAGAATATATGTTTCTATTGTAGACATATTATGATTTAGGTTTATTTATGAAAATGATTAAACTATCATGGAGAACATGGGATTAGGTTAATTACTTTTAGTATGAGACTTTAGGAGTACTCGTTGTTATTTGGAGATAAATGTTAAGATTTATTAGGGAAGAATCTATGATCAAATCCTTAATAATTTTGGGTTTCAAATCATAGTTTGGATTATATAGAATATTTTTAAGGATAATTGTGTATTGAATGGTACTTGTTGAAATTTTTGTACTATTTGTAAAATTTTATAGATTAATAGAAGTATTTATTTTTATAAAGGATTATCCTTTTTTGGGAATATCTGATCTCATACTATCCATTTTTTTTTCTATTTAATGTACCAAGATAAGATGGTTAGATAGTTAATTTTTTCTTGGATTATGTTCTTCTATAAAATTTGATTCTTCTTGAATACTCATCGTTTGGAGAAAATATGAGTTTGTGGTTGAAATTTGTTAATGTATGAAATCTACATGAAGGGTAAGTATATATCATTATGTTCTTAGTCATCCTAATAATGAAAATTCAGAAACATTATGAAAAGGAAATTAAAACAATTTTTTTCTGTTTTCTTTTCCTTCTAGGGAATCAAAGACCATTTAACTCGTCATAAGTTTATGGTTTCCTGGTAGTTAAATTTCCCCTCATAATTTATTCTATCATTCTCCATCAAAACATGACACTTAGTTTCTCTTCATAACATTATTTTCCTATATGGAATCTTAGCATGTGTTATATTAGGTAACCTTTGTACTTCTCTTTATTTCGTTTAAAGTTATAGTTTTATTGACTCTTTTTCTGATGTGGGACTTTCAATGAAGTTTCCATATCCAATTTTAAAATTGTGAGGATATAATTTCTAAAAGGGGGGAAGGATGTAAGAACCCAGGTATTTATAGAATAATAATTATTTTCATTCCTATTAATATTTATAAAAAATATATTAATTTTACGTGACATGGGACACTTATTTTGATAGCATACTCTAGATACAACACCTAGTCTCTCTGAAATCTTACGTTGTAGTCAACTTTGAGTTATACCGAAATATTGCATAATAATAATATTATTATTTTAAATGATATTAATGCCTAGCCATTAGAATGTCGGCAATGAATAATATCAACGGAATTTTGAAATATGGTTTAAAAATGTGAAAATAATGATTCATTGTTTACCAAATTTATTAGATATGGAAATAAAAACCTATTGAATATAAAAAATATGTTTTTATGAAAAACTCTTTATAGGAGAATAAATGTGTTTATAAACTCATATCACTCATTATATATTTTTATTTAACAAAAAATATATTTTACATATTCAATGTAATGTTTTAAATTCATCTAATATGATTTCAAGATATGATATAAGATCTAATTCATTTTTTAGATAAAAGAATTATTTTTCTAAAAATGCAGTTTTACCACCTTTTGAGGGAGAACCCTTTTTAAATTTAGTTTTTTTCAAGGTTATATGTTATATTTGAAAAAAATAAACCTTTTATTTATAATAAGGCCAAAATATTACTTTGGTAGAAATTTTGTTATTTTTCGGATATAGTTTATTTTTTAATGAATAGTGAAAAATACTGCATTTTAATTCAGAACATCTTTTTCATCTAATTTATTAATATAGATAGATTGTACTTTTAATTGATTTAAAATTATAATTGGATTATATTTTTATAATTTAATCCAATTATGGTAATTTGAATTAATTAAAATTTTTAATTATACATAAACACATGTCAATCTTTTGATAATTATTTCTTCTTAAATACTCACTATTTGGTTTTGACAATGAGAGATAATTTTAAATTAATTTCTTCCACTTCTGTGTTTTGTATTTTGGAAAACAAATTACATATTTGGAATCATGATTTCCAAATTGTGTAAATATGTACCATTTAGTTTTACACATTACGAATAGGAACTTCAGTAAATATTTTATTTACCATGGTAAAAGGTTAAATACGGTAAATAAGAGTAAACAATAATATTATAATTATATAAAATTACACTAAAACGTGTCATAATCCTATTTTATGATACATTTACGACCATGGGAATCCTTGGGTTGATTTTGGGACCCCATGGAGCCACTTTGATGAGAAAATGACATTTTATAAGAATTAATTTAAAGTAAAAAAATTGTAGCATAAACATGTATATTTTAGTAAAACAATTTTTATATGGGGTTATATAAGTGATATGTTAGAAAATAAATAGTAATTAGAAATATAAAAAATTTTAATACATCATGGTATATTATTTATAATTTTTAGATCTCAAATAAATAAATTTATTAATGACATAATGATGATGTAGTGATTATCTTATTAATGAATGATTTAAATAAATGAGATTATAAATATTAAAATGAATTTATTTTGAAAAGTTTATTATCCTAAACGAATTTTAGGGATTATTATGACTTTTTATATTATAATCAATGATGTTTTTTTAAAGAATCAAGTTATTATGGATTTTTTAAAAATTCATTATATGAATAGTATAAAAAGTGACATAAATGAGTTTTTAAAACAAATACTATTTTATTAAATGATTTAATAGTCCTAAAAATCTATGATATATCCAAATGACATAGAAAATGTTTAACATGTCATCCATAAATCACTTGAGTTTCTATTGGTATTTTTGGGTAACTATATTAACCATATAGTATGAATATACAAGAAGACATGGTAAGGGTTAAATTATTTAAGTAGGGGTTAAAGATAAAATATATGGTTAAACATGGGACCAAAACTTGTATAAATCCAATTGGTTGCGAGAATTTAGAACAATAATCATCTTATTTTAATATTAAATGTGTTTTGGAACTTTTGAAAATCGAAATTTTGTTTATCCTAAAATAATCTTTCAAGACATTCGTAAAGTATCCATCCGCCCTCTTATAAAAGGACACCACTTCCAACACCCTACTCACACATATTAGGCCCCTTTCCTCATCTATCCTATACTAAAATAAGCTCCCAACATCCCTATATTCCTCATATTATCCTTACTTTATGCATAAGGGATTTCAATTTTTTTGGGTCAAATCAAATAGGGTTACCCGTTTTAAGAGGTAGCCTCTTCTCTAAAGATCATTACCAATATTTTTCTTCTTAACTCCATATTCTATTATTATTATTATTTGATTACATAACAAATAAAGTATCCTAAATATAATAGGTTATTTTTATGATATGTATTATAACTAAACATACACACACCCCCATCTAATGGATATGAACATATTGTTTTTGTGTATGGAGAACTGCTGCCTCATGAAAAAATGATTATTCAATTTTCCCCTAAAACCTCTCATGATTGAAAATATGATGGAATCATATTTATATATGATATATATTTTCTTTATATTTTATTTATTACTATTTAATTTTTATGTAAAACATACCTTTATTCTTTCCATGATGTGTAAATACGATAATTTCAGTTGAGGAAGTGCGGACTACCGCCCCCTCAAAGTGATATAACTCGTTCATGCCATAAATGGAACACATAAAGGATGGAGTTATTGAAATTATGTAACATGTATAAAATATGATATTATACTATAATTATAATATCTCTATGTATCATTATGTTTTCATTCCATTAAATTTGAAATAGAAATGAAAGTAGTGTTCAAGCGTACGTTTGACTTACCATCTCATTGAATGGTTCATTTCATTTATTATATCCAAATGTTATAGAATATTATAAATACATATTTAATGGTTATATATTATATATATGAATAATATTCTATAGAAAATAGACTTTTTACCACATGTACAAATTGTAATTATAAAAAGAACATTTTCGACTCATGTACTCAATGTTGACAAAATAATTGATATTAACTAAAATAATTTTGTTATTTTTATAACATGTTAATAAGTGATATAAAAGGAATAATAAACATGGATGAGGTTCAAAATCAAATTGAAATTAACATAATTTTATTATTTAGGATGAACATGGAATATATGTGACAATTCAAACTCTAGGTAAGGGAACCATTCACCGTCCTCTTTTAGTCAAAGACTTCATTTATGATATTTCTTTTAGATTCCATTATCTTATGTTGGGATATGTTCTTCTATAACCTTATTGTTGTGAAATTTATTTCCAAGTGATTAGAGACCATTTTCTCTCTCATCAAATCATTTTCTGAATTTTTAAGCAACATCGTTAGGCTGTCGAATTTTCGTAAGGGAATTTTTAAACTTAATTTCCATTCATTGGGTTTTACACATACTTTGTTGATTATATTAGGCCAAGATTATGTGTTCATTCACTGAATATTTATTTATGTTTTAACTTCCACTTACCTTTGTGTGGAGATACTTTTTCAACAAATAATCACTAAATTGATAAATTCTTACGTCATTTATACGAACTTTGTATGGGAATTCTTAGCTCAATATCCATTCATTGAGTAAAATATCCATATCATTTGTTTTTTTCAAAACTATATGTGAATTTACTCTTATTTTTTGACACTTAATATCAAATTATATTGGGTGTATTAACATTTTTCACACATAATTATGTCACTGATTTATGATTAATCTAATGATATGATTTTTAAGGGACTTTGTATAAATATCCTTTCATTGAGGCATATTTTGACATTATGAACCTAGATTATAATATAAGGTATATATAAAAATATTTTTTAATTTTATATCATAAAATTATATATTCTCATGATATTTAATGTTTTGAATAAAGTCATTCCATAATAATTTTAATTCAAGTGTTTCTCATGTTTTAAAGGACTATTTAACTAAAACATCATTTTAAATGCTTTAGAGATGTATTCTTATACAACCATATATTTAATGATAATTTTTTCAAATTTTTTTAATAATTTATTTATATAGACATTAATGTTTTAGAATGTAAATCTATTTAAAAAGTTTCCAAGTGGTATGGAAAACATTAATTCAAAAGTCTTTTTATTAAATATTTTAAAATATTTTTGAAATGGATGGATTATTTCAAAATAATGAGATTATTTCTTGTGGTGGAAAATGAAATTTCATTGGTGAAATGTTGATATTTTCATTATTTTATGTGTTATTATTATATAATGGTACTTGTACTTTTGGCGGGTGGTTACGTGATAAACTAATGATGGGTGGTTATGTGATAAACCAAAGTACTTGTGATTTTGTGATAAACCAAGGATGGGTGGTTACGTTATAACGTGAAATGCTTTGGATATGGAAGTCGGTTGTATGGGTATTCCATTTAGTGATATTTGTGGAAGTCAACCATATTGTTTTTCTATTTAAGTATTTTTATGTCCCAAGTTACCTTTATATTCTATTTGTTTCTTTTTATGGGATTTATGGTAATATTTTGGTTTCAATAATGGTAAGTAATGATCTTATATATTGTGAAGGATATTTACTCATTATAAAAGGATAAAAGTATTAATTTTTTATAAATTATTCATGGTTTTTATGTTATCCCAAGAATAATTGTTCACTTTCTTTATATATCCATTACTAAGATTTTTATACTCATCCCAAGTTTAGAAATATTTTCCACAAGATAAAAAGAAGAATAGAGTCAAGGATGGGATCAAGGAAAAGTTTTGATATTAGAACATTAAATGATGTCATATTTCATGTCAAATAGTTTTTTATTTATAAACAAAATATGATTGTGATTAGAAGTGTCTACGTGTAATTTTAAAGATGTTTTGTATAAGTTATGACCTAATTCTATAAATATCTAAACCTGAAAAGATCATAAACATGAATTATTAACTAAATTAAAGATTATGTAATATTTAAGGTTGGTACCTTTTAATTTTCCCCACTTATGTGTTTAGAATTTCAAAAAACATGACATACACGGTTGTGTTCATGGCTATTTTTGGAGTCTAATTGAACAAACATAATTTTTAGTGAATAGTAACATACACTTATGAATACTAATTTTACCCTTAAGAATATTGACATAAAATAATGAATAGAAACTTTACCTATGATAGTATATATATAACATTTTAGTGAAATTATGATGTTCCTATATCTTGGGATATGAAAATAAATGTTTCAAAATTATTATTATTTGAATAAAATATTATTTTATTTCATAAAAAAATTACTCATATTTAGAAAATTATTTTCGAAAAATGTGCTTAATTTTTTAATTCTACACATCAAAAAATGGTAGTGGTGAATTTTTGGGACTTTTCGGAAATACTTGAATTTTTTATGAATACTGAAATTCAGTAAATTACAATGTAAGTTAAATTCATGAATTATAGAGTCATGGGTGATGTTATAATGATGTAAGAAAATATGGTACGAATTCACATGATAAAATTACTATATTTAGTCATGTAATACACACAATTCCTTGTCTTGTGGAGAAATAATAAATTAATGAATATAATATTGAGTAAACCCCTCTTCCCTCCACTATAAATACCACCCTTTCACACCCTCATTTACTCACACATTTTAAGATTCAATCAATCTATAAACTCTGCCAAAACATCTTCCATGGACCCCTCCCCCCGTCCATGAGCTTATGGTCTCATCAAAATACCAATCCAGGGTTCTTTGAGTAGAATCTCAACAAGATAACTCAAGAGGTAATTCCCCTCTCTCTTTCCTTTTAATTCCCTTTCAATTTCATGTTCTAATCTTATTCTATCCCCACGTATCTTCATCTACATGGTATAGTAACTACTATATCATAAAAATTATTTAATTTTATGATACTAATGAGATATTATATCAACCAACCCCCTTCTCCGCTTCTTTTTATTTTATAAAGGAAAACATTGTTCTTGAGGTTTTAATTCATCACCTTAAAAAATGCCATGTTTTCAATTTCCATTACCACCTTCAGATCTAATCATGAAACCATTTTTATGGTTGAAAAATATTATTATATATATATATATATATTTATTATATCATATTTAATGTTATAGAACTAACTTAGATACATATTACTAAATGTTAAATCAAAACATGTTCATTGTGATCCCAAAACCGGCAAAATTAGCCTATAATGGTCATCATTTAATCTTATCTAATGAGTCATCTACATGGTATATAACAAAATTAATAATAATATTATTAAAAATCCTGAAATATAATTAATAACATTTAATATCAATTCTGGTTGTTTATCCATGTTCTACATGAACATCCATTCATAAATACAAGTGAAATATTTAAGAAAACCATAAAAATAAACATTCTTGAACAATGAATTTAAACTATATTACTCATAAAAAAGCCCCTAAATAGACTTAATAAAACATTAATTAATCTTATTAATGTATATAAGGTTCATTAATTTTTAATTAATGAATATAATTTGGTTATACATGACTTTAATGTGAAGAAAGCATTCAGGTACAAGGTAAGGGGAAATTCCGAACCCAACATTAATTCTTCGGGTTATCCCTCTTTCAAGCCATTTTTTGTATATTTACTCATTAAAAATTATTTTTTCATCATTATATTACCTATTCTATGATATACGTGTTCTACACTGAATTTTATTTCAAACACAATGTTTTAAAAACAACTCTTCTTTCAAGAACTCACC
Source organism: Viscum album (assembly GCA_963277665.1). Lineage (NCBI taxonomy): Eukaryota > Viridiplantae > Streptophyta > Magnoliopsida > Santalales > Viscaceae > Viscum > Viscum album. The sequence goes on from OY728152.1 coordinate 1,914,925,113, forward strand.
TTTTACTTCTCATCTGAGGTTGATGGTTCTTGTATCAAGTATGTTATTCCCTCTTTATTTTGGGAACCCAAAGTTTATGAATGTGTTATTATGAGTTGAAACCAATTAATTTTCATGGTTATTTATGTTCATGATTGATATATGTTCAATGTGGAAAGCATGATAATGAAAATACTATGATGTGACGGGTGCGCCCAGAATTATATAGCATAATATGAATGTTTGAATGTGATGGGTGCACCCAGAATTATACACCACTCTAATGCATTGGGTAAAGTGATGAACCACTTTAGTTAATGTAAAATGATATTTAATCATGATTATAGATCTTTTCACAACAATTTGTGGTATATGGACACTAATACATGGTGTTTTATTTTTATGCATTGCCACATTTTAATTCATTTGTTAATGTTAACTCTCATGAATTTAATGATAATGTTGTTCTTATGCTCACCCCATGATATATTGTTCTTATCTATCCTTTTAATGGTATTTTATCTCACCGCTTTTTTATGTATATTCTCAGGTGAATACATGTTCTAAGGAGAGGTCATGTACCAATAAGAAGCTATAAAAGAAGGAATTAATTGAATGATTATTCTTGATGTTGTAAATGTTATGTTTGGTCCTAGTTATCACAAGACACTAAACCTATGGATCCTCTTGGTGTAATACTATTATGTTGTTTATCTTTATAATAATGTAATAGTAATGTAATAAAATCTAGGGTCGTTATATAACATATATTAAATAATTTTGTTTGACATTCATCTAATAGAATTGATAGAAATAAGATAAGAATAAATCCAATTTTATGCATAAAGAAATATATTTTTCTAATGGTGGGTTTTTGGACTTTTGATGGAACACTTTTTTAAAACTAAAATTTGAAATATTTTATAATTTTTTTTAAATTAACTTTATTTTTTAAATAATTATATCAAAATTTACTTAGTATGAATTTTTTGTATTTTTTGTGTCGTTTCAATTTTATTATGAATATCGAACAATAGTCAATTTGAATTGAAAAATATTTTTTCATCTAAATTATTATTAATGTTAAATTATAAATTTAATTGGTTTTAAAGTAAAAATATGTCAATTGTACTACTATTAATTCAAATTATTTATTTTTAATTATTTTTTAGTAAATTGAGATATAAAAACATAGTTAAATTTCTAACATTTTCACTTTAAACACATGATTTCTTATCCCATCTACGACTTTAATTTGAAAATATTTTTTCCACTTATGTGGTTTGAACATGAAATAATGGATTCCATATTTTAAATAAAAACAATTTATAATTTATGGTTAGGTCAAATATGTTTTTAACCAAAATTATTAGTGAAATAAATTAAAATTAATTATAGTGATTATGAAAAAACATGTTTACAATTGGACTAAACATTAAAATTAAGTGGGAAAATCACCTATAAACATTTCAAAAACCTATTTTAGGGACATATTAATAACCTTATTAACTTATTATCCATGTTTATGAGTTGTTTGGACACATTCACATGAAATTGATCTATATAAAAAGTAGAGTAATGAAAAATACAAAAAAGTCTCTTTTCATACTTTTAATTTCAATAATTCTTTGGGAAAGGCAAAAAAACTATATTGGTTTGATTGTAAAATTATCTTCATATACAAATATTTTTTCTCAAAATTATAATTTATATTTAATTTTTTAGATTAATTAGTAAATCAAAATGATTTTGAAATGCCAATATAGTAATAATTTAGTTAACAATAAAATAAAAATAAATAATACTAAAAATATTAAAAGTGAAGTAAATTGAATAAATAATTGTGTAAATTATTTTATATAAGAATATATAATTTTAAAAATATTTTATCTTAATATATTTTAATTAAATAATCATATTTATATTTTTTAAAATTCATATTTTGTTACGAATGTCAAAATTAACATTAAGGTTATTTTAAGATAAATGATTTTTTATAAATTGATTTAAAATTAATCAAAAAACATATATTATTTGAAGGGATTTTTATATTTTAATAAGTATAAAATATTTTATATTTAAGGAAAAAAAAATTTAATTATAATAACTATATTTGTTGATAAATAGTAAAAAACTCAGTAAGTGTGGTTACAATTTAAGCGGTGTTTTTTCATGTTACATGCATTTGTGTTAAAATTACTTTTAAAAACACCAATGATTTTTATTCAATAAATTTAATATAATAATAATTATTATTGGTTTCACATTATTTATATATTATTATATTATTTTAGTATTAATGGATAAAATACTTTCGTTAGAAAACTAGTTACCAAAATAAAAAACCAAAATGATAAAATAAAGAAACATATGATTTAAAGAACAAAATGTCTAAAAAATGTATTATATTGTGTTTCTAAGGTCTGTATAGACCATATAATCTGTCAAAATAATTAATTATAAATCCTGGAGTCACTTGGAGTATTATTGACCTCCTAATAGTGAAACAATATGAGTATTTACAAGAATGACACTCCTCCTCAACTATAAAAAGAAACTCACTCCCCCACTTATTCAAACATCTAAATCAATTTGGATTGAAAAATATCAAAAAAAAACACCTGAAATTACCTCTCAAAATAGTATAAGTATTTTTTTGGTAATATATAAAACTTTTCATGATTTTAGTGAAAACCTATGGAGAAACCCCTTAAAACAAGTAATGATCTTCTTAAAGAGTTTTTTTTCACCACCTACTTAAATTATTAATATATAAGAATTATATAATAACCTAAGTATCTTAAATATCATTATATATAGTTATGTTAATGTTAAAAACTATAACCACACACACTTCAATCAAATTGAATACAAAATCATTGTTCATATGTACAATAAACTACCACCTCACGAGCTGATGTTGTTCTTTCTTCTATTACCACCTTTCATGGTTGGGAATATTGATGGATGTATATTTTATATATAATATATTTAATTTTTTATTTTTTATTTTAATTTTTTAATTATTATGTCACAAATAACATCATGATTTCTAATATGTGAGAATACGATAACGTCGCTCATGTGTATGAGGAACTACTATCTTGAAAACTGATGGGATTTGTTAACTCTTGAAATATAATGTATTAAGAATGGGTTTAATAAAAACATTTGATATATATAACATTAATATGATAATATAATGAAAATATAAAATTATAAAATTATTTTCATTTATTTTAATATGATAAGAAAATGGAAGCAACGTTCATGAGAACGTATGACCTATAATCTCCATGAACGACACATATCATTTCCAATCTCAAAATTTTATCAATTACTATAAATACATATATAATAAGTATAGATGATATATAAATCATGTTTTACATTATAGATATTATGAAATCAATATCTATGTAAGAGGGACAAAATACAAAGTCAAAACATACTCGATAAACAAGGAAATTAACACACAGAACAATGAAAATAATTAAAGATTGTTAACAAACTGGTGATAAGATGTTATAAATTAATAATATATGATATCATAAATATTAATATTTTTCTCATATAAGTTAGTAAGAATATTAAAACCATTATTAAATAGGTTAATGGTCATTCCCCCAAAATCAATCTTAAGGTAACGGATTTCATCTCAATTCACATTCCCTTGATATATATTTGTTATTATGAGCCAATTCAATTTTATGTGGTGTATATACATCCCATTTGACTTTTAATATTTTCAATACTTAATTTTTCATGTAATTTTATGTTTTAATTGGAATTATTTCATCCAAGGGTAATGGACATGAATATTATAAAATGGTAAAGGTTATTGTGAAATCACAATTTCATTTGTGATTTTCAAATTTCTCATAAAATAATAAATTTATTTTTTTTAAAATTTTAATTTAAAATTACATTACTCTTAAATATTAATATTCTTGCATAATGATTATTATTATTTTCTAAATCATATAAAATTTCTACATACATTATTTACGTTGAATTTTTAATGATTAAATGGGGAAATATTGATAAATTTGTATCCTTTTCTCAGCAGAGATATTTGATAAGGCACATTGTTTATAAACTAAATAAAATATTTAATATATAATGATTGATTCGGAAAAGTATGACATCATTTGGGGGTCATTTAAATTTTTCCCCATGATGCATCGGTAGTCTCATGAGATGAATGAGTTGGCCAAATCTGATGGGTTTCTACCTGATATGTTTTAAACCGTCTTGTGAATGGACTTGATGGTAACAGAACCATGTACTTGGAAAAAATGATGTCCAATATTTAATAATGTTTTTCAGTGATAATTTATTTATTGTTACTATCGATGATATTTTTTCAATCACATTATCTATGTCTGCATTTCATTTTTAGTTTATTGATTAAATAGAATGTGTTTCAATTATTAAACCTTTCATATTGATTATACCTTATCTAGATATTAATGTGGAACATATGATAAGTTATTTACATTTCTATTTTGATTATAATTATTTATTCATGATTTCTTCTATTGTATTTAACACTTACTGATCATTTTGGGACAACCATATTTTTTTTCCTTCCCTAGTTTATGAAGAGGAATCCTTTAAATGAGTTTTCAAGGATGAAATTGATTATATTTTTTATGTATTATTTTTTATTTTATATTCCCTAATGTATAATCTCCTCCATGTATCTAATATAGTTTTGATATAAATTTAAAAAGTTTGGTACTTTGGGATTTGAATCTTATATATATTCCAATATAATGATAACAGGATCCTGATCTTGGCTTACTTAGGTGAGGTATCTATAGTTGGTATTAGAGCATGTTTAATAGAAATATAGGAAACTAGATTTAGGAAAACATATATTAGGTAAAATAACCTTATAATATAATTTTATGCTATGTTTAGAATAACCACCTAATGTTTTTTAAAATATAGATTATGTGGGTCATCCTACAAATACACAACATTCTAGATACTACAAGTGGATGTTGTTCTACCACAAATTATCCTATGGGTAATACCTCGAAAAATGGATAATCAAGATTGACTTTAGTGTAACTTGGTATACCACAATGGGCATTAATTATCACATATTTTTAAACTAATGGGGTATATTATTAGGATAATTCATATTTTCTTTACAAACCATTAGTAAGGATTTAAAGATAACAATAACCCTAAAAAACCATGATTTTTATTATGAGATTATCTATGGCTATATTTTTTAATTCATTTCATGTGTTACAAAATATTTATAATTATAAAAAATTTATCATTATATGAGCTAATATATTATATTAAAGTCTTTAGAGATGGATCCAGGATGGATGAAATGTATCAATATTCATGGGCAATATAGTGGATTCTATACCGAGGAATCTAATATATCTGACAGTGGAATAGAGAATGTTATAGATATATTAGTGTAGATTAATTATGTTATTAAAAGTAACCTTTCATGGATGTGGAAACCAATTTCCTGATGAGATTATCTTATTTTGGATCACTTTAGGTGATAGAGGCCCCCATCATTTAGTATCATGACTCATCAAGTGGTAGCTGGAAAATAGATTATTTGTTAGGAGAAGATATTTAAGGCATTGATATGTGGTACAAAAAAAGTTCCACTTTAAGTGAATTGAATCAATGGTGATGTTGAAAAATGGTCTTCGTTGATCCAAAATACAATGGAGGAAGAGGAAACATAAATCATGGAATGGAAATATTTTAAGGGGGAATTCATTTGGAAATATTTCCATCATGAGAGAAAAATTATATAAAGAGAAAGTTCCTTAGTTTAAGAAAATATTAGCAATAAACTATTTCATATTATGAAGCGACCTTTTCAAGGTTAAATAGATATGTTACAAATTACATACAAAGAAAAAAATTCAATATTGACAATTTCTATCGAGGGCTTAAGTGACGTCTCTAAAGGGAAATAAGTTCCCAAACATTTTCCACATACGTTAAAATTGTTTTATGTGGTATCAATAAAGTGAAATAAATCTTCCAGTCTTATGGATTCAATGGAAATGAAGAGATGGAAGGAGTAATAGATCATATAATGGATAAAGGGATGAAAGGAAATATGTATTTTCCTACATGTGATAACTAGGGATGGAATAACCCTAGGAAATGCTTGAAGGGATTTAAAATTTGTTATAATTATGGTTAAAAGGTTCATCATGCTAAAGAATGAATGAGAAAGAAGGAAAAAATTATATTTAGGTTTACAACTGCAAGGATACAGGGCACTAGGAAAATGAATGTCCCAAGCATTAAAGTAATATACCGTAGATGAAAATAACAGATCAAGGTCAAGATTATACTATTGATATAGCCGAAGTGGAATGATTAATGCACATATATATTTAGATCCTTGGAAAATATTGTAAAATTATTTTATTGATGATATTATAGTTATAAGAATTATGAAATTTAGAAGGATTATATTGTAGTACTATTTTTTATAGGATTATAAAGCATTTATTTATTGGTACCGTGAAAAGTGATTTCGTGACTAGTTGATTTTTTTTGGAAAACACATGGTTGAGAAAAATATGACCCTTTATATATTCTTGATTTTGAGATAATCATGTTCATATAAATAGATGATTGATATGGATAAAGTAAATTAGATACCACTACCTACCTTGGAACTGATTAATGATAAGATCATTATGGAAATTCTGTGACATTGTTTCTAGTTTATTAGATCATAATCTTTTGGAAAAGTTAACGATTTATGAAATGGTTTGATTTGATCATTTGAAAAGTTTGAATATATTAATTTTTCAATTCACTATATGATGAAACATGTGCTATGTTATGGGGTAAAAATAGTTCAAGGCACAACCAAAAGATTATATTGTTCTCATATAATAGAATCATATCAAGTAATTATATTTTCTATATATTCTTAGAGAGTGAAAGAGTTCCTCGACTATAGAAAAATGATCTCAAAACAAAAATGTTATCCTAATACCTTTATTTATGTAGAACTGATAATTTTATATGTCATCATTGATTTATGGCTTTAATCCCCTTAAATTTCAATTTATAACTCACTTTTTTGTGATCAATGACATCAATCAATCTCTATTAGTATTTGGGTGATATTTTTATCTTCCATGACCATGTTTTCATTTTCCAGCAATGTTCTCATACTGGGAAATCATGTTATGGGATTATTCGAGACCACATTTTGTACTTCCCTTTCTCTCTTATTAAGGGGATATTTTATTAACTCTTCTATGATGTGTGTATTTCAATAACGATATTTCCAAATATCAAAACCTTGATTATTGAGATCAATTTTAAATTAGTAGGGAACAATTTATTTAAGATGAGGAGAATGTAACACCCCGGATTTTTAAAACATAAATATCACTTCTGATAGTGTGTATGGCATGAAACGCTAAGTGTATAATGGAATATAATATAAAAAAAGATTAAAATATATATGATATTTGAAATAAATTAAATCTATGTTATATCTTGTAATGCACACGATATCGAGTTAACGTGCGTTACATGGAAAAATTGAATTTCGTCTCTATATTGCGTTATACTCAAGACCATGCTTTTCGAATACTATTAAAATTATTGTTTAAAATGAAAATTATCTCTTAGAAATTAAATTTAAGGTTAATAATAGGATTAAATATCTTATTAAAATTTATGTTTGATTTCATTTGTTACCAATAGATTATAAATGAAAATAAAAACCAATTGAATATAATGTAAATGTTTTTATAAAAAACAATTTTTATGCGTCCAAAGAAGTTTTACCCTAATAAATTAAATTAATCACAATGAGTTAATTATATTAATAAAATCTATAGATTATATATTCAATAATTTTTTTCGTTCATCCAAAAATATTTTATTGGAATTATAAACGAATAAATCTAATTTTATGCATAAAAAGATGTATTTTTATAAAGTCAATTGAGTCACCTTTAGATGACACAACAATTTTAAAACAAAACTTTTACACTTTTAAAAATTTTATTTGATAAAATTATATGCATTTTTGGAACTAGAATTTCTAAAATAACTTAAAATTAATTTTTTGTATTTGTGTGAGAAGTTTCATTTTTTCTGAATATTTAGCAATATTGAATTTTTTTTGAATACAATCATATTTTATAAATTATTATTACTGTTAAATTATCTTTTAATTTTTTTTAAATTTACAGTAGATCAATTATACAACTATTAATACAATTTAGGTAATTGGAATAATATTTATATTAAATTTAGATAAAAAAACATAGTAAACGTTTGATCATTTTCACTATAAAAGCCCTCTTTCTCATCCCATCTGTGAGATTGTTTTTTAATTAATTTTTTCCACCTCTATATTTTGAATTTGAACAAATGGATTCTATATTTGGAATAAAAAATTATAATTCCTATATGGTTTAAGTTAATTATTTACCAAAATGAGTTGTGAAATTAGTTAAAATTAAATACAATGATTAAGGGAAAATTGAGTTTACCAAGGAATAAACATTAAGATTTATAAAAATCATATTTTATACGAAATGATTTTTAAAATTAACACTAAATATATTTTATAATAAACGATATTTTATTAATTTATTTAATAGTTTTAAAAATCATATATTATTTCAAGAGTTTTTCAAATTTTTCTAATTATCCATTATGGTCCATTCATGTAGAAAATATTGTATTATAATAACTATATAGTCTGTAAAATAGTAAAAAACCTTGTGAGAGTGGTTACAATTCAAGTAGTGTATTTTCAAATTACATTGACCTGTGTTAATATTTACTTAATAAACTATGATTTTTGTTCTATAAATTAGAAATAATATTTAGAATTAGTGGGTATAAATTATATAGCAAGGATAGTTTTATTTTATTCTTAATGGATAAAATACATAGGTTAGAAAACTGGTTACCATAATTGAAAACCTGAATGATAAAATATGGAAATATAGATATTAAAGAATAGAATGTTTAAATTGTGTTTTCTATTATGTGGTTGAGGTGTGTATCAACCAAATAATCCCACCAAACCATTAAATATCAATCATGGAGCCACCTGAGGTATTATTGACCTACCAATAGTGAATACATTAGAGTATTTAAAATAATTCTTCTCCTCCCCAACAATATAAATTCACTCACTGCCCCTAATTATTCACACCTATAAATCCATTTTAATCAACCAATATCTACCCAAATCACACCCCACCTTTCCTCCCTCACCTAAGATGCCTAATTTTTAGATGAAAGAATAACATTTAAAGTTTTAGTGAAAACCTATGGAGGAAACCCAAAAAAGAGGAAATGTTCTTCTAAAAGCATTTTTATTTTATTTCTTTATCAACATCCTTAAATTATTATCATATTATTATTATATAATAAATATTGGATATTAAATATATTAATATGTTTTTATGTTCATGTGATGACCTAAAACCACACACACTTCTATTAAACGGGATACACAATCACTGTTCATATTTACCGTGGACTCCCAACTCACAAACTGATGTCATCAATTCTTCCATTACAACAATTAATGGATAGGAATAATGATAGATTTGTTGTTTATATATAATATATATAATATTTATGACGTTATTATGCTTCTTTAATTACTATATGACATATACATTCATGCTTTCCATTTTTTGGGAATACGATTATGTCAGTCGTGTATATGATGGAATACAACCTCGCGAAGCGATGCGATTTGTTCACACATTACATGGAAATTATTAAATATGAGTTTAGTAAAAATATATGATATATATAATATAAATATTATATTTTAATTAATATATATATACATATCACTTACATTTATTTATTTTAATATGAATATAAAATGGAAGTGGAGTCCATGCTAATGTACGACCAACTGTCTCCATGAATGATGAATTTCATTTATTATCACTAAATTTTATGGATTACACTAAATAAATATATAATAAACACATATAATATCTAAATCATGGTTTAAATTTGACCTCATACTTATTTTTTCCCTTTCCCAAAGTTATGATGAGGCGTCCTTCAAAATATTTTTCATGGATGTTGTTTATTAGATTTTGTTTTGTATTATGTTATATTCTCTATTCCCAATGTATAATGGAAACCATTTATGTAATATGGTTTTCCAAAACTCCTAAATTATTCAATCCTTTCAGATCTGAATCTTTTATTTATGAAAATTTATTGATATCATGCACCGAATCTGGGCTTATTGTGGTCGAGTCACTATAGTTGGTATCAAAGAAAGTTTAGTAGAAACCAATTGAAACTAAATTTAAGAAAATTTACATTAGGGAAAAAATCCTATGATAGTATTTTAGGATTAGTATATAAGATCCTCTTAAAGTATTGGTAAGATTGATATTATGTGGGTCTTCCTAGTAATAAATCCTTGTCATGATTCTACAAGTAGATGTTGTTCTAGACGAAATTTCCCCAGCAGTAATAACTTTAAAAAGGGAACGTCGGGCTTGACTTGAGAAAAACTTAATACTCAAAAAATAGGCCTAATTATATAAATATTTCGACACTCTTTAGGGATATTATTTGGATAACTCGAATTTTCATTGAAAGTCATAATGAAGGATTTGAAGATAATGAAAACCCCAAAGAGACCATTATTACGATTTTGAGATTAGCTATACATAAAATTGTCAATTTTTGTGATGTGCTACTCTATATTTATAATTATACTAAGAATAATTCTAGGAGATAATATAGTATATTCCATTGTTTAGAGATGGAACCTTGAAGGAAGAAATGTAGTAGTATTCTTAGTCCATGTATAGGTTTCCCTACAAACAAAGCCAGCACAGCTGGTTTTGGAACTGAAGAAGTTGTGTATATATTAGGGAAGCATAATCAATTTATCACAAGTAATCTTTCTCATATGGATAATTTTGGTCCATATTAAGATTCTTCAATGTTGGATCACTTTATACAACAGATTCCAACATCATTTAGTGGGAAAATTGTTCCAATAGGAGCTGAGAAATGGATTGTGTATTTGGATAATATATATATGGAATTGAGATGTGGTGAAAAGGAAAAGGTTACAACAATGGTGATGATAACCAATGGTGTTAATTAATCAAGATTAAAAGAGAGGAAGAATAAATTGAACTCAAGGAATGAAATTCAATTAAGGAGACATTCTTGGAAAAATATTTCGCTCATGAGAAAAAAACTCATATGAATAGAATGTTCCTTTTTTAAATGAAAAATGAGGGTGAAAGTGTTTTGTAGTGTAAAGATACCTTTACAAGGTTAGAAAAATATGTTACAGATTATATATACAATACAAAATGAAACAATGAAGAATTCATTGAAAGGATTAAGACAAGTATCTGAAAGGAACTGTTCTCACAAACTTTTTCATGAAATATTGAAATAGTTTTATGAGAAATAAAGTCATAGAAATAATTATAAATGTGTAATGGATTCATACGAAATAAATATAAGAAGAGGATGAAATATAAAATAATAGATAAAAGGAAAAAAGGAAAGAAGAAGTTTACCATATGTGATAACTATTGAAAGAATCACCCTAGTAAATTATTGATGGGATATTTATTTTTTTATAATTGTAAGAACCCATACCTTCTTTTCAGGTATGTTTTTCCTTTTCTGGTTATTTTTGGGAAAAAGAGGAGAATCTGGAAATTTTCTAAGTACACTCCATGTACTTTTTAAGTACACACCATGTTATTTGATGCCACTGGAGTCTATGTGCTGGTCGTGTCATGGCCACACACATAGCCATGTTGGGGTGATGTGGAGGCCACTTAATGTGGAGTACAGAAAAGCCTAGTACACGCTGTGTACTCCAAAAGTACACGCCGTGTACTTTTTTTTCATTAAATGGACTGGGGATGTGTCTTAACCCTAAAAATGACTTCTTTTCCAGCTTCTTCGACCGAGATCTAGGGTACGTCCGCATATCTTCTTTGAGCCATCGATTTGTCGCCAGTTATCCGAATTGAACGACGTCGGTTGCAATGGAATCGTAGTGGTGAGTTCTTGGTGTTTCTTTGGCCAAATTTCCCGATTCTTTATCTTAATAGAGTTATATGAGGTTGAATGTTTTATAATTTTTTCCAGATCTACTCTTTTCTAGGCCGATTCATGATCCGAGTTTAAGTATATTGATCTCTTAGGATCAAGGTAGGTGATTTGTTGACTTACGTTGAATGTCTTTGAGTTTTTGTGCAAAAGTTCCGGATTCCCATGTTTCAGGTATCTCGGGTTAGGGTTTTGATCTTGTATTATTAACTGCCTTATATTGTTTGTGTTCTTGAGGCTATTAGATGAATAATGTTTTCTCGTTATCAAGTTGAGGATCACCCTATGAGTGTTTCCCTTGTTTGGCTGTTTATCGCCGTTTGGCTTACGTTTCCTGTGAGGCAGACCTTGTTGCACTGATTTCCTGCCTTGATATAGTTGATTGCATGTAGTGCCTACAATTTATATGCTTCTGATTCTTTGTAGCTATTATCCAAGTAGTTTTTGAACTTACATAGGGCCACTTGAAGTCGATTACACACGACTGGACTGCTCAGGGCAGTGTAAACCTGGTGTGGTAAACTATAGAGGGAATTGACGATTAAGGGATTCCCTATAGAGTCAGTTATAAATTTGTATCGTTTGCAGGACCTAAGGGAATGGGACTTTGTGCTTCCTCAGAGTGTCCTTATTTATGTATAGAGACTACAGGGGGAATTAGATGTAAGTTCTTCCTCAGAGAGTCTATAGCTATCATTGCAAGACAACAGGGGAATGGACGGTGAGAGCTTCCCATAGTGTCTATTCCTTTGTATGATTAACTAACTAGAGGGGTCCTCCAGTATGGGCCACCTACAGAGTCAGTGTGAATATTGTTTGGTTGGTTGTGAAAATTCCACCAAGCCAAAGAACCAGTTTGGGTTTTGTATTGCTTGCTGTTTAGGTAGTCTGCTGAGATACATGTTTTGTTACTTGCTATGCCTAGGGAATATAGAGTTGTTTACTATATTCCTTGGTTGACAATTTAATGATTGGATTAAATTAATAAATGGATATTAATGGATATTTTTAGTATTGTTTACTTTAGTGTACTCATGTTTCTCTACTGCATTTATCTCCATTAATTTTTCTGTATTGCATACAGACAGTAGGGAAGAAAACTTGTGATAGTCGCCTACTGGTATTAGTCTCACACCATGTTTGGGTCCTGCTTTTCGGCCCAAACAGGTTATATGGTTGCAGGTGTGGATAGGTATTGTGGCCCTTCTACTTCAGGTACATGATTTCTTGTTGGATTTGGAGATCATCGAACCGAGATTAGGCTTGCGATGCTGCTGGAGTTGCTATTTACTTTTCATATTTTGTCTCTCAGATGTATTTCAGAAAGTTGTTGTGTATGTTTCTTTCCTTAGATACTTGTACCTTCTGCATCATTATAATCATTACTATATATTCATTGCTTCTGCTATTTAGTTTCAGTTATTTTATGTTGTTTACTACTTCTACTATTAACTGTTATTTCTTTTCCCCTATCTACCTTACCAAATGAGGGCATAGATTCCTCAATAACTCACTAAGGCCCTCACTTCTAGTTGGCAGCCTCCGGCGTTTGGGGAAATCTTTATGAGGTCATGTGGTGAACTGGGTACGGGGCACCAGTTGAGTGGCTCTGGATTCGGTTCATTACAAAGTGGTATCACAGGAGTTTCTTTTCTTTTCCATTGAATTACTATATAGAGACATTAGACATGGATAGGAGGGAATATGAAAATGGTAAATAGCTATTCCCAGGAGTTCTAGAACCCATATATAGGGAAAAATCCAGGTTACCTCGAATATTGTTGTTTTCATGTTTTTCAGATGTTACAGTTTAATTGACTTCACCATTGGGTGGTGCACTTATTTTGTGTTGTTACTGTATATATGATTGTGGTTCTATTTTGTTGAAACCTGATGAGATGAGGGTATTCCATATCATGCATCATATAGGAACTTGTTAGAAAATCACATGTCATTCATTTTTCTGTGCCATCTAAATTGCATTAGAAATTGCATGATGTTGTGATATAATTTTTAATAGACACTGCATGTTGTTGTGATAGCTGCTGTGATAGAATACCTACTACGTTGATAGGGTATTGTTTGTTTAGAGCTTCATTATCATGGACACTATACTTTGGTCTTAGAGGTTTTATGGGCCCTCGAGGATCAGAATTTGGTGGATCATGAGTTTGTTATACAGTTTACTTTTTATATGCATTGTTATGATGTCAAGCATTGATTCGCATGGAGTATGGGCCTTCTCGGATCAGAATTTGGAACATTAACTCTTATTTTCTGTATTTTCAGGGCTTTATAGCTGTTTCTCAGGTGCTGCTCGGAAAAACCTAGAATACACAGCGTGTATTTTATTAATACATGTCGTGTTGTTTTTAAACATTGTCATTGAATGTGTGAGAAAAAACACGAGGTTTTGGGAAATATCGTAGGAACACGCCATGTACTTGTTTAGAACGTCGTGTAGTATGAAATAGGTACCCCAAACATGTCACGAACAACACGGGTCATGTTATCTTTTCACATACAGGACATGTCTGAATCTCACACGACATGTAGTTTGATCTAGATACCCGGCCATGTCATGAACAACACGGGTCGATGTTACCCTTCCTTTTACACGCCATGTATGTTCGGAACATGCGATGTAGTGTTGGCCATGTGTCAGGCCATGTCGCTAACAACATGGGCCAGGTAAGTCATGTATAGTACACGTCGTGTCATCCCTGGACACACCATGTAGTTTTGTCTTATAGGAGCTGTGTGGCTTAATCATGTATAAGGACTCGGGCAGGGAAGAGGATTCAAGTACACGTCGTGTGTTAGGACAATACGTCGTGTATTTGGCGTGTTACATGACCAGTTTAGGTGGAAGTACACGCCCATGTGAATGACCTAAGGGAACACGCCATATAGGGAAAGAACACACCATATAGTCATGTTTGGCACAACTTGAATGCCTTCTTTTCCCTATTCCTTCTTGTGACTTCAGTTTTTTGGTCATTGTTAACCCTGAATCTATGGTGTTCTTTTGAATTTTTATAGTTATGGAACCAAGACATCCTCTTGTTGCATGTCAGGAACTAGGCAGTGACCGTACGCCTGATACGGCCGATCTGAGACAACCAATAGTTCATCCAATCGTTCCGGTCATGGAACCTACAGTGATTACAGACACTGGTACTGATGCTCAGTTCAGAGAAGGTTTCATAAGATTCATGCAGACCTTCCAAAGAGCAGATCATCCTACCCCGTCTATGGCAGAGCTGACTCGGGTTTTTCAGTAGCAGAATCCTCCCATGTTCATTGGGGATGGAGGACCACTGGCTGTGGAATCATGGCTAGAGGCCATGATATCCATCTTCGAGCACCTACAGATGCCTCAGGAGAGGAGAGTGAAGCTCGTGACTAATATGATGTGAGACTCCGCCAAGAGATGGAGGGATGTGGTTTCACAGGTAGGGCACCAATAGGTTATGGCATGGGACGAGTTTCAGCGTACATTCTACGACTACTTATACCCGAAGACACTGAGGGATGACATAGCCAGAGAGTTCAGGAACCTACAGTAGGGTACTCTAAAAGTTATGGAGTATTTATCTTGCTTCATAGAGTTACGGCGTTTCACTCCCCTTCTGGGGAATGACGAGCTGTTTTTAGCGAGGAAGTTTGAGGAAGGCCTCAGATCGGACATCAGATCATAGGTGAACATCTTTCAGTTGACTTATATTAATCTAATAGTCAACCAGACTCTTATCACGGGGAGAAATATGAGTGAGAATGGAGCTTTGGACTAGGGAGGTTTAGCCTCCAGGCCTGATTTGTTTCAGATAGACAGTAGGAAGCGCCACTGAAAGTCTATACGCGGTGACTCGAGGAAGTGGGGTATTCCTTCTGGTAGACAAGATCTTCCTTCTAGAAACCAATTGGTGTGATATCTATGTGGAAATAGTGTGCATAGGAATCCTCAGTTCCTGAGAGACCCAATGGAGTGCCGATCATGCGGCAAGATGGGTCATCTGCAACGTTTCTACAACGTTCTCCTTTTAGTGGCTAGTGAAGGAGGATCAGTTTTGACTCCGCGTAAAGGAGCAGGATTAGCAGTTCCGTATAAGACTGGGGGTTGGAGTTCTTATGGTAATTCAGGCTAGGGTAGAGACCATGTATGTAGTGGTCAGGCTCAAGGAGGGTTAGCTTAGGGATCTCAGGCCACTACACAGGGCCGCGGTGCAGGCCAGACTTTTACGGTAGAGAAGATTAATCAGGAGCAGGATTCTGGACCTTCTATAGTTTGAGGTATGATTTTAGAAGCCTCAGTTTTATCCTCTGCACTTTTCAATACAGGAGCTTCTCATAGATTTATTTCTTTTCATACTGTGGAAAGCCTTAGACTTACTGTTTATACTTCGGAGTATATGATGTATCTAGACACACCGTTGGGGACTAGAATGGCTAGTGTATGTCAGTTCAAGGAGATCCCTCTATAGGTGGATGGGTATCACTTTTTATGGGACCTATGTTTCCTAGAGATGATAGGATATGACATCATTCTCGGAATAGACTAGCTCATTCCCTTTCGGACAGTCATGGACTGTTATCGCCGCTGGGTGAGTTTCATATCACCGGAGGGTGAATTTTTTCTTCATAAGGACGAATGGGATATCCCGGCAAGCAGAGATGGACCAGAGCATCATGGGCTAGGTGGAGTTACAACTTATATTTCCAGTATGTACCTGGATGACTAGGGGACTTCACATATAGACTTTCCACCAGTGGTGGATCATTTTAGGGATGTCTTTCAAGAGGACTTTTCAAGTTTGGCTCTAGAGTGTGAGGTAGAATTTTCTATTGATCTTGTGCTAGGAGCGGCACCAGTGTCTGTTCCTCCTTATTGGATGGATACACATGAGTTGTAGGAGATCAAGAAGCAGTTGGAGGAGTTGCAGGCAAAGGGTTTCACCTGACCCAGTACTTCTCCTTGGGGTTTTCCTGTCTTGTTTTTGAAGAATGAAGACGACACCCTTAGGCTTTGTGTGGATTATTGGAAGCTGAACCGGTTGAAAATCATGAAATGATACCCCTTTCCTAGGATTTATGACCTCTTTGATCAGCATTGAGGTGCCCGAGTTTTCTCAAAGATCGACTTGAGATCCGTCTATCATCAATTGCGTGTTAGACCATCTGATATACCACTTACAGCCTTCCGGAGTAGGTACGGTCTTTATGAGTATTGGGTTATTCCATTCGGTCTGACGAACGCGCCAGAAGTTTCCAAGGAACTGATGAACCGAGTGTTCCATCCATACCTGGATTCTTTCATGGTGGTTTTTTGTGGACGATATCTTGGTGTACTCTCACACTCGACAAGACCATGCTACCCATATTGAGATCGTTTTGAGTACACTGAGGGAGAATCAGTTATATGATAAGCTCTCAAAGTTCCACTTTTGGATGCATGAGATTCACTTCCTGGGTCATGTCATCTCAAAGACAAGAGTATCAGTAGACCCAGAGAAGGTTAGAGCAGTAGTTACGTAGGAGAAACCAAATAATGTCTTTGAGGTACAAAGTTTCTTAGGGCTGGTTGGTTACTAAAGGCAGTTTATACATGACTTCTCACACTTAGAAGCGCCGTTAATGGGCTTGAATAAGAAAGGGGTGAAGTATGTTTGGTCAAAAGCTTGCAATTCAGCCTTTCAGGAGCTGAAGGGGATATTGAATTCAGCACTGATTCTAGTTTTGCCGGAGCCGAGAAAGAGTTATACAGTTTTCTTTGATACATATGACATCGAGAATAGAGTAGTTCTTATGTTGGAGGATCGTGTTGTTTCATATGGATCTCGGTAGTTGAGGCCACATGAGAGGAATTATCATGCGCATGACCTAGAGTTGGCTGCATTTGGTCATGCTTTGCGTTGTTGGAGACATTATCTTCTGGGAGAGAATTTTGTGGTATTTCCTGACGATAAGAGCCTCAAGTATATCTCCACACAGTGTGACTTGAATTTGAGACAGTAGAGGTGGGTTGAGTACCTACAGTCTTTTGAATTTGAGCTTTCTTATATGCCTAGGAAAGGAAATTCTGTAGCAGACAGACTGAACAGGAGGACACAGATACAGGCAGTTCAGGAGGCCAGCAGTGTTTGGCAGCTTGTGGCTATGTTCTCTGAAATTCATTTGGAGGTGCAAGACAGAAAGGGTCAGACTTTTCTCTCTTATACAACTGTTACATCTACCCCTCTTGACCGATTTAGAATGAGGATGATATTATATTATGAAGGCCTTGTCATATGGGAATGTGTTTCAGGAGAGGACCCTCTTCCCAGATGGACCGTAGGAGAGGGTGATATCTTGCATTTCTAGGGATGCGTATGGGTTCCAGCAGATATACGGGAGGAGCTGATGCGAGACATTAATTCCTTTGTTTGGGAAGTTCATCCTGGTGTCACCAAGACGTATCATGATCTACACCGTCATTATTGGTGGCTCGGTATGAAGATAGGTGTTTTCGGTTTTGTCATGAGGTGTTCACCCTGTCAGCAGGTGAAGTTGGAGCACCGGTGACTAGCTGGGGTTTTACAGCTGCTACCCATTCCCGAGTTGAAGTGGAATGATGTCGTGATGGACTTCGTGACAAGGTTACCGAGATCTCCTCGAGGGAATGGTTCGGTATAAGTTATCATTGATAGGCTTAAGAAGGTTTCTCACTTCTTGAAGATTAAGGAGACCTTCGGTGTTGATGATCCTGGACAGTTGTACATCCGTGAGATTGTACGATTCCATGGGGTTCTGAGTACTATCATTTCAGATAGGGACGCCCACTTCACGTCACATTTTTGGCATGGGTCACAGAGGGTTTTGGGTACACAGATACTTCTGAGTACAACATACCATACCCATACAGATGGCCAGTCAGAGCGCACGATTCAGGTGCTTGAGGACATGCGATGAGCATACATCCTTGATTTGGGAGGTTCTTGGGAGAGATATATAACTCTATTGGAGTTTTTCTACAATAATAGTTTTCAAGAAACTATTCAGATGGAACCTTACGAGGCTTTGTACGGTAGGTCGTGCTGATCACCCTTGTGTTGGCTGGAGGCAAGAGAGGCAGCTATGCTGGGACCTCATCTTGTTCAGGAGACTACAGAACATGTGGAGTTGATTTAGAAAAGGATGGCAACTGCACAGTCTCGTCATAAATCTTATGCTGATCAGCGGAGATGACCATTGGAGTTCAAGGTTGGTTTTCCTACATGTTACCCCGAGGCTGGGCCAGAAGAGGATCAGGAGACATGGCAAGCTTTCATCGAGATACTTCGGGCCATTTGAGATTCTGGAGAGAGTCGGGCTGGTTTCTTATAGGTTATAGTTAACTCAGAGGTTCCAGGCTATGCATGACATCTTCCATGTTTCTCATATTTGACATTATTTATCAGACCGGTCTCATGTTTTCCAACCTGAGGAGGTTGAGCTAGATTAAGATGCATCATTCGAGGAGAATCCTATCAGGATTGTTGATCGTAGTGCAAAGGTACTCCATGGCCAGTTTGTTCCTTTGGTACAGGTGCTATGGCAGCACGACCGTGTACAGGACGAGACTTTGAAGAGAGAGGCAAATATTTGATCACAGTGGCCAGAGTTGTTCGAGGTTTCTTGTTTCCCACCTTGTTAGGGAAATTCAGGGATGAATTTCTTTACGGGGGGAAGTTTGTAAGAACCCAAACCTTCTTTTCAGGTATGTTTTTCCTTTTCTGGTAGTTTTTGGGAAAAAGAGAAGAATCTGGAAATTTTCTATGTACACACCATGTACTTTTTAAGTACACACCGTGTACATTGATACTGCTCGAGGCCGTGTGATGGCTGTGTAATGTCCACAAACACAGCCATGTAGGGGTGATGTGGAGGCTGCTTAATGCGGAGTACGAAAAAGCCTAGTATACTCTGTGTACTCCAAAATTACACGTCGTGTACTTTATTTCTTTTTCATTAAATGGACCGGGGTCACGTATTAACCCCAAAAACATCTTATTATCCATCTTCTTCGACGAAGAGTGAGGTTATGGCCACAGATCTTCTTCAAGCCACCGATCTATCACCGGTTATCCGAATCGAACGCAGTCGGTTGCAATTGAATCAAAGTGGTGAGTTCCTAATTATTATTTGGCCACGTTTCCTAATTCTCTCTCTTATGAGAGGTATCTGAGGATGAAAATTTTATACTTTTTTGTAGATCTACTCTGTTCTAGGCCGATTCACGAGCTTAGGTTCAAGTATAATGGTCTCCAAGGATCATGGTAGGTGGTTTGTTTCCTTACATTGAGTGTCGTTCAGTTTTTGTGAAAAAGTGTCGGATTCCCATGTTTCAGGTATCTTAGGTTAGGGTTTTGATCCTGTATTATTATCTACCTTAGATTTCTTGTGTGAATTAGGCTATAATATGAATAATTTTTTCTCTTTAGCATGTTGAGGATCACCCAATGGGTGTTTTCCTTGTATGGCTGTTTCTGGTTGTTTGGCTGAGGTTTCCTATGAGGAAGACCTTGTTGCATTGATTGACTTCCTTGATATAATTGATTTCATGTATTACGTACTGTTTATAAACTTTTGATGCTTTGTAGATATTATCCAAGTAGTAGTTGAACTTACTTAGGGCTTCTGACAGTCGATTACGCAGGACTGGACTGCTCAGGGTTGTGTGAACCAGGTGCTGTAGACAATAGAGGGAATTGACAATTAAGGGCTTCCCTAGAGAGTAAGTTATAAATTAGTATCGTTTGTGGGACTTACAGGAATGGGACTTTGTGGTTCCTCAGCATGTCCATAGTTACATATCTAGACTATTGGGGGAATTAGACCTAAGTACTTCCTCAAAGATTCTATAGCAATCGTTGCAAGACCGTAGGGGAATGGATGGTGAGAGCTTCCCAGAGTGTATGTGCCTTTGTATTATTACTTGACTAGAGGGGTCCGCTAGTTTGAGATACCCAGAGAGTCAGTGTGAATATTTTTTGGTTGGTTGTGATGAGTCCACCAAGCCAAAGAAAAATATTGGGTTTTGTACTGCTTGCTATTTAGGTAGTCTGATGAGATACTTGTTGTGTTACTTGCTATGCCTTGGGAATATAGTGTTTTTTTCTAGATTCCTTGGTTGATTATTTAATTATTGGATTAAATTAATAAAGGATTGTGAATTGATATTTGTAGGATTTTTTACTTTATTGTACTCCCGTTTCTCTGCTGCATTTATTTCCATTACTTTTGTTGTATTTCTCACTAACAGTAGGGAACAGATCTTGTGATGGTTGCCTACTGGGATTAGTATCACACACTATTTGGGTCCTGCTTTTTAGACCAAACAGGTTATATGGTTTTAGGTGTAGATAGGGATTGTGGCCCTTCTATTTTAGGAACATGATAGCTGGTTAGAGTTGGAGATCATAGGACTGAGCTTAGGCTTGCGATGCTAATGGAGGGGATGTTTACTTTTGGTACTTTGTTTCTCAGTATTATTTAGGAATTTTGTTTTGTTTGCTTCTATCCTTATATAATTTTACCTGCTACATCATTATCATCATTACTATATATTTATTTCTTCCTATGTTTAGTTTCAGTTATTGTATGTTGTTTACTACTTCCGCTATTGACTGTTATTTCCTTTCCCTTTTATACCTTACCAAATGAGGGCATAGTTTCCCCAGTAACTCACCAAGGCCCTCACTGCTAGTCGGAAGCCTCTGGAATTGGAGGAAATGATCTTGGGGTCTTGTGGATAACCGGGTATGGGGCACTATTTGAGTGGCTTCAGATTCAAGTCATTACAATAATTATAGAGAAGGGGTTCATAATTTTAAATAATTCAAGGGGAATAATGAAAAAATCATATTCAATGTTATAACTGTAATGATATGGGAAGCAATGGAAATGACTTCCCCAAGTGTCAAGGGATTATACCTCAGAAGAATATAAGGGATCAAGATAAATATTGAAATATTGATACATCAAAAGTGGAATGATTAATTTACATATCTATTTGGATCTGTGGAATATGGTGTAAAATTATTGTATTAATGATATTATGGTTATAATAATTATGAATTGTATAATGTTTTGACATCAGTACAATTTATTAAAGTATTTGATAGCATGTATTAAATGGTACCAAGAAGAGTGATTCAGTGGAAATGTCAACATTTTGGAAAACACATGGCTAAGGGAAAGATAATATTTAATATGTTCCTGATGTTGAGATTATGAGGGTTGGATAAAGAAATGATTGATGTGGATAAAGTAAATTGGATAGTACTAACTAACTAAATTTGAACTGATTCATGATAAAATCCTTATGTAAATTTAGTGACCTTATTTCTGTAATGTTAGATCATAATCGTTTGGAAAATTTAACCATTTATGAAATGTTTTAAGTTGATCATTTGATGCGTTGTTATAGATTGATGTATTATTTCACCATTTGATGTGACCTGTTCAAAGATATAAAGTAGAAATAGTTCAAGGAAGGACTAAATGATAAGATGGTGATCATAAAATAGAAACATATCAAGTAAGTATATTTCTTTAATATTCTTAAAGAGTGATAGAATTCCTCAACTCTAGTAAAATGATCTTGAAACAAAATTGTTATCATAATACGTTGATTTTATATTGAACCAATGTTCATTTAGATAATAATAGATTTATGGCTTTGATACCCTTATATTTACATTTATCGCTCGCTTTCTTGTGATCAATGACCTAAATAACTCTTCATTAGTATTTGGGTGCTATATTTCTCTTCCATATCCATGATTTCATTTTTCACCTATGTACTCTTATCTGGAAACCCAGTTGAGTGACTATCCAAGATGAAATTTTTAATTCTATTTATATATTATTTAAGGGATATTTTATTAACTATTCTATGATAATGGTTTTATTAATAATGGTATTTCAAAATTTCAAAACATTGATTATAGATATCAAATTTAAACTATTATGACACAATTTATTTAAGGTTGGTAAAATGTAACACCCCAAAATTCTAAAATATGAATATCACATTTGATAGAATGTATGACACGCATCACCAAGCATAGATATGGAATATAATATATTAAAACCTTATGATATATTTTAAATTTTAAATATATTCAATCTATGATATAACTGTTAATGAATGCAACACTGAGTTAGCATGTGTTACATGCCACAAAGACTTTCTTCGAAAACATTCATTACACGTAAGACCGATTTTTACAAAATGATATTAATATTTATGTTAAATTGAATATTATATCCTAGTCGTTAAATTTATGGTTATGAATTGCATTAAATATCTTATGAAAATATATGGTTAAATTTATTGGTTACCAATTGATTAGAAATTAAAATAAAAAACAATTGAATATAAAGGAAATTGTTTCATAAAAAACAATTATTATATAACCATAGGTGTTTTATTATAAAAAATTAAATTAATTACACATAATAAATGATATTAATAAAATTTATTTATTATATATTAAATTTTTTTTTAATATTTATAAATTTGATTTTATATTCATAATATATGAACAAATCAAATTTTACGCATACAAAGATATATTTTTTTAAAGACAATTGTTTCACGTTCGGCTGACACACTTGTTTGGATAATAAATTTTGAAACTTTTAAAAAATTTATTTGAAAAAATAAAATTATTTTTTAATTGTAATTTCCAATGTAACGTTGGGTGAATTTTTTGTATTTTTATGAGAAGTATCATTTTTTGATGAAAAGTGAACAATACTGATTTTTAATTGAAAATTGACTCTTCATATGAATAATTATTAATAGTAAATTATATTTTGAATTTGTTTTAAAGTCACGGTAGATAAATTATATTCTAAAAAATTCAAATTAGTTCATTATAATATTTTTTATATATAATATATATATATATAAACATCATAAACTTTTGACCATTTTTTTTAATACCCCATTGTCTCATCTCGACTACAAGTTTGATTTTTAAGTTATTTTGGAAACTTTTTTGGTTTGAATTTGTTAAAATGATTTATAAATATTAATTAAGCATCATTTATAATATCTAACAAGGTCAAATTAATTTATTTACCAAAGTTATTAGGGAACGAAGATAATATTAATTACAATAATTAAGAGAAAAATGAGTTTATTAATGGACTAAAAATTAACCACAAGGGGAAAAATGACTTTGAAACCTATAAAAAGACCAATTGGATGGAAATATTTAGTACCATATAACCTTAGTATATAATTTTATGAGTTATTGGTACACATGTACATGAAATTTACCCATATAATAATATTTGTAAATAGAAATAGAAAAAACATTCTTTTCATACGTTTAATTTCAATAATTCTTTAGGAAATAGAGAAAAAATACATAGGTAAGTTATAAACATTATTTTTAAATAAAATTTTTTTTCCAATCATAATAATTTTTCTTTAATTTTCTGAGATGAACTATTTACATAAAATGCTTATGAAATTCTAAAAAAATAAGTATATAATAAACAATAAAATAAAAAAATGATTATAAAAATATTAAAAGTGATGTATGTTGAACTAATTATTATGTTACATTATTTCTTATACCAATATATCATGATATTTTATTACATTAATATTTTATTTAAATCATCATATTTATATTTTTAAAATTTAAATTAAATTAATAATGAAAAATTAAAATTAATGATATTTTATAATAAAGGATATTTTATTAATTTATTTAAAAATTATAAAAATTCCATCGTATATAAAGTTACTTTTTAATTTCTAATAAGTATAAAATATTATTCATTCATTTAATACACTTTATATTATAATTACTATATTGGTAGTTAAATTTAAGGAATCCCACTTAGAGCGTTTATAGTTCAAGCGATGTTTTTTACATTACTTCCGCTTGTGTTAAAAATATTTGACAACACATATATGATTTTTTTATAAATGATATATAATATTTAGAATCAATATTTACAAACTATATATAAGGTATAATTTTATTTTGGTCATAATGAATAAACTACATAGGTTAGAAAACTAGTTATAATAATAAAAAACCAAAATGATAAAATAAGGAAACATAGGAGTTAAAGAAAAAAATGCATAAAATGTGTTATATTGTGTGTTTAAGGTGTTTATTGACCACATAATACCCAAAACCCACTAATTATTAATCTTTTATCCACTTGGGTTAATTTTACCTCCCAATAGTTAATACATTTTAGTATTTTCAAGATTTCATCTCCTTAACTATAAAAGACACTCACTCTCCCCACTTCATTACACCTACCAAGAAATATTGATTAAAAAATATATTCCCAATTCACCCAAAATCATTCCTCCACTGATCCTAGATGAATTATTTTGGGAATAAAGAAATCCTTTCATGGGTTTACTGGAAACATAAGGGGGAAACTTGAAAAAGATGTAATGTTCTTCTAAAGGTGTTTTTATTTTATATAATTCTCTACATCATTTAATTATTATTATGTCATGATTATATTATAAAATAAGTAAACTAAATTTAATGATATATTTTTATGTTTATTTTATGAACTAAAATAACACACTTCCATGAAATGAGATACACAACTAGTATTCATGTGTATGGTGGAATACCGCTTCACGAATTGATGACACTTGTTCTTCCATTACAACCTTTCATGTTTGGGAATAATTATGGATTTATAGTTTATATATAATATATACCATATTTAGGGTGTTATTATTCTTATTTAATTATTATAACTTGCATACCTTCTTGATTTCTATTTTTTGGGAATACGATAACATCGCTTTTGTGTATAGAAGTCTACAACCTCACGAAGCAATGCGATTTACTAACTCTTTACATGGAATGTATTATAGATGTGTTTGGTAAAAATAAATTAAATATATAACATAAATATGATACTGAAAATATAATAGACACAGACACACACACACACACAAATATATATATCACATAATTTTCTTTCTCTTAATACAATAAGAAAAAGGAAGCAACATTCATGCACCTGTACGACCCACCATCTCTATGAACGGTGATTTTTATTTCCTATCACTAAATTTTATGGAATACTATAAATAAATATGTAATAAAATATATGACATATAAATCATGTTATAAATTATGACGATGATTAAATCATTATCTGAGTAAGAGGAACAAAAAATAACAAGTCAAAACAAACTCGAAAAATTTGGCAATCATCACCCGAAATAGTGAAAATAATGAATGATTTTAAACAAATGGGATATAATTTTATATTAATGAATAATAAATGATATTATAAATTTTAATTTGGTTCAATTATAAGTTAATAAAATTATTAAAACCATTATAAAATATGTTAAATATGATTCAACGAAAATGAAGTGTAAGGTAAAGGATTTCATCTTAATTTATATTTCGTTGAGACTTTATTTGTTATTATGAACCAATTAACATTTATGTGGTTTATATACTTCGCATTTTACATTTAATGTCATGAATAATTAATTATTTATGTTATTTTATGTTTTAATTTTAATTATTTTATCCAATGGGATTTGAATTAAAAATTAGTGAATAGTAAATGTTATTGTGCAATATCACATTATTTTGTGATTATTAACATTCTCTAAAAACAACCAATTCATTGTAATAATTTTTCTTTAGGAATTAAATTCATCTTAAATATCCATATTGTTATATAATTTATAATATTATTTCCTAAACTGTATACCATTTTCCATTTTGTGTTTACTTTGAAAGTTATTTGATTAATTGGGGAGATAATTATAAATATGTTTCCTTACTCAATATATATATGTTTTGAAGAACATTGTTTATGAATTAAATTTATTATTTGATATATAAGGAATTATTTGTATTATTGAAACAAGGGGTTTGGACCATTTAAAAAAACCCCTTGATTCATCGGTAGTCTCATGAGATGAATCATTTAGAAAAAATCTTATGGGTTTCTACATGGTATGTTTTAAACCAATTTATGAAAGGTCTCGATGGTAAACATAACACATACCTAGGAAACATGGAATACAATATTTAAGCATTTCCTTCATTGATAATTTATTTATTATTACTATACCTGTGATTTATTATGTGACATTATCTATTGATTCAATTCATTCTGAGTTTATTGATTAAATGATATGCATATCAGGTATTTACCTTGTCATATTTATTCTGCATTATCAAAATATTGATATGGAATGTGTGTTCAGTTATATACCTTTCCAAATTAATTATGATTATTGATTCATGATATATTTCTCTATACAAAACACCTATTTATTTTTTGAGATCACCCTTATTTTTTTCCATTGGTTATGAAGGGGAATCCTTAGATTGTGTCTTCCAAGATATGGTTTATTAGACTTTGTTATGTATTATTCTTTGATTTCTATTCCAAATGTAATGTGGGAATCATGTATGTAATATTGTTTTCCACAACATCTAAACTGTATAGCCCTTTTATATTTAAGTATTGTATCTATGCCATGTAATTATAGTAGGCACCAACATTAGGCTTATTAGCATCAGGTTTCTATAAACAAATTGAATTTCTCAAATTCTCTTTTCGATAAGACTAAATTTATCTATCCTTATAAATCTATAACCTCTTTCAATAGAAAATTATATCTCTCAAAGAGATCTACATTAGTGTATATTTCCATTATGATCTCCCTCAATATTTGACCATGAAAAGATACTATAGAAAAAATAATGGATGGATAGTGATTTAAAAAAATATTGGGGATCATTACAAAAAATCATAGTGAATGAAATCATAGAATTTTTTGAATGCACCATTATATAGGTTATACTGATATCATAAAGGATCAAACATAGTCGATAAAATCTGGGTAATCAAATGAATGTTTTCGTATAGAGCCATTAAATAATGTTGATCATAAATAGATGATCGGATGAAGACAAGATGATGAAGGAAAATAGATTAAGGTTTAAAATTTATACAAATATCTTTATAAAAACATTATAAATGAACTACAACACTTAAATTCACCCGTGTAAGTTTATTGAAGACCATTTTATGGGTATTGTAGTATTTTAAAAAGTTTAAAAGGAATCTGTATTTTAGTAAGATATCAATCGCCCTTCTCATGTAAGGGTAAACTGATGGCTTATGTAATGGTAAAAAATCCAATATATATGACACATAAGGTTTTCCCCTATTTCAAAAAGCCTATATACGGGTAATGTTGATGAGATTAATTTATTGAGATGATCAGATAATAGGGGTAATATTTGTTTCACTGATTATATTTATAGTTGCATTAGATAGATGATGATTAGACAAACCATATTAACCGATGTTTAGTAAAGTGTTCTTCATTGATAAAACATAACATGGATTTATCACTATGATTCAAGATACTATTTGGAAGAAGATAAAATATCATATTGAAATATTATGTATCATTACTAATACATATAAGAAGTCTACCATGTCAAAGGATGTTTAGAAATGTTACATGAACATGAAGGTTCTTGAACAATGTAAAGAACTGTACAAAGTCCATCAGAAGGACTTGTAAAAAGAAAGAAATGTGAAGTGAATAAATTATGTTGATCAAATGATGAAAGTGTTGAATGTTTATAACTAAAAAATGGGAGTAATCAGTCTATCATTCGATGTTGGTTTGTCCTCAGACAAACTCTACCAAAACGAAGATCTTGAATTATCAAACAAATGTTTCCTAAAACATTTATATGAGATATATGAAGATTATCCGATAGATATTTCTGAAGGTTTTTGATTAAATTATTTAGATATATGTTTCCGTAATAATTCACAAAATAGACTTCTGTGAGTAACATTCATGGAATTAATGTTTCCATGCACGATGATTGGATAAAACATTGTGATGTTTCCAAATTTTTGCATCAGATAGAAGTCTCTGAGTGATGTCATTATAGAAAAAGTGTTACAAATACTTTAGGATAATTATTATAAAATTTTATGAAGAGCTTCTATAAAGTCATTAGACATAAGGGTAACACAATACCTCTGAGGTTTCATCAGATGAGGGAAAACTAACAAACATATGATAACCCATCTGAACAATGAATGGGTATATGAGAGTATATTCAATAAAATATCAAAGTTAATATCAAAGATAGTTTTTAGAATAAAGAAGTTGCCAAAAAAAATTTCTTTGTAGCTTTTCATTAGTGAGAGGAATTATCTTATGAGTGTTTTTGATATTATCCTATAATGTTGCAAAAGAACACCAAAAATGTTTCCCTATATTTAATACATGTTCTAAATTTATACAAGATGGAATTTCTGAAGTGCATTATTATATTTTCATAACATTATTTAAAATGGTGATTTTGAGGTAAATCTTCAATGGTTTCTATATTACTACGAATAATGAATTTTTTTGAAATTTCTTGACATATAGTTTAAGGAATTTATTAGATGTTGGGATCATTCATGAAACATTATAAATCTATAAGAAGAATCTAGAATTATTGAGAAGAATCTTTTGAAATAAAATTGAGCTGAAGAATTGATATTAAAAGTTACTTTGAGTGGTAAAATTTATTTGATCTCCCACCCAATCTTTTATAAGTTTACATATATAAGGTTGTGAAATAGTATAGAGTTTTTACTAAATTATATTTTTCTTCTTTATGTTTTTATGACTATTTAAAAATCCATAAGAATTCGTTGACCACGAATAATGGTAAAAATACTCATTTGGGATGAAATTTTTATAGAAGAGTATTGGATGGATATGAAGAACTTAACTAAACTAGAGAAATGGATGAAGAAATAATGAAGATTAATAAGTTTAACTTTAAAAAAGAATATCTTTAAAATATGAAAATTATTAGACAATCATATTGATAAAAAAAATTGATGGAAGATTAGATCTATAGGATCTAGATGAAGGAGGAAGAAGAAGAAAGGTTTTTCTAAATACTAGGTAGATATCATATCAACGGGAATTATATAAATAGGTTGAAGAAAAAGTATTAGTTGAAATATCACCAGATCAATCAACTATGGATTTATAGGATCAAATGATTCTATCTGATTGACAATATTTGAATGAAGCATAAAGAAGAAAGAAATTTTCTTACATGATGATATGAATATTATAATGAAAATAAGGAATCATAGAAAAAAGAAACTGATATTTTACATCCAACATAAGTCATGTCTAGTGGAATAATTTCTTATTATTAAAAATTACCAAGAATAAGGTGAGGAATTTTTTCACAGGTAGTTTAAAAAAAACAACAAGGAACTGTTTTTTGGATAAGGCCATCACCTATCCAGGGATAACAGATTTGTTCTATACCCCCTCCTAAAATGTGGGGACTCACACTTATACTATGTATTGTTTTCAAAATAAACCACTATACATGGTACCAAATTATGTTTTAGAATACATATACTAGATATAACCATATAGGGAAAGGAATATCAACTCTTAATGAGTAGTGAAACATATAAAAATAACAAAGGAATTCATTTACATCCTTTCATATACTTGTATGTGATAAGGAATAGAGAATAGGAGAATAATGATCCCAACAGTTCTAAGATTTAATAAGGTAAAAATATATAATTGGATAAAAGGAACCCAAAACTAATTGCCCCCAGTGTTTAGTATATCCTTAGGTGGTCCCAGAACATGATTATGGTGGGGGTATTATAAGCAAGCTACAATGTGACTTATATTCTAGACAAAGCCTCACTCAAGGTAATCCTTTGTCAATTTATTCCAAAAGTGAGTTGTTTTATTTTCATATAAGTCATCTATTTATTATTTAATTCTTCAATATCTGATTAATCTATTATATTTTATTTTTATTTTTTGGTTTTAGTGTCATTTATAGTCATTTTTGTTTGATTTTACCCACTTATTTTTTTAAAAAATTTCAAATCCATATTAAAATTTTATATAAATTGTGGGTTATGATTGTTTCAACCCTTGAAAAATTTATTAAAATGATTGAATAAGGGCCCTTGTAAATGAAAATTTTCATATTTTCTATAGAAACCTCTTTTTAGTTAATATTCAAACAGATGCATTTTCTCAATTTTGTGATTAATTTGGATATGTTGTCATATGATCATACTTAATCTATTTTTACTCATGATTAAGTTTATGTAAACACAAAAATATAAATAATATAGAAATGAATGTGTTTGGGAGAAAATTGGAGTCAACCTGATTATGAAATAGATGAATGGGTCTATATTAAGATGGTTTTGGAAAGTTAGAAGAAGACCTAGAGATGTAACGATTAATACTATAAGTTTAATGATAAATTAAGTTACCAAAAGAAGTATTCATGGACCTATACTTTCTCTTAAACATATCATCTAATTCAATATTTTTTTTAAATGGTTCAAACTAAAACATGTTCATTAAAATAGCTAATTTGAGACATTTGATCCATATAGCCAACACTATTTAATTAGGGTTTTGTTTTTTTTTGTTTTTCTTTATATTGAAAATTTTAATTTGTAAATAATTTAAGAATAAAAAATTATATGATTGATATTTATTTTATATATATTAATAGAAAAAACTTAATTTATTTATAAAATGATGTTCTTTCTATGTTGTTTTTTGGGGTTTTCAAACCATATTTTTAGTTACACAATTGCTGATAATTTTTAATTTTTCATCATAAATAATTTTAATTAGAAGGAATGAATTCACTAGTTGAATTTATATATTGGTTCCCATGTTGTAATTGTGATTTTATCATCTAATATACATATTTTATATAGGTATGTTTATTCCATTCCATGGGTGAGGTGAGGTTAGATCCTCAATCCACACATAAGTAATAAAAAGTATGATGAGGCATGTGCCTTTCCATGTGGTGTAGTGGATCCAGAAAGAAGAAAAAGCACACATCAAATTACGTTCTAAAAAATTTAATTTTTGGGGTCCAATGTTGGTTCCATGTTGGGGAAAACATTTTCCAAGAAGGGGATATGTTTCCCCACATGAAAAATAAAAATGGAATTCTTCTAATTTAAAAATTAAAATCTCTTGAAGTATATTAAAATATTTTAAAAATCAATACATAAAAATTTCATACCATTCATGAATCCAAAAAATTCTACACTAAAAAAATCAATCCCCATTACCAAACTAGGCTACTCAGGATTGGGCAGTGGAAATAATTATCCTTATTTTTTTCCTAAAAAAATTCTCTATGATTTGTTATTTTATCATGGTTTGAATGAGAGTTCACACATACTTTAATTTGTATTATTTTTGTTTATTTTCTGTTTATAAAATTTAAAATGTTTTTTAAAAAAATTTACATTATTTTTAATGACAGACGCCTTAGTTTTGTAGGCGCACACTGGATGTTATCCCTTATGTAACATCCCTAAGTGGAATTTTCACCTTATTTTGTTGTGTTCCTTTAACAACTATTATACTAGATGAATTAAATGTGATGTATTAAACATTTATTTCAATCATTTAGTTTGAATTAATAATATTTGAGATCACATATTATAGACTGCTGTTGTTTCATGTCTAGTGGTCACTCAATGTCATGGAAAAAGCTATAATATTGGGACATGGGTTTCTTCCTCAAATAGTTCAATAAATGAACTCCCAAAATTCCATAAATTATATCAAACCCTAATTCATAATTGTATCAACCAATAAATGTACTAGTTTTTTTAAATAAAGTTTTTATCATAAATATTTCTGAGATGTATCAAAAAGTATGATATGTTGTGATTCGTATGTTATGTTTATTCATAGAGTACATTATCCACATACAATAAGGATATATTTGTTTAAAATCCATATATTTAAACTATTATGTAGGATATGATATATGATATCATAAAATATGATTTTTCCCTATAAATATGAAAAATAGAGTATTGTAATGAATTTAGGATACTCACTATATCATAAAATAAATTTAGATACTTATAGTATCAATTATATAATTAAATTTTATAGGTGATTTATGATATCACTTTTCATAAGTGTCTATATTAATCTTATCAAATTATTGGATTTATGTCATATAACACGATTGATATGATTTTTTTCTTCTGTATCAATAGCAGTTTATGACTGTTAATTATTTTTATTAGTTGTAATGATATTAGTAAAAATATTTTAAAATTTATATTTTGATTAATATTCTTATGGTTTGTAATATATTTAATAATTATAAGTGTTATACATTATAAAATGTCATTTTTCATGCCAAAATTAAATATATAATGTTCATTTTTGTTTCTCATGTTTTATAAAATAATCTATGAATTTATTTATTATTTAATACTTTTAGAACATTCTAGTTTATAAAAAGTTTTTAAATAATTAATAATGTCTATTATTTATTTCTTTGATATATTTAATCTTATAGAATTTCAATCCAAGCATTATATTAAATGAATAACGTCATAAGTATTTGTTTTCATCGATATTTACCTTGAATGTTAACCGATGTAATGAGATTAAATATAGATATTAAATATAATTTAAATATATTATATTTTATAATTTTAATGAATTGGATTATTTATTATGAAAGGACTCCGTAGTGAGAATGAATTGTGGTTAAAATTCCCAATAGCCTAGAAACATACACCTTACTGTAAAAAGATGATGGTTGTTTATATTTCGCTATAATCTAACTCAGGCGGAGAATATCAATCTATTATAATTATAATCATTTATATGAATATTTAATATAATTTATCCATGAGATATATTTGGATATGTTTGGATCCTTTTTTGAGTAACTGACAAAAACATGTGCGTTGTTTAAAGAGTTCCACATTAATATGGGTTGAACTCATTAATTTGTTATATGGAATAAAGAATAAAAAATAAATCATTAGATGTATTCACACATGATGAAATAAATCATGAGATAATAAATATTTCCTCTGATTCAAAAGTTATTATTTTGATATACATGTGTTGGGTATTATATTGGTGATATTTTTAAAATAAAACCTCTTAAAATACTAAGTGCGATGTTACTACCAAAACAGGTAGATGTAAATACCTCAATCATTTAGTTAGGTAGGTTCTTCCATAATAAGGGCCATTTATATTTTCTTGTGTAATATATGATTTAATTTTCTAACCCTAAAATATTTGTATCCAAATCCCATTAGGAGCATTGGGTGGAACATAGCTAGAAACAATAAGAGGTATGATACTAGTGGAGTAGAGTTGAGTTTTTCTATTTGATGGATTCAGCAAAATATATTTTTACTAAAATATTCAATAATCACATCTATTTTTATTGGTATTCATTCCTACCGAAATAACTAAGTGGAGAGAGGAATTACTTAATATTCTTGTTATATAGTGAAATATGTGTCTTAAATCACTAAATCAATTTGATCTATGGATGCATCATTTTTGGGAGTATTGAAACATAAAATAATTTCATATATGTTAAATTTATATTCATGTTTTTATCTCACCATTTTGGGATGTTATCATATAAATATCATATTTATTAGTTTTAGGAATAATCTAGAATTTAATTGTCTAATGATGTTAACTATTATTTTTAATTGATTAAATTGTCTTAAAAATTTTCTGAATTAATTATACACTACATTTTGGGTGTGTTTAATGTTATAATAGGATGTAAAGATATTATTCTAAAAGCATGGAATTTATTTGAATTAAATCGGGACATATTTGAAGAAGTTTTAGAAAAATTATACTGAAGCCATGAAAATAGATAATTAAATTCACAATGAGTTTGAGTGTTAATTTGTAGTGCTAGTTACTTTCAATTACACATAGATAAATTGTGATCCCTGAGGTAGAATTATTTGGAAATGACAATGATATTTCACCATCATAAGAAAATTCCTCTTCCTGTATAAAATAAAATAGAATTTCTAAGCTTGTGTAAGAGAATTTGAGGAATTCAAGAAAAATATGAAAAAGGTATTTCTCATCGAAATGAATAATTTACCCAATATATATAAATTTAATTATAATTTCCCACTTAAGAAGATTTACATGTAATAATTCTGATCTGGAATGATAAAACTGAGTTATGGAAAGGTGGATTCAGTGTTTTATGGGATATATAAATGCATCCATATGGGATAATGTTGTATGTAAAAGGATAATATGAATATATAAATGTGTGTCAAGGTTAATCTAGAATAATTATACCTGTGAATGGTTATCCAATATATGCAAATAAGTTTTAGTAGTGATTCATTGTGATTTCAATCCAAATCATTAGGGTTCCACATCTGCATTCAAGAAACCACTATGAGGTGTCCACTTGGATTATTATGTGCATGTTATTTCAATTAAGATCAAAATAAAATAAGGTAAATAATTTTAGGAAGAAATGATTACATGGGGATATTAAAACCAAGGAGATGTAGGTAATCCCCAAAAAAATGTATATATTTTGATTTAAAAGGAGTGGGGATCTTCTAGGTTTGACCATGATGAATGAAGTATAGACCATGAACAAATAAAATGAAGAGGTAGGAGTTTCTCTAGGGGACTTGGATCAGGTGGATTGATACATTTATTTCTTGAACAATTCTATTTTAATTATTTATTTTTATATTTTTTTTAGTTTTTAATGAATTCTTCTTCACCCATCTTCTTTGTCACCATTAAAAAGTAGGGTTAATATTCTATGTGATTAGGGAAAGGAAGGGTATCCTTTCTTGATTTTATGGAATAAAAATTCAATTCTATTGAATCATTTAGGTTTTTAGGTTCTGTTTCGTACTTTTCAATATGTTTTTTTGATGTCTTAGAATATTTCACAATTTACATATTAGGTTGATCACATGTAATCTCTATACACCTAGTATAATTTGACTGAAAGGAAAGGGTTGTGTCAAGTGGTTAGTGTAAATTAATTTATATCATTTTTATGAATGAATTTATTTATTTATTAATAAATCTGGAATATTAAAACACAATTTGGTATTTCATTCGTAGTTTTGGAGTATTTTTATGACACGTCAAATATACGGGAAGGGATTTTAACCAAGTACTAACCATTTTAAGGCAACTCTCGCTAATAACCATCTAGTAAGGGTGATTGAAAAATAAAAAATGTATTTTTTAATTCATTAATTATTAGGAGGATAATTAAACACTTTTTAACGACTACGATATATTTTTCAAAGGATGTCCAGTCCTAAACCCAACACTTTATTCCTTATCATGTTTTCAATATCCTTATTGCATTATAATACATTGTTTTCAAAAATCACACACCCTAAACACAAATGTTCCATACTTAAAAGTTAAAAATGATTTTGAGCACTCCTCTCTATGATAAAACCTTATGTTACCACTAATAATACATTTAACCTTGAAAAAATAGTTACTTTTTCCAAACCTTATGATAGGTGTGCATTAAAACATAACACTATTTCCAGGGTGGTTGTTTAAATAATTCTAACTCTAAATTTTATGACTAGTTCTTCAACTAAAAAACATATCTTTATATATCATGAAAGTTACACAACTTTGAATAACCTGGTAATATTTTAGATCATAATTTTTTGAAGTTTTTATTGTAGGACTCTGTGAATCCAAAATGTTTACTATGAGCCTATAAATATCACTAACATTCCCAACCAGGCCATCAACGATATATATACTCCTCATTTTTTCAGCACAACCAAATTTCTATGTGTTGAGAAACATATTTCATGTATCTTAAAAAACAATATTTTTAACACGAATTAATTCACTAGTAGTGGGACTTAGTTTTTCTCTATAGAGGGGAGTGTTATGGGTGTGTTTTTACTTTGTGTCATGGGTTTAGAATGTGTGAAAAGAAGTGATCAGTATATTTATTAAATTCAAAAACTACATTAGATTTAAAATCCATTTTATATATTTTGGTATAATAATGGAATTTACCATTATTCCATAGTTGAATAACTATTCAATTTTTTTTACAATCTCTCTTTAATCAAATGAGACCTCACTAATCACCATCACATAGTTATTTTGGATTGAATCATGGAATAAAATAAACACTTTATACCATATTATTTCATATCATTGTCATCAAATATCTCCAATAACTCTCTAATCAACCAAATTCTCTCCATCACATACATCAAAGTAAATCTAAGTGGATGATTTGGGAAAATCTAAGAATGAGAGAATAATAATTTTAAAAAAATATTTTATTAATTTAAGAAGTTAAATACTTCTCGAGAAAGGATTAGACGATATTTATATTAACCAGAAAGATTCATGAAATAGTAATATAGAGAATATCTATGGATCAACCAATAATTAAAAAAATTTCTATCATAAGTGTCAGCACCAAAATGTTGGAAGAAAACAAAGAAGGGAAAGAGGCCCATCGACTGGCCTCACGACGCTTCTCGAGGGTCCCCCCATGCAATGCGGCTGCCGCGAAGCAAAGGAGGCGGGACGCTCTATGAATGGCGCTGACGCTCCCAAGCCCGCCATAAATCAAAGGATGTGGGATGCTCCGCGAACTCCCCTGATGTTCCCAACCCGCCGTGAAGAAACCGAAGCCTTCTTCGCACTGTGTAAGCTCTGCTTCATGGCAGCTCTTACCTATAAATACCGGGCTCCCCCCAAGCCCAACGGAGAGACAATCCGACCTTTCAACTTCCTATTTCCCAAATCGAGAAGCACCATTTTCTCTGTGAATCATGATTTACTCGAGGTATGTTTGCTTCGTGATGTGCATCCAAATTGTCTTGTTTTAATCCCCAAATCCTAGAGGGATTCCTATTGCGAAGCCTAATGGATTTCGTGAAGGAAGGGGATCTCCAAGGGGGCCCGGGTCCTCGCGGAGTGTTCATGCTTCACGAAACACCCTTCATTTACACTTGATCCATTTGCTAAGGCAGGATCACTGTACTTCGCGAAGCACATTGCTTCCCGAAATCTTGCTTTGCGAGGCACCCTTGCTCTGTGGGGCTGTGCTCTATGAATTCCTTTCCACTTTGCGAAGCACCTCTCTTTTGAACCTCCACCCCATGCTATGTCTAAGGCACCCCGCTTCGCAAAGAACACTCCTTCACAAGTGCTCTCTGTCACGTAGAGCAACAGAGCTCCACAAGGCCCCTGCCTATGGACCCCTCTGCTTGAAAATTCCTTCTCCTGTGAGACCCTCCAGGTTTGCACGATGTGACTTCAAATTCCCCAGGACGATACCCCCCGTAGAATTTCTTCTCCTAATACTTCTTCACATAAGCACGCTAATGGATATTGCTTTTTCAGATAGCCATGCTAACGTAGACCCCTCTATGGTTCGCTCTACAACCCCCTTCACAACAGAATTGTCGGTACCTTCCATCTCACAAGGAGCAGAGGGTACCAGTTATGTATGTCCTTGGGGTGCGGAGTAAACCCACCTCGTCTGAGCTGCATGACTTTAAACTACCAAGCCCCCTCATCCTCAACACAAGACGTTAAACTGTGACATCACCCAGGTCCTCTCACGCGGGGTGCCACCCCCCGCCTTGGACATTCACCACGCCGACTGGTCTCCACAGGGGATGATATCCTCCTTTTGGAAATAAAAATTGTCCTCGATGAAGGGAATCCACCTTGGTGTAAGCCCCTAACCATTCTTGCAAGAGGCAGCACCCCTGTTCCTCCCCACTCCCTCGGTGCCAAGGCTAACCAAGGGCGTGGTGGGGAACGGTGCTCCCTACTTTCATCTTCGGGCCCCAAGGCCACTGGAGGACATGATAGGGAACAAGGCTCCTCCTTTCATCGGTCCCAAGTCCCTCTCTTGCTACGCTTTGTCACCCTCAGGCCTCTATCCTGGAGTAAGTCCCAAAACCATGGGCTGCTCAACGAGTAAGCCCCTCATCGCTTCCCACGGACGCACCCTTCGTGATGTGATCGTCAGGTCCCTACAACCTCTTGTTTCTCAAACTGATCATGACTCCCATGAGCTTAGAGTGAGCACTAACCATGACACACCTTGGGCCACCTCAAATCATAATCCCCAAATTCCCCCAACCCACATGATGTTAAATTGTATACCCAAACTACGGGGACATTGATCCGTGCTAAGGCATGGTACGTAGGAAGCCTCACGAGGTTCAATCCATCATCCACTTGGACCAAGGTCCTTATTCACATAGGTTCACCAGAATCCCACCCGAACTATGGTAACTTTGATCCATGTCAAGGCATGGTACATATGAAGCCTCCACGAGGTTCAAGCCCAACACCCATCGGACCCCCAGTCTATCTTCACGTCAGTTCCCCCGCATCCCACCTGAACTATGGGGAATTTGATCCATGTCAATGTATGGTACATAGGAAGCCTTCATGAGGTTCAATCCCACCACCTGTTCGTTCTGATCTCCTTCATGTCAGCTCATCAACACCCAGGTTTCCTAGAGTGAAATCCCCACACATCCATTCTCAAACTACGTGGACTTTGATCCATGTCAAGGCATGGTACGTAGGAAGCCTCCCGGAGGTTCAAGCCCACTATCCATCGGACCAAGGTCCTTATTCACATCGGTTCTCCGACACACAAGACACAATCTGAACTACGTGGTCTTTGATCCATGTCAAGACATGGTACGTAGGAAGCCTCCCTGAGGTCCAAGCCCACCACCACCCTTTCATTCTGACCCCCTTCACGACGGACCACCCTCATCTCCCATGACGTTAAACTGTGGACCTCTATTTAGCAGTAAGCCATTGTCACTCCATTCAGCAGTAGGCCATTTTCATTGCAGCGGTAAGCTGTTGCGACCTCATCCAGCGGTAAGCCGTTGAAAACCCCAATCGACGGTAAGACGTCATCAGACAAAATATGTGGACTTTGATTCCCTGCTACGGGGATACGTAGGAAGCCTCCCTAAGGCTCAAGCCCAACAATAATTGTCCCCGACCGCCTCCGTACCGGTGTGCTAGGCCACCCTTTCTACCCGAACTACGTGGACATTGATTCCCTAGTACGAGGATATGTAGAAAGTCTCTTTGAGGCTCAAGACCAAAACCATCGTCCATCCTGATTCTTACCCGATCCGGCACATCCCGGTGAGATCATGCCACATCATTTCCCCCCACAGCATTCGGGAAGCTGCCC
Organism: Viscum album; assembly: GCA_963277665.1. NCBI lineage: Eukaryota > Viridiplantae > Streptophyta > Magnoliopsida > Santalales > Viscaceae > Viscum > Viscum album. The sequence continues at coordinate 1,914,965,345 of OY728152.1, forward strand.
ACGTGCTGGCCCCAACATCGGTGTTCCCTCAAGGGGGTTCTTCAATCTGATCCACTCTAGCTAGTGTTCTGATCAGCCCGATTCGTCTCCGCTGGATAATAAACTTGCGGCATACCCTGTGTTAAGCACATAAAGCTTAGGAAAACTTCAGATACATGCCTATGGAATATGATTCCCCACACTCAGTGTGGGATGCCTCAAGCTTTCGCGTCCTCGAGAAGCCCTATAATAAGGGACAGAAGAGAGACACCCCAATCCCTATCATCCAAACACGTCTGTGATGCCCCAGCGTGACTAATCCTCTAACCGAAGGTTTCTGCCCTGACCGAACCCCTTGGAATGTCCTGAAAAAAGCAGTGTAATTAACTAGCATCCCTGAAGATATGGCGCTGGAATTATTTTCATGAACAATGTATTCAATCTATGAGGGAGACCCGGACTTGGTGATGAGTTCTGAGGAGGAATCCACAGAAGGATGAACTGACATCCCATCAACCTGTTTTGATCAAGGAGAAAACGTCCCTGAACAAGGAGTGAATGTCTCCCGCCATTGGAAAGCGGGAAAGTGGCGTAACAAAAATCAGTGTCCTTCATCCCCAAACGTGACAGATTCCCGTACCCCGAAAAAAGCGTTGAAACATAAATGGTGAACCTGAAGTAATGTTATTCTCCTCAATGTAGAGATTAGTAGTGCTCGAGGCAGCGGTAGAGTGACATGTCACTAGATCCAGATATCTGGCACCGGGCCCTGCCAGGAAAATAGTGGGCCTAGCGTGAAACTCACCAGATGTTCGGGCAGTCAAATTGTTGGGCATCTCGGTCTGCGACTTTGTCAGCGTGGATCCCTATTACCAGTCATGGAAGATAGAATGGCGCTAGGGCACTGGGTGTCGATTTCTTTTTTGGTCAGTACTAATGAGATGATCTCCCTGCTTTCAGAAACCCAGTTGCTGCATCCGAAACCTGATCACCTCCTGCCCACCGACACAGGGGTAGGGACAAAATCAACATGGCTACCCCATGTGGTTCAACCTCTTCTACGATGGCCTCAACTGCAGTGACTATTGGGTGACCATGCCCCCTCTCCCCTTCAGAAATTATCCAACAGAGCATAATCAAGGAACTTGTATGTAGGTACGAGGTGTAGGGGGTCATCCCTATGAGGGACATGGCCTGCCTGGATTTAGAGGCGTTTGTGCCTCATCGTCAACGTCGCCCCGAGGGTCGTGTAGGGAGCCACTGCTCCCCACTCCAACCTTCAATCGTATCAGGGGAATATCCCCAGAATGCCTAGATGACTCCATGCCCTACTCTGATGAGGTAGGGGATGATCGGGCTAGCCCGACCAGAATTTCGTCCCAATGGTTCCTACAGAGGGCCCCCACCAGGATGTGCTAGCACCGCCACCCGGTTCCCCAAGCTGAAGAGTTGGTAGACTATCTACCTGCACCACCAGTACCGGCCCGGCTGACCCGATGGCAGCGTCGGGCACAGGTCGAGGAAGAATCCCATCAAGGGGCGTCAATGTCAGCGACGACTATGGCCCGAGCCACCGCTGACGTGCATCATCAACCCCCTGCATACGCCAAGCAGGGACAGCTATACGTCCAACCCGGATCGAGGCAACAACCACCCCATGGGCAGGCTGCGTCGACTCTCCTCATCGCAGGCATAGGAAGTCGACACCGCGGACAAACCCGCAACAATGTCACCCAGTACGGGGGCCCTCCCTGTGCAAGTACCATATTATACGTGGACCTTTCCCGCTCCCAGGCCCGTCTCGGAGGTATTCCCTGTGCCAGGTTCAACCCGAATTAGGGTCTTCCCCATGGTAGCAACACTCCAACGAGGAGCCTCTCCCACGCTCATTACACTGGATACGGATCCGTCCTTTCTTCCACGAACCGCCGGGGTGGGGAAGTTGCACATCCACTAACTCTAAGATTTGAGGACCTTCCTCACATCCTTGTAGAAGCCAAAGAAGTTCCTCCTTGTCCTAGTAACCCGAGGGGTGTGATCCACTTCACTTCACCAGCACCCAGCACGGACGTCCTACCCTTGTTCGGTTCAATCAGCACATGGACCTGCCTCACACTGACGTCACTAAGGGAACTAGACCTGGAGGTCCTACCTGTGCTCTTATCAGTTCCAGCGGGGGACATACCCTCCCCAGCACCCAACCCAATGGTCCTCCCCATGTCCCCTATGACATCTGCCCCGGTGCTCCTCGCACCCTGGCCTACTCAGGCGGAAGTGCTCCCCACCCCAACACCAGTACAACCGAGAGATTATTCCGGGAATCTTTCCTTCCCCAAAGAGCCATTCCAGGGAAGGAAGGAGGGTCATCTTTTCTAAAATAAGAACATCAAATAGATTCAAACTAAGATCAAACCGGGTTGTTTTTCATATTCTGAAGCAGAGTACGACTCAGTGGTGGAACCATCCCCTTGGTCCTCTGTGTCAAGGACTGGGGTAGTAACAAGGAGTATCAGCCTCATCCTTCCAAAGTGCGAAGTCCACCGGATTCCTTCCTCTCTTCGCAGGTAAATCTAGTAGGATGAAATTTTTGGAAAACCAAAGGTTCCGACCATATGGTCACCACCATCATCACTAGAAGCACCCTCTACCTCGACCAGAGATCATGGAGAGATATTTTGGGGACCGATGGTAGTTGAGCAACAGCGTGACCCATCACCGGTAACTGTGATCCCTTTACCTGAAGTTGTGGCTATCAGCTTGTCGTATTGTGACATCATGTTCAGGTCACCGCCCTCCTCAAAGGATGGCCCAGAATTCGGTGGCCACTCAACTCATTCGTTGTATTCTCCACCGCCCAGTCTACAGTCTCAGCGGTCCACCTCAGTACCGCTATCAGTTCCTCAGCCACCTCCGGTTGACAAGTGGGGAAATATAGGGCCAAACCTTGAATCCGAGCCCAGGAGCTTCTGGAACATTGTTGCGGTGGATCACTTCCCGTAGAAGTTCTACCTGCAGTAGCGTCGAACTTTTGTGTGATGGAATCCCTCACCTCAAAGGAGGTAGAGTGCTTCCGTCAAACCCAATGGGTGACACACTTCTTTCTTTGTTATCATTGGGTGGTGTACCCCAGGAGCCAAGTGCACTTTGAGGAAATTGTTGTGCAATGTCATTTGGTCAATTTGGTCCCACTCCCTATGGCCCAGTGCCCTGAGTCACGAGGTCGCCAGAAGACCCTCCGACAAATATGCATTCAGAGTTTAGGGTACTCTAAAAAATCATCAGGGAGGATACCCACCACGTGAAATACTATGGATGGGGGAAGTATGCTTCCCTACTCTTCATCCCTATTCGATGGCAGCCCAAATTGACATGCAATATTGAGGACATGCCCCCGGGAAGGGTCATGGTCCATATGACTGATGTCGTGGACAAGGAGGACGAGCTGGAATTTCTTGATGGAGACTTACCCCCTGAGGGTGTTCCACCATTGTTGGAATCATTAGGGAGGATTACTCCTCAGAAAAAGAACCTCCTAGGTCACCCTGTGCCCACTGAGTCATTGGTACTCAGTCGGAATGCCGGTATAGATAAAGAGCATATCGAAGCTGTCAAGCACTCCGATCCATCCGCCTCAGTGCAGAAGAAAGAGGAAGACCCCGAGAAGGCCGCGTTGCACCAACAACTTGCTGAGTAGAAGAGGCTGGTCGATGAACACCTGGGTGAATGCACTATAGAGCGACGACACAACTATGGTGATCCTAAGATGAGGTAGCATGGACAGAAAAAACTCCCACCAGTGAGATGCCTCCAGAAAACCCTGATCATACCGCTCCCGCAGACAGGTTTGAAGCCGGAACTCATGGCAAGAGGGTGCAATACATCTCACCAAACCCTCCTGAACGGCGCAACAATCTGAGGAATCCAGCCTAGGTTCCCCCAGCTGCCCCTCAGAAAACTTTTTCATGATTTAACGGGAAAGGGGACCCACCTCAACACCTAGCTCACTTTTCCTCTAGGTGAGGCCCCTTGTTAGGGAATCCAGCATAGAAGGAAGCCGCCAAGCTCTGATGTTTTTTGCAGAAATTGGAAGGCCCTGCGTTTGTCTGGTACAGCTAGCTCCCCATTGGATCAGTGATTGTCTAGGAGGATCTTCACTGGAATTTCCTATACTAGTTCAGCTCCACCACATGGAAGACCAGCATCGAAGACCTCTTCATGTGCAAGAAAAAGCCCGATGAGCGAGTCACATACATCATCTCCCAGTAGAAGGGGCTCACATACTCCCTCAACATGCCACTGACTCAAGAGAAATTATGGAAAATTTGCATAGGGAATGTCAAAATAGAATTGGTTCCCTCCCTGATCACACATAACTACCCTGGAGGGTGCCAATACTTCTCAGATAAGGCCCAGCACCTTGAGGAAACAATGCAACAGGCTAGTCCGGCGCGTCCACTGCCCCTTGTGATCCCAGAAAGGAGGGTTTCCAAAGTCGAGTCCACCGCGGTGGCCCAAATAGAAGCCCCCACGTCGGTAGAATTGATGCCAGTAGGACCGGATTCGTAACCTCGCAGAGGCCCTCCACCATAGGCACAACCTCATGCCCAGCAGTGACCACCTCAGAATCTGCAGGTTCCCCTGCACAACGTGTCACTGCTGCCTAGGCGGGATAATCAGGCTCTTCCTCCTCAGTAGGCTCCTTCAGCCCCTTGTCAAGGCTAGGCTTCTATAGCCCCCCTATCTAGATAAAAACACCAGACTTACTCATTCAGCAAGGATCAGGTCCCCGATTACTTCTGCAGTGCCCTAGAGTAGGGGATTGTACGCTAACCTGAGTGCAGAAAGCCGGTAGAGACGAATCTCACCGATCGACCCAACTACTGCCCCTATCATCGGATTCTGGGGCACACCCTCAAGAAGTTCTATGTGTTTAATGACTGGATCCAAGACTAGGTCGATAACAAAATCGTCAAGATGGGCCCAGCCCCGACATAAGTGGTGGGAGTCTTCGTGAGGTCAGAAAGTGGTAGAAACAACGATGGTGAGTGACAGCAGGTTCCCAGCCTCGAATCCCAGAATTACGATGACTGGATGGCTCGTAAAACAGTCGATCGTGCCCATGGTATTATTCGGTCATGCCTGAATCAGCCGGAGCCTTCAGAATCTGCGGCCAGTGCCTCTGCATCATCATCTCGACTGGCCTCTTACCAGTAAACAAAGCATCGGTGGCGTAAGAAGAAGAAACATGCTCCACCAATGCCATCTTCATCCCGCACTCTCGGTGACTTCATGCCCCCGTAGAAGGGGATACCTCCCATAATCCACCCAGTGGTAGATGATTCGTCATGTGACAGTCAGGGGTAAGCTTCGGTAAATACCGAGGAGTTGGTAAATCCCTATAGGACTCCCAATGAGGTGGAATGGCAGGCGAACCTCCCCAACGTCCCCAGCTGACACCAACGTCGGCGGAACCACGACCATATGGGTCATCAAGGAACATCAGATAGAGCTTTTAGCTGGGCCACACACGCCACTGAGACCAGACAGCAGGCCCATCAAAGATATCAGCGTGTGAAACCTCTTCATCTGGTGTCCTAATATCTACCTCCATCGCCATTTGTGTTACTAGATTAGGCAGAGCTACCTCGTCCGTACCACGGCCAGTCTCCCCTTGCTACATGCCAATCTCAGTTGTCCGGTCCTCATCAAAAGATACACATTAGAAATCAACTAGTGAGCAACGAGGTGTACCTAGCACTAGCCAGCCGTCGGTCTAGCCAACGGGGCCCACCGTGCCTCCAATTGCAGAGTGGCCTCCTGTAAGTAGAAGTTCGTGCTTGGCGCAGAAGTGTGATGTCCTCAAACACCTTATCGGTATCCCAGCGAGGCTTTCTATCCTTGAGGCTCTTATCCTATCGTCAGACTTGTGTGAGGCACTCGTCGAGGCTCTAAGGATCCCCCTCCAGTTTGAGATAGAGGTAGTAGCTACAGAAGCCTTCCACACTAAGGAAATTGAGAACGCCGAATGGAAGGCAGTTATCTCATTCTATGGGGAAGACGAAGACCCTCCCATATAGGGGCTCATTCGTCCATTGTACATCATTGGTCAGTTCAACGGTGTGTCAGTTCGCTGCTGTCTTGTTGACACCGGCTCTGGGATTAAACTAATCCTTACTTGAACACTGTGGATGTTGGGTTTGTATGAGGATGATTTAACTCCCTCCGACCTAGGAATCCAGGGATATGACAGGACCGAGCAGACCCCGGTTGGAAAGATCCATTTGAAGACCCAGTTTGGTGGCCTATTTTACAGTACCGAATTCATCGTTGTCTCCCAGGACACCACGTACAATAAATATATGGGCAGACCATGGCTCCACCTACATGCAACGGTCCCTTCATCTTATCACCAATGCCTCAAATACTCCCTCAGTGGTCGAGTAGGCATTCTCCAAGGAGATGCATCTCTTTTTTCCTCTTTTGAAGCCCACTATCTGGATGCTGACTATTATAAGGGAAAGGATAATTAGATTTTGGAAAATGAGATTGATCCCGCCATGGTCACAAGTGATCCCTTGGCAGGTCTGGATGATGCCTACATCTTCTCGATCCATCGGTTGGAGGCCATGACCCCCAACATGGGGTAGTGTTTTGTTGTTTCGGGTATAAGCGGAAGGCATATGCCCAAGTCCAATCAACGGTGGAAAATCACCTCATACTCTTACACAAACCAGGCTCAGGTGATCCTGGAACCTCTTAACCTCGTACGGTATCAGGACGTTTGGCTAATGGCAACGGCAGTACGCCACTCGTGTCTGTTTCACCGGGATAGAATTAACTGGCTCACGGGGATGCACCACTACTGCTTTGATGTTATCATGCATGACCCCATGTGATGAAGACCAGATGAGATTAGATCAACTCCCTTCATCGCCACGGTCTCTACAACATGTGGATCTCATGATATACTGACCACTACCACTCAAGCCGGCACCAGCCTCCCATCGGGGTCTGTTGGCTCGGAAGCAACTTCCCACACGGAAGATCCCTCTATAGGCGGGGAAGTTGATCTAGAGGATGCTCCCCCTACCTTCAAAGAAGGAGTATCTACCACGGTCAATGAACTGGTACATGTGAACCTTGGTAGTGAGGCAGATCTGAGACCCACATTGACTAGTGTCGCCATATCCCTCGAGGAGCAGCAACAGTACGTGAACTTCCTTAAGCAACACCATGATTTGTTCGGCTGGAGTTACGGCGAGATTCCAGGACTAGATCCCCAAGTAACCATCCACCTCCTTGGTCTCCCGACAAAACATCACGATTTCAAGTATCCTCCCAGAAATATGTACCCTTATCACGACAACATGGTCAAGGTCGAGGTTGACAAGCTCATTAGAGCCAACTTTGTCAAGGAGGTCCAGTACCACAAGTGGCTGGCCAACACTATGCCAATCAAGAAGAAGAACGGGAAGATCATAGTCTGTATCTACTTCTGTGATCTCAACCGCCACTGTCTGAAGGATGATTTTCCCCTTCCAGTGGCAGAATTGTTGATTGACGCTATGGTCAGGTTCCATGCCCTCTTCTTCATGGATGGGTATTATGGGTACAACCATATCCAGATGGCCCCCGATGATGAGGATTCCACTACATTCAGGGACCCCAAGGTACTTTTTGTTACCAGGTTATGCCATTTGACCTGAATAATTCATGTTCCACATATCAGAGGGCCATGCACCACATATTAAATCCAATTCTCGGATCATTGGTGGAGTGCTATGTGGACGATCTGGTGGTCAAATCTCGCCAGCACCAGGACCATATCATGGAACTTGAGAAAGTGTATGGTTTCCTCCGTTCCTACCACCTAAAGATAACCCCGCTTAAATGTGCCTTCAGGGTCACCTTCGACAAGTTTCTCAGCCTCTCTTTCAGATATTGGGGCATCAAGATCGACCTATAGAAGATCAAGGCCATCAGCCAGTTGCCCCCAAGAAATATTCGAGAGATTCAAGGATTTCAATGCCAGTTATCCTACATACGCCGATTCATCGTGAACCTGGCTGACAAGTGTAAGACGTATTCTTATCTCATGGAGAAGGGAACTTCCTATGAATGGGATAAAGAGTGCTAGACCGCGTTCGAGGAAGTCAACCGGTACCTTCTGTAGCCTCCAGTCTTGATTCCAACCATCGCCGGAAATTTTCTTGTCCTTTTATGTGACAACCCTGGAATGGTCTCTCGGCACCCATCTCACCAAGAAGAACAATGAGGGGACAAAGAAAATACTCTACTAACTCAGCCGCATGCTCCTCAATATGGAGACCATATACTCCCACATAGAAAAGAGCTTCCTTACACTCGTGTTTTCCATACAAAAATTGTGCCATTACCTACAGCACCATGGGGTAGAGTTGTTCTCTCAGGTAAACCCACTGAAGTACATTCTGGACCACCCCATGTTGGCTAGCCGACTAGTGCAGTGCGCGGTAATTCACCAACAGTTTGACATTAGGTTCGTTCCTTAGAAGGATATCAAGGGTCATGCATTGGTAGACTTCATAGCTTCCCATCGAACCTCTGCGGATCATTCCATGGACCTATATATTCCGGATGAGGCAACCCTATCAGTTAATCATGTCATCTCAGGTTGGAAAATTCACTTCGACGGCGCCTCCCGGAGCACCACTGGTAGGAGGATCAATGATCCTAGGCTCAACAGAGTGGGCTTGGGTATCGTCTTCATCACCCTGTCGCAAGCCATTATACCGTACTCGTTTCTATTGTAAAAAGGTTGTACCAACAACGAGGCAGAGTATCAGGCTCTCATCACTGGCCTCGAGATGACCCTTTAGATCGATGTGCCCCATTTTCACGTGAAAGGGGATTCCGAACTACTCATCAAGAAAGTCAATGAGGACTATGTTGTCAGGAAGCCAGAGCTCATGCCACTATTGGAGTGCACCCTCCATCTAATGGCCCAGTTCCCTTCTTGACCATAGGTTACCCATGTCCCTCGGTCATAGAATGGTCGGGAGGATGCTTTGGCCGGCTCAGCTGCGTCTCTTCCAAAACCTGATCCAGATGATCTAATTATACATGTGGCACACTAGAGAGTCATTACCCCCGTCACCCTAGAGGATGATGTCGTCCTGCGAGTAAGCCATCTTACCGCCAGATCCACCACGTAAGGAGCCCCAAGTTATTTAGATGCAGTGGGTGAGACGATTTCCGATTGGAGAGCCCCTTTTGTCGAGTATCTCCAAAATGTTTACCTCCCAGATGATCAGGCCGAGCGCGATCAAAGCCGACGTTGTGCACTGAAGTTTACCCTCCAGAGTGGTCCCAGTCTTGAGAAGATCCTATATAAGCGTGGTTTCAATGGTGCTATCCTCTGTTGCATTCAATGAGTCGAGATTTCTATGTTCATGCAAGTGGTTCATGCCTGTTCCTATGTTTCCCACTAGGCTGGGCTGAAGCTGTCCCATCAGATCCAGAGACTGGGGTACTTCTGGCCCTCTATGATCCATGATTTTATTGAGTTATCCAAGAGATGTCATGTGTATCAAGTTCATGCTAATTTTTAGAATCGGCTGCCAGAACTTGTCCACTCCACCAAGTACTCTTGTCCCTTTGTGGTGTGGGGGCTCGATGTCGTTGGGCCATACCCACCGGTGACAGCTCGCTAATGAAGGTTCATCCAGATCGCTACGGATTTCTCCTCCAAATGGGCAAAGGTAGTCCCACTCAAGGAAGTCAAGGCTTGATCCATTGTCGATTTTGTGAGATCGAACATCATTTACCAATTTGGAGTCCCTCACATCATGCTCACCGATAACGGCACAAGCTTTTGAGCAGCTGAGTTGAAAAAATTGTATTCCAAGTACAACATTCACTCCAACCATACCTCCCACTATCGTACGTAGGAAAATCGGTAGATTGAGGCATTCAACAAAACCCTCTCTATAATTTTGTAGAAAATGGTTGGCCATAACAAGAAGAGTTGGCCAGACAAGCTCCCCAACGCCCCTTGGGCTTATCAGACGATGAATCACAATTCCTCGCAGGTGACTCCATATTCACTGGTGTATGGGGTTGAGGCCATCTTGCCCATCGAGATCTAGATGCCATTGTTACGTACTGCGGTCTATGACTAACAGGCATCAGATGAGGTGGCCGAAATCCATCTAGCTGAATTAGAAGCACTTGATGAAAATAGGCTCTATGCCCTACACAATCTGAAAAGGCAACAGAATAAGATAGCTGGAGCCTTCAACAAGAAGGTTTTCCTCCGCTCTTTTCTGCAAGGCGACCTGGTATTGGCCGTTTGAGTGCCATTGATCCCCAGTAGGAAAACACCCAAGTTGGAGCCAAAATGGTAAGGACCTTACATCATTCACAAGGTTTACTCCAATGCTGTTTACTCCCTAGTTACTACGGATGGTGAGCATATAACTCCTCCCACCAATGCCAAGTTCCTCAAGCAATATTTTGACTCATCCTTACGGTCCAGCATGACCTTAAACTGTCCGGTCCTGCATGACCTTAAACTATCCAATCTTGGATGAATTTAAACTACGCATCGTCCTACATGTCATTAATCTGAATCTTGAGAACTATGTATGGATTGATTCCCATCCTTATGGGATACGTAGGAATGCACAAACACTTCTTGTTGAGCCCAGCCTCAAAATCTTCTCTTTCGAATACCCCCCTGGGTATAGTTCTCTCAGAGGATACTTGCATGATATGGGCTCTCTCATCCCCACTCATACAAGGGTTATAATGGTCCCAACATCTTCCCAATCTCGTTCTTCTATCCTACCACATCTTCACTGCATGACGTTAAACTACATAGTCTTCAAGAACTAAGTAGGTCTTGATTCCCATCCGCATGGGATATGTAGGAATGCCCAGACATTTTGTCTGTTAGCCGAACCCAAAAGTCAAAACCTTTCCCCTTGGTCACGATGTATGGAAAGTGTGCAATTTTTCCCCAATTCACATTGAGCTAATATTGATCCAGCTGTACATACCGCTCCCTGGAGACTTTACCCTCTTTTAGAGACGGGTACAACTAGGCTTCACCTATTCTTTTTTTGGTATTCCATCACCTTCCCCATCTAGAAGGGTCCCTGAATCGTATTTATGCTAGGCCTAAGGGCTCTCTCTTACCAATTCGGTCTAACGCCCTTCGAGGATGTCGAGAAAAAAGCCGATACAAGTCCCGCATTTCGAACATGGTCAGTGTTCGATGCTCATTTGTTGCTCCCATTTCAGGCCACTACAGGGATGATGTGTTTCGAATGTGGTCAACAGCTATCTTGGATCGTCAGTTCCACCCTGAGATATCCCAAACATCGATTGTAGTGGTTAATTAGGCCCTGTTGTATCCCCAAGCAATGAACTCCCTCGAGGCGGTGCCAACTGTCAGCCTCCTTGGCATTCTCGGGCCCCAGCCCATGATTTCCCTTATGGGATTGTGCGGTGGGATATGGGATTATGCCCTCATTCACAATGGGTTACTTGCCGTTTCGTACACCTCCCTTGCAAAGGGAATCATATTCCCCTCCTCTTCCACACTGGAAGACATTGAAATGCAAGTAGGTCAGGCCTTCCAGACTGAGGCCCAGCCTCAGGCCCCCTGGCCTTACAGGCCCCCGGCCCAGGTTCTCTTATGGGATAGTACAGTGTGGTATGGGATTATGTCCTCATTCACAGGTTGTAGACACACTTCGTTGGGGTATCTTACCCCCATGTGTCTTCAAGAACTACGTGTGGCTTGATTCCCATCCTTATGGGATATGTAGGACCACCTGAATGTCTAGAATTTAGGTCCAGCCCCGTCCCTTGGAAATCTCCATTTCACCTTGGCCCCTTGGCCTACCCTTCCCCGAAGAGGGGATTATATGGCGTGACAAGGGATTATGTCCACATTCACGTCGGTCTTGTAATGACCATGCCCTCCTAACCATCCACATCGACCCTCTTCGGCAGTTCATAAATGTGCCTAAGGGTACTTTGGTTTAGTAACTGGAATGCTGGGTTTTACTCAGACATGCTTCCACCCTTTTCCAAGGCTTCGTTTTCCCCTTCATTAGGGATTCCATCACCTTTCACACCCGTAGGGACCCCAAAAAACTGGCATGGATACCATGCCTAAGGGCTATCCTACTGTTACGAGCCAATGCCTCTGAGGGATTTAGAAAAAAAATTGATACAAATTCCGTGTTGCGAGTATGGTCAGCGGTTGATGCTCATTTGTTGTTCCCACTTCAGGATAACGTGTTATAGATATTTTTTTTCTGCCACGGTGAATAGTCATCCTCCATCGCCACACCAACCCCATTAAGCCCAAAGTATCGGTTACATGATTCACATACTTCTCCACCTCATCATGTCCAACTGAACCCCCAAAACTCTTGACCCTATTCCTTAGTGAACATTTGTACAATAGGAGAGAAAAGCCATGGTAAGGGCGTCATTCGTGGCTCTACACTGATTTCAGTTTGATGGGTGTTCCAGGTATTGTAATAATGATCTTCCTCCCTTGTTTCCCACACCGAGTTTGACTCACGTGGGCTTAGGAATCGAGTCGAGGTCTGCTCTTAATTGGCAAGATGGCATCACTCCATGGTCTGAGCTCTAAGACCATAAACTAAGATCTCCTCAGAACTATGTACGACTTGATTCCCATCCTCAAGAGATATGTATGAACACCCATACCTCTTGTCTTTGGGTCCAGCTTGAGTTATGCTAATTTGTCTTTTTTATGTCACACCTTCAAGACTTTGACTACGGGACCGCATTGTATGGTATGGGATTATGTCCTCATTCACGTTGGGTTTGCAATAGCCACACCACGCGGACCCCATTCTAAGAATTAGCCCTCCTATTTCTTGTCCTGCCTGACATTAAAAGGCACCTCCTAGAACTACATGTAGCTTGATTCCCATCCTTATGGGATATGTAGGACCACCCTGATGTCTCGTTTTTGGGTCCAGCTTATCTGGGAGCTAGTTTCTATAGCCCCATTCACATTCACCCCTATTTGGGCCCCTTTTACCGAGGTTCCTCTCTCAGAATTGCGTACGGTGTGATGTTGGAACATGTCCACATTCACGTCAGTTATGTTTCATGGCACCGTACACATTCCCCACCAAACATCGTATCTACTACGTCTGCATTGCATGACGTTAAAATGCATGATTGGTCCTATCACATGACCATAAACTGTGACATTAGCATCCTGGACATAGGAAGAATAATGATATTTCATTGTGATGACCTCATCAAGAAGAATGTCACGTTGGGTATTGTTCATATGCCATGCCAATTGTCAACACCTACTACGGCATGACTCTTGTGGCAACGCCAGGACCTGATACCCTAGGCTTGTCGCTTCAAAAAAAACACCCACCTAAAAGGAAAAACAAGATTTATCAAATATCTCTTCTTCTGGTGCAGGAGCCACACCCAAACACCCCTTTTATCCCTGGCACTGGTACCTCACTGTTCCCCCTACTTCATGAACTACATGTATCTTGATCCCCATCCTCATGGGGTACGTAGGAACTCCTTTTCACTTTGCCTCAGGCCCAACTCAACTCTCATTTTCAGCCCCTTGACCTAAATCCTCTCCTAAAGAACACATGGGTGTTGGGACCCTCAGTTCCCATTCACGTCGGGTTGTTGTAATTGCTCGCCATGAGTCTCCCACATTTCCCACCATCCATGGTCCGAATTCTATAACCCAAAACTAAGATATATCTATGGGATGGGACTCTACTCCCATTATCTAATATGTCTCTTTGCCGTACTCAGATGCGTTTTGACAAAGAGCCTGAAGTGTGGAATTTTCTTGGAGACATTCCTTCCATTCCATGTCCAAGATTCGTGGGCTCGCTATTTGAATCCTCATCCACTTCCACATCCAAAAGGACCCTTAGATGACATGGATTCTAGGCTTAAGGGCTCTCCATGGATGATGGGCCTAAGGGATATCCTATCATTTTGGGCCAACACACCTAAGGATCTTGGATGACATTTGTGACAGGTCCCGTGTTTCAAACATGGTCAACGTTCGACCCTCATAGGTTTGTCCCCATTCCAGGATAACGCTATATGGATGCTATGTTTCCACCACGGTCAATAGTTATCCTCCATTTCCACGCTACCATCATTGTGATCTAGATTGCGAGCATCATGATTCCCACATTTCCACTTCCTCATGTTCAAGTAGAATTCCAACATACTCAGCTTTATCTATTCGCGCATCTAGGTGCGCTACATAGACGTGTTAGCATCATTGGGACGGTATTCACCGAGCATCGCTTCTCCCTAACCTGCGCCTTCCTATGTCGAGAATGTTCCCCATTAAATCTTGTTTCCCACATCAGGCATGACTCATGTGGGCTTAGTAGTTTTGGTGGGATATGTACCGGAACAACCGGCCTTTTCCTCATCCCACATGACGTTAAACTGTTCTTCAAGAACTACGTATGGCTTGATTCCCATCCTCATGGGATACTTAGAGACACCCAGGTATTTCGCCTAGGGTCCAGCCCCAGAAATCATAAATCCTTTTCTTCCCCCTTTCTGGCCCCCTAGCCGGACCCCCCATAGGGAACTGTACAACTATAACTCTTCCCTAAACATGTTCTGGATACCCCAAGATGAAATTAGGAAGCGAAGAATCCCTCTCTAGAGAGGCCTTTTCTAAAATAAGGAATGATCCATGATTAGAATGTTGCGACGTCTAGTGTGATTCCACCACAATGGCGTAATTTCAAGAGTATTAGATTCTATTCGAAAAAACCATCATTCCACCCTTCACGCATGGCATGCCCATTATTGGGACCCTCGTTGTCTTTCACGTCTGGATTAACCCCCTAACAGTATGGATGCCCGACCTATGGCTCGCCTACTATCCTGGACCAATTTTCTGGAAGACAAATGATGGCATTTTGAGTCAGGCCCCATGTTTCGAACATGGTCAGCAGTCGGCCCTCATGAGTCATCCTCACTTCAGTCTAACACAATGAGTATACTGTGTTTCAAACATTGTAAATAGTTATCCTTTATTGTCACGCCACCTCCCATAGTGTTCCAGATTTTGGGTATCATGATTTACACCTTCCACCTCCCTATGTTCAGACTAATCTCAATGCCCCTGGCATTACCCCATTCATGCACTAGAGTACAATGGAAGAACGGATCGTCAATTGTTTTGAGGTCCTGATCCTCCGATCAGGCCACTCCCAAGACTTTCTGGAAGATCTGAATTTGTTACCTAAACGCCGGATGCCTGAGGCTTGGTCGACGCATTATGTTCAGATGGAATAGCATGTTGATCACCCCTTTTTTCTCACATTGGGCTCGACCCACGTGAGCTTAGGGACTGACCACTAGACGTTTCACGAATATAACAGATGCGTAAAAAGATGACCCCGATAACGAGACTCATGCATGATATGACATCAAATAAATCAAAACATGAAATTACATTTGAGAGTTTGTGATCCTTACAGCACTCGGGTGTTTATCCCTCCAAGGGATGGGTTGCCCCCGTCAAAAGAAAGTTGTAGTTCCGCCACCCTCCGACTTGTGGTGTCCAGGAGTTGCTGTCGTCAGCTCAACTCTTACTCCTCCTCAGCAGTGATGGGGCGCAGTCCATTAACCTCAATTTGGGCCCGTTCTACGTCATCATAAATGACAACCATTTCTTCAGAAGCTTGCCTCATACACTCTTCTGCCTCTACCAGCTGGGCCTTTAATCGCAAGACCAGCTATGATTGTGCATTAAGATAGGATGAGTGCTCATCCGCCCGGGTCTGTAGCCGTTGGATCTCATTTTCAGCCTCCCGGAGCTTCTTGATGTTTATTGCCTTCCTCCCCTGCCATCCCACACTGAGGTCGCGATCATACTCTTGGATCTTCTCCGCCATAAGATCCTGAATGAGAAGGTGAGGGTGCTAGGCATCCACTCCCCCATTACACAATTCACCCAATCGCGAGAGAATTCTGTCCATCTCGTCCAGCCATAATGTATGGGGGGTCTTTTCGATAAAGCACACGATCAACTTCCATGATCAGTGGAAGACTATATCACTATCCTCTCATTCAGAGGTTGTCTCATCCCAGTCGGCGCATATGGCAGGCTCGTATGCGGGATACGCCCTCAAGAAATATTCAGTGGGATATGTGTCTGGTGTTGGATCAGGCGCGACATCTTGTTGGAACCATGGTCTTCTATATATGAATTGGTTTATGATTTTTGTTTGTTTTCAATCCTCAGAGTATGTTTAGAATGTGCACCAGTAAAGAACTCATATAGGTTAAGCATATAACAGTATTAAAAGTGGTTCTGTCTTCCAGTTTTTGCCAAATTTCTGGACCTCAAAACTAACAAAAGGAGACAACAATGCTTTTTGGAAAAGAGACTTGTGCACCGTACATGTATTGCACAAGTGACTTGTGTGCCAGTGCTGAGGAGGATTGGAAGTTTTCATGCCATATGTTTTTGTAGATCAGAACTTCAAAATATGGCAAAAGAAAGAGGGTCGTGCAAGTATTGCTTTGGTTGCACAAGTGACCTGCGCGCCATAAAGGGACTTGCACGCCGGTACATAGGAAATTTGGAAAGTTGCATGCCATATGTTTTTCATGATCAGATCTTCAAAACATGGCAATGGAAAGAGGTTCGTGCATGTAGTGGTGGATTCGTGCAAGTGAGTTGCGCAATAGAGGCTAGGGTGGATAAAGATGCGCGACAGAACTTACGCCCCATGAGGAGGCTTGCATGCCACCACGCAGGGTGTCCATTTTGGCTATAAATAGAGGACCACCCCTCTTCATTTGTATCACAGTTCGAGACTTGGATAAATTCAGTGCTCCCATCGCGTATATGAAGTGGTCACGCAAGTGGTTGTGGGTCGCGCAAGTATAATCTGTGTGATAGTTGTCTGCTGCACGCCAAAAAAGGTTTTGGTTTTGAAGAATGTGAGTCGCGCAAGTTTTGTATTGATGAAGGTTGAGTCGCGAAAGTTTTGGAGGTGGACTTGAATGCCAATTATATCTTCCACACCATCCTTGAAGACTGTGCTCCGGCTTGGGGAAGCGTGCTTGGTGTTGTCGAAGTACATCCGTCTTTTTGAAGCTGCATGAAAGCTGGGAGATTTCCAAGTACCCTCAACGTAATGTGAGATTCATCTACTGATGAGAGTTGGACTTCAACAGAGCATATAAATACAATAGAAGATTCATTCTTTTGCAATGATGATGAGACCTTCACATCTATAAACTGAGTGGGACTTCACCAAAGGCAGTGAGCCAGGGGGAGTCAATGGGAGTGACTGGAGGGACGCAGTGAGAAATCCATTAACCTTTGTAAAGTCATTGATCCTAGGACTGATTGTATGTTCCCAAACCATTATAATCCACAACTACTGAAGGATAGTGGAATTTGGTATGACTGACAACCTGTCGGTGCATGATCTATGGATGTATCCCTTAGTGGTGAACTAAGTAAAAAGTGTTGTGTCATCTCTGTGCATGTGAATGTTTTCTTTCTGATCATATTCATCATACAGGTTTACCAAGTTCCTATAAACATGAGAACAAGATCCATCACATTAATAGAAAAAGTGGTCAACCTGATTCACCCCTCCCCTCTCAGGGTGTCCTGGGGTCCTACAAGTGGTATCAGAGCGTAAAGGTTGCTGGTGTCGAACCTGTCCATTGTCGTCATGGAGAATGCAGTCAATGTCAGGGGAGTCCCTCTCTATGATGGAAGTAATTTCCAGATCTGGAATAAAAGAATGAGATATCATCTAACATCCCTTGGAATGGAAGTTCTATTTTCCACTATGCAAGGTATTCATGTTACAGATCCAACAGGGTTGGCTATGACAAATGCCGATAGAAAAATTCTTGATGCTGATGCTAAAATGCAGAATTCTCTCACCCCAACTCTTTCTGATCAGATCTATCTAAAGGTAATGAGTTGCACCTCAGCAAAGTCCATATGGGATAAACTTGAAAATATTTATGAAGGAGATAACAAAGTGAAGGATGAAAATCTACAAGTCCTACACAATAGGTTTGATGATCTGAAGATGCATCCAGATGAGAATGCAGACTCCTTCTTCAATCAAATTACTGAAGTGGTTGGAGCAATTCGATGTCTAGGTGAAGAAATCAATGATGTTTCCATGGTAAAGAAGATCTTAAGAAGACTTCCACCACTGTACAATGCCAAGGTGTCAGTCCTTGAGGAAATATAACTTTCCAAACTTTCATTGGATGATCTGTTGAGCAGCCTAGTGGCATATGAAATGAGAGTCAAACCAGAAGAAGCTACTACACGAGTAAGCAAGGAAATGACATTCGAATCCATGGAGAAACGGAAAATTTCAAAAGATAGTAGTGGTGAATAAGATGGGGAAAAATAAATTCTTTCTCTCATTTCCAAGAAGTTCCAGAAGGGAAAAGGGAAATTCAAAAGGAAGTTACCTCTAGCCTGCTTTCGTTGTGGAATAGTTGGGCACATTGCTTCTCAGTGCTCAAGAAAGATCGATGATGATGATAGCGATTCTGAAATCATTAAGAAGACTCAGAAAAGGATTTTCATGAAAGGATACCTCAAATCTAGAAGGATAGTTATGAAGAAGAGTTTTTCCTGTGAAGAGGAAGAAGATGATAATGAATTATATGATGAAGGAGAACATGAAATTAAAACTAGGAAACATGCTTCCATGATGGCCACTTTGAAAAATCAAAAGATACTAGTGGAGAAAATCAGTTAAAAACTAGTACAGATCCCTAGTTGCAACTCAAGGATTCTGTTAACAAGAATAAGATTAAATGTAAGAGTTTCAATAAGTGGAAATAAATTATAGAAGAGTCAACTAAATATGTTGATCAACTTCAAGCTGTAATTGAATGAATGAAAGAATTGGAGAAAGTACAATCTAAAATTCTCAAAAGCAATGATGATGTAGTGGATCTAAATATGAGAATTGAAGAGCAGGAAATGGTCATCAATGAACTCACCTCCAGACTAGAAGAAAAATACAAGACTATTGAGGGTCTTGAAGAGGATGTTTTTACTCTTAGGAGTAGACTTGTGACTGAATCAATTTCAAAAGAATCAAGGAAGAAAAAACAGTTTGGAAGATTCTCAGATGAAGAATTACTAGAAAGATCCAAGACTGATTAAGATGGGGTTGGAAAAAATCTTGAGTGATCAAAGACCCGCTTGCATGGGAAAGAGTAAAATTGGATTTGAAGATGAGACATCAACTTCTATAAGTAAAGAGAGACAAAAGAAAGACAAGATGAAATTTGGACATGTTGAAACGCTGCTAGAAGTGCTGAAAAAGAAACCCTCAATCCAAACTAAAAGGAGAACTGAAAATTATCCTCCAACATTCAGATATGACAGGCAGTCCAACTATTCTCCCAAAGAAGAGAGTATGAGGAGAAATTCAAGTGAGAAGTCATTTCCTCTCATGAAGTATCAATTTTGTGGCTATCTGGGCCATACCATGTCATATTGCGAAGAGGAAAGGAGCTACTTGAATGTGGAACATCTGGGACATCAAAAAAGGTGATTGATTTCATATACTCCATATTATATAAGAATTAGGTTTTATGGATACTGTTTTATTTTCTAAAATTTTGGTCTTAAGGCTGTTAGTTACAGGTAGAGAAGGGACATGGACACCTCATACTGGAATTCAAGACAAGTCAAATCTCGTCGACAAGATAGTGTTTCTCTTTCAAACAAGTTTTTTCCTCTCGAAGAAGACTTTGACTATGAAGAACCAATGTACACTGATGAGATAATTGAAAGTCCATCAGTGCTCTATACTCATTCCAATGTCTCATGGAAAGATATGAAGAAAATTGTGAAATCTAACTTTGTAGAGGTGTCCCTAAAAGCTACCAAAAGAAACAGTACTTGGATTCGGGTTAATGGTTGTTCATCCCATATTACAGGTAATGCTGGCTTGTTAACAGATATCAAAAGCAAGGTTGATGGAATGGTTCGATTTGGTAATGATGGAGCTCTAAAAATCAAAGGCAGTGGAAGTACTGAATTAGCTAATGGAGAGCTAAAGAAGGCTGAAGTCCTTTACGTAGATGGCCTACGTCATAATCTACTCAGTGTGAATCAACTTTGTGACTCAGGACTGATTGTTACTTTTAATCAGAATGGTTGCACTATCAAGGGAAGACATGTAATTCACTTATTAAGGGATGCAAAATAGAAGGCAACATGTATCAGGTTGATAGTAAAGAAAATGTTTGCAACATGATTGTTGAAGAAGAAATCAATTTTTGGCATAGGAGACTGAGACACATCAATCAACAAGACTTGGAGAATATATCAAAATTGAGGATTTTCATGGACATTACTAAACTGAAGCGTGAGCGTGAAAAATCTTGTGATGCTTTCATTTGTGGAAAGCTGGTCTGTAGTTTATATCGGCCATATAATAAAAGGGAATATCATCTTCTTGATCTAATTCATACAGATATATGCAGTCCGATAAAAGTTTCCGGATCTCATGGAGAAAGATACTTTGTCCATTTCATTGACGATTACAGTAGAATGAAATTTGTTATGGTCATTTACAAAAAATGACAAGTTCTTGAATGCAAGAAAACATATCAGCGAATCTTCAAGAATGATAGTGGACGAACAATCAAAGTGTTGCGAGCTGATAATGGAGGGGAAGACATGTCCATTGAGTTTGAGAATTACAAAGAAAAACATGGAATACAACATGAGGTAGCTACTGTGAGAAATCCACAGCAAAAAGGAGTTGTTGAGTGCAGGAATCAACAGGTCGACAACATGGCCAGGACTATGCTGATTGAGAGTGGTATCTCTCGCCATTACTGGAAAGAAGTTGTTGAAGCTGCAGTGCACATTCAGAATCGAGGAGGTATTTATAAGGGAGAAACTAAGACACCATATAAATTGTGGTATGTAAGGAATCCTTCGTTGAAATAATTTAGTTTTTTGAGATGCATATTTTTCATCTAAAACAAAGAAGGAAATCAGTGGACGTTTGGTGAAAATGTTGATGAAGGAACTTTTCTTAGGTATCCAATGAACAGAAAATCCAACAAGTGTTTCAACATGCGATTAGGAAGGATTGTGTTAAGCATTGATGTTAAGATAAATGAAGAGAAAACCAAAAATGCATCAAGGACGTCATATGCTGATGCGATAGAAAGTGAGGAAGAAAGTGAACGTAAAGAAAATACAACTACCTAAATAGAGGAAGCTGTACAAAAAAATCAGAATTTACTTCATGATGTTGACTCAGAAGAAGAATCTGAAGAAGAAACTGTGGCTGGAGTGAATGAGACTGAACCACACAGGAGAAATCATCGAGCTAAGATTGATTCATCTAACATAATTGGGGACATGAGTGCACCCACTCAAACAAGGAGGATGAGGAATAACACACAATCTGCATTCCTGTCAGTTGTAGATCCATTCTCATTCGAAAAAGCCATAAAGGATGAATGTTGGGTGAAAGCCATGAATGAAGAGTTAGATCAGATTGATAAGAATCAGACATGGGATCTTGTCCAAAGACCTAAAGGTCACAATGTTATTGGTACAAAATGGATCTTCAAGAAAATATTTTATGAGAATGGAAGTTTTATCATAAACAAGGCTCGACTAGTATGTAAGGGATATTCCCATATTGAAGGTGTTGATGTTGAAGAAACATTTTCTCTAGTGGCTAGACTAGAGTCAATCAGGCTGTTCCTAGCCATGGATCTCTAAATAGGATATAAAGTATATCAAATGGATGTCAAGACAACATTATTAAATGGTGTACTCAAAGAAGAAGTCTACATTGAACAACCAGTGGGTTTTCTTCTTGGTACTAATGAAATAAAGTTCTGCAAACTAAAGAATGAACTTTATGGCTTGAAACATGAACCACAGGTGTGGTACTCCAGGATGAACATTTATCTCAAGGAGTTGGAATTTAAAAGAGGAGTTGATCACAATATATATGTGAATAATTTTCCAAAATATCAATTCATGGTTCTATTCTATGTTGATGATATCATCTTTGGTAGAAGTAGGTATAATTCATTGGATGAATTATCCAATCGCATGAAATCAGGATTCAAAATGTCTATGAATGGGGAGATCACATATTTAATGGGGTTGTAGGTGATTCAAAAGAAGTATTAGACTTTCATTTCACAAGAAAAGTATGCAAGAGAGTTGTTGAAGAAGTTCAATATGCAAGACTCTAAACAAATATCAACTCCGATTGCAGTTGGAACCAAACTTGGAAAGCATGAGGATGGGGAATCTGTAGACCCCACTCTATACAAGAGGATAATTGGGATATTACTATACCTGATAGCGACACAGCCTGATATTGTCATTTCAATCTGTCTAGCGGCCCGCTTTTAGAGTAATCCAAAGGAAGAACATATGATAGCAGAAAAAGAATCATGATGTATATTCAAGGTACTCACAATTCTAGCTTATACTTTGATGTAGGAAGAGACAATGAATTATTAGCATTTTATGATGCTGACTGGGCTGGTGATGTAGTGGACAGAAAGTCCACCAGTGGTGGATAATTCTATATTGGGAATATATTTGTTGTCTGGTTGAGAAAGAAACAAGAATGTACTTCTCTTAGTACTGCTGAAGCTGAGTATATATCCTCTACAATGGAATGCACCCAATTTCTATGGATGAAGCAACAATTGACATATATTGGTGATGAGGTGAAACAACCAATGGTGATTTACTGTGATAACAAGAGTGCAATTGATCTTACGAAGAATCATGTTCATCATTCTCATACAAAAAATATTGAAATAAGGTATCACTTTATCAAATAGAAAGTTGATCAAGGAACGATTAGAATGGATCATGTTGGAAGAGATGAGAAAGTGGATGATATCCTGAACAAGACACTATCAGCAGCTGTGTTTGAGAAGCATCGGTTGAACCTCGGTTTTCATCCACCTCCAAGTGCATAAGGAGGCTACAAAATACCCCTCTCCCCAGTTATGCTAATTGTTTTTAATCTGTTTATGAATGTGATGTAGGTTTGTGGGGGAGATGCCATCTAGGGGAGTATGGTTTGAGCTGAACAATGAACAAATACCAGTATTTGGATTTATTGTAAATGGGGGAGAAATGAATAAATTTACGATGATAAAGAAATGAGAATTCAGGATGAGAAAGAAACGAGAACCCAATTCACGCTTTCTCTCTTCTTTTCAACACCGAACATTTATCATGTAGACTTAGAGTTTTGGCTAAGTTGATTCTTGCATTTTCATGTGGATGGTGATGTAATGGCCTGGACCTCTCCGACCCATTCCTTTGTCAAAAAGAAGGTCATGAAGTGTTCTAGTGGGTAAAATGGACTTTTCCCACACTTTTCATAATATTGAAACTACACGTCGTGTAGTGTGTGTACACGCCATGTATCCAATACTACACGCCGTGTAGTCCCTCCCCACGTACGCGTTACCCTCAAATCGTGTGTTGACCAGTCAATGACTGCGTGCCGCGTTGAAGGCCATGTTGGAAGTCGCGTGGTGAGAGTGTGAAAGGGCCGAGTACACGCCGTGTACCATATAGTACACGCCGTGTACTTTTGTTTTTCAAGCCTATAAAAGGAGTGGTCCCCTCCTTCTTTTCAACTCACCCCTCTCCTCCCCATTCCTCTGAGCAGAGCTCTCTCAAGATACTTGAAGGATCTTTTTATTCTATAACTTCTTCGTCCGAGCTCCGATTTACGATCCGTCAGCGGCCACAGGATCGTAACGACTAGGCGGAACTTCTGAGCCTGTATCCGTTTTCTTTCTTTCGGCCTTTCCTTCCCAGCTTCCACCCAAGGAGGTTTTTCCAAGTTTTGACAGAAGTGAAGGATGTCGACGAACATCTTCTAAAGTTGATCCGGGGGAGCGTTGTGATCAGAACCTGTTGAGGTAGGGATATTTCCATCATCTCTCTAAATTGTGCATCATACAGGGTGGGTATACTCTTGTTTTCATGAGAAACGGCCGAACCTTTAAATGAAGATAATAACTGGTTAAATAACGGGGATGGGGAAGTTGTTAGATTTATCTTTGTTTATCCTATTTTTATGTTGTAAATTGAATAGGCTTATGCCTACTGAAAATCACGGCCATTGGGAGCATTTTATTGCACAATTAAATGTTTCCCTATCTTTCTAGACCATTTTGTGAATGGAACATTGTTGAATGTGGAATTTGGATAATCACGTAAAGTTAGCTGATTTAAAATATGAATCCCTTGTGTGATCACCCCGGTTGAACAAAATGGAATAATGAACATGTGGGTGTTGGCTTGGATATGTGGCATGTGAAGGGGATGTTCTTGTGGGTTTTTGTGGATCGGGTGAGCAGTGGGGCTGTGGTTGGCTTGGTTGTGGGTTGGTGTGAATGTTATGTTGGTGATGGGCAGCAGGGTTGCAATGAATGGTATTAAAGGGGTAATGATGTACGGTGTGGTTGTGGTTATGGTGGTTGGCAGCGGGGCTATAGGGTTGGTTTTGAATGTGAACAAACTATGGGTTGTAAATAATAAATAAAAAGTGTATGAGTTAATAAATGGTGGGGAATGGTAATAGAACGAGAATGTTAATCAATGGGGTGGTTGGTTATTAAGAAGGGAATTGTTGTGATGCATGTGTTTTCCTAACTTGATTTGTGGATGGCAGGGATATGCTTTACGAATGATCGATGTGGTTGGTTGTATATAGTTTCTTAGTAGTTAAGTAACTAATAAACTGATTCTGTTGAAACATGAAAACTTAAATGTTGTTTCTGGATTGTTTGTTGTATGCATGCTTCATAGTAGCTATGCCGAGTCACATGCTCAGTTCTCTGATTAGAAGCCATAGGTTGGGATGAGTGTTTGGTAGATAGATAGATATATATATATATATATCTGTATCCGTGTGTTTTATCGCACCCCACCCATGTTGACCACTTAGTGCCAAACACTCTCATTTCATGGGAGATGGTGTTTTCCCCTTAGTTACTAGCGCCTTCCTACTCCTTCTTCCCTAGGCTGTGATGGCTTGAGGCAACCTTACACCCATGATTCTTCGGGTAGGTTTCGATTGGGGTGGTTTAGCCCAAGACTCTTCAGGAAGGTTTTACTATTTCCCAAGAACCGTCAGGATGAGGCCCAGGTGTGTGAGGGTGGGATACAAGGTTGTGAGGCCTAGGTGTGTGAGGACAGGATACGTGGTTGTGAGGCCCAAGTGGGTGTGGGCGGGATACGTGGTTGTGAGTCCCAGGTCCATGCGAGCGGGATGTGTAGTTCTTGAGGCCCAGGTGTGTGCAGGCGGGAAGAGTGTGGAAGCATTAGAACGTTCGTCGTTAGGAAGAGCAGCTAACTAGTGGGAAATGGTGCGGGATACCAATACTCTTGATCTTATATACTAATACTACCCGTTGTTTGTGTTTTTGGTGAGAGTGGCTGGTGAGGTTGGGTGGATAGAATTCCTTTTTCGGTTTTAGTTTCTTCTATTGTTCTCACGGGACATTAGGATGTCTCCCCCACTTGTGCAAGAGATCATTAGGGTTCCCTACTGAGTATACTTGTATGCTCACCCTACGTTTACTTTTAGGTTTCTAGGAGGACTAAAAAGGTCGTGCGGGACCCTACTAGTCAGGACAGTTGGAGTTGTTGTAGTTGTTGTACTCTTGTTTCTTTTGGTATTGTACTTTTTGAGCTTTCTTGTACTTTTACCTTGTTTCAGAACTATTTAAACATGCATGTCAGATTGGTTTGGGATTATTTATATACACTTGTTCTTTTCATTTTTGGTGGTTGACTTGTTTTATTTCCTGGTCTTAAATAATAAAAAAGGTAATGCCTCTCATATTTGAGAAAACTCATACCCTTGGTGCTAGTCGCCACCCCGGGGCCTACTAGAGGCAGGATTCGAGGGTCATTGTCTCCCTTTTACCATTGATAGCTCAGGATGGGTATCTTTGGTGGGAGGGGGTCATGACAGAATGGTATCTAAGACAATGGTTGAGAGATATGATAGAGTCTGGAGTTAGGCACAATGAGGATTGCATGGGATGGTAGGGCAACAGTGTTGGTTGATCTTGGTGCATGACATAGGCCAGGGAAGACCATCTAGGACACGGGATTTTAGGGCCCCCCGTGATCCAATGCAAGGACTCTGGCCTACCGAATGACCAAGTGAGACTACATCAATTGCAGGGTAGAGACCCTAGGAAAGGTACATGCATCATCAGGATTGTGTTTTACTTTATTTGGGTGTTCTGGGATAGAAATTGAAATAAAATGATAAAATGAAACCCTGAGAAACTTACTTACTACTTGGGATTATGTGATCTTGTTTACCATACAGCTATGGAACCTAGACGTAATTCCCATGTGGATCAGACTGCCAAGGCCAATCAGATTCAGGTGGTTGATCAGTTGAGGATTAACCGAGAGGAGGAAGATAGCCAGTGGCCGAAGACTCTTCGATCTTTGCAGCGACAGACCCTAAAGAAGTACAAGGATAGTACTTCGGATACGGAGAAATAGGGATGTCTTGAGGAGCTAGGGATCGCTTTACCTTGATCCGTGTTCCGAGGGAGTACTGGGTTCCCCTAGTAGTCAGTCAGCTAAGAGGTGCGGCGCGACAGTGGTGGACTCTCTACCTAGGAGAGAGGATAAAGGTAGAGGTTCTGTGGGATGACATTGAGAAGGAATTCTAAGAGGAATTACATTCTTCCATGATCAAGGTAGAGAAGCGGCATGAGTAACTCTCCCTTAATTAGGGGAGTATGTCAGTACGAGAGTTGGGGAACAAGTTCAAGGATCTCATGTGCTTTTCTATGGATCTCTTTCCGTATGAGGAGTCTCGGGCGAGACGTTTAGAGGAGGCTCTTCGTCCTTCGCTCCAGTATGCTGTCACCCCCTTCACCCTTCCAATGTAATTGGCTGTACAGAAGAAGGTAGAGGTTGTAGAGATAATTCAATCACGGGGAGGTGCACCAAAATAGGGGGATCCAGCCAGGTTCGTCAAAGGGGAAGGTAGTCAGCAGTAGTTCTCATGCGACGGGACCTTCCAGGTTTAGGCCAGTGGGGAGCAGGCCCCAATAGTTCCAGTTCAGATATTCGGGTCCTCATCCATTTTTCACGATCCCAGGACCAAAGTTTTTTTCTTGTGGAGGTTTCGGGCATGGTTAGAGTCGGTGCCTGACCCGCACTCAGTATAGTGGAGGTGGGCATGTTCAACTCCCACCTCAGTAACACTAGTTCCCAGCGAGGTCCTTCTAGCAGTAGTAGAACCATGATCCCCATAGGGAAGACTTTGCAGGAGGAGGTTGAACTTAGGGTTCTCCTCAGGAACCTTGACCGGGGCGTGGTCGTGGAGGTGGACGATATCATAGAGGTATAGGAGCTGGGCGTGGACAGTTGCACGCAACAGAGTTGGCATCTCCAGCGGGACCATAGGTGGTGCAAGGTATGATTTGTTTGTTCATCACTCTCGTTTCTGCTTTGTTTGATTCAGGAGCATTGCACTACTTTGTTGCACCTGGTCTAGCCCATGCTTTGGGAGTAGACATAGAGAGACTTTCCATACCACTGGTGCCGAGTACACCAGTTGGAGTCTAGAACAACGTATATTGTGTTTTCCGGGGATGTGGGATGACGTTGGGACCACATCGATCTTGTGGGGATCTTCTTCTACTATAGATGCAGCCATATGATGTCATCCTAGGCATCGATTGGTTGTTTTCTGTTTGTGCCATTAACGACTGATTCTGAAGAAGGGTCATGTTCTTCGACATGGACAGGCAGTGTGTATCTTTTGTAGGCGAGAGAAGCTATTAGGTGGGAAGACAGTGTGTGGAGCCTCTCCTTTCCTTGTTAGGCGGGTTATCAGTGGTTCCAACTGATACGGAAATGATGGATGTCCCTGAGGTTGTTGGGGAGTTCCTTGATGTTTTTCCCAAGGTGGTTGTGACTCTACCCCCCCCCCCCCACGTGACGTTGGGTTTGGGATAAACTTACAACCTAGTGCCCGTCTGATTTCGATAGCCCCTTATCGGATGGAACCTTCGGAGTTGCGGGAGTTGCGGATTCAGAATGACGATCTGATGGAGAAGGGTTTTGTTCAACCCAGCATGTCGCCATGAGGTGCTCCAGTTTTGTTCGTGAAGAAGGAAGATGGTGGTCTCAGGTTATGCATAGACTACCAAAGGTTGAATCAGGTAATGGTCAAGAACTGTTACCCCCTTCCAAGGAAAGATGATCTATTCGACCAACTGAGGGGAGAAGGTTGGTTTACTAAGATTGATCTACAATCAGGATATCATCACCTGAGGGTAAAGGAAAGTGACATCTCGAAGATGGCTTTCAAGTGAAGGTATGGGAACTTCGAGTTTGTAGTGATGCCGTTTGGAGTTAAGAAAGCACCGGCTGTGTTCATGGGACTTATAAAATTTGTCTTCTGAGAGTTTTGGGCCGGTTCATCGTTGTGTTTATCTATGACAACATGATCTACTCAAGATCAGAGGAGGAGCATGTTGAGCATCTCAGGGCAGTCTTGGAAGTCCTTCAACACCACCAGCTGTATTGGAAATTGTCGAAGTGTAAGTTCTTGACACAAGAAGTACACTTCTTTGGGCACGTAGTGTCTCAGCATGGAGTTACAGTGGACCCATCGAAGGTGGAGGAAGTTTTTTCTTGGGCAGAACCCAAGAGTGTGGTGGAAGATCGTAGTTTCCTAGGTTTGGTAGGTTACTATCAGAGGTTCGTTTCAGACTTCTCTCGAGTTTCTGCTCCATTGAAAACTTTTACTAGGAAGAACCAGGTCTTCCTATGGAGCGATCAGTGCCAGAATGCTTTCGAATACCTGAAGGAGAAGTTGGTCAGTGCTCTCGTACTCAGGTTTCCAGAGGAAGTATTGTTGTATGAGGTGTTTTGTGATGCTTCTGGCCTTGGTCTGGGGTGCGTTTTGATGCAGAAGAAGGGTGTGATCTATTATGGGTCTAGGCAGTTGCGTCCTCACGAGCGTAACTATGCCACCCAGGACCTGGAGCTTGCAGCAGTAGTGTTCACACTGAAGTTGTGGAGACATTACCTCTTTGGGGAGCGCTTTGTGGTCTTCTCAAATCATAGGAGCCTGCGTTATATCTTCTCCCAATGTGACCTGAACTTATAGCATCAGAGATGGGTCGAGCATCTCCAAGACGATGACTTCAAGATCTCTTACACTGAAGGTTAGGGCAATGTTGTGGCTGATGCCCTAAGCAGGAAGTCACATAAGGAAGTGGTTCAGGAATCCGATGATGGTTGGAAAGCGATTGGAGAGTTGGATGCCTTGCACATAGATGCCAGGGTAGAAGGTGTTAGAGGTTGTTTGTTTCAAATGATGGTACAGTCCTCCTTGTTGCAGCAGGTGGAAGAGTCTCAGTGGGGGGACTCTGAGGCGGACGTAATGCGGGATCATGTCGATCAGGGAAACACTCCAAAAGGATGGTCAGAGGATAGCTGATATCAGATGCTTTTTCATGGAAGGTTGTTTGTTCCGGAGGTGATGAATGAGGGAGTTCTCCATGAGTTCCATAGCTCAGCCTTGGAGGTACATCCGGGAGTTTCAAAAATATATAGAGGCCTGAGGGAACAGTTTTGGTGGCTCGGGGTGATACGGGCAGTGGTGGAGTTTGTGGCTAAGTGCCTAGTGTGTCAGCAAGTAAAGGTTGAACACCTTATTCCCAGTGGTTTTTTGCATCCTTTAGATGTCCCCGAGTGGAAGTGGGATGACATGTCAATGGAATTTGTCCCATGACTACCCAGAGCTCAGGGAGGTTATGGTGCTATCTGGGTGGTGGTGGATCGTCGGACGAAATCAGATCACTTCATAGCAATTAAGGAGTCGGGCCTAGTGATTACCTTATCACAGAGGTACGTAGACGAGGTAATGTGTTTGCATGGAGTTTTGAAGACTATCATCTCAGATCAGGATACTCGGTTTACCTCACGAGTATGGAGGGGGTTATAACCTGCTTTTGCCACCCAGCTACACCTTAGAACTGCTTTCCACCCCCAGACCGATGGGCAGACAGAGCGGACTATCCAGATGTTGGAGGACATGCTGCGAGCATGCGTTCAGGATTTCGGAGGGTCATGGGTACGATACTATCCTTTAGTATAGTTTTACTAAAACAACATCTTCCACTATACTATTGGCATGGCACCGTTTGAGGATTTGTATGGAAGACCATGTCGTTCACCCATTTGATGGGCAGAGAATGGTGATATAGGTGCTCTTGGGCCAGAGGTAGTGCAGGGCACCACAGAAAAAGTCCAGCTTGTACGTGAGAGGATGAAAGCGGCTCAGGACCGACAGAAGTCTTAGGCTGATCATCGGAGGAGGCCCTTGGAGTTCGAGGTGGAAGATCATGTGTTCTTGAAGGTTTCCCCTCGACAGGGGCAGAAGAGGTTTGGGAATGGGAGTAATCTCTCCCCTAGGTTCATCAGACCATTTGAGGTGCTGAGGCGATTCGGCGACGTGACATATCAGCTAGCCCTTCCACCTCAGTTTGAGAAGGTTCATGATGTCTTCCACGTCTCCCAGCTTTGTCGATACTTACACAACGACTCTCACGTTATCGATTGGGGAGAGTTAGATATGGGAGACGATGAGACCTTCGAGGAATGACCAGTCAGAATCGAGGATCGTAAAGAGAAGGTGCTCTGTGGATGAACCATTCCCTTGGTTCGTGTGTTGTGGTGGCATGGAGGCCTTGAGGAGAGCACTTGGGAGCGAGAGGCTCAGATGCGCTCTCAGTACCCGGAGTTGTTTTGACTTTTGTTTTCTTTGTTCTTTTGAGATTTGTTTTGATTTTATACTTTTTACCTTTGATATATAGAATTCTTGGTTTGTCGGTTGTGTGACGTTTTGTTTCCTTGTTCCCTAGAATGGTGTAACATGTGCAGATGTGTGTGGAAAAGTAAAAACCTGACCCTTAATCGAGACCCATTAATCCAGATGTGATTGAACCCATGTTGGCGAATTAGTGCCACCCAAAGCGGATAATATCTCGACATAGGAAAAATGAATTTTCCCCATACCATGTGGTCGGACAGTGTGTGGGTTATGCGGTGTTGGGGCAAAGTAAGTTGGAAAATCCTAATATATGGAAGTGGGAAGACCCAGTCCTTAATCAAGATGAATTAATGTGGATGCGATTAAACCCTTGCAGGTGAGTCAGTGCTGCCTAAAGTGGATAATATCTCGACATATGAGAGGGAATTCATAACAACTATGGTTAGGGTTGTAGGTTGGGTTCCTGTTATAACAAAAACCCTAAAAGGTATCTTGTTGGGATAATCTGCGTTGGCTTTTGAATTCTCAGGGATGAGAATGTTTTAATAGGTATCTGATGTAATGGCCCAGACCTCTCCGACCCATTCTTTTGTCAAAAAGAAGGTCACGAAGTGTTCTAGAGGGTAAAATGGACTTTTCCCACAATTTTAAAAATTTTAAAACTACACACCGTGTATCTAATACTACACACCGTGTAGTCCCTCCGCACGTACCTGTTACCCTCAAATTGTGTGTTGACCAGTCAACGACCGCTTGCCACATTGAAGGCCGTGTTGGAAGCCGCGTGGTGACCGTGTGAAAGGGCCGAGTACACTCCATGTACCATAGAGTACACGCCGTGTACTTTTGTTTTTCATGCCTATAAAAGGAGGGGTCCCCTCCTCCTTTTCAACTCACCCATCTCCTCCCCATTCCTCTGAGCAGAGCTCTCCCAAGAGACTCAAAGGAGCTTTTTATTAAATAACTTCTTCGTCCGAGCTCCAATTTACGATCCGTCAGCAGCCACGGGATCGTAACGACAAGGCGGAACTTCTGAGATTGGATCTGTTGTCTTTCCTTTGGCCTTTCCTTCCCATCTTCCACCCGAGGAGGTTTTTCCTAGTTTTGACAGATGTGACAGACGCCGAGGAACCTCTTCTAAAGTTGATCTGGGGGAGCGTTGTGATAAGAACCTATTGAGGTAGGGATCTTACCTTCGTCTCTCTAAATTTTGCATCATACGGGGTGGGTATCCTCTTGTTTTCATGAGAAACAGCTAAAACATTAAACAAAGATAATAACTGGTTAAAGAACAGGGATGGGTAAGTTGTTATGTTTATCTTTGTTTATCATATTGTTATGTTGTGAATTTAATAGGCTTATGCGTACTGAAAATCACAGTCGTTGGGGGCCTTTTCTTGTGTAATTAAATGTTGACCTATCTTTCTAGACCATTTTGTGAATGGAACTTTGTTGAATGTGGAATTTGGATAATCATGTAAAGTTGGATGATTTATAATCTAAAACACTTTTTTGATAACCTCAGTTGAACAAAATGGAATACTGAACATGTGGTTGTTGGCTTGGATACGTGGGATGTGATGGGGATGTTCCTGTTAGTTGTTGTGGATCGGGTGAGCAGCGGGGCTGCGGTTGGCTTGGTTATGGGTTGGCATGAATGCTATGTTGGTGATTGGCAGTGGGGCTGTAATGAATGGTATTAAAGGGGTAATGATGTACGGTGTGATTGTGGTTATGGTGGTTGGCAGCGGGGCTGTAGGGTTGGATTTGAATGTGAACAAACTATGGGTTGTAAATAATAAATAAAAAGTGGAAGAGTTAATAAATGGTGGGTAATGGTAATGTAACGAGAATGTTAATCAATGGGTTGGTTGGTTATTAAGAAGGGACTTGTTGTGCTACTTGTGTTTTCCTAACTTGATTTGTGGATGGCTAGGATATGCTTTACGAACGATCGATGTGGTTGGTTGTGGATAGTTTCCCAGTAGTTAAGGAACTAATAAACTGATTCTATTGAAACATGAAAACTTAAATGGGGTTTCAGGATTGTTTGTTGTATGAATGCTTCGTAGTAGTAGTGCTGAGGCACATTCTCAGTTCTCTAAATAGAATCCATAGGTTGGGCTGAGTGTTAGGTAGAGATATATATCTATATATCTGTATCTTTGTGTTTTATCTCACCCCACCCATGTTGAGCACTTAGTGCCGAACACTCCCATTTCATGGGAGAGGGTGTTTCCCCTTAGTTACTAGATCCTTCCTACTCTTTATTCCCTAGGCTGTGATGGCTTGAGGAGACCTTACACCCAATATTCTTCGGGTAGGTTTCGATTGGGGTGGTTTCGCCCAAGAATCTTTGGGCAGGTTTTACTATTTCCCAAGAACCTTCGGGATGAGGCCCAGGTGTGTCCGGGCGGGATATGTGGTTTTGAGGCCTAGGTGTGTGCAGGCGAGATACGTGGTTGTGAGGCCCAGGTGTGTGCAGGCGGGATATGTGGTTGTGAGGCCCAGGCACGTGCGGGCAAGATGTGTGGTTCTTGAGGCCTAGGTGTGTGCAGGTGGGAAGAGTGTGGCAGTATCAGGACGTTCGACATTAGGAAGAGCAGCTAACTAGTGGGAAATGGTGTGGGGTGCCCAATACTCATGATCTTATATACTACTACTACCTGTTGTTTGTGTTTTTGGTGAGCGTGGCTGGTGAGGTTGGGTGGATAGAATTTTTTGTTAGGTTCTGGTTTCTTCTATTGTTCTCACGAGACATTAGGATGTCTCCCCCACTTATGCACGAGAGCTTTAGATTTCCTTACGGAGTATACTTGTATGCTCACCCAATGTTTACTTTCAGGTTTCCAGGAGGACTACCAGGGCTGTGCGGGACCCTACTAGTCGGGACAGTTGGAGTTGTTGCAGTTTTTGTACTCTTATTTCTTTTGGTATTTTACTTTTTGAGATTTCTTGTACTTGTACATTGTTTCAGAACTATTTAAACATGCATGTGGGATTAGTTTGGGTTTATTTATATACACTTGTTCTTTTCTTTTTGGTGGTTGAATTGTCCTATTTCCTGATCTTAAATAATAATAAAAGGGTAATGCCTCCAATATTTGTGAAAACTCATACCTTTGGTGCTTGTCGCCACCCTGGGGCCTACTGGAGGCGGGACTCGGGGGTCATTATCTCCCTTTCACCATTGCCAGCTCAGGAGGGGAATCTTTTGTGGGAGGGGGTCGTGATAGGTGATCTATTGAATTGATTCACTGATGTCCAACATACACAAAGGGGGAGATTATTGGGACCATGTTCATCTATGCATGAATTGGTGTATGATTTGTGTTTGTTGTCAATCCATAGAGGAAGTTCAGAATGTGTTCTAGCAGAGTACTCATAAACGTTAAGCAGAAAACAATATTGTAGGTGGCGTCATCTTCCAATGTTTTCCAAATTTCTGGACCTCAAAACTGACAAAAGGAGACAACAATGGTTTTTAGAAAAGAGACTTGCGCACCGTATATGTGTCGCGCAAGTGACTTGAACTCCGGTACTGAAGAGGATTGGAATGTTGTGCGCCATATGTTTTTGTAGATTAGAACTTCAAAATAAATAAAAGGAAAGAGGGTCGCGCAAGTATGGGTTTGGTCGCGCAATTAACCTACATGCCATGAAGGGACTTCCGTGCCGGTACCTAGGACATTTGGAAAGTTCTATGCATGATGTTTTTTGTGATCAGAACTTTAAAATATGGAAAAGGAAAGGGGGTCGTGCAAATAGTGGTGGAGTTATGCAAGTGAGTTGCGTGATAGAGGCCAGTGAAGATTAAGCTGCATGCTAGAACTTGCGTGCCATGAGGAGGTTTGTGCGCCACCGCGCAGGGTGTCCATTTTTCCTATAAATAGAGGACCACACCTCCTCATTTGTAACACAGTTAGAGACTTGGAGAAATTCTGTGCTCCCATCATGCAGGTGAAGTGGTCGCGCAAGTGGTTGCGGGTCGCGCAAGTATAAGCTGCGCGACAGTTGTTTGTTGCACGCCAAAAATGGTTTTGGTTTTGAAGAATGTAAGTCACGCAAGTTTGGTTTTGAAGAAGTTTGAGTCATGAAATTGTTAGAGGTGGACTCGTGCGCCAGTTATAACTTGTGCACCGTCCTTGAAACTTGCGTACCGGGTTGGAGACGCGTGCCTAGTGTTGTCAAAGTATGTCCGTCTTTTTGAAGTTGCACGAAAGCTGGGAGATTTCCCAATACCCTCAGCGCAAAGTGAGATTCGTCTACTGATGAGAGTTAGACTCCAATAGAGCATATACATACAATAGAGTATGAATTCTTTTGCAATGTTTAAGAGAACTTCACGTCTATAAACTGAGTGGGACTTCACCAAAGGTAGTGAGCTAGGGGGAGTCAATGGGAGTGACCCGAGGGATGTAGTGAGCTATCGCTGAACCTTGGTAAAGGTAGTGATCCTGGGATAGAGTGAGTGTTCCTGAACAATTGTAATCCACAACTAGTGAAGAATAGTGGAATTTGGTATGACAAAAAAACTCTCAGTGTATGATCCTTGGACATAGCCCTTAGTCGTGAACCAAATAAAAAGTGATGTGTCATCTCTCTGCATATGAATGTTTGCATTATGATCATATTAATCATAAAGGATTAATAAGTTCCTACTAATGTGGGAACAAGATCCATCACATTAAAAGAAAAAGTGGTCACCCTGATTCACCCCTCCCCTCTCAGGGTGTCCTGGGGTCCTACACATCTGGCGTCGGATCAGGCGGGGGAAGACATGGGTTGACCGGCTGATCCTAATCATTGGACCCCACCTCAATGACCTCAGGCACAACCCTGAAGGAGGTCCTACCAATGATAGGGGGTTCTACAGCTTGGGTGGGATAGGTAACTATCTCCACAATTATTGGCATGCCCTTAGGAGGGGCGCCGCCAGAAATCCCGATAAACCTCTCCACAGCGGCCCATGCCAGTCGAAAAACTGTACGTGACAGAGAAGGGAATGGATGTCAGTTGGAACGATCAACGTGTGTCAGTAATGAATTCAGTGGAGAGGACTTAAAGAGATCAAACTCCTGGTGCGACTCCTGAGTTGATGTTGACGGGACCCCAAAGTGTGGCCCACCGTATATAGTCGGAAGGTCCAAAGATTCTGGAGGAGCCACCTCGGGGGTCCTTGCCCCGATAGAAACAAAACTGGACGCGGCCACTGGTGCGGGTTCCAAGGGTCCTGCATCAGCACCTACCAAGGGGAGAGAAATAGGTCTATGCACAGGGTCCTCCTGCATGGTTCAATTGTTGGTAAGAAGTCCATAATGACATGAGAACAGAACCAGAGTAACAAAAAATGGAATATTACTTCGAGAGCCTTCACGAAATCATCGAGACCCGAGTCTTGATTGCCGACTTCGACTTCATCCAACGGGCTCACTCCACCAGCCTTGTCCGCCCAAGAGGATTCGTCTAATTCTTTCGGTAGGGGGAATTTCTCTCTCAGCTCAGTGGCCAATAGATGTGGGGGAACCAACTAATCCAGAAGTACCCTCACCCGGTCTATCATTGGATGCGGGGCACCCCGAGAATGTACAAATTCCTCTATCTCATCCAGATATTCTTCCACCTCCGCTGAGGATACTGCGAAACCGGCGCGGATAGGGCCTATACCCGGTAAATCCATCCTGAGACAGTTCAGGTGTTGCCACATTTCGGGTGGGCCAAGGAATTGTCGGTTGACATCCCAAATATCCCAGGCCTTTGGGAAAACATCATTTTCTGGAATATCGATATAGTGCAACCGTTTTCCCATGGCCTGCATAGATATCCTACAGAATCCCCTCAGTGGCTGCCCCTCCGGATGGCTCTTCTCTTCTGGGGCCACCAGATCCATTTTCGTTGTTGGATCAGGCACTGTTGCCTCACCCTCAGCTGGTGTGAGTCTCGCCGCCATGGATGCCCCGCCACCATGGGAGGCCCTAGCCACCTTCCAACCCCGGCCTCGAGATAGGGAAGGCCCGCCATCACCCGCTCGAATGGTTGGTTGCTTCCTCATTTCCCCCGGATAAGCTACCTTCTAGCTTATGGCATACTCCTTCACCAGTCTGAAGGGGGAAGTAGGGGGAGGCAATGCATTCCACATTTTCTCGTCTTCCCGTGTGAACATGAGCCACAATTTCCTCATCACACACAGGTGATCCTCATGGTGCACCTCTTAGTAGACCTGCAGAGTCCGTCACTGCATGCATCAGAATTTCCTTGCAAACTGGTGTGCGGTGTACATCTCGTAGTGAGGCTCACGGTCCACCATTGGTACCGAGACACCACCTCAACAGGACAGGTTATAGGCCCGGTGATCTTCCTTCCCTCGAACGTCGTTGGTGGGTACCCCCATCGGTAATGGAAACCGGTGAAAATTAAACTCGTCCACCTTCCACACCCAATTTAGTACCAACGGTATGGTTAATTTGGCTGGAAAAATCCCGGTAGAATTCCGAATGGATGGGAAGAAGATTGACCCCTGAGGTTAGATGGGGTTCAAATATTCATAAACCCCCCTGATGTACGCCGTGATCCACCCATACATAAGATGAAAGGGCCCACATATCCTTTGTGGGCTTCTGTCCTCGCTAACATGCCACAACATCTTGTACAATCTTGTGAGCATTAGAATCCACGGATTGACTCGCACTCCTGTGGACAACATGGATGAGATGATAAATGTGCTAGGCCACACCCCCATGTTGGTATCCCTCATTGGTAGGATCCAACCACAGATAAGGGCCGTGATGAACACTGCCAGCCTGACTATCGAGGGTTGTTCAGTATTGACACTGAAATCCCAAGTCTTCCACTGTAAGTCCTCCAAGTGCCACCAATACGTGTGCTCCTTACCCCGTTGAGCCCCCTTCGGGAAATTTCAATGACTCACAAGAAACTCTTGATCCTCCAATAAGTTCAGGAACTGCTTGAAAAACCGCCTAAAGTGGACGTCTCTTACTGCTTCTTTGCCTTCCCCAAGGACCAACCCCATTAGTGCCTTCTCGAGCCGCGACATCTACTCTGGATCCTCCCAGACACTCATGATGGGGAGGAACTCATCGTACATAGCCCTTATGATCATGACCCCTTAAATCTAATGGACATCCCACAGACTGATGCCAACCTCCCCATGGTACAGGTGAAATGTGTTGTTCCTAGACGACCATCTGCTCAACAGCTCTGGAATCAGCTGTTTCAGTTGATATATGTGGAATTGGTAGACCCATTCCACCTCATAAAAACCCGCTCTCCTCAACTCGGCTCCAAACTCATCAGATGAGGCTCCTACCTAGTAGTCCCATGCCCAAATCATCTGTGAAGTTACCACCCTAGCGCAGGTCCCACTCCTCAGCCCACCCCTTCTTTGAATACGTCAATGATGTCTTCAGTATTGTGGGGTACAGAGGAGGAGACATCTTCAGCTGCAATGCCTGGCTATCAATGTTGTTCAGGTGGTTGTACAAGAAATCAGCAATGATGGGTGTGAATTCTTCCTTCACATGACCATCAGCTGCCCTGAACCATTGGCGATGGTACGATGTGCTCCTAAACCAGCAAGCTGGTTCGTCTCTACTTGCATCAGTAATGACGACATCATCCCTATTACAGAAACAATCAAAGGGAAACCTCTTGCACAACTGGTAGTTCTTCTGACTCTCTGATAGTAGCTCCATCAATGAATTACAGTTCGAGTGGCTATGGACCAACTCTCTTAGGCCTAGACAATTTGCCATCTCATCCCTTCGGGAAACATATGCAAGCACCCCCTGGGAAGCTTCTAGATGGGCCATTTGGTTTTAAGACTCGAAAAATTTTCAGCTTGGGTCATGAAGCTTGTTTTCAGAGCTCGTTCACAAAGCCATATCATGGAGCCTAGCCTCGGCATGCAAACGTATGCTCGCGCAGCATTGTCGCAGAGTCAAAGACTCGTGGTTCGCCGTGAAGCCTGATTCGTGGAGAGCAGACGTGGAGTATGTGAAGTATCTCAAATCAAGAGTGAAAAAGGAAAAATTTGTGGAGAAGGGAAAGGAAAAAAGAGAGGTCAACCTCCCCTATTTATAGGAGGCGGCCTCTGGCGCTTCACGGCGTGTCCGGATCGAGCCTAGCTTCACGGCACGCTCGGCCTGCGTGTCAGTTGTC
Source organism: Viscum album (assembly GCA_963277665.1). Lineage (NCBI taxonomy): Eukaryota > Viridiplantae > Streptophyta > Magnoliopsida > Santalales > Viscaceae > Viscum > Viscum album. The sequence continues at coordinate 1,915,004,413 of OY728152.1, forward strand.
CACCTCACGAGCCTTCTTTGTGATCCATCTTCGCGAATGGCCAAATATTTTGTTTATTGAACCTCAGACATCGATCCTTGATTTCTCTACAGTTCCAAGTAGGAGGGGGGGAATTTGTTGGCGCCAAAATGTTGGAAGAAAAGAAATAAGAGAAAGATGCCCTATGACCAGCCTCCCAATGCATCACAAGGGACCCCCAAGCAACACGGCCGACGCGAAGCATAGGAGGCGTGATGCTCCACGAACGCCGTTGACGTTCCTGAGCCCGCCGCGAAGCCAAAGAGGCGAGATGCTCTGCAAAATACCCTAACGTTCCCGACCCTATGCGAATCAACTGAAGCCTTATGTATGCCCCATAAGCTCTGCTTCGTGGCGCCTCTTGCCTATAAATAATGTGCTCCCCCCCCTCCCCCCCCCCCCCCGACGCCAATAGACGGAAAATCCATCCTTTCAACCTCTTAGTTCCCAAATCACAAATCACCCTTTTCTGTGTGAGTCATGAGCTATGCGAGGTACTTTTTCTTGGCGAGGTGCCCCTGCATTTTCACGTTTTTATCCCCTCTTCCGAGAGGGATACCTTTCGTGAAGCCTAAGGGATTTCGCGAAGGAAGGGGATCCCCAAGGGGACCCAGGTCTTTGGACAATGTTTATGCTTCGTGGAACACCCTTCATGTACACTTGATCCATTTGCTAAGGTAGGATCATTGTACTTCACGAAGGACATTGCTTCCCGACATCCTGCTTCGCGAGGCACCCTTGCTTCGCAAGGCTGTTCTCTACGAATGACTTTCCACTTTGTGAAGCACCTACCATCTACACCACAACCCAACGATAAGGCTAAGACACCCCACTTCATGATGCACACACCTTCGCAAGTGCTCTCCACCACGTGGAGAAACAGAGCTCTACAAGGCCCCTGCCTATAGACCTCTATGCATGGAAATTACTTCTCCCGTGCGACCCTCCAGGTTTGCACGATGTCACTTCAAAGTCCCATAGACAATACCACCCATAGAATTTCTTTGCCTAATGCTTCTTCACAAAGGAACGCTAATGGATATTGCTTCTTCGCATAGCCATGCTAACGTCAACCCCTCGATGGTTCGCTCTGCGACCCCCCATCACCACGACATTGCCAGTACCTTCCCTCTCACAAGGATCAGAGGGTATCAGTTATGTAAGTCCTAGGGGTGCGGAGTAAACCCAACTCATCCGAGCTGTAGGACATTAAACTGTCTTGCACCCTCATCATCAACACATGACGTTAAAGTGTGACATCGCCCCGAGCCTCTCACGTGCCCCTCCCCCATGCCTTGTACATTATCCATGCCCCCTGGTCTCCATAGAGGATGATATACGCCTTCTGGGAATGGAGTTTGTCCGTGGGGAAGGGCAGCCACCTTGGTGTAAGCCTCTATCTATTCTTGCAGAAGGTAGTGCCCCTGTTCCTCCCCACTCCCTTGGTGCCAAGGCCAGCCAAGGGCGTGGTGGGGAACAGTGCTCCCTCCTTTAATCTTTGGTCCCCAAGGCCAGCAGAAGACGTGATAGGGAATGAGGCTCCTCCTTTATTCGGTCCCAAATCCATCTCCGGCTATGCTTTATCTCCCATGGGCCTCCATCCTGGAGTAATCCCCAGCACCTTGTGCTGCTCAATGCGTAAGCCCCTCTTCTCTTCCCACGGACGCACCCTTCGCGATGTGATCGTCAGGTCCATGCAACCTCTTGTTTCTCACAGTGAGCATGACTCCCGTGAGCTTAGAGTGAGCACCGACCATGACACACCTTGGGCCATCTCATAGCGTAAGCCCCAAATGCCCCTATCCCGCATGACGTTAAACTATATACCCAAACTATGGGGACATTGATCCATGATAAGGCATGGTACGTAGGAAGCCTCATGAGGTTCAAGCCATCATCCACCTAGACCAAGGTATTTATTCATGTTGGTTCACCGGCATCCCACCCAAACTATGAGGACTTTGATCCATGTCAAGGCATGGTACGTAGGAAGCCTCCATGTGGTTCAATCCCAACACCCATCGAACCCCTGGTCTATCTTAACGTTAGTTCACCCGCAACCCACCTGATCTATGGGAACATTGATACATGTAAAGGCATGGTTTGTAGGAAGCCTTCATGAGGTTCAAGCCCACCACCTGGCCGTTCTGATCTATTTTACGTCAGCTCACCAACACCCAGGTTTCCAAGAGAGTAATCCCCACAAATCCATTCCTGAACTACATGGACTTTGATCCATGTCAAGTCATGGTACGTAGGAAGCCTCCCTGAGGTTCAAGCCCACCATCAATTGGACCAAGGTCCTTAATCATGTCGGTTCGCCGACACACACCAAAAAATCTGAACAACGTGGTCTTTGATCCATGTCAAGGCATGGTACGTAGGAAGCCTCCCTGAATTTCAATCCCACCACCACCCAGTCGTTCAGACCCCCTTCATGTCAGTTTACCCTCATCCCGCATGACGTTAAACTATGGACCTCCATTCAGCGGTAATCCATTGTAACTCCATTCAGCGATAAGCCATTTTTATTGCAGCGGTAAGCCATTGTGACCTCATCTAGCGGTAAGCCATTAAAAACCCCAATCGATGGTAAGACGTCATCAGACGGACTATGTGGACATTGATTCCCTACTATGGGGATACGTAGGAAGCCTCCCTAAGGCTCAATCCCAACAATCATTAGCCCTGATCGCCTCCGTGCTGGTGTGCCAGGCACCCCTTTTAACCCGAACAATGTGGACTTTGACTCCCTGCTATGGGGATACGTAGGAACACTCTTCGAGGCTCAAGAACAAAACCATCGTCCATCCTGATTCGTACCCAAGCCGCCACATCCCGGTGAGATCATGCCACTTCATTTCCCCACACAGCATTCGAGAAGCTTCCCACATGCTAGCCCTAACATCGGTGTTCCCCCAAGGGGGTTCTTCAATCTGATCCCCTCTAGCTAGTGTTCTGATCTTCCCGATCCGTCTTCCCTAGACGTTAAACTTGCGTCATACCCCATGTTAAACAGAGGAAGATGAGGAAATCCTCAGATACATTATTATGGCATATGATTCCCCGCACTCGATGTGGGATTCCTCATGCTTCTGCACCCTCGATAAGCACTATAATAAGGGAGCGAAGAGAGACACACCAATCCCCAGCGTCCAGACATGTCAGTGATGCCTCAGAGTGACTTTTCCCCTAACCAAAGGTTGCTTCCCTGACCGAACCCCTTGGAATGTCCTGACAGAAGAAATAAAATTAACCGACATCCATGAAGATATGTCACTGGGAAGAGTTTCACGAACAACGTATTAAATTTATGAGAGAGACCCGGACTAGGTGACGAGTTCTGAGGAGGAATCCACAGAAAGAAGAAATGACATCCCATCATCCTGTTTCGATCAAGGAGTAAACATCCCTGAACAAGGAGAGAATACCGCCCGCCTATGGAAAGAGGGAATGCGGGGTAACAAAAAGCCGCATCCTTTTTCCCCGAACGTGATGGACATTCGCGCCCCGACGAAAGCGTCAGAAACAATAAGTTATATTATAGAAACATGTATGGAAATTATGAATTAAAATGCATCTATATCGATTATAAATCCCTCTCATTGAGTGAAAAATCCCATTATTAAAGCTTAATCATTATCTCAGAGAGTGATTTAATAAATCCCTACCCAAAATGCGAGACACAAATTATTCTTCTTACACCTTGTTTGGATTACATTCCATTATAATCTTCTTTTTTAAAGTAAAAATCACATTACTTTTATGGTTTCCTCATGCACAACTTAGGAAAAATATTATTCAAATGATCATACCCATAGATAATTCCTTTACCTTGGTACAATTCATATGATCTCTACCTTTTTGATAAATTGGTTGAATGCCACTTGTAACTTAAGAGTGCACTTTCATGAATTGGGAAGACAGAAGAAATTACCTTTTATTTCACTTATACCCTATTTATTTTAGGAAATTTATTATTTTCTTAATACATCATGAGAATTTACTTTACATAGCATATGTGGTACCCCTTTAACCATTATATTGGTGAGAATTTCTTATATTTAGTGATAATGCCTTTCTATGAAGATTTAATTTCATTCAATTATGTTACAAAAAATCTTTTAAGTAATTTATCCAACAGAATATACATTTTTTTGAGGAAATGAATTATCATATAGGGACTAAATTCTGTTATTTATAAAGAAATATCCTATGTGATAATTAAAAGGATTTTTTTAATTTATATCTGTTGGGACCACTTTGTGTATGAATTTTGAATTTTTTTTCAATGGGTGTCAATGTATGTCAATGATGATCAAAATGAAGAAATGAAATCTCCTAAGTGAAATGTAGAATGAAAATTAGATGATTTATGCATTGATATTAAAGTTCAAAGAAATTTTATCAAAGTGTGATACATTCTTTACAACATTTAAGTAGCATCATTGTTAAGATTATTTAAGTTATTGGAAATTTAGAATCCCAAATGAACTGGAGGAATAAGAAGGTTGAAGAAGAGTCTTGTACTTTGAGGTGTCTATGCTAGTAATTTAAGGTGGGTATGCACCATCACTTAGAAAGTTTTCTTGTGGGAATTCGAAAAAATAGGCTATAAGTCTCGCTAACCAGCCAACCTCAACCTGAGAATCATGCAAGACCATAGGGGTTGACCATGCCTATGGGGAATCCAGCCATCCCAACCCAAAATCAAAATAGTGGACGCAGAGCGTGCCTGCACGGAGCAGAGGGTGGACACAGAGCGCGCCCATAGAGAACATGGTACGGGGAGACACCATTGATGAAGAGGAAGTAATCTGGGTAGTAGGTGGGACAAGTTTATTGATAAAACATTGAAATGTTCCATATCCATTTTGATGTGGGATGCATTTTAAAAAAAATGTGGATGTGATATTGTCCACTCATCTATTCTTGCATATCGCTCAATCGTCTGATCAATCTACGATAAATAGATCTAATCATGGTCATGCATCATCCCACATCACACTAAATTGAACAAGATACATTCAATCTCTGAGGAGTTCTTGTTTAAACCATGTCATCTTCAACCTCTAGTGCCCAACACTTCCACTTCCATCCACTAGAGTTGATGAAGAACCATGCCCCAAACCTCCATGTATTATCATTTTTGGCACCATGAAGGCTACTGTATCGTACCAAGACTATGTTTTCAATCTATGCCATGTATGCATGTGATATATTGATGAAGAAGGTTCGGATGGGTAAAATGGAGTTTCTGAGGCCACGTGAATTCTAGATAGTATTTAAAGTAAGATTTTGGGATATCTTTTAAAACTAATGCACACAAGAAGGGAGAAGAGGCCAACTCACTCAAAAAAGGAAACATCCTGAGTTATGCAGCATATCATTAACAGGGGTTAGAAAATCATAAATGAAGATGATCTCAGTTGATTCAGAGAGATGATCCCATCTGATTCAACAAAAATATTTATAATGCACAAAAGATCTATTCCTCCTCTATAAAAGGAGAAGGCCCGAGGTGAGAAGAGGTGGATGATATATGCATTCCTAAGAGCTCCTGTCAAAAAACAGAGCATCCATATAAGCTCTTGTTTTTCATAGGGAAAGGAGAACCACAAGACTTCAAGGATTTAGGAATAAAGGATCTAGTAGAGCCTTCAATTGCATGGAACACACTCTCAACTGTGCTTTGCAAAGAACCATGCTCCACAACGACAAGGGAAAACACATAGAATCTCCCTGTCTTTCACGAGAAATTAAAGTTCATAAAACCCTCATAGTTTGTGAATTACCCTTACAGATCTGTGAGATAGTGATCCCACAATTCATTTTGAATATTTCACACCCTGTTCATGGAAGCCCATTTCTTTGAAAAGGGAAGAACATACTATTCACAGAGGACATGCGCACCCCTTGAACGAAGGAGAACCGAGTAATCTATACTTGAACTAAGGTAAGACCCCCACTGGCTATTTAACATTTTTAAGGGTTGTTTTTTATGAAATGGAATCTTTCTTAAAGTAGGGAAGTGCATTCATTAAGAAAACATGTGGCAGTGAGTGTGCAACAAAGGGTTTCCATTCATTCGGGTTATGGTTGCATGCAAACAAGAGAAGAAAAAGACACAAGGAAGGTAGTGTCTACGTGTACACATGTGAAGGAAATTGGGGATTAAATATACCATTGAAATCATAAACTAAACATACCAAACCCATTTCTATGAAAAGAATAATAAGGGAATAAGAAAAGAGCTTGTGCGTGTATGCAAAGACATACAACCATTAGGGTTTTCACATAACAATGTTGAAGTGGATTGTGATACACCCTTGCATGCACATGAATAAGTGAGGAACTTTCGGGTGGGTTGGTTTAATGTTTGTAAATAATAATAATATAAGTGATTGTAAATTCGACACACCTGATCACATACATACATGGATGAAGAAGGGGTGATTCTGATGATATCCAGTAAGCTGATCTTTAGTGTTTGAACAATCACATAGGGTGTGTGATTCTAGACAAGAAGAAGAATAATCCGTATTGAATTGAATTTATTGACCAATTAGAAGATTGAAATTAGAAGAGCATCAATTCAGGACTCTAATGCATGAAATATCTCAAGCTGAATACGAGACAAAGACTTCCATGCTTACCTGTTGAAGAGACCTTCATGTTGATAAACTGAGCGATACCTCTACCTAGGATGTGATCCAAGTGGTTTCTATAGAATTGATTTTAGGTACGAATAGATCTATACTTGAATCTTTATTCTGTGTGCTTGGGATAGAGTGACTATGCCCAAACATTTGTAATCCACAATTATTGAAGATTAATAGAATTGGGTAGACCTGTAATGTTTTTAGCATATGATCCATGGAAGTAGCCCATAGTGGTGAAACATGTAAAAGTGTTGTGAAATATTTCTATATGTTAATGTTTTAATTACTACACAAATCCATCATATAGGTTTAAATTGGTTTCAACCAATTTGGGAAATAGATCTAGTAAAGTAGAGAAAAAGTTGACACCCTGATCCACCCCCTCTCAGGGTGGTCTAGGGTCCTTCAATTGGTATTGAATGTCCAAGGTTCAAGTATGTTTCTCTAAAATAATTTTATCCTATGGTGGATTTACGTTTTTTTCTTATGTCAACAATGATGTGGTGTTTTTTTTAAAATTTAGTTACATATGTACAAAAGTCTATATCCATCAAGACCTTGACAAACAGAAAAAAGAAAGAGAAGTAGTAGTTGAAGAAGTCCATCTTATCTGAAGAATATGTTGTGATTGGTTCTCCATACCCTTCCAAAAATGATGAAATATTATACTTGGAAGGTAACTAATAGGTGGATCATTTAACCACCAAAAATAAGGATTCTAGCACAAATGGTGATTTTGTTCAAACTTTTACCTCCCATGAACTCGCAAGTGATCAAGAGAAATTAAGAACCTATATACATGAAATTCATGAAGAAATTGTTTTTGTTTTATGTAGAATATTTCAATGCATTCAGGTTGAGATCTCCAAACTGTAAAGAGAAGCTGATAACGTGGAATAGGGCTTTGAAGAAAAAATTTCATAATTTTTAAAGGTCTACAAATAGATTGAAGGCATTGAAACAAAAGAATGAATCAAAAAGACATTATAGGAAATGATCTATTCACTTGAAGATGAGTTTAGGAATAATGCTTAAGTAAGTTGTTTATGATTCAAAGAAACATCCTTGAAATTCAAGGAACATGACTATTTGTTTCAAAAAAATATTAAGATTCATGAAGATGAAGTTGAAAGATAAAATAAGGCATGTGAAGAGAATATGACAAAGATTGATAACCATAATGTCATCCTCAATATGATATGTATAGAATTGGAACCTCAATTGACCAATTTTGAGAAGGCACATTTTGAATCTCCACAAAATAACGTAACAGTAGCTGTTGGAGCTTAATTTACATTGGAGGATTCTACTATCAAAACACCTACATCATTTGATAAGAAGATCATGGATTCACTCATTGATCTATCACAAGTAGCTGAGAATATGGTACAATCTATACCAAATTAAAATAATGTTTCTAAAATTGTTTCTATAAAAATTGAAGGTTGGAAGAAAAATTATAAACATATATGGATGATTAAAAGTGAGGAGATACCTTATCACCATAGCTAGGGTGGATATGAAGAACAATAATGTGGATGTTGGCTGCCCAGATAGAGAACAAAAAATCTAGAAGTCAAGATTTTTGGGCCAATGTTGGTGCTGCAACTAGGTTGGGGATTTCACATCATATTGTTGGTACATACTAAAAAAATGAAAAGGCGCAATGGAGGCCCATATCAAGGTGGAGAAATCTATAGAAGAATAATTAGAAGAAACATCATTAGATCCAGAATCATAGGTATACAACAAATAGATTTAGAATTCTTGACAACATCTATGATGAATGAAATGGAAGTGGTCACAAGGTTGATATATTATCATCATAATATGCATCAAAATACAATAAGAATATAAGAACACAAAATCTTGTGATTAAAGAAGAATCATCCTTTGGAAGAAATTAGAATAACTTTATAAAAACAAACTATCCCAAAAAAAATTCCATGAACGAACGGTGAGATTTCCATGGATTACAAATACTATAAGTTGATGGGTATTGTATCCAAAAGAACTTCTAAGAAGGATGACACTCAGAAAAATACATGTGGAAGATCCAATCATGATGCCTCAATTCCGAATAACATATTAGAAATCAAGACAGAGGATTTAGAAAGAATGAGGAAAATGGAAGAAGTTGTTAGAACCACATAAACACAATCATAATTGAAAACCAGTTGGGAAATTGTGAAGAATCGAGCATCTTGGTTGGGAAAATCTTTTAAATGTTGTTGTTCAATTTGATGGAGTAGTGAGGATCCACCTTATTACCTTAACTCTTTGATTATTGTACATGTTCTTATTTTAATTTTTATTGAAGGTGAATCAAGCCCATAGGGGGAGGACCTGAGAAGTTTTCCCTTGAGGGGGAGACACATAAAGAATCTTCCATATTTATTATTACTATTTGTGTCTACTCAAGTTGGTTTCAAGTTCAATTACTCTGACGAATTTTTTGAAGATCATTTCATTGGAAAAGGAGTTTCAGGATGATTATTTTTGAAAGTATTTCATCTCTTTAACCTGTAATTAAAGTGGAAAGCCCCTTTAAGGCATGTATATGATTTATCATGTCAGGAGGTGTCATGATCAGTGGATAATGCACATCATTGTTTTCTAGATCAAATTCCCTTTTTTTCTTCACTGAGAATTTCTCAAGTAGACTTAGAGTTAAATGATTGATGGAACATTACTTATGTGTAGACTAATACTCTCTCTACCATAAAATTTGTATTTATTATCAATAGGGGGGAAGTAAAGTTAGAGAAGGTGTAATTAGAGAAGATAATTGAAAGGGAGATAGAAGATTAAATAATCTAATTTTGATATTGACATTCTCATCTTAGAAAAATTTCATGTATTGACAACAAACACAAAGGGGGATATTTGTGGGACCAATTTGTGTATGAAGTTTCTATTTGTTGTAAATGGGTGTCAATGGATGTCAATAATGATCAACATGAAGAAATAGACTCTACTAAGTTAAATAGAGAATGAAAATTAGATGATTGATGCATTGATCATAAAGTTCATAGAACTTGTATCAAAGTGTGGTACATTATTTACAACATTGAATTAGAATCCTCTTATGGATCATTTATGTTCCTGGGAATTTGAGAATCTAGAAAGAAAAGGATGAAGAAGAAGGGTGAATAAGAGGATTGCAGTTTGATGTGGCCATGAATACAATTTAAGATGGGTGTGTACCATCACATAGAATGTTTTTTATGGGATTACTATAAAAAATGGTCGTCCCACTAGCCATCCATCCATCCTCAAAACAAGGGTCGTGAGGGACCACCAGGGTGGACCGCACCCACGGGGAAGCCAGCCAGGATAGCCTAAAGTGGCATATTGGATGTAGAGAACGTCCTCAGGGAGAAGAGGGTGGGCGCAGAGCGCACATGTAGAGAACACAGTATGAGGCGATACCTTGGAGGAAGAGGAAGTAATATGGGCTATAGGAAAGACACGTTGATTGATAAACCACCTAAATTAAGCATCTCCTTTTTGAGGTGGGATTCCTTTAAAAAAACATAGACATGATATTAGTCGTTCATCTTATCACGCATACCACTCAACCATCTGAACAATCCATGGAAGTTGGATCTAATCATGACTATAAATCATCCCACCCTGAACTAAGAAGAACATGATACATTTGATATCTTATAGGTTTTGGTTAAAACCACATCATCTTTATCCTCCAGCACCCAATGCCGCCATTGCTTTCCACCAGAGTTGATGAAGAACCATATCCCGAACCGCCAGGTATTATCATTTTTGGCAATGTGAAGGGTACTAGATCATATCGAGACAATGAATGAAATATTCATCTTGCATTCATGTGATATCTCGATGAAGAAGGTTCAACTGAGGAAAATGGAGTTTACGAGTTCATGTTGATTTGAGCGAGTAATTAAAAGGATATTGCATGCATTCATTTAAAACCCATGCATGTGATCAGGGAAAAGAGGCTAGCTTTAACGAAAAAGGAAACATCCCAAGTTATGTGACATATCATTAACACATGTTTGAAAATATTAAATGAATAATATCTCACATAATTCAAAGGCAGGATCTTATATGATTCAAAGGCAACATTTAGAATGCATAAAAAGATCTATTCCTCATCTATAAATGGAGAAGTCCAGAGCTAAGAAGGGGTGGATAATATATGCATCACTGAGAGCTAATGTACAAAAACAGAGAATCCATATGTGTAATTGATTCACAAAGGGCATGGAGAACTAAAAGACATAATGGCTTTGTGAAGAAAGGATCCAGTAGATCCTTTGATTGAGTGAAATTCACTCTTGACTATTCTTTGCGAAGAGCCACACTCTACAAAGACAAGGGAAAACTCAACGCGTCTCCCTACATTTTGCAATGAACTGAGGTTCAATAAACCCTCTTGGTTTGTGAATTACCTTCAATGTTATATGATCCAGTGATCCCACTATGAATTGCAAAGATCGCACACGCTGTGTGTGGAAGACCCTTTCTTCACCAAGGGAGATAGATACTATGTGCAGAGAACCAGTGCATCCCTTGCACAAAGGAGAACTGAGAACTCTCTTCTCGCACTAACCTAAGCACCCCACTGGGTGTTTAACATTTTCATGGGTTGTTTTTTTATTAATTACGAACTTGATTAAAGGAGGAAAGTTCATTCATTAAAAAAACCCATGACAGTGAGTTTGTGTTCCAAAGGGGTTCCATCCATTTGGGTTTGGATTGCATGTAAAAAAGAGAAGAAAAGGACACAAGGAAGATAGTGTGTCTGTGTGTCTGTGAAGATGTGAATGAAGTTGGGTAGTACATATACCCATTAACACATAATCTTAACACACCCAAACCCATTGCTAAATAGAGAAGATGAAGGGAAGAAGAAAAGAGCATGTGCATGTGTACAAAGACTTACACCCATTAGGGTTTTCACACAAGAAAGTAGAAGTGGATTTTGATGCACTCTTGAATGCACATGCTTACATGAAGGAATTTAAAGGGATAAACTAGAATATTCTTGCACGTGTGTAAAGAAAAAGGATAAGATAAGAGAATCTAAATGCTACCTGCATGATCACATGCATACATGGAGGAAAAAGGGGTGATTCTGATGATGACTAGTAAGCTGATCTTCAGTGTTTGAACAATCACATAGGGTGTGTGATTTTGGATGAGAAGAATAAGTATTAATGGAAAATTTAGTTGATTTCACTATGAAGAAGAGTGAATATTGAAGAGAATCAATTCAGGACTCTGATGCAAGCAATGTCTCATGGTGAACAGAAGACAAAGACTTCAATTCTTATCTGTTGAAGAGACCTTCATGTCGATTATCTGAGTGAGACCTCTACCAAGGTAGTGAACCAGGGGGAGTCTACGAAAGTGATCTGAGGGGAGAACTGATCTATCTTTGAACCATTAGGCAGGGTTCCAAGGAGAGAGTTACTGTTCCCAAACATCTTTCAACCAGATCTAGTAACGATTAGTGTAATTGGGAATGACCAGCTACCTTTCGGTGTATGCTCCAATGATGTAACCCTTAGTGGTGAACCAAGTAAATGTGTTGTGTTATCCATCTTCATGTGAATGTTTTAATTAATTCATATATCCATCATTCACGTTTAAATTATTTCCAACCAATTTGGTAACAAGATCTAGTAAAGAAGAGAAAAAGATGACACCCTGATTCACCCCCCCCCCACTTAGGGTGGTATAGGGTCCTTCATTTTCTAACAAACAAAATGAATTCTATTTAATTAGAAGAAATTATCATTCAGGTTTATTGACATAGATTAAATTATATTCTATAATTATAATTCTTTTTCCTTTTTTCTGACCAATAAATGTGAAATTAGAATCTCTACTTCATTTTTTCTCAAATTATTATTCAGATGAATTGAAAAAGAAAAAATTAGTTTAGATTCCTATGAAAAATTAACTTCCAAAATTCAACATCGTTGTATGTAGTTTAAAATTGATTTATAAAATGAATAAAATTATGAAAAAACAAATAATTTATTTATAATTTAATATACTAATTTGTGAAAGTAACTAATTTGAATTAATTTAGTATATTCTTGATTTATTAAGAAGTTTATTTAATTTATTTTCAAAACAATTCATCTCATCACTCCCCACACATACACTATTTCTCTATTAGGAGAAACAATTAATTCTATTTTTACTATATTTTTCTTATTTTGACTTAAATATGGAATCCATAATAGAAAATAATATAGATTAATTCTTTAGACGAAATAAAATGTCTCCTCCATGAATTTAACTCATTGTCTCACTTCAATTCCAAAAGTGGGTTTAGCTCCAAGTTTCTAAATCTGATAGATCTTAGTGGAATCAAGATCATATCAAGTTGAAAATTCCTATGTTCATCTCAATAATATTTCTTTTCCATAGTACCATTTCCCCCTTCCATGATAATTCCTAAATTTAATTTTAATATATAATCATCCCCTTCATCTTCCAAGTTAAAAAATCCCTAAATATTTTCCAATGATCACTTATTGAATTTACTCATCCATGGATTTATAGTGAACTTATTCACAATGTTCTACTAAACATGGAAATAAACCAGTCAACGAATATAGGTACCCATTGAGATTTTTTATAATAGTCAAGGACTAAATGAAATTCTTGGGAAGTTTTCTCTCAAGTCACTCAAAATCTTACTTGTCGTCTCACACACATATATGTTTATTTCCTAACATAGTAAGACTTCTATATTATTTCACATCTACTTGTTTTAATCATTCTCACATAAGATATCAAAATGTCTTTAAGGTAGGACTTATGATGTTCCTATTAATCACAATATTTATGTAATCTTTATTTGAGTTCCCCACTCCATCATCCACATGATATGATTTTGTTTCCAAAAATTTATTTTTATTAACCATTTTTCTAGATATCAGAGAAGAAACAGCCATGAAATATGTGGTAGAATTCACTCAAAAACCATCTAGTTTTACTAATATCAAAAGAAATGAAACCCCTCAACATGAGCATGACACTTTTTATTTGAAACAAAACATTATAATTCATGTTTTTTATTTAAAATCTCTCTAAAAATAAAAAATAGAATAAAATAACAAGCATTATATCAAAAATATATTCTGAAAAATATATTTTTAATCACTTTTATTAATTTAATTTATGTCAATTGAAATTATAAAAAAAATAAAAAGAACTTCTCCCCAAAAAATATCTTGAAAACTCTCTAGTTATATTTAGTTAGAAATTTATATGGAATAACAAACTAAAAAAATATGTAATGAGACTTAATGTGAAGAGAAGAAACAACCTGGAGTTTCTTTGTTGAATAATAGTAGAGAGGAGTTTTGGAATCCATCATGGATTCCGTCTAAAAATATTATTGATATTTCTTTATATTTTTTACATTCATTATAAAGGATTGTTTTGATTCATATACTTTGATTTCAAATGCACAAAATTTTAATGCATTAGTAAATTTGAATGATCTAGTCCACTTAGAATGAAACTTACCATACATGAGATTAATCCTTGAATAAAAAAACACTTTATCTACCATTTGAAATTCATCTCTGAATGAGTCTTTCATGAAAAAATTTGAATTTATATTTTTACAACATTGAGTTCTCACAAGCTTCCATTATCATATCCTTAAGATAAATCATTAAAGCTTATTTTTTCTATTCTTTCTAAATTCCAACTTTACTCCCTTTATGCCAAAATAGTCTTAGTTTTGTGACTTAACAGGCTTATGAAAAGTCATTCTATAATTTTTTTAAGGGAAATTATATTGGAGTTTTGTAAGTAGTTTTTAAGAAAATAAAACATCATCAATATTTTGACTCCAATCCTTTATGTTAGGCTACCTGTCATTTCCAAAAAACTCTTGATCTCTCTATTTTATACCTCGACATTCCTATTTGTTTAGGGGTGGTAAAAAGTTTAGGTCTTTTCTTTCACACCATATTTATACATCAAATATTCTATTTTATTTTTATAGAAGTGTTTTCCTTGAGGACTGAAATAGTTCTAGACCCACCAAACCTAGATAAAATAATTTTTATTTTAAATTTAATAAAAAAAATTAATCTTCATTTTGGGTTTCTTTTGGTTCAATCAATGTGAAAACATTATCCACAACTAATAGGAATTTGTAAAAAATAAAATAGATAGGAAATGAAACCATGAAATCTATTTCATATACATAAAATAATCTATATAAATTAATGGTTTTAAGAGAATTTATCACCCTTTATAATTTCAATGAGTAAATTGAGTTTTTAGAAATACATTATAAAAATCATGTGTCTTTTAAAATTAGGGGGAAAAACCTTTAGAATCTTTTCTAACTATTAATTTATTCTCAAAATGGTCTCTAGACGAATGTGTTTGTCAAAATGATACCATCTAATTTTCTTCTTCTGTAGGGATACACCTCCTAATCACTTGATAACAAAAACTCATAAATAAATAAGGATCCTCCCAAATATTAAACTTTTATTTATATTTTAGATTAAAAGTTTTATGATTATTAAAGAGGGTGGGGTGAACTTCATTGTGACTAAATAATTTTAAATAGTAATATACCATAACCCTTGGGTGACTCAATACAATTGATACCAGGGATAGAATCATGTAGGTTTGTCTTGGTTGGTGTTTCTACCTCAAAAGTATGGGAAAACGTACTCTTGTGGTATGAGACCTAATTTTCACAAACCTTATTATCCTTGATATCTATGTAAAATTCTTATAGAATAAATATCCATGTTACTAATATCAACTTTGCATCATCTTTCTTGATCAAATAGCTTAGTGTTTCATGGTAATAAAAAATAGTTACATTGATTCCTAATAGATATTTATGGAATTTATCTAATGGAAAAAAATTGAAAAATTACCCTTTTTTATTTTTATGAACTTATATTTGGTTGTATATAGTGTCTTTAAAGTTTATTCTATCACTGGTGAGAACCCATAAAACATATAAGACAACAAAACTCCCACATATTTGTTTGAAGAATCATAAAACACAATAAAATTGGTTTTTCAATCAGGTGGATATATTATTTGGGTTTTTTGAAGCTATTTGCAAGTTTATAAAACCTACATTTCTTAAATCATCAATCACAAATTTAGATTCCTTTTTCAAAATGTTAATTGAGTGATTGTTTTTAAAAATATCTTTAATCAACCACCTATAAAACCCATCATAATCTAAAAATTATCTAATGTGTCTAATATTTGTGAGGTAAGTAATTTTGAAAATAATTTTAACCTTGGTCTTATCTACACTAATTTTATCCTTAAAAATTAAATTTGCCAACAAATTTTTTTCCCACTAGGAAGTGTCATTTTTTCAGATTTTAAAATTAAAATTTTCTCAATGTATTTATATAAAATATTTTTTAAACGTTCAAGAAATGTTTCAATTCTTGTTATATTAATAGTAAAGGAATCAAAAAATACCTACATGAAACTATCAACAAAGAAAAATACATTCTTACCCTGAAACATTGAAGAATTCACGGGGTATTATATTATTCAAAATGAATCCTTTGGTATGAAAACATATCAATGTTACAGGTGAATTAGGCATTTAATCATACTTCTAAATCTATTAGAACATGAAAATACCCAGATAATTCATTATGAAAAGTGTAATGTCCTTTCCCATCTATCCTATCTAACACTTCATTTATAAAAAAGATAGGTAAACATTTTTTTTTCATATCACATGATTCATTATCTTGTAGTCAATAAAAACAATCCACTTTTTTTGAGTCCTAGTGGGAACTAATTAATTATTTCCATCTTTTATAGTGGTGACTAATGTTTTTTGTATTATTTGAATGGGACTCATCCATCAAGAGTCCATGATTGGGTATATAATTATATATCCTAACAGTATCTCAACTTCCTTTTTAAACCATCTATAAGGTTTAAGTTGATCTTTTTTTGTCTATATCACTATTTTTGACTAACTTTATAACAAAACTAGATGTAAATAGTTTGTTTGACTAATTCATAGAATTTATTCTACTAACCATTCAATTTTTACAATATTTTGGTTTATAATTTAAAGTAACTTGGGTTTTTTATTTGGTTTCTAGTTGTTTGAAATTATGACATAATTGTTTTTCATTTTAAATAAGGAAAGAATATTTAAGATTATATATAAGTAACTTATGTTCTAGTTTAAGGTGTTGTTCAAATTATGTTTTCATAATAGTGTTCTATATGTTTTCAACATGTGCATGTAAAAAAATGGTCAGTGAAAAATTTAAGAAGATTATCAAATTATTTTTTATCTAGTTACTTAAATAGTTTAACATAAGAATATATCTCCAAATTTACCTAATTTTTTAAAAAAATATCATAAAATTAGGTGTTTCAAATTCTTATTTTATTAAAATTATTTCATAAAAAATAACAATCAAATACTTAAAACAATAGGAGCATTCACAAATTTTTATCCTAAAAAACTATTTATCATTAGGAGGGTATTACATTGAATCATGAAAAATAAAGACAACTATTTATTCTCCAAAAGTAATGGAATGTGTTCCTTTTTTAGAATATATTATAGTTTGAGATGTTTTAATAAATTAAAAACTTATAATTATGTGGGAATAAAATTTACTTATATATTCATTGATTATTGAGATGTAATTTTTTTGGGAACAAAGGTTATTTCACAATTACTAGAATATCCTCCATAAATACAACTTGGTAGTTAGTGGTTTGGTAGGAAAATTGTAAAAATACTATTTTTTTCTTGATGTCTTCTATATAAGGGGAAGAAAATAGTGTGTAAGGTAAGAAATTTATTGATTATCCCAAATATAAAAATGATGCAGAAAAATTGAGTTCAACAAATGGTTCATGGGAATGTGAATATAATTGGATCTTAACATTTCAAAAATAAATTTTGTACCACAAGGGTAGAGTAATTTCTTCTTAAACATAGATTTTCATGTTATTCAATATCATTTCCTTGGTGCACATATCATTTAGGGACCTTAAATACATTGATATTTGGTGGAAATCCTCCAAAAAAAGAATGTTTATCTCTACTATTTTGAATATCTCAAATTCCTCTTGTTGTAATGATTTTTCATTGGCCGTGTTCAGTGATTTTATTCATGTTGGGACAGGGGGTTGGGTAATATGTGGGTATTCCATTTTTTCTTTTAATGTTTCCCTCTACACTGGTTGTGATTTTACAATCCCTCCATATATGGGTTACTTTTTTGCGTAAGATTAATTATTCTCTATAGACTATCCACTTCTAGTTCTAGTATCTATTGTTGGTTCTAAATTTCCATTCACCTCCCTACAACTGATCAAAAGATATAATAATTACTTTGGGGTTTTGAATTTATTAGGTAGAGAATTTACATAATAATTTGTTAACAAAATTATTAAGGGTAGAGATGATAAGACCAATCTATCATTTCATATCTTTCAGTTGTGTTTGGTGATTTTTTGGGTATATTATTCATTTTCATGAGACTCCACAAGATGTTTCAGAAGGTAAATCATTGAGAGTTATTGATTTTTATTTTATTAAAAATTTATAGAATGTTGAGAGGAATTATTTTAAAATCCCGGGGTTGGAAAGGTTTTGGGTAAGACAATTGGAAATCTATCCCTGAAACTTACTTGTTTCTAGCTTCATATTGGTCATTTGAGTTTTCCATGAAGCCATGGACACTGGTGGGTTACTATCACTACCTTTTCAACATATATTCATAATCATAATTTCCTTGAACTTGACCAAAACTATCAATGTAGTGATTTAGGGAGTGTAAAATTTGGAACACTCTCGGGGGTGTGTTAGGTGTAGTTTCGTGAAGCTTCTAAATTTTAACTATCTCACATGAGGTGTAAGTTCTATAATTTCTTATTTCATGTAGAGAAGTTTTAGAACTATTTAAATAATCAAATATTGTATTTGTGAATATTTTTTTAATTGCCTGTAATATTGGTATATAGTCACATTTGACTGTCTATATTCAGGTGGTGACTTGTCAACCAGTGCTTCTCTAAAGGAAAAATCTAGTAGGTTCCATCCATTTTAAAGGATTGCTTTGTAAAATAAGAACAATAAGTGGATATTGAGTCAATATTTATACTTTATACCTTTCTATACTTAGTTTTTGAAATAAAAAAACATTATTAAAACATTATTTTACTAAATTCTTACATCCAATGTGTTTCATAATGTTTTTGTTGAAAAAAATACATTACAAAGAATGTATAAATAATTAAAATATAAATGAATATAACATTTTATTATTAAATCTGAGACATCAGACTAACGATGTGTCTCATACATCATGTTGACTAGTGTGTTGGACAATGGTTAGATTTGTGTTCTGTCAACAAGATTGACCAAAGTCAAAAAAACGGGGATGAAAATAGTTCGAAGTCATTGGACTGACCTCAATTTAGTAAATCAGATTGAAAAAAATAGCATAGTCCATCACACTATTAAAATTTTACAATCATAATAACTAGAATTGTTTTTAATTGAATAAATTATTTTTCAACATTGAAATGGTGATTATCAATATTATATTATATGATACCATTTTTTGGGATATCCAATGAATAACCTATAATTACAATGCATCCAAATATGAGATTCTAGAAAATATGACCTTTATAGGAATTCATATAAATAGGAGTTTATTCGAGGAGTTAAGAGATGATGAATTTTATCCACTCAATGCCTATGAAGATAACACTATGTGAGCATCTAATTCACGTGCTTCATAATATTTCATAGAGTTTTATATGTATGGAATATAGGAAAGGGTTGTAAATTCCTTAGTGTCTTTTATTTTGTCTTTAATTTTTTGAGATCGATGTCTGATTGAGGAATTTTGGGGATAGAAACACCAGTGAATCTGATCCATTAAATCAAAGGAATATTGGGCTAAGAATATATTGATTTTGATCATCATATCAAGGGATTCTGGGGATTGAAAGATAGTGATATACTGATTATCCAATTGAGATATTCTATAAAATTGGATTACCGATACATTAAGATTAATATATTGATGGATTTTCATGTAAGGAAAGACATACCATTATTATTTGGTATAAATATATGGATATCATAAGTCTACATTACCGAATTCCATAACTTTTAAGGTTTAAGAGCATAATTCATTTATAAATATTGTAATTCATTGTTTCTTTATCATAATATTTGTTTCTTTTTTATACAAGTCAATTATTTCACTATGAATTTATATTAGGATGTTTGTTTTATAAATCGTTCTAATAAACTATTTTATCAGTGTGATTGTAAGATCGATAAAAAGTTAAAAGTAACTAATTTTGTAACTTATAAATTTATTGAGACAAGAAGAAATATGCTAAGATAAAACTATCAATCTTTTGATTTTATACATGTATATTCAGTTGAGAATATGAACCAAAGGTTCGTGAAAATTAAAAAAAAATTACAGTCTCTGGGATGGAACAATCATGATGATAATATTTTAGTTGAAAAAATTATTCAGATCATTTCAAAAGAATGAGAATCTAAGAGAGAAACACTAGATAAAATCAGTATTATTACAAATATTACTCTTGATGATCTTGTTAGAAACCTTGTGTCATTCAAGGGTAGATTGTATAGGGGATGCATAAAAAATGAAAAATCTAAATATAGGAGTTTTTTTACAGCTACATCTAATATTCTTATTAACGATCTATCTTCTGAAAAAGTGGTGAAATATTATAAAAATAATAAATTTCTTTAGAATAAAATTAGTTCATCATAAAATTTTCGGAATGAGTAGCCTAGTATTTTTAAAAGGATGAACAAGATTTTAAGAAAGATTTATTTTCATATTGATATAAAATGATTCACAATGATAAAAGTGATTAGAAAAAAATATTTTGAAGTGATGAGTTATGAATACAAGAAATCAGGGTATATTAAATCAGATTATCCTAAGCTAAAAATAAAGGACAATATATAAAGGAATTCAAATAGGAATGTTAAAAGGAATTAAAATAATAAAGGAAATAATATTCTAAAAGAATCAAACATATGAAGTTCTATTGAAAGAGATATTTCTTCTGATGTTCCTTTGATCAATTAATGTTCTGGACATAAGAATATTGGAGTCTATACATAAATAACAAAGTTGAAACAAATATATCATGGATAAGGTTTATGCTGGTGAATCTCTTAAAACCCATACTTTAATATCAAAATACCCTGATGATGATTAAAATAATAGTTCTATATTTTCTGTTGAGTAATTTTCTTCACCAGATGAAAAATATAATTTATAAATTTTTGATGAATTTTCTATAATTTTTAATGTTCTTGAAAATTAATCTAAAAAATTTCAAGAAACCTGATTGTACCCAAGAAAAACAAGAAAAATAAATATTGAGAACTTCTAATCTTCCAATTGAAAGATCAGATCATTATAAGGAACATGAAAAATCTATTTTTAAAAAATATATTTCTTCAAAAGACCTTGAGAAATATTTTTTTGATAAAACTATATTACAAAGTGAAGTTATAGAACTTAGTTTGAATACTAGTTCAACTAATGATACAAAAATAATTAGGGAACTAAAATATGAAATTTCTAGTTTGAAAAAACATTTACTTATGTTTACCACAAGAATTTAATATTTTGATAAATTTTCTAAGAAAATTATACCTGATATATATATATATATATCTAGAATAGATTTTACTAAGAAAAATTGAGATTTTAGTTATAAATAATTTGTTCTAAAAAGTTATCCATTTTATGCTAAATGAAAAAGTTGTGGAAATTGGGAGAACAAATGTTATTTAAAAAAAGATAAGTATTTAGGTTTTTATAAATCTTTTTTTTGCAATAAAATCAAAATTTCTCAATCTAGTAATTTTGAAAAAATGTGTATAACTAAAATTTTACATTTTTATAATACCAGACCCAAGATGGTTTGGGATTCAAAATGTTAATTTGTTTTTCAAGAAAATAATGAATATACCAATGAGATGAATATTTGATATACATATAGTGGTTTTTCTTGAAATATTACGGGAAACAAAGATTTATTACTGAATATCATCAAGTTTAAATATAGAAAAGTCACATTCAGAGATATTTCTCAAGGAGAAATTATTTTTATAGGTAATTTTTTTTTTCTTTAATAATCTTTAATTTAAAATGTTTTTTGGTTTAGGACTTGAGAACAAAATTATTTTTATAATCCAATTATGTGATGAGGGTTATATATTAAAATTTAGGAATGATAAATGTAGTATCCATAGTTCTAAAGAGTAGTTTATTATTTTTTCAAATAAACATGATAATTTTTAAATTTTATACATATAAGACCTATGAATCCAAGATCTACCATTCCTTAGTGAAATGGAAGACCAATATTGGTAATAGAAAAGAAGGTTAGAACACTATAATCTTATAACATTAGATAATCTATCTAAGAAAGTTCTTATTAAGTATTTACCGTAACATAGGGTTGATACATCTAAAGTCTGTAATCCATGTCAATATGGTAGGAAACATAAGTCACATTTTAAATCAATTAGTGATGTCTCAACTTTTGTTACATTATAGATTCACAGATGGGCATATTTGGTCCTACACCAATAGAGAGAATTGGTTATAAATATTTTTTTTATGTTTTAGTTGATGATTAAACTATATATACTCGGGTTTAATTCCTAGAAAAGAAGTATGAAGCCTATTTTTTTAATAAATTTTTTGTATCCATATTTAAAAATGAGAAAAAAATCTATTTGATAACTATTCATAGTGATCTTGGTGGACAATTTGGAAATTATGATTTTAAATATTTTTGTTGTAAAAAATGTATTATAAAAACCATTTTATCACCTATAACACCATAGAAAAAATTGTTTAGTGAAAGAATAAATAGAATTATTTAAGAGATTACTAGATCCATAATGAGTGAATACTCATTTGATAAACATTTTTGGATTGATGTATTTTGTATTTCCAGTTGTACTATAAATCGATTAAATATTAAACCATTTATAAAGAAAACCCCTTATGAGTTGTGGAATGGAAGGAAACCAAAATATTATTACTTCATAGTTTTTGAAAGAAAAAGTATACATACTGAATACAAAAAATAATTTAAATAACTTTTTATCAAAATACGATGAATTAATATTTTTAGGTTATTCTAAAACTAGTATATCATATACAGTATTTAATAAAAACCAAATTACTATTGAGGGAACATTACATTTTATGTTTGATGAAATAGATACTTTTTTTCTCAAACAACCTTATCCTAAATCATCAAATGTTATTTCTAAAAGATATTTTTAACCTTTGTCAGAATGTTCTTCTCATGAGAGAAAAATTAAATTATATAATTATGATGAAACACCTCGTGAAGTTTTCACCATACTTATGATGAGAAAATTTTATAAAATCAATAAAATCAATTGTTTCATAGGAATAATCTTAGTGATAATTTCATTATTGATGTAGATAAACCATTTATAACTATAAGTTCTTTGATAAATGAAATTAAAAAATTATAATTTTTATTATAGTTTAAACATATGACCCCAAATTATTCTTTAGGTGATGTGTATGGGAAAAATATAATTGAAGATGAACTAACATGTTTGAAAATAACCATGTTTGTAATTTGGTTGAATAACCTAAAGATATTTCCAAAATTGGGGTAAAATAGTTCTTTCAGAACAATTGTGATGAAAATGGAATAACAGTTAGAAATAAAGATATAATTTTTATAAAGGATATAATCAATAAGAGGGAATGGAATATGAAGAAACATATTCTTTGATAGCTATACATGAAGTTATTAAGCTAACTCTACCAGATTCATAATTCTTAAATTTCAAAATATTCCAGATAAATGTGAATTGTTCTTTCTATAATAGGTGTGTTAAATAGAAATTTTATGTATTATTTCCCCTATTTTTGAAAATAAAAAAAATCTAGAACAATCTTTTAACCGTACTATGACATTTTATGGACTTAAAAAATCTCCCAGAGCCGGCTACCATTGGTTATTATTATTTCTAATACAATAAAATTTTTAACGTATCTTAAAATCCAAATATTTTCATAAAAAACTAATAAAATTTTTATGCCTTTATAAATAATTGTTGATGAAATTATATTCCAATCAACTCAATAGTCATAAAAAATTCCTTGGCATATCATATGATATCTGAGTTTAAAATGAGTATGATGGGTGAGTTAACATACTTTCCAGGTTCTCATATTTAAAAAAACTACAAGGAACTTTTATGTCTCAATAAAAGCATATAAAAGATTAACTTAACATATTCAGATATAAAAACCCGAAGAGTATTAGTTCTCCAATTGGAACCTCCAATACATTAGACATTGATGAAGTTAACATACTAGTTTATCAAAATATAATTAGAGGTATGATTGGAAACTTACATCACATAATATATAGTCATCCAAATATATTGATTTCTGTATTATTATGTCATAAAAAAATCCAAATTAGTCCCATATTAATGCTATAAAATGAATTTTTCATCCCATTTAGGGATATATGGATTTGGGAGTATTTTATTCTTTTGTAAATGATGTTATGTTAAAATATTTTTCAGTTACTGACTTTGGTGGATATTGAATGGACAAAGAAATAATTTTGGAATATTTCATTTATTTGGAGAATATTTAGTCTCTTTTTCTTTTAATAAAAAATAATCAGTACCACATTCCATTATTGATGCTAAATATGTGGTAGTTGGATTTTTTTGTGGTCAAGTGTTTTGGATTAATGACATACTCAATGACTATGGCATTATTTTTACTAAAACTCAATCATTTTATGAAAAAAAAGTGAAAATACTTTATGAAAAAACCCAAAACATCACTCGCAAGAATGTTAAATATATATAGGACACCATTTCCTTTAAGGTCACAAAAAAAAGAGATATAATATTTTAATTCATTACAATACAAAAATAACATGCTGATATTTTTATTAAATTTCTTAGTTCTAGTTTATTTGAATATATTAAATTGAATGTAAGAATGATCAATACAAAATGATTATTCATATCTGATTATATTTTACCAATTTCATTACATTAATGATCTACTTCTCAAAAGGGGAGTATATATTCTTTAGTTTTAAAAATTATATAGCTTTTTAAAACCAATTGTTTTTCAAAAGAAATATCTTTTTATATTTTGTTTTTGAGAAATATTGTTTATAAATCTTTCCAGAATTTTTTTATAATAAAATGACTTTCAAATTCAAAATTTTCTAGACTCTAAAATTGTAACAAAACTATTAATAACTATATTTTTTTATAAATTTTATCAGATTCATATTCTTTTATAAAATCCTAGAAGAACATTTCACTTATACTAATATAATATTTATACAATGGATGGTATTCCTCTAAAATTTTATTTTTGGTAATTATCCATTAATTGTTTTATTTATGTATTTGTTCATATTATTTTATTTTTACAAACATTAATTTGATTAAATATTAAAATTATTTCTTATTGTATTACTATTCAGTCATTTGATAAGTTTACATAAAAAATGATTTTAGAATTATTTTTAAATCATTTTGGATTAAATATCCATTTTCAGATCAGAAAATGGATCTCAGTATTAGCCAATTAATTTTATGGAATGAGAACGATCACCTGTATGCCGATATAAAATGCTGGGTTATATGTGTGGTTGATTAGTTCATAGGGGGTTTCTTATAAAATCTTGGCACCTAATAAATTACTCCATCTGATTCTTTTCTATTCATTTGATAAGATTCTATAGTCTGAGTACCAGCACTAGCTTCAATGCGATGGCCTCTGCAGAAGATATTGAAAAATAGAAGTTGTAAGAGAAATACTTATCAAATGGTCCTGGTATGAATTTTGTGATTGTCTTTCCAAAAAAGGTTATTACATTTCAAGGTTTAGAAATAATATGTGGGGAAAAAGAGGGATTCAAAAAACACCACCCTGAAGTTGTAATAAAATTTTACGCATCTGTGAATTTTATTAAATAAGCGGATAATTTGGAAATTGAATATACTTTTTTGGTGAAAATTGTAATCTTACACATCAAAATGTTTTAGATTTAGTGAAATTACTCATATAAGAAAAAGTGTACCCACCTTCTTACAAGCTCCTAAAAAATCATAGATTTTTTATATGAAAAAATAATAGAATTCATTATTTATTTCTTTAGATAAATATAAAAAAGTATATCATATTTCTCCAAATAATAGACTTTTAAATTTATGGATGAAAAGAAACTTAATACCAATGATTAGTGATAGTGATACCCTAAAATTCTATGACATTATTATATTATATTTTCTTTGGAATATGAATCAAATCAACTAGGTCAAGTTTGTTTTCCTTTTTATCTAATCTATTAAGAAGGAATCAATGAAATTAACGATTCTGATGACTCTTTATTTAATTAAAAAATGATAGCGAACTGTATGGTTGTTTTTCGGAACAATGATCGAATATATTCTATGATATAAATGTTTATCACATTAGATAATAAATAATGACCATGAAAAAATTGATCTTAAATTCAATGTTGAAGAAATTTGCTGATAAAATAGAAAAATTAGATCATAATGCCAAACTAATAAAAGAAAAATAAATAGTTAAAGATAAGATAAAATAAAACTCTTCATCATCAAAAGTTCAAAAGAA
Source organism: Viscum album (assembly GCA_963277665.1). NCBI lineage: Eukaryota > Viridiplantae > Streptophyta > Magnoliopsida > Santalales > Viscaceae > Viscum > Viscum album. The sequence continues at coordinate 1,915,030,841 of OY728152.1, forward strand.
ATAGAAAATAATGTTAGATGCTGTTTTTAAGAAGCTAATGACACATATGGAACATAATATATGCATGGATCTTATATTTGTACTAGATAAAGGTGAATCCTTTTCCAAAAAGAGTAAAACTATTGATGGGTTAAAAGGGGATAGGAAAACAAGATACAAAATAAAAATTTTTATGAGTAAATGATGGGGGAAGGGTTGTTGAAATGAGTTCAATGAACATCAAAATATCCACTGATATCAATATATCATATATGAATTGTATAACTAGGGTCAGGGTTAATAACTATTCATAATAAAGATCAAACTATACCTAATATAGGAATTATTTTTTTAATCATCAGTAGTAACCTCAATAATCCCAGCAAAAATGCATAAAGAAAAATGTTAAGAGGTTATAGAAGAAGTTAGAGAATTAGATCTAACTCAAGAATCAATTCAAGAATTAGTTCCTACTTCACCAAAAATTTCAATGAAGAATACTCAAATTTCATGTCATAAAGTCATGAAAGGAATATTGATAACTGCGTGGATGTTTGAATAAGAATTAGAATAATTATAAGAAAAGGAAGAAATATAGGAAGAAAAATTGAATGTGAAAGCTCATCAAATTTATCATCATCATATACTTCTATTTCAACCCAATCCAATAAAAACATAGTGAAAGATGTTTTTATAAGATTAATCATCATCAAAAGTGGTAGTGGAAGCTCAATATTCACATAATAAATTTTTTAACAAATAAGATACTGATTGAGATTTTAATGTTAAGAAATTATCAAAAGATTGTATAGTTGATGTAAAGGTTAGTCAGATTTTAGACCATCCAAACCACATGTTTCAAAGGATTCATTAGATTCATCAGACTCTTCACAAATAGAATATCTTAATAATATTGAATAAATTTTCAAGATAGTGAAATAATTAATTTAACCAATACAATATATTCCTAATTTTGAATCTATATGTAAAAAAATTTATATATATTTTAATGAATAATTAGATTTTTTAAAGATGTTTAATGAGAAAATCATCCAGAATGGGGAAGAAATCAAAACCATCAATGTTAAATCAAAGGATCATAAGAAAATATTTAATCATATGGTTAGATGTTTAATAAAAGATGATAATTATTTAAAGGATCATGATTATAAAATAGTAGAATTCAACAAAACCTCTATTTATATTTATGATTCATTTGGAAATTAGTGATCTAATGTATTAGATAAAGTAAAATTTGTTAATCAGTTATAAGATATGACATATAATTGGAATGTGGAAATATTAGTTATAAATTAAAATATTCAAAATCTAGAAGAATAAAATATTAGGCTCCATTCTATTGCATATGAGTTTCTCAGGATTAAGAAGAAAAATAAGATGATAAGAGATCTTGAAGAAGAATTTGAAATATTGAAGACAAATTTTTGGAAGCAATCATTCTTGCAAGAGATTATGGAAAAGCTATAATCATCAGTTTCTTAAACGAATAAGGTACATGATGGCATGAAGAAGTTTAAGGTGATAGTTAAGAAATTCCATAAGAAGGAATGAAAAATTTTAATTAAAATATTTATGTACTAAGAGTTCTAAAATGAATTTTAGTTTGAATGACTTTTTATACAAATTTCTTTTGTTTGAATGTTTTATAATTATTTTTGGATAAATTTTGATTTTTTATTTCTTAGTTGAATAGTTATTTCAAAACATATTTTTTTGTATATTATTTTTATAAAATTTTATAATATTATATTTTTTTACCATTTCATTTATGAATATCACAAGGGGGGGGGGGTGAGTTTGTTTTAAAATGGAAGGAATAGTTCGGGGGGGGGGGAGTTTTTATTCCAAGGGGGATAAATTTAGGAGAAATCTATCTAACAGAGATAACTATTTAAGGGGGAGAATATGAAGTGTAAATATTCCAATTGGATGAAGTATTTTGAATAATGAAAACTCATAAACTCAGAGGAAGTTATGTTATGATAAAAGAAAATTTTTCTATGAAATTACCTATGATGTTCCATAATGAAAAATGTGTTTTGTGTTTTTAAATGTTAATAGTTTTTTATTTTTAGTGTTTTGTTTTGTGATTTCCAAAAGGTGGATCTTGTTGAGTTACAATTTATACTTTATAATTTTCGTGTACTTTGTTTTTAAAATCACACAATATATATTAAATGACAATTTTACTAATTTTATTAATCCCATGTGTTTTATAATGTTTTTTATAAACATAATTTCCATAGAATATAGAATTTATTTTAATATAGAATGAATATAAACTCTTATTTTTCAACATAACACATTGTTCTAATGATGTTCCAAATACATTGGAATAACTAGTGTTATAACCAGTGGTTAGATTTGTGTTCTTTCTACCAGACTGAGCAATTTAATAGCCCATGAAAATAGTTCTGATTCATCAGAAAAATCATTGTTTAGTTATTCAAATTGAAAAAATAGTATTGTTAGTCAAGCAGTTCAATGTTTATAATTAGAGTAATTATATTTGTTTCTATATAACTAAAATTTTTATTGAGTTTTAATGATGTTAGTAAAAATGAATTTTGATGAAAAAAAAATATAGATATCATGTGAATAACATATGAGCCCATTGCAATCAATACCTAGATTTATGAGAATACATCCAATTAAGGAATTCTTATAAATAGGAGTGAATTAATGGAGCAAAAAGGTGATTAATTTTCTCAACACAAAATGTTAGAAGATCTCTCAATGTAAACATATCATTCTAAATATTTTTAATCATTTATAGAGTTGTAGCTATAAGGAATCTGTGTGAGAGTTATAAATTCCATAGAGCCTTTTTCTTTTGTGTTATGTTTGTTCTAATCGAGCCTAGCTTGAGGGATTATTAGGGATAGGTAGACAGGTGAATCTGATCCATAGAATTTAGGGATTCTGGGTTTAAGAAGATAGAGATGTCGATCATCGTATCGAGGAATTCTAGGTTTAAGGAGATAGAGACATACGATCATTTTACAAATAAATTTTAGTGTTTTGGAAGATTGAGACATTATGATCATCGTATTGAGGTATTTCTTGCTAAATAAAGGTATACCTATATATTTTGGTCTAAAAATATGGATATCTTTAGAAAGTATTACTGATTTTAGATATTTTACTGTTAAAAAGTAAAATTATTTTATAAATATTTTAATCCTTTCTTAAATCATCATTTTATTTTTTACATGTTTATACAAGTTTAATACTCTTATATGCATTTACATTACTAATCCTATTTTAAAAAAAATTAATAAACTATTTTATCTGTGTGTTTTTGAGATCGATAAAAAATCATATTTATTGAACAATTTCTTAATCCGATACATACTCTGATCATCATACGACTTCTCAGTCTGATCTTTTTTACTAAAGATTTTTAAAAAAATTCGTAGTTTAAAGTTTTCAAATCCAATTCACCCCCTCTTTTAGCCATCGTATACACTTATGATCCAACAATTTTGGTACTGGAAATGTTCATGTTGGAATAATGTGGTTAACCAATTAAATATCTCCCAATAATCATGTAGTGTACCTCCACTTAAATTTATTATTCTATAGATCTCCTTCCTTATAAGATTGATTCTCTATGAAGAGAATAACTGTTGAAGAAATATCCCTTAGAGTTCACCCCAGGGGGAGAATTATCTAGAATAAAGATTAAATAACTACTCTTTGGTCGATACATTAAGGGAAATTATAAAAATCTTCAATATGATATTATATTTAGAGACTCCTCCAGGATTAAAATTACTACAAACATGAACAAAATAATTCATGTGTTGGTAGTGATCATCTCTTTAAAATCCCTGAAACTATGGAAATAATTGGATCATTTGAACTATAAGATCGATGTTTTGTTGGTTTTTAGGTTTTTGAAAAAGACTATTATTTCTAAAATCATGTTGAAATAATACTCTTAAAGTCTTATTAAACTAAGATAAATTTCCATCCATGTTTTTGGTAGCTAAAGTAACTCTAGTGGAAGAAGAAGATGAATATGGGGAACTTTTCAATTAGATAGTGAAAAACTAATTTTCCACTTTTTCAGAGATCCTTAGACTCCTAATTATTATATGCACTATTATTTATACTTCTGAATACAACCCAATGATGTAATTTATACTAGATCAGACCATGTGTCGACATCAATTTAAATGAAAATAACAAATCAAAATAAAACAAAACACTTCGCATGTGTAAATCAACATTCTATATTATTCTCCTTAGTATACTCTCAATGATTTAGTCTTTCTTTCTATACATCCCCCAATCTCTAAATTTTTACCAACTAGATGAATATTACATGGAAATCAAGTGTCCTATTTGATAATTTTGTTATAATAATGAAATGAAGATTGATTTGATGTTTACCATGTTGGTAAAGACCCCAAACCAAATAGTCTAGAGAAGGTTCTTTATATTAAAACATTGGAATAATTACATGGAATCACATCCCAAATAACAAATCAGTTTAGTAGTTTTGGAATATAGACTAAATACATTAACAATACATTACAATAAAAATTATAAAATCCATTGGAAACATCCATAATTTTTCTGATTTTCACTACTAGTCATTCTTAATAAGCATTTCCTCATCATGGGGAAAAATAAAGTAAATGAAATGGGTGAGTTCAGATGCTCTGTGAGGATAATAAATACAACATAATCTATCATAAATATAAATAATAAGGCATGGTTAAAAAAATAAAAACACATGCCATTAAAACATAATTTCTAGCATACTATCTCAGGAATAAAATCAGTTAAAAAAATTAAATAATAACACTTAACCATGGATATTCTACTAGTCCGATTATCACATGGACAACAAATTAATAGATTCATAATGAGAGGATGCATAATTATAGACACCATAAACATACCTTCCTAGCCTCGGCCATGAAACCATATATAATATGTAAAAATCAGCCTAGTTTGTCTCATAAGACCCATTGATGCATCAAGAAGCTATAATAGGCCCCACACATCACTTACTATGTCCAATACATTCCACATATGCAAAGGGTGAAACATAAACAATATAAACAATCATATTGAAAATCTAGCATAGGAAATGTGAATACTTTAAGCATAAACCATAAATTGTTTCAAAATAGCACATCCTCTGTCAAAATGATCATAAAATATTCAAAAAAAATCTATTTTATGGTATCATGATAGATTCAAATCCATGAAGTACAAGATTAATAAATTTTTATTGATATATATGAAGAAAAATTTGAATTATACCATTGAAAACTTCTTGAGGAAAATAATCTTTAAACATCCCAATGTTCCCCTTAACACTTTATAACATTTAAATCATAATCCCTACGACGAAATAACATTAAATGAAACTTATAATATCATGGGAGTAATAGAATTCATAATATAATCTATCTAGGGTAAGTACATACACTACACAAAAGTAATAAGTGGTGAATAAGGCATATATCGAAGAGAAGTAAATGTAAGACGAGAAACCCCCATTTTACATTATAAAGAACAGTTCTTCTGGAAAATAATTTGTATTTTTCATAAAATAAAATTATAAACATGTATTTCCAAGAAATGGGAAGGAAAATAAAATTATGTTTTAGTATTAAATGATGTTCAACTGAATTTATTACATGTGTAATGAGTTTTTATGAGACATTAGAAATGAGCTGCTTTAGTGAGGTTTAAGGGGAAATACTAAGGAGTCTTTAAAACCGATAGAAGAATATTTTTTGTATAAAACAAGAAATTATGTGAAATTTATTTTCATGATAAAATATTTTATTTTATAAAAATAATGGGGGAATAAAATAGAATATGTATTGAAATTCATAATGGGTGAGAAATTGGGAAGTTTCTTTTAATCGGGCTTGCTTATCTGGAGGAATCAAAAAAGAAACCTGTGAAAAATAAATTTACCAAAAAAAGAAATATTAAAATGATATTGATAAATGATTTTAGAAAATATTAAATGAATTTATAATAATTATACAAATGTATTAAAAGAATAAATTAGGGTATAGGTAGGGGAAGCCTAACCCGAATGAAAAATGGATGTTCAGGGAGAATCTCTTGCCTATTTGAAATCAATCAAATCATACACCCAAAAATTAATAAGAATAAAATGATACAATTAATAAAATAAAAATAAATATATAAATGTTATGATACATCAATTTCAATATACATACACCATGCAAAATAAATTTTTGGGAATGTGGAATATGTCCCAAAAATGGAAGTGATATGTGAAAACCCTTACAAATATTGTATCATTAGAGTAAAGATAAATCAATGATATAATTATGTGTGAAAAATATAAATCCCAAAAATATAAGTGTTTATAAATTATAGAGAATCATTTGTCATTAACACTTATTATTGTAAAAACATAACCAATTACATAAATTTTTAACTCACTGAATGGAAATTGAGTTATTAAATCCCTTACAATTTGTCCAAAAGTGTTATACAGTTGTTCTTAATGTCCTGTATAATCAAATTAAATAAATTAATTAACTAATTTATACAAATATATACATGTTTTTCATTTATTATAATTTAAAGAAGTTTAATTATGGTCTTTTGGAAGAGTTATGAGATATGATTTTATCATTCAGGAGGATCTGTTTCCATTATTTTCATGATCAGTTAACTTGAAATAATTTTTGGATGTTTATATAAAATGGAAATAGATATCCAAAATTAAATTTATATGTTATTATAGAACATCAATAAATTTAAATGTTTATATAATTAATTTGGTTATTTTGGGAGAGGAATTATCCTTAGATAAAATGTTAGTGATAATCATTTAAATTATTTTTGCAGTTTTCTGATGATCAAAAAATAGTTTTCTTTTTCCAATTAACATATTCCATATATAATGGTTCAAAAACATGAAATAGAATAATATATATATATTATAATCTATTTAAACCATGAAAATTGTTTAAAGACCATAATTTGAGGTGGTAATGGAATTCCATAACTCTTCGTCCTTGAATATAATAATTTAACTTATCATGAATGATATTTTATTTTTTTGAACAAAAGGAGATGGAAGAGAATTGATTTTGGATTATTCCCTAGATACAATAACATTCCTGTATATAAATGATAATGGAAATGTCAACTAACTTGGGATAGGTTGGTGAGTATATGATATGAAATGAAAAAAACATGAAAAGAAATTAAAATAAAAAGAAAGAAGTTTTTACTTATTGAATTCTCCTCCTTAGGGACCTCTTTAAGTCCCTTAGTTTTGGAATTTCGGTGAGAACAGAAGGTCATAAATGATGGGAAGATTATTGGGATGATTATTAGGTATAATTTTGAGGAGGATCAAATCTGGGATGGTGCGAGAAGAAGAGGTGGGGGGGGGGGGTATTTATAGTGTAGTATAGGGGTGGTTATTGAATATTTTATTAATTTGTTTAGAATTTTGGCTCAAGAATATGAATAATTTAATAATTGTAAATAAATATATTAAAATAATGAAATATATTTTGATATTTTTGATTTCATTAGCTATACATCATATATGACTCAATAATTCATGTATTTTTCATTTATAAAAAATTATCATTTTTCACTATTCATAAATAATTCAAGAATTTTAGAAAAATCAAAAAACATCACCCTATATGTTTTGGTCATTTATAATTCAAAAATGGACTCCATTTTTGTAAATTAATTTAAAAAATATGAGAAATTTAATTTTAAAATGAAATCATCATCTACATGAAAAATACAGATTTTAAAATTATAATTGATTTTATAACACATTTAAAAATTAACTATAGACTCATAAAATTATCTTACAATAATAAAAAAATATATTAATTAATGAATACATTTTATGGAAATTAATCATCCTTTATATTATTTTATTAATAACAAGGTTTTAATTAAATATTTGTGATTTACAAAGATACCAACACTTACATAATAATATTTAAAATATATATTTACTTATACTATGATAAAATTATATCATAACTTCATTTATAAGATGGAAAAAACGTATTCATACTTTCACTGGTGTAATTACTATTCATTTGGCTGATTTAATATTCATAAGGGTCATATTACTATTCATAATGTCATGTCACTATTTTAACGGTATATGTTACATAAATTATAGAAATACTGATTATTTCATTACTTCTCTATTTATAATGATTATATTGTTTTACTTAAATGATTTTACATGATTTATACTATATTAAATACTTATAATAATAGAAATTTCACTGATAGAATCCAAGGTAGACATTCTCCCCTCCTACAAAAATTTTACCCTTGATATTTGAAATTGATCATTGAAAAAATGGGGTTGATTATTGAAAATTACTTTATTGGAACCCAATTCGGAAATAGGATTAATAAATAAATTCCATTAATATGAGAGAAAATTGTAATTTGAATGTCACTAAAAATTTAGGATTTCGAATATGATAACATTAGTATGAAGTGAAAAACTGGGCATGGAAGAAAAATATGACTACCATGTTACGATGTAGAGTTATAGAGAACATGATAATTATAAATTTAACAATCAAAAACCCAAAAATGGTGTAATCAGTTAAAATACCTTTGATTTCTTAGAAAAAAATTAAACAGATAACGTCTTTATTCCAAAACAATTTTCACATAGTTAAGAATTCATTTATATCATAGACTAAGAACATAATGAAACATACTTTATTTTCAATTAGAGTTTCATCTATTAATAAATTTATACCAAATAATATTATTTTATACAAATTATGACTATTTGAGATGATTTTTTCATGCCTGAATAATTCAAATCAACTTCTACAGATCACAAAATCCCCCAAAAGTATTTCTATATATTCCACCTATCATTGTACATTATCCAAAACCAAAATGTTTTGGATAAGATAAGATAATTCCCCAAAATAATTCTTCAAAAGTCACCAGTAAAAATTATAAGGTTAAACATACATCATTTAGAAAATAATTATCCTTCCTCCAAAATATTCTAAACTAATACTGAAACCCAAAAATCAGAAGGATTTAATTGTATAGTCCTATAAATAACATCAATCAATCTCAATGACTTATACTAAGAAATTAATTTCATAAATATCATAATCTCTATGGTTTGATTACCATTTCCATAAATATTCTGAACCCCAATAAGTCCATAATAAAATAATATTTCACTCCCAAATACAATTCATCCTTTATTCCTCATAATATCTTTTTTCAGGATTCCAAAAATAGAAAACATATTCAGAAATAACATTAATCTCATAATCACCAAATATTCTTCCAATCCCAAAGTTATCTAGTTGATAAAACAAATGTACCTAAAATAAAAATAACCTTTATCCATTATATAATTTAACTTAAATTAATCCTCTTGACCAGGACTTCATGTAGTCGAGTGGAAGTCATTGTACCCTTGACGCCCTTCAGTTGTGGGTTCAAACCTCGTGGCCTTTTCTGGCATGGCATGTTATTACATGACTAGTAGGTTTTCATTTTTCTAAAGGTATGTTAATATACTGTCTAGAATACATGTTATGGACATTATATAAATAAGTACAATCACTAAATATCCTTTTAACTAAGGTTTACAATACAACTTTGATACATAAATACATCATATATTTATTCCCACAAAGGAAATTCCATTGTCTAGTGGATATCCTATTGAAAAGGTAATTGACTCAAGTAATGATAGGGTCAACTAAATTTAAGGTAAAGAACTAAAAATAGGTTCTTAGGATTATTTTTATTTCCATCAATTATACTTTTAAATTTTCTTCGAAACTTATTTTCTTTATTTCCTTCTTTACAACATATAAATTATTTCCTTGTTCTGTTGAGACACATCCGTTGGTGTCTCCTTCCATAATTCTTGCATGATGGAAATTAAGTCTTCTTTTCACCATGGTTTCCACCAATAGGGAACTTATGAAACTATATCCTCCTCTTAGTTTTTGAGTTCAATATTTGGTTAATATTTTTGTTGTTAATAATATTTCAAGAAATCTAATTAGGCATGTTCATGGAATCTTTCACCTCTATCAAAATCCCATTAATTTTCTCATTACCCACCACAATTTCTATGACATTATATATTAACATGAATCCTTTGGGTTCTATTCATTTTCTAAAAATAGAAAACATATTTTGAGTAACAATATTCATAGTGAGATAAATTTATAATCAGGTATATAATGTCATAGAACCTTATATTCAATCTAAAACAACCAATTTTATTCATATTCTGTATATATTAAAATAATTCATAATGATTTGAATAGAAAGTGTGAATTATCCAAAGAATATCCCCCAGGAGTGTCAAACTACTTGCGCATTAAGGCCCATTATCGTGTACCATGTTACCTTGAGTTAGGTCCAGGACACCATATCAGAGTTGTTACCCATAGGTAAATATAAACCAGAAACACTTCAACTTGTAGTATCTAGACACAGATATATTTCTTGGAAGATCCACATAATCACTACATTACCAAATTTATAGGATGTTCTTCAATGATTATCCTTAATTTTTATCTTTTGGTTATGTTCCCTAATATATGTTTTCTCAATCTAGTTTCAAATTTTTCTACGAAATTTTGTCTGATACAAACTATAAAGACCCCAACTCTAGTAACTCGAATATAGTTCCTTATATTAATACATTATCTTGATTAAAAATAATTACATCGCAATGGAATGATTATTTTAGTAGTTTTGTAATCTAGATTACAAACATGAACTTTATATTACTATACATCATAGTAAATACATCGGAAACATCAATCAAATTTTAGATTGTCCCTATCAGTCATTCATAATGAAAATATTCTCATCATGGGGAAAAATAAATCATAATAAAGGGGTGAGAACATATGATTAGTTATGGTATTAAATACAGTGGAAGCTATAATAAACATAATAAATAAGTCATGGTGAATAACTAAAAACGCATGACAATAAAACAAAATTTTGAGCATAATATAGCTGGAATAATATACAATAAAATAATTCGATAATAAAACATATCCATGGATATTATACTAGTAGAATAATCATATAGACTATAAATTACTTGATTCATAATGAGGGAATGCATAATGTTAGACAACATCAATATACCATCAAGTTATCCGCTAAGACACTATATATAATGGGTAAAACCCCAGTCTAGATTGTCTCACGAGACATACTGATGCATCTAGGCGATAAAATGGGCCAGACCCATAACATAATAAGTCAAATAAATTAATCATATCAAAATGGTGAAACATAAAGAATATAAACATTCATATAAAAAAACTAGCATACAAATTTTTGAATACTTTAACCATAAACCATGAATGCTATCAAAATAGGTCATCCACAGTCATACTGATCATAAACCCTTCAACAAAATATGGTTGATGGTATCATGAGAGATAAAACACAATGAATATCATGATTCAAAAAAGTATTTTGATATAGATAAAGATACTTTGGAATTATACCATTGAACACTTCTCAAGTTAATTAATATTTAAACATCCAATAGTGTCACATACCACTCTAAAACATTTAAATCACAATACCAACAAAATAATAACATTAAATAAAACATATAATATTATTATTACAATATTATTAAATATTTAATATATCATAGGGTAGTAAATACACCACACATAAATAATAAGTGGAGAACAAGTCATGTATCTCATAAAAATAAATGTGAGATGGGAAAAACCCTTTTTTTTCTTTGGAAAGAAGTGATATTTTGGAAAATAATTTGAATTTATCATAAAAAAAAGATTATAAAAATGTATATCATATGAAATATAAGTAAAATTAAATTATTATTGAGACTTAAATTATGTTCAACTAAAATGAGAAAGTGCAGAAATAGTTTTTAAAAGACATTAGAAATGAGATGCTTTTGTGTTGTTTAAGGGATAATACTAAGGTGTCTTTAAAACCGTTAACAGAATAATTATTGAATAAAAACTGAAATTAAAAGAAAAATATTTATAATGATAAAATTACCAATTTTATAAAAAATAATGTTTTCATAAAATAGATCACAGGGTCCACTTCAAAACGGGTGATAAATCAGGAAGTTCCCTTTAATCAGGCTTTCTTATAGGTAACAATTAAAAAAGAAACGTATAAAACTCGAATATAAACATAAAAGAAATATTTAAGGACCTATATAAATAAATATAAAATATATAAATATAATGTTTAATATTTTTATAATTTTCTTTTGATTTCATTACTGTAAAAAGAGAGAAAGTATTACCCAAATGAAAAATGGAAGTTTGGGGAGAATACCTTACCACTTTGTATTAGATTGAATCATGTTCCCCGAAATTAATAATCATAAAATGATACATTTAATACCATGAAAATTAAAATATTCAAGATATTATACATAATAGGGTAGTATAAATATACCATACAAAAGAAATTGTGGCGAATAAAGAATATCCCTCAAAAATTGAAGTGATATAAGAAAAACCTTATAAAGATCATATCATTATAGTGAGGGTAAATAAATGAAATAATTAATTGTGAGAAATATAAATCCACAAAACATAATTTTCTATACATTATAAAATAATCAGAGGTCATTCACAAATAATCTGGAAAAAACATAACCAATGACATAGATGTTTTACACAATGAATGGAAATTGAGTTAAGATATCCCTTACCAAATGATTAAAGGTGATCTGCACTTAATATTAATGTCCTAGATAATAAAACTAAATACATTAAGTAATCGATTCATGAAATTATTTAAATTTTTTTATTTATTAAAATTTTACAATGTTTATTTATGGTCTTTCTGTCGATATATAAGATAAAAGTTTATCATTCAGGAGCGTTCAATTCATTCGTTTTAATGACCGATTAACTTTTATTAGAGTATGGGTGATCATTTATAATGGAAATAGTTATCCAGAATTGAAGTTATATGTTATAAATTAACATCAATAATTTTAAATGCTTTTATAATATATATGGTTATTTTTTGTGAGAATTAATCATTAGATAATACATCTGTGATAATCATTTAGATTATTTTGGCATTTTTTCGATTATCACAAACTAGTTTTGTTTTATTAATTAACATCATGGATATATAATGTTTATATAACATTAAATAGGATGTAATAAATATATTATAATCTGGTTAAACAATGGAAATTATTTCATTACCATATTTGGATGGGGTAATGGAATTTGAAAACTCTTCATCCTGGAATATGATAATTTGACACATCCCAGACAATGTTTTCATTTTTAGAAGAAAAGGAGAGTGAATAGAAATAAGGATGGATTATTACATAAACATAAAAAAAATTAAAGTATATAAATGATATTGAATATATCATGTCATTTGGGATAGGTAGGTGTGGAGGACATAAGAAATGAATTGGAAAAGAAGTTAAAAGAAAAAAAAATATGTTTTTACCTCTTGAATTGTCCACCTTGAGAGACTCCTTAAGGACCATGGTTTTGAAATTTGGTGAACCATTTAGGTCTTTGACATCTGAAGGAGATTTTTGAAGTGTACTGGGTAGAATTGGGATATGTCTCAAATCATGGAATGAGTGAGGAGAAGAGGTGGTGAGGGATGGTATTTATAGTGGAGGAGAGGGGTGTATGTTTAATATTTTATTAATTTGTTTATTATTTTTTCTCAAGACTATGAATAGTATGAGAATTATAACTAAATATGATAAAAAATGAATTAGAGTTCGATATTATGGGCTTAATTTATCCATAAGTTATCAATGAGTTAAAAATTCATGTATTTATCATTTATTGTCAATTATTTTATTTCGAAATTCACCAATAATTCAGGTATTTTATAAAAATACAAAAGGATCACCCTAACCATCATAAAATCTTTATAATTAAAAAATAAACTCTATTTTAGAAAACTATTTTTATAAATAATGGAAATTTAATTTCTAAATAATATTATCATTTACATGAAAAATATAGATTTTAAAACTATAACTTATTTTATAACACTTTGAAAAATTAACTAAGTTAGCATAAAATTATAATAAAATCATGAGAAAAAATATTAATTTCTGAATTTATTTTTTGAAAATGAATTTGCTTTTAAATAGTTTTATTAATTATAAAATTTTAATTAAATATTTATGACTATCAAAAATACCGAAACTTAATTAATAAATTTAAATTTTTTTATTTACTTATACTATGATAGAATTATATCATACATTCATTTATATGATGCTTAAATTTTATTTATACTTTTATGGGTGTGGTTATTATTCATTTGGTTTTTTTATTATTCAGGTAGGTTATATTACTCTTCTTATGGTGAGGTCACTATTTCATCGATATAGGTTTCTTAACTTCTAGAAATACCTTTTATTTCATATAGTATTCATTTATAATGTTTTTATTGTCTTATTTTGTTGATTTTATATGATTTATAATACATGAAATAATTATAATAAGTAAAATTTTATTTACAGAATCCCGAGTCCTTACATTATTTCCTTTTTGATATTTATGATTCTATTAACATGTCATTTGAATTACCCTTATGTACCCTATTTGGTTCAACCTTCACCTTTATGTAAGTGAAAATATCTAGTGGACTGAGATAATTTCTTACTATAAAGATGGAATTTCATTATTGGATTCAATAAAAAATATGAAAAATCATTTCTCTTACTTAATATAAATTTTTTTACAGGTAGTGAATTACCTTATAGGTTTTAAAATTTTTGGGGAAGAAAGTAATCAAGACTAAAAAATTTATACTGTCACTAGATGGTTGAACATTGAGTTTATTGAAAATTTGTCTCCTAAGATAGTCCAGTGCTGTAGAAAATATACTACCAATTATTCTCTATTTCGATCCAGAACCAAAATTAGGAAGTCATTCTACAGCCTATTCAACACATTAGAGGAAACTCACTGACACAGTATTAATCAAGGGGAAATCTCGAAACAATAGGTAAATTCAATGTACTGAAAAGTTTTATATTTTCATAATTTCTTCTGTTGTTCTTTTGAGAAAATTGAAAACTGTTGTATTTTCATAAGTACATGATTTAAAAACATTTAAAACTTAGTAATCGAGAATTACAATTTTTTATACCATACTATGCAGTCCTCAACTATTCCCACCTCATTTCCTACCAATAATTTTCATGTCAAATAGTTTTCACTATCATCCAAAAAATGGGGCCAACCAACCCCCAACTTTACTATTCAATTGAGGCCTCCAACGAATCAACTATATCAATTAGTACATTATTTATGGGACTAAAATAACAATATGAAATTAATGTATTATATATTTTGGAACTTACTGTAAGTCGACTCGTATGATGAAGGATCATGTTGCAGCTGCTTTGATAAGATCCAAGCGTAATAATAAACTTTGATATTTTGATGAGTGAACTTTCAATTATTTGAAGACGCATCAATATCCAAACAATATTCCACCTAAATATTTCTTCAAGGAAACTCTTTATAATCCTCTAAGAAATTTTTATTACTAAATTCTTCTCTCATGTTCATTACCTTTTCTTTATTCCTCCATTCATTTATCCAAGTCCCATTAATGCCCAATTTTGCCTAAGATTTTACTAGACTAAAACCATTGGGAACATATCATCCATATTTTTGTTTCCTACAATATTCTATAACACTTTCAACTTTTCCTCTCATTAGTTCTAGATGAATTGAAATTTTAGGACAATGATTTTCATTCTCATATAAAATAAATGATTTTTGGAAATGTGGATAACACTCTGACAATCAAAAAATAACATTCCTCTATAAAAATATTAACTCAACGCCTTCAATAAAAACATTAACCAGACTAAATTATTTCTTGATTCCATAGATTCAAGATCATATGATTTAGTTTTAGAAAATGTCACCCCCAGTTGTAAGAGTGACACCCAGCTGATCATTATTCTATAAAATGTTAACAAAAAATCTGTTGTGATTTTTTGAGTGTCAGAATCATTTGACAAATATATATTAAAAAAATTATATGGGATCATCTTATCCAATACATAATTCTATATCTTCTGTTCCCTTCAGGTATAATATGATCCACTTTATGGTCACTAGTTCTTCTTCCCAGGGTAATACATAAATTGACACACCACACCCACTATAATGGTAATGTATGGTTGCATGCTCATCATGGCCTACATCAATATTCTGATGGCTAACTAATGGGGAATTTTTTCTATGCACTAAACCACATCTTCCATTGATGGTACTTGTGCCTTTGATAAAATAACATTTCCAACAAGAGGAGTTTTAACACATTTATATCCTATGATCCCAAATTTCTTGATGATCTTCTAGATAATCACATTATGGGATAATACTACCCTACAGTATTTTTTTATTCAATATCATCATCCCCAATATTTTCTTATCTTGACTACGATCTTTCTTTTAAACTCTTCTAAACAACTATATATTCCTTTCCTAAATCCATTGAATCTTAAGAACCACCACCAACATGTCATCCACATTGAGTAAGAGTAATTTTTAAGTAATATCATTCTATTACATCCAATAGTATAAAATATTATAATTTCTCCTCCAGAAATCAAATCCATCCCTGAAAGAATCAGACATCTTATTCCACTATAGAGGTTGATATTTCATTTCATAGATACTTTGGTTCAATTGGTAAACAAGGCCCTTTTCTAATGGTATTTAAACCCATTAGGTGTAAAAAGTATATCTCCACCTCCAAGAACCATGAATAATGGAAGTCTCTTCATGTATAAACTATCATATTATAAATTCGTATAACTGAACAAATTATTGAATCCTTTAACATCGGTGAATATGTTTTCGATAAAATGGTCCCTTCTTTATTTTAAATTAATTTCACCACAAACAATGAATTGTATATCTTTCTTTTATCAGCATTTTATTTCTAGTAGTAAACTCATTATTTCTCAAGTTCTCATTTCCCTTTTACTAGTTTCTTTATCTCGCAAGATTCATTGGACATTAAAGAATTAATCTCTTCCTCAATGGCTAACACCCACTTCTTTAAGTCACTATGACTTTCTACCTATTATGGACATTTGGGTTCCCCATCATCCATTAAATGTATGAATTTTGTGCTATCCTTACACTGTTGGAATGGTCATCTAAATATCAAAGATATTCTTAGATAATTTTTTGTATTCACCAGAACTTTTGTTTCCAGTTCTTTAACTTCTCTTGATCTTATTGTCGATTTCTTTTCTCTCAGATATTTTCCTCAAACTTCCACATTTCTCAAGTATTATGGCACAATAATGATTGGTCTAATTTATAGTTTCTTAGTGTTTAAATATGGTGTTTAAGGTTTTTTTTAATAAATAGTTATTCTATCCAAATTTAATTGTACTCTAGTTTTTGAACTCTATTCTTCAACAATTGATTTATCCATGTTATTATATTTTCATATAATCTTATCATTAAAGATTAAATAATATATTATGATGATATTTTTCAGAACATCACTCCATATTTAGTAAAAAAATATTCATATTCATATTATACAAAAAAAGACTTTGGACTTTGTCTCTATATTATCTTATTTCATTAAACCAAGAATAGCATAAGTAATGAAAACTGGTATTTTGAAGTGTGAAAATTCATATAGTTTATCAAACAAAAGCTCTTATGGTGGACTTTTTCTTATTATAGAGGTTGTAATTGTATAGACTACGTATGTTGATGCATTAATTTAGTTTCACAATATGACCATGGGCATAATAGAGTGATCATGTATGAATTTAGATATATTTATTAGTGTTCAGTAATTACTATTTTCTACTGTATTGTATTGTGGAGTTTTGGATACTAATATCTCAATAAAGATCACATTCTTTCATCATGGGTTCCATAAATTAATATTATTGTATTCACCACCATTATTGGATCTTAAGCACTTTAATTTATGACAACTTTATAACTAAACCATGGATTTTATATTTTAAAAATCCAATAAACACCTAAAATTTATTTTTCTGATTCAATGCCATACAGTACTCATGTAATAATCAATTAATAATACAATTTATTATGATACATTGAAATATTGAACTTAAGTAGGTCCCCAAATTTATTTGTGAACTAGAAATATTTACGAGATCTGGGTTTCCATCCATTTAGATTTAATGACACCCTATTTTATATAGAAGTACAATTCTATCACAAAACTTTATACTTGTGTGGTTATAATTTAGAATACCCTTCCCTTATAAAAGGTTCATTTTCTTCTCACTAAGGTGATAAAAGATACAATTCTAGACAATAGGAATTTCAGAGTTTAAAATTCAATCTATGTCACATCCATAAGAATATCTAATCAGATAAATGGTTCTATCCTTTATCCCTCATGCTAGAATGATGGATCCTAGAGCTGCATTCCAAAACATCATTGTGGAAATTAGAACTGAAGCCTTAGTCATCCAACAACCCACTAGAAATGGTATTCCTCCCAATAAGTAAAAATTATCTCAAGCCTTTCAACTAAAGAATACCCTGATTATGCATCAAGAGATTTAAATATCACTTTCCATCCACTTATAAATATTAAATATCTGTCATAAAAACCTTAGAAAAGGTTATAGATGCATATATTTTCATTCAGTCATGATCAATCATTGAGTGGAAGGATACAATAGCATCTCCCACCCATCCACCGAATTATGAATTGTGAGTAGTATACTTCTACCATTTTTTATGGTGTTAACAGATTTTAAAATTCTAATAGCCATTCTCTTAGAGCCTTCCTTTTGATTTCTATAATTTCATAGAATATGTCATTACATAGTTTGATTCTTACAGGTAAACCCTATACTAGTCTAATTTCAATGAATCATATCTATATTTTTTTCTTATGGCTATAGATGAATTATTTGAATAGTTGAGGTTACCATTTCATAGTATTCAACTCACTGTAGGAAGGTACTGGTACCCCTATTATACTAAGAACCTCTTTGGGGATCAAATTATAGACATCGAAAAACACAAATTAATTCTTTCCAAAATGATTAATAACTATTATAACCATACTTCACCTACATTAATCATAATATTAAAGCAGTATTATATACCACACATCATCAATGAATACCACTTTTGCTAAATCAAACTAACTTGTTGTCATGTTGAAATCCATCAAATGATTCCTCTCTAACCATCCTTCTGATAGTATTATGATAAATAAATTTATCATAAGTAATAATTTTTTATGTCTATCAGTTTTTCATACATCTACACCAAGGCCACATAAGTTCATTTATGTTCTTTATTTTTTATGTTAAAGTCCACATTTCATGCCAACATCAGCCTCACTAATCCTAAAACATTTCAATCCAAATTTTCCCATTTTCCTTTATCCATATTTTCAGGTCTCTCACCTAATATAATTTTGAGATCATTTTTAATGATATAGTCTTATATTTATATCCACCATAATCCATAATTACCTATATTTAACTAATTGATCAAAAAAATTCCTACATCTATTTCCATACCTCCTAATGAGAGTATGACCTACTAATTAATATGAATCGTAGTCAAGTGAGAATTTGTTCTGAGTTTTTTATCCTATCAAACAAAGTACCCCTTGATAGCACTTATTGGGTAAGAAAGAAGTCAACATTCAAAAATGGATACAATAATTAGATGGATGAACCTTGAAATCACACCAAAAATTCATTTTCCCTAGTAATTTAGTGTTATGGAAAACAAACTATTTGTTCTTTTTTACTATATTAAAACATCGAAATTAGGAATTCATGCTACACACTAATCAAACATTTAATGTTGAAAACGTACACTAACTATCTTATGATTAATGGAACAAACAATAGGGAATGTAAAAGGACGCACAAGTTTTAGGTGGGTCATAATTTCATCAGTCATCCACAAGATAACACTAAAAACTCTTTGCATTACTCAAAGTAAAAGTTTTACAAACACCATAGTATATTAATCTATTACTAATTTTTTTAAATATAGTATAGTATAACCATTGGTTTGTCTTACCACTATTTTAGAGATACATTTTTTATCAAACATGTTGCACTGCCATCCAAAATATTTTTTTATCCATCCATTGACTTCCCTGCTCAATTAAATCCTCCGCTGACTCAGCCATCTTAGTCGTTACATTAACATAGGAAAGCCAAGACAAACATTTACATCATCCATTATAATTTGTAAATTTATGGTATGTTAACCCATATGTATAAGGTTTATCTGTCAACTTATTTTGCTAGATCGTAGAAAACTATAAGAATTTTAATATCATATGATTTGAAAAAGCATCATGATTCCAATAAAAATTTCCTACATGTAGTGAAATACCCTACATGGGTGCACCATAAATTTTCAAATTTAACTCACCCATTAGGTATAAACTCACTTGTGCTCAGATAAATTATCATATGGGTTGACCAACATAGATGATATTCTCTTTTAGGATTCTCATGCCCTTTTTATTTTTTAGTAATGCAATAGTAAAAATATATTCCCTATATTTTATTTTCTATAATTTATCACTAATCAAATTAAACAATAAAAAATGAGAATTGAAATCCTTTGAAAATTTAAATTCCAAATATTTAAAATAAAAGTATGGATTTTTAAATTGATTCAGAAAATTAATAAAAACATAAAAACAATAGGTTAATTCATTTATCATTTAAATTCTAGATTAATAGAAGTACCTAATATGAATTAGTTACCTAGGGTTTAGTTTTATAAGTGTTAATTTTAATTGAAATAATTGTGGAAATTTTTTAAAACATCGAATCTCATCACTATTCCATCTTCAGATAATGACATTAAATTAAAAGAAATCATGATAAATCTGTTGAAAAAATTACATGGTGTTGTATGTAAAGACACTAACAATAATTTTTTGAATTTCTCAAATGTATAATCCACAATTAAACCACAAGGAGTGGTTAAGGTCTTGGTAAAGTTGATATAAATCTTATTTTCACTTGAAGAAATATCCAAATAAAAGAAGTATGACCCACAGGTAGGAGAGATCTATGAATGTGATGATTTATAAAGATAATTTCTTATAATATTCTTCTCAACCTACTGGATAATAACCATTAGTAAGGAGTTGTATTCCATCATTCATGTTTTTGTAGAAACTCTTTATGAGTACTAGGAATGGTTCAAAATTTTATATGTCAGTTGACCACATCAAGCTATTCGGAGAACCAATTTATAATATTATTTTATCATGGCCTAATGGAAAATGGTAGGAAATGTAAAGATGCATGATATTTATGATCCATGATAGATAAATCAACATAATAATCCATGTTATTGATGGATAATATTGATCAGTTATCGCAATAGTTTGACATAATAGGTACTATTATAAGAGGATTATGTAAGGTAAGATATTTTTGTTGGAATCTTGATGTATTAATCATGTTTAAATGATCACAAATCTCAATCATAGTTTCACATCTTGTTAATTATATCAAATCTTAATTACAAATCTTATTCATGATCAAAAATATCATTATGATTTACCAATCTTAGTAATAATTACATATCTTATCAATCCTCTGTATTTATATTTCAGGTTCTCTTACCTTATAATGGTTAAGCTTAATTCATATTATGCATATTACTGTTTAAGTTTGAATACAGGTATTTGTCTAAGTATCACGACACCGTGAAGATTTCCACAGTCAAACAGACACTGTGAACAGAAACACTAAAGCCTAAGTCTCAGACACCGTGATGGACACACCGTGAGAAACACACCGTGAAGAAGAAACTATGACCCAGACACCATGAAGGAAACACCGTGAGTCAGACACTGTGACCTCGACACACCGTGAATCAGACACCGTGACCTCAACACACCGTGACTCAGACACCGTGAAGAACATACCATGAAGGAGACATCAGTTCAAGGAGACACCGTTTGCATAACTACTATGACACCGTTTCTTATCCTTTTTTTCAATATTATTTAAATAATGCTAACGGTCATATTTGAGTTTTTTAATGAAATTAATGTTATTTAATGATAGTTGCTGCATTTCAGGAAACCGCACCTCGTACCTATGGAAATGAAATCATTCCTATTACCGGAGCTCGTTGAATATAAGGAGGATTGAGCTGCAATAGAGGGTGACACGAAAATACACAAGAAGAACATACATATGTATGACAACTCAAGAAACTAGAGTGCTCTGTACTGAATAGAAGATCAATCCAGAGCACTGAATAACACATTGAAATATCTTCAAAGAACTCTCATGTGTGAAATCCAACTCAACTGAAGAACACGTGAAGAATCAAGAGAATTTATTCACATGTTAAAGACACCAAGCTAAACCACGACACTCTGTTTTTTCAACAGAAAAACCAGATAAGGACATAGAATCATTTCTGTTGAATCCAAGGAATCCAAGGCTGCACTGCCAATCACTAGAGCTTTCTAAACTTTCATATACTCTCTCTATGTGATTTCTTTATTTACTTTTTCAATAAGTGTGTGTACTCTATATATCTTACACACACGCTGTCTCATAAGCTGAACTGGAGGATACTAAATCCTCATTCCAAACTTTTTGTACATTCTTGTGTCTCACTGAGGATAGTGGTAGAGATCAAGTAGGACCTGGACAGCCTGTGTGCTGTTGAGTTGTTTTCCCATGAATAACTGTGGTATAGGCATGAGTACCTGGATAGTTTTTAAACTGTTGTTAACCCCGATCTGGGGTGTGGATCAGATTTATATATATATTTGAGAGGAATAAGTCTTGGCTTAAGACTGAACCTCTTGGTTATATCTTCTATGCATTTTAGTTCAAGTTTAAATTATACAATATCTAATTTATATTCTACTGCTATTAATTTGAAATACAAACTATTTTAAAGTTACTTTGATAGTTAATCTAGAAAGTTTTTGTAAATATTGTAAATTAGTAGATTAATTTCAAAATCCATTTTAAGCTTCTGATTAAATTTACTGAGACCTAATCGATCTTTGATAACCTAATTGAACCATTACAGTTTTACAAATTCACTATAGTTTAACTTGTTTTATAAATTGTGGATTTTAATTGAAATAATTTTTAACAGAAAATTTAATTGGAACTCAATTCACCCCCCACTCTTGAGTGTCCACTCCGACTAACATTTGGTATCATAGGCTTGTTTTTGTTAAAGGATTTCAACATACTCTATTTTTCAACTGTGATTGTAGTTCCATATTTAAATATCTTAAATTTCTGTTAGTTCTAAATTTTTTCTCTTTAAATATAATTTCCAAAATCTTGCTATGGATAATAGACTAGAAGGTAGTGCTACTAACATGCCACCATTAATCAATGGTACCAACTATGCCCAGTGGAAACTTAAATTGAAAATTCATTTAGAAAGTATGGGTTTTGATATTTGGATTGCTATAGAGTCTCAATATAAAATTCATGAAACTGAAAGAACTACTTGGGATGAACCTACTAAAGTGGCTTACAATAATAACTATAAAGCTATGAATGCTTTGTATTGTGAATTAGGAGATGTGGAATTCAATAGAATATTTTCCTCTAAAATAGCTTATGAAATATGGGATACATTAGGTGTTTCTCATGAGGGAACAACTAATGTTAAAAAAATGAGATTAAATACTTATAATTTTAATTATGATAATTTTAAGATGAGACTTGATGAACCCATTTCTGAAATGTATCTCAGGTTCAATGATATTGTTAACACAATCAGCTCACTTGGAAAGGCTATTCCAGTAAAGGAACAAATCATGAGAATATTGGGATGTCTACCAGACTGATGGAGAGGAAATTCTGTTTCAATCATAGAATCATGCGACATTGGAGCTATGCCTGTTAATGAACTAATTGGTAAACTTATGATGTAGGAGGAAGAACTAAAGGTGAATAAGGAGGAATATGATGAACCTAAAAGGAATTCAGTAGCCTTTAAAACATCTTCCTCGAAGAGCAAGGACAAAGTTCAAATACAAACTGAAAGTTCTACAAGTGAATATTTAGACTCTGATAGTGATACTGAAATGACACAAATAGCCAGGAGATTTAAGAAATTCTAGAGGAAGATAAAATTCTTCAGAAAAACAAACTACAAAGGTAAATATGACAACAGAGGTCACTGGAAAAAGGATTGAAAAAAGACAGATGAAAGTGATGAAGTAGTCTGCTATGAATGAAAAAGAAAAGGTCACATAAAATCTGATTGTCCAAAACAAAAGTTTAATAAGGAACATGACTACAAGGACAATATGTACAAGAAATCTATGAAAGATACCTGAAGTTCTTCAGAAGACATCACAAGTGAATCTGAAGTTTCTGATTCTGAAAATAATCATTCCAACATGTGTTTTATGGAAAACACATATGAGGTAACCTTAGATACTCTTGTTTTAAATTTCTATTATTCTGGAGTTGATGTTGGATCTAATTCTGATTTTGAAGACATGACTAAAGCTGAATTATCTGAATAGTATAACATGCTAGAAGAAACATGAAATTAACATAAGGAAAAATATACGTCATTAAAGAAATAGCATGCTCTCACTACTACTATTAAATCCTCCCTTGATATAGAGAAAGAAAAGAATGCTCAACTGTTGAAGGAAAATACTGAATTAAAAATGTCTAATGAGAAACTTATAAAGGACTTAGAAAAATTCACAAATGGAAAATACACTCTAACTCAAATGATAGGAAAACAAGTAGCACCATAGTACACTACTGGAATAGGTTACCAACCTGAAAAGATACAGTTCACTAAAACTATATTTATTCCTAAATCTGGAAAAAATTATGCTTGTTCGAGTTTTGTTCATATGATTCAGCTAGTTAATCACATAGTTATAGATCAAATAGAGTTTAACTTTCAAAATCT
The DNA here is from genome assembly GCA_963277665.1 of Viscum album. Classification (NCBI taxonomy): domain Eukaryota; kingdom Viridiplantae; phylum Streptophyta; class Magnoliopsida; order Santalales; family Viscaceae; genus Viscum; species Viscum album. Next base: position 1,915,055,824 of record OY728152.1, read on the forward strand.
GTTGAATCTACTAATTATATGAGACCCATAAGATAAATTTGTGTACCTAAATCTTTACTTGCTAACCTGCCTGGACGCAAGAGAATCTGGGTACCAAAATCATATTTCATATAAAACTATTTTGTAGGAAACATTTTTAAAGAGTTCCCATAAGAATATATGGTACATAGACAGTGGATGTTCAAGTAATATGACTGGGGATTACTCATGCTTCAAGAGACTAATAAAGGATGATGGAGGCCATGTCACCATTGGTGATAATTCTAAAGGAAAGATCATTGGCCTAGGCCAAATTGGTAATAGTAACTCAGTTTTAATTTCTAAAGTTTTATTTGTTGATGGTTTAAAATATAACTTGTTAAGTATATCTAAATTATGTGATGATGGATTCAATGTTAAATTTTAAAATGATTCTTGTAATGTTATTAATTCTGAAAATGTTTTAGTATTTTCTTCTTTGTGAAATGAAAATGTTTATGTAGGTGATATAATTTATAGCTAAACAAAACATTAATTGTTTAAATTCTTATCATAAAGAATCTTGGCTTTAGAATAGAAGATTAGGACACTGTAATATACATTCAATTAGAAAAATGACTAAGAAGAACTTTGTTAGAGACTTACCAAAACTTGAGTTTCCAAATGAGAAAGTTTTTTATCCCTGTCAAAAGGGAAAACAACACAAAATCTCTTTCAAACTAAAGAAAGAAGTGTCAAATTATCAACCCCTCGAGTTGGTTCACATAGACTTGTTTGGACTTTCAAGAGTTTCTAGTTTAAATGGGAAGAACTATGTCTATGTCTTAGTAGATTACTTTTCTAGATATACTTGGGTATACTTCTTAGATCACAAAAGTGAAGCTTTTTCTTATTTTGTTAAATACTCCAAGTATGTGGAGAACCATAGTGGGCTTAAGATTAAGACCCTGAGAAGTTATCATGTCCGTGAGTATGAAAATCATGAGTTTGACTCTTTTTGCTCACAAAATAGCTATACTCACAATTTCTATGCCCCTAGGACACCTCAGCAGAATGGTGTAGTAGAAAGAATAAATATAACCCTTCAAGAAATTTCTAGAACTATTCTTAATGAGTATGACCTTCATATTTATTTTTGGGGTGAAGATGTAAATACAGCTTGTTATATCATCAATAAAGTCTTAGTGAGACCTATTCTCAAAAATACCCCTTATGAGTTGTGGAAAAATATAAAACCTAAAGTTAATTACTTTATAGTCTTTGGCTGAAAAGTCTATATTCTCAATACCAAGGATAATCTGGACAAGTTTTCTTCTAAGAATGATGAAGGAATCTTTTTAGGATATTCTATAACCAGCAAAGCCTATAGAGTTTTCAATAATTGAACGATGTGTGTGGAAGAATATGTTCATGTCAAATTTGATGAAACTGATCCATATGAACCTAATCCTTCTCTTAAAAATCTTGAAGAATATTTTTCTGTTCTAAACCTTAATGACAAAACTAATGAACCTGCTGTAAAAAAATCTAGTTCTTGAAATATTTCTGAATCTGCTCCTAATGAACCTGAACCTAGAGAAGAACCTGAAATTTCTAGTCCTACCTTTACTAGATCAACTAGGATTATAAAGAATCATCCTTTAGATGTTGTAGTAGGAAATCTGGATAGAGGGACATAGACTAGAGATTCTCTTAGAAATCATGTTGAACATCAAGCCTTCTTGTGACAGCTTGATCCTAAAAACATTAATGATGCTATTAATGATGAATTTTGGGTAATTGCTATGCAAGAAGAACTTCATCAGTTTGAAAGAAATAATGTTTGGAAACTAGTAGAAAGACCCAAGGGCACTTTTTTCATAGGCACAAAATGGGTATTTAGAAATAACGTAGATGAATATGGAAATATAGTCAAAAACAAGGCTAGATTAGTTGCACAAGGTTATAGTCAAGAGGAAGGAATTGACTATGAGGAGAATTTTGATCCAGTATCCAGACTAGAAGACATTAGAATTATACTTTCTTATACTGCACATCAAAATTTCAAACTATATCAAATGGATGTCAAGAATGCATTCTTAAATGGTTATATAGATGAGGATGTTTTCTTTGGAAAACCACCTGGATTTACAAACCCTCATTTTCAAAATCATATTTTCAAATTATCAAAAGCTTTATATGGTTTAAAGCAAGCTCCAAGATCTTGGTATGACAGATTAAGTACTTTTCTTATTTATAAAGGTTTTACAAAAGGTATTGTTGATCCTACCCTTTTTATAAAACAAATTTCTAAAGATGTTTTAGTTGTTCAAATATAGGTAGATGATATTATTTTTGGATCTTCAAAAACTTCTTTAGGTACTAATTTTTCTAAAATGATGCAAAACGAATTTGAAATGAGTTTAATGGGTGAAGTAAAATTATTTCTTAGATTTCAAATCATTCAAAACAATGATGTAATTATTTTTACTCAAAGTAAGTCTACTGGATATCTTTTAAATAGTTTTATATTGGATAGAACTAAAAGTAGTGACACTCCCATGAGTACCACCTATAAGTTAGATCTTGATGAAGATGGTAAATCTATTGATCAAACCACTTATAGAGGAATGATTGGATGTCTACTTTACTTAACTACTAGTCATCCTGATATTATGTTTAGTGTGTGTATGTGTGCTCATTTTCATTAAATCCCATATAATCACATTTAAATGCTGTAAAAAGAATTTTCAAATATCTCAATCATACTCCCAATATAGGACTGTTCTATCCAAAAGGATAATAATTTTAATTAGTTAGTTATTCTGATGCAGATTTTGTTGGATGTATGTTAGATAGAAAAAGAACCTCTGGAACATGTCACCTTTTAGGCAAGTAACATGTATCATGGTGTACTAAGAAACAAAATTCTATTGCATTATCTACTGCAAAAGCTGAGTACATAGCTGCTGGAAGTTGTTGTGCACAAATTTTGTGGATGAAACACATATTACTAGACTATGGATATCAATTCAGACATGTACCAATAAATTGTGACGATATAAATTCTATTAACATTTCAAAGAATCCTGTTTCATATTCTAGGACAAAACATATTGATGTAAGACATCACTTTTTGAGGGATCATTATCAAAAAGGTGATATCACTTTGGAATTCATTGGTACTGAATATCAACTTGCGGATATATTCACTAAACCATTAAATTATGAGAGATTAGATTACATCATTCATGATCTTGGCATGATCAATCACAAATAAATATCTTATTGGCCTTACTGTTTAATATTTTGCTATATTTTACTTTACGGTTTCATGCTCACGGTTTCTTAGTTACTGTGTCATGCTTACGGTATCACAGTTAACTCCTTGTATTCACGGTCAGTCACTTAACTGTCTCACCATGATGAAATAGTTCACTCATTGTCTCACCATGACTACACAGAATAGTCACTGTCTCACTGTGACGACCAATAACTGTCTCACCGGGACAACTATTTTTCATCGCACCGTAATGACTGCTCACGGTCTCACCATGAAGATTATTTATACTTTTACATTAACCCGTATCTCGGTAATTTTTATTTCACCGCTATTTAATTTCTCGTGATTTTGTTTTTATGACCATTGAAATTCCCAAATGATAAAACATAAGGGTTTTCACTCGATTCCTTACCCGTGCTCTCTCCTTCTCACTCTCTCGAACGCTCTTTACCTTGAAAACCTTCTCTCCTTCTCTCTCCCCCGAATCTTCAGTGGATCCCCAAGATGAAGCACCCATATTCACCCTCATCTGAGAAGCGCCACTTGAATAAACATAAGAGAGCACCAAAAATAGATCTTGATGGTTCCCTAAATCCTAACCTAGTAAGCCGTATTGTACTTCCTGAGAAATATATTTTCCCTAAGTGGCTACTGTCTAGCAAGTCTTTGGTTCTAAAAATCTTAAGAGAACAAGGATGGCTCGAATGGTTCTCTTGAAGAGATAGACCTATATACCTGAGGTTGGTATCTCAGTTTTATCAGTATGTAAAGTTCTCTTTTAATGTTGGAGAAAGTTTTATGGTAACACGATGGATCAATGGTCAGAAAGTTTCTTTCTCTTCAAGGATATGGGATGTCTGCCTAAGGATTCCTCATGATGGGATTTGTGATGACTACCAGAGAGACCCTCCTCCATCAACCTACATATTTGTAATTGATAATGCCTTCGAAATCTTAACTTGAAAAGGAACCAAGAGAAGGGTCATAAGAGCTGAATTTGATGGGGAGACAAGGATCCTATTTAATTTTGTTCATAATTTGATTAGTCCAAGGAATGGAGATTTTTCTGTGTTGAAGTATCAGGGTGTGTTCCTGATTCATCTGATGAAGAATGTATATAAGACCAATCTTTTCAAATATATAATTCACCACATGTGTGAACTGAATAAGGTTACTTCCAAATCCACCTCCTTGTTTTACTCAAGGATTATCTCAACCATATTAGTGTCCAAAGGAGTGGTTGAACCAAATGAGGATGTAATCATGGATTTTGATTTTTCTTTTTCCAAGCCTACCATTAAAAGGATGAAGATCAACTAGAACCCCTGGAAGAAGCAGTGGGTTAAAGATTATGAAAAGGTTTGTGAAAAGTTCAATCCTTTGGATTATCCATGAAGACCATAGAATATAACTGATCTTGGTTTTGGAACCAGATGAAGTGGAAGAGTATCCAGAAGAGGTAGAGGAAGAGGAAGTGGAAGCTGAAGTACCACCTAGAGAAGAGGCTGAAGTACCTCAAACGGAAGCAGCTCTTATTGAGAAAGAAAGGACTGTTATCCCTGCTGATGTTCCTGCTGAAATATCTCTTATAGAGCAAGTTTTTATCGTTCTTAGAGAAGAAGAACCTTCTGTTGTTTTTAGAGAAGAAGAATCTCCTACTGTTCTTGGAGAGGAAGAAGCTCATGCTTCTAGAGAGGGTGTTGATCTTGAAACCCAACCTGAGGCTGCAAGAGATTTGATTATCCCTGTTTTAGAATAGCAAGCCATGGAAGTGTTTGGGGGTGAAGAAAACCTCCCTACAATGCAATAAAAAATTCTATAAGATCTCATCTTTTTGAAAGAAGTATGTCTGGAAGCACATCCTATGGAATAGTCGGTTCCTGAGTACATACCCTCTACTGGAGAGTGGTTGGAAATTTACTTTCAGTTGGAAAGGAAAGAAATGGCTGAGGAGAATTGACTTGATCCTGTGGATCTTGATTATGCTGCTGAGCCTATAGTTCCTGAAATGGAAGCACCTGTTGAGGGGGAGGAACCTCAAAACCTTGAACCTTGTGTAGCTGAGTCTGATTAATCTGAATCAGAACCTGGTGATGCACCTCCTTCCACTGAGTCATACTTTGTGTACACTCGGTATAAATTTCCAAGTTTTTATGATGTGAGTGAATCACAGCAAGTGACTGCAACTGGTATAGATTTCCCTTCTCTATTTCAATTAAAGTCAGTCACTCACCCTGAACCAGAACCAGAACCAGAGCTTCAACTTCAACCTCAACCTGAATTAGAATCTGAAAATGAAACTAACTTTGAACCACAACCAGACACTGAACCTTCCCATAGACCACTTTATAAACCTTTTCCTGATCAGCAAACTATTGTAAGTAAAGAAGATTTGAATGTACTTGGAGAGACTATCTTAGCTGAAGTTGAGAAGATTATATCCTCTCAACCTCGTCCTGTGGCTCAACTATGTCAGAAAGATGCCTCAATTCTTTTGGAGAATATTATTCTACATATTCAACCAAGGATGATCCGTAAAATACAAGAAGTAAGGGTTGAAAAAAAATTGCTTAGTGCTGATGTTGCAAATTTGAATGATATGGTGGAAAACCATCAAAAAGAATTGTCTTCAAGATCAGAGCATGCTCCTGTTGTTGCTGCTCCTACACCAGCTGCTACTTCTCCTGAACAAAATGTTTCCAACATTTCTCGAGAGATTGTATCTCAAGTTCATCTATATATCTTATCTTTTGATGAGAAGATTGGAGAAATACACAAAAATATGCTACAACGCATGAGAGAGCTTGTAGAAAATCTGAATAAGCTCAGAGATGAGTACACCAGATGCCTTCAAAAGGTTTTGAAATAGCTAAAACCTCTAACCATAGATGTCAAGGCTTATCCTACCTCTGGTCAGACCTCCACACCTTCTTTGGATGATTCTATGCTCAGATCCATAATCAAGGAAGAAATTTAGAATACCCTTAGTGGTTTAGATTTGTCTTCTTTATCTGAAGTTGTGAAGAATAGTGATAGAGCACTTGACTTGGTTGCATTCATTCTAACATTTACAATGATTCTCAAAAGGAGATCACCAAAAAGATAGACTTTTAACTCACCCAGATTATCTCTAAAAGTTACATGACTAATCACATTTAGTATATTGTAGAGAATTTGAAAATCCCTCTACTGACTCAAGCTTTTAAAGCTCAAGTTCATAAGCTTAAAGAGTTCACCAGGTTGTTGGACAAATTCATGGAGAATAAGGATGATTTTGAAAAGGATATGCAATATGGTGGAGAAATCAATAATGATTTCATCAATCTTTTGAAGTCGTATCTTCATGTGCAGAGTACTGCTATAGTTGCTCCAGTTGCTGCACCCCGTAGACCTGGTCTACCTTCCCTAGCCTCAACTACCCTGTTAGACAGCCAAGATCTATCTTAGATTTGTCCAGTCATTCTTGACCAACCACAGACTAGATCTTATATTGTTCCTTCCTTGGATCCATTTATTTTTGAAGGTCTACCTTTACCTTCTTGATCTACCGCCTCCATGGCTTCTTCTACATCAGCTCCAGCTCCTACGGCTGGTAAAGGAAAGGAAAAATCCAATCCCTGATGATTCCCAGTGACTACTTTCTTTTTGATGGGATGTCTTTGTTTGTGTGTTCATACTATATGTTTTAATCTGAATGTTTTTAATGAAAAATTCATTGTTTCACTCAATTCTTTCTACTTTTTGATAATCCAAAAGGGGGGAGAAAGATTTATAACTTTTCCTATTATTGGTTGTTATTCTATATGTTATTTTCTCTAATGTTGTATTTCATTTATAATTCAACTATACATGATTTGTGATCATCAAAAAGGCGGAGATTGTTGGACTCCTCATGTTTTAATGATCAAAAATCTCAATCATAATTTCAGATCTTGTTAATGATCTCAAATCTTAATTATAAATCTTATTCATGATCACAAATCTCATTATGATTTACCAATCTTAGTATTAATTACATATCTTACCAATCCTTTGAATTTATGTTTCATGTTCTCTTAACTTATAATGGTTAAGATTAATTCATATTATTCATATTACTATTTAGATTTGAATACAGTTATTTGTCTAAGTATCAAGACACCGTGAAGATTTCCACAGTCAAATAAACACTATGAACAAAAACACCGAAGCCTAAGTCCCCGAAACTATGAAGGACAAACCATGAGAAATAAACTGTGAAGAAGAAACAGTGACCCAGATACCATGAAGGACACACCGTGAGTCAGACACGGTGACCTCAACACACCGTGAGTCAGACACCTTGACCTCCACACACAGTGACCCAGACACCATGAAGGACGTACCGTGAAGGAGTCACCGGTTCAAGGAGACACCATTTTCATAACTACTGTGACACCGTTTCTTAATGTTTTTGTCAATATTATTTAAATAATTCTAATGGTCATATTTGATGGTTTTAATGCAATTAATGATATTTAATGATAGTTGTTTCATGTCAGGAAACCGTACCTCATAGCTATGGAAAACAAATCATTCCTATTTCAGGAGATCGTTGAATATAAGGAGGATTGAGCTGCAATAGTGGGTGACACACAAATACACAAGAAGAACATACGTACATGCGACAACGCAAGAAACACAAGTGCTCAGTACTGAACAGAAGAGAAATCCTGAGCACAGAAGAACACATTAAAATATCTTGAAAGAACTCTCATGTGTGTAATCCAACTAAACTAAAGATCACACGAAAAATCAAGAGAATTTCTTCACTTGTGAAAGACACCATGATGATCCACGACACTCTGTTTTTCAATAGAAAAACCAGAGAAGGACTTAGAAGCATTTCTATTGAAACCAAGGAGTCCAGAACTGCACTTCCAATCACTAGAGCTTTCTAAACATTCATATACTCTCTCTAAGTGATTTATTTATTTACTTTTTCGACCCGTGTGTGTACTCTGTATATATTACACCCACATTGTCTCATGCGCTGAACTGGAGGATACCAAATCCTCATTCCAAATATTATAGACCTTCTTGTGTCCCACTAAGGATAGTGGTAGAGTTCAAGTAGGACCTGGAAAAACTATGTGCTGTTGAGTTGTTTTCCCATGAATAATTGTGGTAGAGTTCTGAGTACCTGGACTGTTTTTAAACTGTTTATAACCTCGATCCAGGGAGTAGATCAAATTTATATATATATTTGAGAAGACTAAGTCTCGGATTGAGACTAAAGCTCTGGGTTATATCTTCTATGCATTTTAGTTCAAGCATAAAGTATACAATATCTAATTTATATTCCGCTGCTATTACATTGAAATACAAACTATTTTAAAGTTACTTTGATAGTTAATCTAGAAAGTGTTTGTGACTATTTTAAATCAGTAGATTAGTTTCAAAATCCAATTTAAACTTCTGATTAAATTGACTGAGACCCAATAAATCATTGAGAACATAATTCAACCTTTATAGTTTTACAAATTCACTATAGTTTAACTTGTTTTATAAATTGGGTATTTTAATTGAAATTATTTTTAACAGAAATTTTAATTGGAACTCAATTCACCCCCCCTCTTGAGTATCCACTCCGACCAAAATTTTTGACTCATATCCATTATTTGAATCTAGACTGGAAGATAGAAAAATAATTGTTCAATAGATGGATTCGAAATAAACATGTGAACAATAAGAACCGGTTTAGGTATGTGGGTTGTGTTCATCACATAACTATTTGATGATCATGTGTGTTGAAGTGAAGGGACCAGAGAGTTGTCCTAAAGGAATTAAACTAAAGTAATTTCAATAATAATATTAAATATGGTGGGAAAATAACTAATTCTCATATGGATATGGAAATAGATAAGAGAAAACCATGACACCCTATAAAATTCAGTACCTTCCTCTACAACTTTTCTAGTAACAAAAGAAATTCCACAAAGACCTACCTTTTCAACAACCATACAAGAAATATTATAACCAACCACACTACCAAACACCCCCCATTAAAAAAATAACTAATTATATCGATCAAACCTCAACCAATAACCAAGCCCCTATACAATATCTAATATCAAATATTGTGGTCCTTAGAAATAAATTTCAATATTTATTTAAAAAAATGGATAGACTTGGTAAAATCCTATAAAAAATACAATAAAACATCCAACTCAAACAATCCCAAACTTTAAGGATAATATGTTCATGATTATCATAATTGGAAAGGAGATTCACCCCAAGAGAAAAACTAAAACTATATAGGATTAACCTTTAAATTAAGGAGTTAAAAACCCTAAAATTGAACAAGAAAAATCATATCTAAAAGTGAATGATGATAAAAAAACCTAAATAGCATCAAACTAAATTATTATTTGATGAACCTAGGAAGAAATCCAACGATCCTTGATACGGAGAAAAATAGGTAGGGGAGAACATTGAACCACTGAGAAATAAAATACAAGGGAAACCATAGAAAAAAACTAAAACAAGAAGAATTATAATCCACTTATTTTCCCATTAAGAACGATTTATTCTAAGATGATTCAAGAGGAAGAACTCTAATAGAAAATTTTATAAACTTTCCTAAAAGTGATAATTAATATTCCCATCGTAGAATCTCCAAATTATATTCACAATATTGCTATGTTCCTCAAGGATCTTTGCACTAAAAATATTAGTCTTTAATATAATGAAATAATTAATTTGAGGAGAATCGTCACAACATTAATCATACCACAACTTCTATAATATTATAAAGATTAAAAAACATTCTATTATATAAACCACTATACCTATAAAATTTATAAATGATTTATGTGATTTAAATGATTCCATAAATCTCATTCACTACTCAGTTATTACATCTATAAAAATGGGAAACTTGAATCCCACACAAGTGGTTTCATAGATTGAAAATAGAAATAATTTTTACAACATTAGTATTGGAATATTTTCATTTGAGAGTGTTGGTTCCCACAAAACATATGTCGTAAATATGAATAGGTGGAAATTCAAAAAACATGGGGTTAATTGTCATATAAATAAATTTATAAGATAAATAATTCAATATATAATGATTGAATTATTGTTTATTTTTTATGAAATTGGGTTATGTGGTTGCATAACCCTCAAATAGACATGTGATTGTGTAATTAAAACTTTTTTATATGATACCTCAATGACTTGATAAAATTTCTATTGATAATGGTTCTTTAATGTGGCCATTTTTCTTCATGTGATTCCCTGAATATGGGAAATTATTACCGAGAATGGATCATGTGATTGATGGTGTATGTGATAAAGAATCTGGTGGTTACTATTCTTTATGAAATGCCCCCAGTTTTTTGTGATATCTCGATATCAAATGGATAAAGTGATCGAATACAATGAGGGGTTATCCATGATGGAACCATTTTTATAATTATTTTTTATGTTATTCACCATGGATTTGTCATCTAAAAAATATGTGTTATTCATGTGATTCACACTATAATGTGATGATTTTGGCGGAAACATTATACCTTATTAGACCCACATATATGTATCACCCACCTTGTAAATATGCATAGATATAGAAGTATTGATTCCTATAAAACCCCTCAATAAAAATGAAAAATTTATGTTCATATTTAATTTTCATTATGACTGGATACACAGAGAAAAAAATTAACATAAAGAGAACTATAGAGAATCATGAGACTACAAAGCCTCCCACTTTGAGAATTTAGTGAGTAACATTACTGTTATTTGAAAATAATGGTTGAAATTTTTAAAATTTCATGAATAAATCATAAAATACTTTTCATATCATATGAAAAATCCTCAGTCACATGATCCCATAATTAGATATTAGTCATGAGATTGTGTGATGATATCTTGTTCACGTAGTAGTATCACCTTATCTTCTAACCTAATGTTGGTTATGTGATCGTGTGACCCCTTAAAAATATTGGGATCACATGAACCCCTTTCCATTCATGCAATATCATGACCCTAAACTTTTTTATGTGATCAAATTACCCTATAACTGTCATGAAAATTTATAGTTTCCAAGAGTTCCACCTGATCCACTTAATCAGAATATACTCCTTATCCCATATGGGAATCCTTGCTAGAATAAGTCTCTAATATTTTAGTTATTTTTATCCTATGTGAAAATAATCCCCATGAGTTTAGGCATAATTACTTACCAATCAGTGGGAAATAAATATACGAACAACAAGGACTCTGATTCTGATTATTATTAAGATATCTAGGAAATCTCTTTATTGTCTAAGCTCTATATCCAATATATTTCAATCTACATTTCTACATGTCCATGTTCCCAATGAGGTCCATAATTCAACCATATATATTTTAATAATAATGAAATCCTCATGAAATATCATTTACTCTTTTATAGAGATGTATCCTCCAAGATTGTTAAAACCATACTTCTTTTTGGGATGAATCCCTATATAAGCATCTAAAAAAAACTATCTTGCATCATCATGAATTATGTTTGATCTCATATTATCTATTATTTCTCACACCAAGAATACATCATGTGGATTATATAAATAAAATGATCTAGATGTTAGAATAATTAATATACCCCCATTATGGGACTCCTCCGTATGTGTAAGTCCTAACTACGTATCCTTTTCCTTCAAAGGGTGTTACTCCTAGGGGAACATCTAAGTGTAGCCTCCTATGTATAACACCCACTCAAACCTCCACTGTCTCATCTTTTACATCATATAAAACCATAATATTGTAACCTCATTACTGTAATTCTAGTTATTAAATGATACATAGGATACCTTTCCATGGCATGAGCTCCCATATCCAATATTCAAATTTCTACATATAGTTTCTAGTCACATGATGTTAAAATACAAGATATAAATCTTAATATATGATGTTAAACTGCATGGCATGGTCCTTCAAAATGACCTTTAATTGTGTCATTAAAACTACATGTGATTTGATTCTTGTCTTGGCATGTCACATAAGAAGTCTTTTTGAGGATCAAATCCATCATCGTCAACTTTTCAACCTTATCCTCATTAGTTCATATCCATCATGAGATCATTTTTATCCTATCCACAACTGAATATACTTGAATGAGTTTACACATCCCATTAATTAGGGTCATATTTAAAATAGACTAACATATTTCATGAAATATTCTTTAATATAACCATTTGCCACTCAAATAACTGTATTCCTTCTATGTCCCATCACACAATTCTGTTTGGTCCATACCCTCAATGGGGGCCATCTTCACTAGGCAATATTCGTCATGATAGCAAACCATCCCCATTTGGTTATGAACATGATATGAATCATTAGTATCGGTCTGTAATCCAAATGAAACCAACACATCCTACTGTTCCCCACATTTCCATCGAGATAAACTAGAAAGGTATGATCATGTGTAAGTCTAACATAAACTATTTTTAGCCATATTTATCTGAGTTGTCCATACTAAACAACATTAAAATGCATGAATCAGTTATTTTCACTCATGATGTCTTCTGATAAGTGGCATTGAAATATGTGGGTTCTAAAACATTTTCCAAAGATATGTAGGAATAGTCTCTATGGACCTGATCCTAACACCATAAACACTTACCGCCTTCCTAGATTACAATATATTGTAGAGAACATAGATGTTTGGATTTTGAAACATAAAAATATATAATCCAACATACCAAGTAATAATACGTTATAATACGGATAAAATATAATACATATATATGGTTTCATTAATGGGAATGTCTCTAATATATACAAATACTCAAAATGATTTTCAATAATAGGACATGAATACTAGGGTAACTGGTCTTGTATCTGGATTGGAGAAATATTCACAATCATGACCTAAATCGATCTAAGAGTCCTGGAGTTCGAAATAATTCGAACAAAAAGGGTCTGATGAGCCTAAAGATCCATCATCACGACCAATGTGAGCTTTTCATAATCATTTTTATGCAATCCAAGTGAACTCTTACCTATCAAAAGATGGTATATATATTCTTATAGATGTGGGAATATTTGGGGGTTTCCAATTCCATGAATACACCCTATTATAAACCATCTTATATAATTGAAGTGACATAAATTTTAGGCAACCCCATCCTAGCTCAAAACATAAATTACAAACCTAATGTTAATCATTAATTACGAAGAGAAAACATTGAGTTTCCTATTCATAGCTACTTAAGAATATTTCATACATGTGATGATCAACTAATAAATAACCTTGATAATTATTATACATTGGATCATAAATAAATTTCTAAAAAAACCTTCAAATTGTAGGAAATGAAAATTTTATCCAGCAAGTGTTCCAGTATTTTAGCTCCCACAAGTGCTACTTCCTCCCATGAATAGAAGGAATGAATCACCAACTAAATGCCTCCAACAGTAGGTGGTGAATGTGATTGTCATGGATTACCAATATAAAGGCTTCATCCAAACCCTAGAGGATATGTGTAAGGGTATAAAGGTTCTAAATCATAGTGTTTAATCTCATTTGAATAGATCTACAATGAAACTGGTGGAATCTATCACCATAACCAACAAATTTGGATACATATTCCTGAAGAACGCCATTCAAAACCATTTTTATTTTAGGAATATAGATCTGGAAGTATAATATGAATTTACAATTTTTCATGAGTATCCCAAAAGGAATTCTATTTACCTTAATCATTATCTTCTTTAAACTACCTTCCTTTAACTCCCTATTGAAGGCACATCTATGTCAGTTGCCTCCCCAGACACTCATACATGGGAGCCTATGTGATCTCTCCTAGTGCGGCGAGCTTCAGATCATGGGGATAAATCAAATATCCTTTATGCCAAGGAATAATTATATTTTCATACCATGGAGTAAACTAAATATCATAGTCAAAATCCAGTTTTCACAAAAAAAGTATTCCAGTACATTCTGGAAGTGTGCAAGGGGCTGATACATATTCCCTCCCTAACTCACAAAGCCTGTTAAAATATTCTAATTACTAAATTGAGGAATGGAGTCGGTGAGTATTCCTATTTCAATTAATATTTTTTACAATTATATATTATAGAAGAAAATATTTAGTACTATGTTCCTTTACATGCCCTTCTAAAATTTCTATGTATTTAAACAACAACAAAAGAGATTTGTTGGTATATTCTAGAAACCATTTCAAGGCAGGCACATAATCATATTCCTATCACCATTGAAGAATATTAATGAGATAATTTTGACCAATTAAATAATCCTGAGAAATCAAATTTTCTTTATTCAATACTGAACGATTATTGGTATATTCTGATAAAGGATCATATCCCCATTCTGGCTGGTGTTCGTTAACCATGGTTCACTATAACATTTTTTTGGACACATATTTCCATCATAAAGACCATGTGTCATATTCCAAATGTTGATTTGGATTTGGATTGTATTTCTATTATATATGATGTTCATCATAATATCCCACCAGTATCCTCAAGGAAGGCCTATATCCTTACTAAAAATTCAAAGGTTACACAACATATTTCAATCATTTACATGAGAAAAGCCCACTTCCCCTCCCACTAAGGAAGGATGGGACCAAAATCTCTAATAGAACCTACAGAATGAATCCCATATCCTTTCCTCCATCCCAAAGGTATGTCAGCATCTTCTTTTTTGAAATTAATATCAGAATAAGTTGTATATATCCCCAAAATTACCACGAATAGTCATCAACATACACTAGTGTCCTCCAAGAATAAGGATCATAGTCATGATCAAACACCAAGATTATGTCAATATATTATTACTACAATGTTTTATGAGGTTAAAATTCTTACCTTGATCAATTATAGTATTCTCAAGGCTATTCATATAACTATAAAACTCAAAATAAGGACCTATCTACTCTTAAAATAAATCCAAAGGTTGTAACTACCATGAAATTCATCCTTATGGTTCCATAGAGATAGATTAAGAGGATCATGCCCCTGACTTCCTTTATAGACAACCACCCCCATTTTAAAATATCACATTGAAATGGGATCCTTATTCTTTTCAAATAACGATCATATATAGAATGGATTGAAATACTTGGTTCGACTGTATATGTTTCCCCATCAATCACTATCAACAGCTCATCTTAGTCAATATGCGACCCATAGAGGTGACCACCATCCTTGCCTTCTGAAAGTCGTGACTCGCTATTTTTGAAAAAAAATACCACTATTGTCTAACCATGTGAAGGAATAAACCTCTAATAAAAAAGGAAATCGTAGTGATAAGTTAATGAAATAGTCTTTGAAAAAACTTATTACTATGGTTCGTCCCATCTCTACTTCTAACTATGATGTCTCGGGTGAGTTGAAGGAGGAATGCTTGCCTTACCTATGCCAAAACCTATGGGTTATTTTTAATATTTAATTTTAATAACATACTTTATTAGAGATAAGAGGATCAAATATGGGTCTTTAATGTACTATACTATTATGTATACCATGAAACAATCTCCATAGCTTGGGACATAAGGTTATGAAAGAATTATAATAGCATATTACAATATTTACCCCATAGATTTCTGGACCTCCATAAAATAATAATTAAAGCCTAATAAGATAGATTCATATGAGGGTTGGTTGAGTAAATATAATTACACTTCAACTTATACTATAATAGAAGAGTCTCAAAGAGATGATGTCTTGTAATTTCACAGTTATGAGAGAGGCTATAGTTCCAAATAAGGAACATTCTTGTAGGCCAATACAACAAAATATTCCACTATATAACATGGAAGTGTAATAAAAAAGTGTAAATGACCATTGTAAGACTCTAGAGTATGGCCTCTCAATAGGTTGAGAACACACATTAGATGATAAAATCAAAATATCATGCCAAAAAATAGATCCTTATGGAAGGTATCTCACACTCACAAAAATCACTAAACGCGACCTTTGATTGAGTGAAAAGGAACCAAATACATAGGGATAAGGGAATTATTACCACCATATCTACCCCATGGGTTATAAAATCCATGAATGACCCAAGATATATTGATTCCTTACTCCAAATCAATTGATCCTGCAAATATAGAGAATTGTTTACCTCAACAACCACCTTACGAGTTATAAAATCCCTAAGATGCTTGAAATGTACTAGTAATAGCCCGAAACTATATCCCAAACCTCAGGACTGGATGAATTATTAACATATCCTCAAATAATATTGGTCTTCTTTATAATGGGTAGTTATAATGACCCGACCATAAACATTAAATAATATTGATTTTTAGTAATGAATTTTCTTGTATTAAAATTAATAATATTTTCAAGTTTAGAATTTTAGAGTATTTGGTCATAACTCATACATTAAAAAACAAAATAATAAAAAGTGGATACTTATGATTAGCATCCATTTTTTTCAAGAATATAAAACATTTAAAATAAATCGTTATTACATTACATGGAAAATCTTCCTGAATTTCAACTTGACTTCTTCTATTACATTTCCCATCCTTAGATCTTGTGAAAAACTATTTACAATATATGATTCACATAAAATGGTCTATAAATGATATAAAAATAAATAAAACCGTTGGTCTAACGGAAACCTAAAAACACATATAAATTTTACCTTTATATTCAAAGTTATTTTAGAGTATGAAATAAAAAATTTCACATAGAAATAACACAAATGTTTTTCTCAAATAAAATCATTAAAAAACATAGAAAGTAATTAAAACCCCTCTTTTGCTGACTTAGAGCCTCATATTCAAAAAACCCATTAAAACCCCTTTTAATTGGAATATAAATAATTTTTATTTCCAATATAATAATTAACCAATTCATTGGTAATATTTAATCTTACTCACACTTTATATAATCTATTTTGGGTTCAAAAATTTTTTTGTGAGCTACAATGGGGATCGACCATTCATATAATATATATTGGGCTCACACATGAGCTATCATGTAGATCACCCCTTTATATAAGATGTATTGGCTTAACACATTTCATATAATGCTCATGTACCATATCAGGAATAAACAACATCATTCCTGGGGCTTTTAATCATAAAACTATTTGAAAAAATCTTTTGAACCCATGTGAAAAAAAGTTTCAGATACAAAACACCATTTTATTTTAATAAAATCAATACCCAAATTATCAAAACAAATAAAAAGTGGGTTCTTAATTTAACAAAACATAATATCATGAAAGTAATTCAAAAATCAATTAATGAGCCTGGCAACATAAAATTTGGTGTTACTATGTACATTCTGAATAATACATTCCTTTTGTCGTTTGTCGAAACATTCTCTATAAAACATGAAAAAGTATAAATTTGAAAAAATTGAAAATAAAGAATGAATAAAAATTAAATTTACTATATAAATATTTTATTCCGATATAAAACTTATATAAAATAATTTTAAAAACATTGACATGGAAAATAATGATTTTTAAATAAAACATTAAAAAAAATATTTTTAATGAAATTTCCCTCATCACTTTTAAAATATTTGTATGATAATAAAGAAAAGAATTTAATAAAAATATATATAACATGATTGTAGATAAATTCATGATATAAAAATTTAACTTGGATTTATATAAAAATCATAAAATAATATTGGTTCATAACATCAAAATATGGATCAATGAAAAAAAATTAGATGATGTCCCTTTCCTTGTGTCTAAGTTATCACATGTGTCTTAATATTTCTGAATAATATAATTATTTTAATTTTTCACTTTTTTTAGAAACTTTTTCATGTTTTTTATTAATTTTATTTCACTTATTAAAATTTTATATTTAATTACTTAATCTAATAAGTTTACATCGGATGTTTTGACCATATTCAGATTATGTGTCCAAAGGGACTTTGGTGTGTTGATTAAGGTCCAAGTGGTCATTATTTAAAAATATCAATAATAGTAATAATTAAATACTTATAATATTAAAAAACAAATTATACTTTTAAGACCAATCATTAAATTTTGGTTTTATAAATTAAGGATATTATGATCATGGAGATGGTTGGTTGTATGTACGCATAAGTAATGTTTCTATTTCTCAATAATCATTATGGAAAGAAGGTAAGTAATATTTTTTCATATAATAATTATAAAAATATTGTATATAACATATTATTTCTTTTAATATACTCATATATATATCTTTCATGTGGTGTGGTGGTAAAAATATACTCACATCACTTCATGAAGGCAGTAGTCCACATGTTCACGAACAACATTATCACTTTATTATTGAGTGAAAAAAGATATAAAAAGATATATAATATTTTAATAATGATAAATATGTCATTAAAATCATTATATTTTCATTTATATATCATATATTAATTATATTTACCCATACTATATTCCATTTAATGAATTAGTGAACAATGAATCACATCTTTTCGTGAGGTAGTAGTTTTTCATAAACAAGGGTGACGTTATCGGATATCATACAAAATGGAAAATACAAATTTTTATATGATACAATGATAAAATATGTATAATTATGTTAGAAATATTATATATATAATTTATATATATCATCATTCCAAACCGCGAGAGATGGTAATTGAAAAAATGAATGACATCAATTCACGAACCAGTAATCCGCCGCACACATGAATGATGATTTCATAACCCATTTGATAGAAGTGGAGATTATTTTAGGTAATTATAGAATTAAAAAATCCCATTATATATATTGTACTTATATTATTATATCATCAAGTTTTATTATGATGTTAAGGATATGGAGAAACAAATAATATAAAAACAATGATTGAAAAACATTACCTCTTCTTTCGGTATCCTTGTTAGGTTATCAATAACGTAATATTATGTTGGATTTATGCCCAAAATAAAGTTTCTATGATTATGTAAAGACCCGTAAATTTCAAGGAAATTTTTTTCTTAATTTTCTTTGGAATTTTACAAGAGAGCGGTTTCTGACGGCACCTGATTCTAAGGCCCGGTGTGCCCGGAATCATTTTCCGAAGTTGGGCTCGGGTACGTTCAGTGAACAGACGAGCGGGTTTTCCTAGATTTTGAACCGGTGCTCGGAATCAAATTCTGAGGGCACCGATGGAATCGCAGCGCTGGTATTTTCTTAGAAACGCCTCTTCTGGAGTTGCATTTGCTCAGGTGTGGTTTTTAATTTTTGGGTTTAATGTTATGAAATAAAATAAAGTTGTGCGACAATTTTATTTTAATTTCACTTTAAGCCACTTGGAAGCCACTTGAAGCCGCTTAAAGCTACTTAAGCTGGGTTGATGCGGATAGGGTGCTATCCAAAAATATCCAACCCTCTTGGTAGGATATTTGTGAGGTGGGGCCCACATGAGCCCCACCGTTTCTTTTCCGATAAGTAACGCACCCGCGAAAACCCATCATTATGAAAGTCAACTGACGTATTTTCTTAATTTCTTAACGCACCATTTAATTGGGTAGTTTTATTCGTTGAATTAAATGGTCGGTTTATTCGTTGAAATTAATTCTATGAATTAATTTCATTCGTTTCTTAACCTGTTTGAAATCCGTTGGCATAATAATAAAATAAGACCAATGCCGACTTCTTGAGGATTACACGTTGAGAGGCTTTTGACGAAAATTCTTGTGCTTTCACCCTTCTTCGCGAAGAACGCGAAGAACGCCGGCCTCCGACGAAGAACGCTGAAACCGCGGAAATCGACGACGCGACGCCGTGTGCCACGACGCCGACGTTTCCTCTTCCGCGACGTTCTTCTGCGACGTTCCTTCATCTGAAACTAAATCTTCGATCATCTGCTTGAGGTAAGAGATTTCGGGTTTCTTTTAAAACTCCTTTGTGGTTTTTATCAACGCACAGATTTAATTATTATTAATTAAATCTTTTTGTTCTTGAACCTCGGAGTTCATCGACGCGACACCCTTCCGCGACAACGCGACGCCTTCCGCGACGCGATGATCGCCTCCATCCGCGGCGATCAATTCCACGAAGAACACGCGTGCGACACTTGATGAGGTAGGGATTTTCTTTGGATGTCTTACATTCCCGTGTTGTTTCCGTTCAAAATGAAGAACCCAGTTCATAAAAAAAAATTTAATTCATTAAAATTGTTTTGGGTTATGTATTCATGTGTTGAATAATTCTCCTGTTGTTATTATCTAACGCGGAGGGTGCGGGCCAAACGAACACGGCCCGAAAACCCTCCGCCATTCTTCGTTGTTGTGTGAATTTGGCGGGTGACGAAAAAACGTGATGCAATGGAGATTTGATGATCCCGCAGGGAAGAACGGAACCCGGGAGGAACAACAGCCCAGACGGGAAGGAAAACGGACCACCAGAGAAACTCCGGTGGCCCGTGGAAGCTACTGACAGTGCCCCGGCGCACCGCCGGACAGGGCCGTCCCGGCTTCAGCAGCGGCGGCGGCAGCCAACAGACCCGCGACCGTACGGGTCCGGCTCACACGCACAGGACGAGGCGACATGCCGCGTCCGCTGATCCAGCGTGGCCCCACGCGGGGTCGCGACACCTCCAACCCGCGGGGCAGCGCCCCGCGGCATCCACGCTGCTCGGCCGCTCGGCCGAGCCGAGCCGGGCCTGTCCGACTGGTCGGGCCGCGCCCTTGCCGGACAAGACCGGGTCCAGCCAGGTCGGACCGGGTCGGCCCGGGCCCAGACCCCCCGTCTTCGGACCATTTCGGTCTTTTTCCCGTAACTTGAGATACAGGTCTCCAAAAGACTCGTTGCCAGCGGAAACACAATCTTTGGATTGAGATAGTCGTTTCGGTATATCGCACTCAAGGTTTCAGAATACCTTGAGTTCGGCCGGGTTGGTTCGTACACGAAACCAACAGGGCCCTCGGAGCGGAAACACTCATATCTTTAGCTTCGGACGTCCGATCGACGTACCGTCGACTTCGTTGAATTCCTCTAAGTCAGGCAGATCTTTTGGCTCACTCCGCCCGAGGTTTGGACGCAGGTGGAGTATGGTCGGGTTGGTTTTTCCTTAAAAAACAACCAGGCCCCTGGGACGAAAAAGCCAATAACTCTCAGACCAGGCGTCCGATTGACGCGCCGTCTGCAACGTTGAGTTCCTGTTGACGATACGGAACTTTTGGATACACCAACTTCGGACTTTGTGTCAGTTGATGTATCAGCCTCTCGGCTCATGGAGTGGACCCTCCTGAACGAGCTTGCTGTGTGCGGGAACCCTAGAGCTGGCTGCGATTGCTACTTCGACAGCGACGAATGTGCAGAGATCCTCAGTGGACTGCAGCGACGACTGTGCAGAGATCCTCAGTGGACTGCGACGACGACTGTGCAGAGATCCTCTATGGACTACGATGACTACTGTACTCAGCGATCCTACGTGGATCAGTGCTATAGATCTTGTGTGGATCCGATCCTGTGTGGGTCAGTGCCCAGCGGTTCTGTGTGAGCAAGCGCCTACAGGTCCTGTGTGGGCCCGATCCTGCGTGGGTCTTTGCAGGGGTTAGTTACATATCGATCCTGTGTGGGTCCTTGCGGGGGTTAGTACCTATCGATACTTTGTGGGTCCGATGACTTAGATGGATCAGTGATCATCTTTATCATCATCCGAAGAAGTATACCTGTGTGAGATGAATCTTGTGTTACTCTCCTTTTTGGATTGTGTTGAACTATCCTGTGTGGATTTACGACTTACTCTCCTTTGTGGATTGTGTTGAGCTATCTTGTGTGGGTATACGTTTGCTTTCCTGTGTGGACTGAGTGGTGCTTGGGCTCAGATGTTGGAGCCGACCGGGGATTGATGACTTAGGTATCTGTATGGGAATATACCTAAGCACTATCGGTTGTTACTTCGTGATTGTATCTTTCCGTTGTGGTTTATCATTTGTGGATTTTGGGAGACCTTCGGGGGTCTCGGGGTCCCTACTGAGTAGCTTGTACTCACCCCTGCACGGGCTATGCCCGCACTTCATTGAGTTGGTTGCAGACGACGCACAACGCTGATCGTAGTGGAGGCTTGTGGAGCAGGACGGTACCTGGAGGTGGACCACTGGGCGGGGCGTACTCGGAGCAGACGGCTGGACCGAGGAGTTGTGGAGGCTATCTGTGCTCACCCTTCAGGTGGGACTTCCAGAGGACGGCTCGATGCTACGGCTTTTCTTTTCAGTTGCTGTTTTTCCCTTTCAGTTTTACTTTACAGTTGGGCTTGTATTTCCGGCCCCTTTTACTTTCAACACAGTTTGTTACAGGTTTTACTTAGTGTTTACTTTTCCTCTTGCTTACTCTGTGTTTTTTTTACTTTTTAAAGGAAATACCTTCCCTTTTTCCAGGATTTACGCCTTGGTTCTAGTCGCCATCCCCTGGCCTATGGAAGGCGGGCTTGGGGTAGTCACGACACGGGCCCCGAGGATGAGTCGTGACAAATTGGTATTAGAGGTGGTCGGTTCTACCGCAGACTCTGATCATTCTACTATGTGAAGTAATAGTGTTTAGCATATCGGTTGTGGTTATCAGTCCAGGGAGTCCAGTGTTGGTGCGGCGGCCGACGTATCCGTAAACCAGGACCCTGACTTCTGATTTCCGACTTAATGTACAAAAACATTGATTGCATGTGTGTTTCAATATTTCTTTGTGATTACTTATGTCAGCTCACCAGGTATACTGTTTTGACCATGGCACACTTGTTTCCTTTTCAGGATGGCCCCACGACGGCAGCCAGCTAGGGTTCCGAGAGTAGAGCGCGACGACAGCCCGCCGAGCGACGAGGCCTCGGTATAGGTCCTTTTTGACGGCGGGGGCACCGGTGGTACCGTTACCCGCTGAGCCCCTGATGCTTCCCGCACCGACCGCTGACGATGAACGTCGCCTCGGAGCTCTGCACGAGTTCCAGCGCCAGCGACCACCCAGGTTTCGTGGTGAGACGGACCCCTAGGCAGCCGAGGATTGGCTGGAGGCGGTCGTACGAGTTTTCAGGCTAGCGAGGACACCAGCAGACCTCATGGTGATCCTCGTGGTGAGCCTACTGCACGCAGCAGCAGGATGATGGTGGAGCTTGATGCTCCAGGTGCATGATGAGGCGTCTCTCATCTGGATGGACATATAGATCCTCTTCTTCTCATAGTTCATCCCGGACACCCTCTGTGAGGTGTGCATTCAGGAGCTTCTTCAGCTGCGGCAGGGCAGCTTGACGGTCGCCCAGTACGTGGAGAGGTTTACCGATCTTTCTCGCTACTCGACCGACATGGTACGAGACCCCTTCTTCCGGGCCCGGACCTTTGAGCAGGGTTTGAGACAAGAGATCAGGGCATCGCTGATCTCCCTCAGTATCCCAACTCAGGCAGGAGTACTGGAGCGAGCCCTTTTGATCGAGAGCTTTCTTGTTGAGTCTACTTCAGCAGTGAGACCTACCGCAGGGCGGCAGGTAGCGGAGTCTTCGGCAGCCGGTATCCGACGGATGACTCAGGGTTCCAGTCAGACCAGACCCTCTCGTAGATGACCCCAGGACACTGGATCAACAGTGCGGGGCACACAGCACAGAGCCAGTCTTCCGAGAGGCAGGGAGTGCTACGCCTGCGGCGGGCAGGGCCACATGGCTCGTGACGGCCCGACCCGCCGTACCGAGGAGCAGTAGACGGTGGAGGGGCCACCCAGGAAATGACAGAGGGTCGACCATGGCGGTCCGCAGGGAGGTGGTGGACGAGGCAGAGGAGCTGTACAAGCAGTAGGTGGTGGTCGATGCTTTGAGGCTCTGCCACCACCACCACCAGGAGGTCCGCCCCGACCACAGGGAGCTGGCGGGCAGAGACAGACACATCTCCAGGCAGCGGAGGCCTACGTCCACGGCGCGCCAGAGATGATTCGAGGTACGATCTATATCTATTCCACCCATTCTATAGTTCTTATATACATAGGAGAGAGTCACTCTTTCATAGCCGCTGCCCTTGTTCGGAGCTCGGAGATTCTGACAGAGCCGTTGGCTCGATCCTTACGGCTAGAGACTCCTACGGGAGCAGACTCAACGATTACGCACTGGTGCCAGCAGTGTGAGCTTACTCTAGGAGGCGAGAGCTTCGGCTGGGATCTTCTTGTAGCAGCGTCGAGGCCTTATGATGTCATCTTGGGCATGGATTGGTAATCTACAGTCCATGCACAGAATGACTGTTTTAGGCACAAGTTGCGATGTGTACGCACCGACGGGAGCAGGTTAAACTTCACCGGCGAGAAGGGAGCCTTTGCAGCACAGGATGGACTTCGGAAGAGGAGAGACAGCCCATCACTCATCAGTTGGCTAGTCTCATCCTAGGAGCAGTTGACGTGCGGAGTCCTAGTTTTCCTCCAGTGGTGGATCAGTACGCGGACGTCTTTCCCGATGACGTTCCAGGGCTACCTCCTCGCAGAGAGGTAGACTTTTATATTGATCTGTACCCCAGGACAACCCCGATATCCACTCCAGCGTATCGGATGGCCCCCGCTGAGCTTCGAGAGCTACGGGTACAGTTGGAGGACTTCCAAGGCAAGGGGTACATCCGACCCAGTGTTTCACCCTGGGCTTCGCTGATATTGTTCGCCAAGAAGGCGGACTGGAGCTTACGACTTTGTGTCGATTATCATCGCCTAAACCAGGTGACAGTGAGGAACAAGTATCCGCTACTAAGGATTGATGACCTCTTCGATCAGCTCAAGGGAGCACGGTGGTTCTGAAAGATAGACCTTAGGTCAGGCTATCATCAACTCAGAGTTCGAGATGAGGACGTGTAGAAGACGACCTTTAGGTGTCGGTATGGCCACTATGAGTTCTTGGTTATGCCTTTCGGCGTAACCAACACTCCAGCAGTGTTCATGAGCCTCATGAACATGAAATTTTAGCCATACCTCGATCGATTTGTCGTGGTCTTCATCGACGACATTTTGGTGTACTCGACCACGGAGGAGGACCATGCCTACCACTTGCAGGTTGTACTAGACACACTCCGAGAGCACCAGCTTTATGGCAAGCTCTCGAAGTGCCAGTTCTGGTTACGTGAGGTCCACTTCTTGGGGCACGTCATTTCTGAGGTGGGAGTTGCAGTGGATCCCACGAAGATCGAAGCAGTGCTATTTTGGGAGACACCCAGGAGCGTGATGGAGGTGCGGAGTTTCTTGGGTCTAGCCGGATACTATCAGAGGTTTGTGCCAGACTTCTCCAGATTTGCGGCACCACTCTCATCTTTGAAGAAGAAGGGGAAACCCTTTGTGTGGTCAGACAGATGTCAGCAGAGCTTCCAGGAGCTGAGACAGAGATTGACCAGTGCACCTATCTTGAGGTTGCCTGAGGAGGGAGTTGTATACGTAGTCTACTACGATGCATCAGGGACTAGACTCGGGTGTGTCCTGATGTAGGAGCGGGCCATGATTGCCTATGGATCACGTCATTTGAGGCCGCATGAGCAGAACGAAGCTACCCGTGACCTGGAGTTAGCAGCAGTGGTCTTCGCTCTGAAGACATGGTGGCACTATCTGATGGGCGAGCACTTTACAGTCTTTTCTAACCACCAGAGTCTCAGGTACATCTTCTCTCAAAAGGACCTGAACCTGAGACATCGGCGATGTCTCGAGTTCCTCCAGGACTATGACTTTGAAGGAGTCTATACTCATGGGAAGGGGAATGTGGTAGTCGATGCCCTCAGCAGGAGGACGGGCATCCAACTACTTGAGGAGGCGACAGAGCAGCTAGCCGCTTTGCAGATATCCTTCATGGATAGAGATGGAGCAACCTTCCTTCAGTCTCTCATAGTCAACCCTCCACTACTACAGCGGGTCAGAGAGGCACAACGTGAGGACGCTGACTGTGAGGCACGGCCTGCGCAGTTATCCTCAGGAGATGCAACTGATGGCTTCTCCTTTGGAGCAGAGCACAATATCCTTTTCCAAGGACGTAACTTGGTACCAGTCGCTTTACGAGAGGAGGTGCTGAGAGAGTTTCACAATTATCCTTTGGAGGTACATCCTGGAGTGGCAAAGATGTACCAGGACCTCAGACGACAACACTGGGGGCCGGGCATGAAGAAGGATGTGGCAGAGCTCGTTTCTCGATGCCTCACCTGCCATTAGGTGAAGGCAGAGCTTCAGGTACCAGCAGGCTTGGTACAGCCCTTGGAGGTCCCAGAGTGGAAGTGGGACGGGATATCTATGGACTTCGTGACTGGAATTCCACGCACTTCCATAGGTCACGACTCCATCTGGGTGATTGTCGACTGACTCACCAAGTCGGCTCACTTCTTACCCATCTGAGAGCAGGGCTCAGTGGAGAGCTTGGGGCGTCTCTACGTTCAGGAGATTGTATGGATTCACGGTGTGCCATCGTCTATCGTCTCCGATCGAGACGCTCGCTTTACTTACCGGCTTTGGAAGGGGTTGCAGGAGGTGTTCGGGACGCGGCTACGTCTGAGCACCGCCTTTCCCTCTCAGACAGATGGTCAGACGGAGAGGACCATTCAGACTCTCGAGGACATGCTCCGCACATGTGTCCTCGACTTTGGTCGCAGCTGGGAGGACCACCTACCCTTGGTGGAGTTCTCGTACAACAATAGCTACCACTCCACTATCAGGACGACACCATACGAGGCGTTGTACGGCAGACCTTGCAGATCTCCTTTGTGCTGGACAGACCCTGGGGAGTCAGCACTTGTGGGACCAGAGATGGTCCGGGCCACAACAGAGAAGGTCCAGGTCATCCAGGAGCAAATGAGGACAGCTCAGAGCCGGCAGAACTCTTATGCTGACAGGAGGCGGAGGCCACTAGAGTTCGAGGATGGCGACCACGTCTTCTTGCATGTCTCACCTCGACGTGGATTACGGAGATTTGGCCGAGGAGGCAAGTTGTCTCCACGCTTCATCGGACCTTTCAAGGTCCTCAGCAAGATTGGCGAGGTGGATTATCGCCTGGCTCTACCACCTCAGTTGCACCAGGTGCACGACGTCTTCCACGTATCTCAGCTGAGGAGATACGTGCACGACCTGAGGCACATCATTGACCATGGGGAGCTAGAGTGGATGATGGGGAGACTTTTACGGAGGTCCTGGTAGAGATAGAGGATCGACTAGAGAAGGTCCTACGTGGGTGATCGATTCCTCTTGTGCGCATCACATGGCAGCACAGGAACCTCCAGGAGAGCACTTGGGAGCGGGAGGCTCAAATGCGTGCTCAGTACCCACATTTGTTCCCTATTTTATGATGTAACTTTACAGGGACGTAAAGCCCTTAGGTGGGAGTAATGTAAAGACCCGTAAATTTCAATGAATTTTTATTCTTAATTTTCTTTGGAATTTTTCAAGAGCGTAGTTTCTGACAGCACCTGAGACCGAGGCCCGGTGTGCCCGGAATCATTTTCCGAAGTTTGGCTCGGGTACGTTCTGTGAACGGACGAGTGGGTTTTCCTATCTTTTGAACCGGTGCTCAGAATCGAATTCTGAGGGCACCAATGGAATTGCAGCGCCCATATTTTCTTAGAAACGCCTCTTCCGGAATTGCGTTTTCTCGGGTGTGGTTTTTAATTTTTGAGTTTAAAGTTATGAAATAAAATAATGTTGTGCGACAATTTTATTTTAATTTCACTTTAAGCCACTTGGAAGCCACTTGAAGCCGCTTAAATCTGCTTAAGCTGGGTTGATGGGGATAGGGTGGTATCCAAAAATATCCTACCCTCTTGGTAGGATATTTGTGAGGTGGGGCCCACACGATCCCCACCGTTTCTTTTCCGCTAAGTAAAGCACCCTCGAAAAACCGTCATTATGAAAGTCAACTGACGCGTTTTCTTAATTTCTTAATGCACCATTTAATTGGGCAGTTTTATTCGTTGAATTAAATGGGCGGTTTATTCGTTGAAATTAATTCTATAAATTAATTTCATTCGTTTCTTAAACTGTTTGAAATCCGTTGGTGTAATAATAAAATAAGACCAATGCCGACTTCTTGAGGATTACACGTTGAGAGGCTTTTGACGGAAATTCTTGTGCCTTCACCCTTCTTCGCGAAGAACGCGAAGAACGCAAAGAACGCCGGCCTACGATGAAGAACGCCGAAATCGCGGAAATCGGCGATGCGACGCCGTGTGCCGCGACGCCGACGTTTCCTCTTCCGCGACGTTCTTCTGCGACGTTCCTTCATCTGCAACTAAATCTTCGATCATCTGTTTGATGTAAGAGATTTCGGGTTTCTTTTAAAACTCCTTTGTGGTTTTTATCAACGCACGGATTTAATTAATATTAATTAAATCTTTTTGTTCTTGAACCTCGGAGTTCGTCGACGCGACACCTTTCCGCGACGACGCGACGCCTTCCGCGACGCGACGATCGCCTCCATCCGCGGCGATCAATTCTGCGAAGAACGCGTGTGCGACACTTGACGAGGTAGGGATTTTCTTTGGATGTTTTACGTTCCTATGTTTTTTCCGTTCAAAATGAAGAACCCGGTTCATAAAAACAATTTTAATTCATTAAAATTGGGTTGGGTTATGTATTCACGTGTTGAATAATTCTCCCGTTGTTATTATCTAACGCGGAGGGTGCGGGCCAAACGAGCACGGCCCGACAACCCTCCATCATTCTTCGTTGTTGTGTGAATTTGGCGGGAGACGACAAAACGTGACGCAATGGCGATTTGATGATCTCACAGTGAAGAATGGAACCCGAGAGGAACAACGGCACAGACGGGAAGGAAAACGGACCACATGAGAAACTCTGGTGGCCCGCGGAAGCTACCAGCGACGCCGGCGGCCGGAGGCGGCGAAGGCCAACGGACCCGCGGCCGCGCGGGTCCGGCTCGCATGCACGGGACGTGGCGACATGCCGCGTCGGCTGATCCAGTGCGGCCCCACGCGGAGCCACGACACCTCCAACCCGCTGGGGCAGCTCCTCGCGGCATCTGCACTGCTCAGCCGCTCGGCCGAGCCAACCTGGGCCGGTCCGACCGGCCGGGCCGCGCCCTGGCCAGACCGGACCGGGTCAGGTCGACCAAGTTCGGGTCGACCCGGTTCGGCCGACCCGGGCCCAGAGCCCCCGTCTTCGGACCGTTTCGGTCTTTTTTATGTTACATGAGCTATGGGTCTCCAAACGACTCGTCGTCAGCGGTAACACGATATTTGGATCGAGACGGTCGTTTCGGTATATCGCACTCAAGGATTCGGAATACCTTGAGTTCGGCCGGGTTGGTTCGTACACGAAACCAACCGGGCCCTCGGAGCGGAAACACTCATATCTTGAGCATCGGACGTCTGATCGACATACCGTCGACTTCGTTGAATTCCTCTAAGTGAAACGGATCTTTTCGCTCACTCCTCCCGAGGTTTGGACGCAGGTGGAGTACGGTCGGGTTGTTTTTGCCTTAAAAACCAACAGGGCCCCAAGGACGAAAAAGCCAATAACTCTCAGACCGGGCGTCCGATTGACGCACCGTCTGTGACGTTGAGTTCCTGTTGACGATACAAAACTTTTGGATACACCAACTTAGGACGTTGTGTCAGTTGATGTATCAGCCTCTCGGCTCGTGGAGTGGACCCTCCTGAACGAGTTTGCTGTGTGCGGGAACCCTAGAGCTGGCTACGACTGCTACTTCGACAGCGACAACTGTGCAGAGATCCTCAGTGGACTGCAGCAACGACTGTGCAGAGATCCTCAGTGGATTGCGCCGACGATTGTGCAGAGATCCTCAGTGGACTGCGATGACTACTGCACTCAACGATCCTACGCGGATCAGTGCTATAGATCCTGTGTGGATCCGATCCTGTGTGGGTCAGCGCCCAGTGGTTCTGTGTGAGCCAGCGCCTACAGGTCCTGTGTGGGCCCGATCCTGTGTGGGTCTTTGCGGGGGTTAATTACCTATCGATCCTGTGTGGGTCATTGCGAGGGTTAGTACCTATCGATCCTTTGTGGGTCCGATGACTTAGATGGATCAGTGATCATCTTTATCGTCATCTGAAGAAGTATAACTGTGTGAGCTGAATCTTGTGTTACTCTCCTTTGTAGATTGTGTTGAACTATCCTGTGTGGATTTATGGTTTAATCTCCTTTGTGGATTGTGTTGAGCAATCCTGTGTGGGTATACGTTTGCTTTTCTATGTGGACTGAGTGGTTCTTGGGCTCAGATGTTGGAGCCGATCGGGGATTGATGACTTAGGTATATGTATGGGCATATACCTAAGAAATGTCGGTTGTTACTTCGTGATTGTATCTTTCCGTTGTGGTTTATCCTTTGTGGATCTCAGGAGACCTTTGGGGGTCTTGGGGTCCATACTGAGTAGCTTGTACTCACCCCTGCATGGGCTATTCCCTCAGTTCGTTGTGTTGGTTGCAGACGACACACATCACTGATCATGGTGGAGGCTTGAGGAGCAGGACTGTAAATGGAGGTGGACCACTGGGCGGGGCGTACTCGGAGCAGACGACTAGACCGAGGAGCTGTGGAGGCTATCTGTGCTCACCCTTCAGGTGGGACTTCCAGAGTACGGCTCGACGATGCAGCTTTTCTTTTTAGTTACTGTTTTTCCCTTTCAGTTGTACTTTACAGTTGGGCTTGTATTTCCAGCCCCTTTTACTTTCAGCACAACTTGTCACAGTTTTTACTTAGTGTTTACTTTTCCGCTTGCTTACTCTGTGGTACATGTTTACTTTTCAAAGGCAATGCCTTCCCTTTTTCTGGGATTTACGCCTTGGTGCTAGTCGCCAGCCCCTGGCCTATGGAATGCGGGCTTGGGGTAGTCACGACACGGGCCCCGAGGACGGGTCGTGACAGATTAGTTTTGGTAATTTTGGATGTAAGTTTGGTAGTAAATGTCAAAAAATAGGGTTTAAGGTGTGAATAAGAGAAGATATTTGGTAGGTTTTTATAAGTGATGTCAGTGGCACACTTGTATTTTTTTAAAAAGATTCAATCATACCCAAATTATAATCAAGCTAAAAGCCTATAAAATCATAAATTATAGTACCTATAATATATAACGTTGAAATATTTCCATACAATGGGTGTTTTACAGTTTTTTAGGTCATCAGTAACCCTTATCGTTTTAGTTCAACCCTCGAGAAATCAATTTTTACCTTAACCGTAGTAATTATTTTTTGTGGTTTTCACTATTTATTTTTGGTAGAAAAATAATTTTACAACATTATAAATTCAAAAATAATCTTATTAGAAATATGGAATATTTTTTCCAATTTCAATTCATATATGTGGAAAATTTTAATTTAAAATTAATACTGTAGAAGCGATAAGAAAGTAGATTTTAAAGTGAACATGATCCAATGTTTTACAATGTTTCTATATCCAAATTCAACATGAAAAAGATCCAAATGAACAAAATTATATTAATTCATATAAAGAATAAATAATTATACTTTAAACACATTTAAAAATATAATTTGACATTATAAATTATTAAATAGAAAAGGAAATTTTTAATTAAAATTCATTATTTTTCACTATTCATCAAAAATGAAACTTTTCAATACAATAATAGAAAATAACCATAATATATTTTTTGAATCCAAATTTAAAAAATTTATTTTATTTTTTAAAATAAATTTTGAAACAATTTTAATATTTAATTTTAAATTAAGTGTGAAAATTGTGACAAAACTATCTTTTATAAGAAAACATATTTTTTTTAGAAAACTATTTATTATTTCAAATGGTTATAATTTTATAAATAATCAATCCATATAACTTGTATTTATTTTTAAACCATAAATTTTTTATAATTTATTTTTTACTATTAATACCCACAAATTTAACAACTAAGTTATAATGGTAATGTTTAGATTATAATATTTTAATCGACAATCGTGATTCTTTCAATATCAACATTGCATTCATTCAATGATATTAAAACGATTAAATATATAATAAAGTATTAGGGTGTTACATTATCAAATAATCCTAATGTTTCATTTTTTAACTATTAAACATAATTTTCACCTTTTAAAATCCCGAGGTTTCACATCCTTTTTCCCTTTAATAAATTGCAACCTCATAATTTAAACATTATCTAAAAATCAAACAATTGAAAATTTGAAGATAGTTTAATTGAAAAACCACATCTTAAAGAGTGTTTATAAAAAATCCTCTTGATAAAATTAAAGGAGAAGTATGAGGTTTATATGAAATACCACATAACTATGTTTCTATGTAAGAGAAAATAGGTGTCTAGTAAAGATATAGACATGGAAGAAAATAATAAATAATTATAGTGAGTTATTGGGGTCATTTATCACCAAAATGTTAATGAAAAAATGGAATGTTAAGGGCCTCAAACCCATAAATCTGTGATGATATAAATGACCATATGGTATATGAAATATTAATTTAATAGAATAACATTTAGTTTCCAGATACCTGTCCAAATGTAGAGGAATTATTTTATTGTCTAAAAATATAATGAAACATACTTACATGAAATGTTTATATTTCATAATATAAATTTCATCCTTCGGTCTTTATTTTATCCAGTTCCAATTCCCCCTTACTCCAAGAAATGAATATCAAAAAATATTCTTTATTGAAGAACTAAAATTCAATTTTTATAGATCATTATATCCATAAAATAGTGAAATGTATTTCCATCAATCTTTAATTAGTTTCCAAAACCAATATGGTTAGAATAAGTTATCGATATAATAAATTAGTCTCTAAACCTAAAAATTAACACCACAGGTTCATTATTGATATGTATTTTTTAATAAATTTCACTAAAATCCATGTCATATTAACTAGGACATCACATAGGCCAGTGGTAGGCAATAAAACCTTACCATACTTTTTTCAGGATATCAAGCCATGTGGTCTTGCTAAAAGCAAAAAAATTTCACCAATCAATTAGGTTTCCCTTTTTCCACAACATGATAATATAATTCCTATAAATTTTTCCAAAAAATATTGTCATCCTTAAAATAAATTTAATCATTTAATAATATTTTTACTATGGTTTTCAATAAAACCCATTTTTTACAAAGTCCAATAGTATTATTTGACTATTATTAAAATGTCAATAATGATCATATTTCCCATAATGGTTATAAATAACTTCAAAATTATTTCTAAAAATTGTATATTCATTTTTACTCAAATAATATTTCCACTAAAACATTTACTTTAATTTTTTATAAAAACTCAATTAATGTATCCCAATGTATTTCTATTATTTGAAACATAGAATCAGGGGTTCCAAAGACATTGGTATTATGATCAAAATTCAAAAAATATCGAGTTCCTTGGTGATTTCAGCACTTCACTAGATGACCAAAAATTAACTATATAAGCACCAATAGATTTTTCTATCCCCCTTTTGCTTCTAATAATAATGATTTACGCCCCGAGAAAGTATCTTTAAACAAAATTTTTCATAATTACCCATCTAATTGTAACTAAAATATCCCACAATTTATTCAATATCTATTACCTCATTCAAGGATTGTTCAGGAATCTTTTATTTAGAGTCATGAACCTTATTACCAAACATACTATAGTGGTAAAAATTTAAATAACCTCACATAAATTCCATGATATTAATTTTACATCACATAGAACATGTTTGGGGATTGCCTCTAGGATTCTTTATTGGTTTATTCTCCATTTACATCTACTTTTACCATTTCTTACTCTTTTTATATCTTTGACCATAATTGTTGGAAAAATCAATATCAACTTTCTCACTAAAATTAAAAACATTATCATAGTTTTTAAACTATCATGTGGCCAAAGATATCTGTATTCATGGGTTTATACTGAGTAAAATATGTTAATTCTCTTACCAATTTCCCAAAAAAATGTGGAATGTACATAACCAAACATGTAAAATTTTATTCATATGGAGGCATTGAATATTCATTATTTTTCCTTAATTCCAAGAATTATTTCTCTATATTAAGGTGAGAAAACTTTGGTAAATATTTCTACAAGAAAATATTATTAAATGTGTCATATTACATAGCATCAAGATATTCTTTTTCTTTTGTAATATTAACTAGATTCCACTATCGATCAGCTGCACCTTTAAAATGATTAATTGAAAGAGTTAACTTCTGACAATCAAAATATACCATTTCATCAAATATATTCTCCAAATAATTATTCCATCCTTCACATACCATAGGGTAAGATGTTACGCTGAATAATGGGGTAATTTTCCTCATGAAATGCTACAAAATAGACATGTTCCTTTATTGAAGTTTCTGTTCCTCTCTAGCATGGATACCACCAACATTTATAGAATTTTTCAACTGATCCATTACTACGAAAAACTATTCTATTCAAATTCTGACCATATTGGGATTATAATTTGGAAGGATATTTTCCTATCGGTGCATTCCGACTATATATTTCATGCTTCCTCTTTGGAAAACAATTCTGAATAGACATATTTTATATGAATAAACATAGTAATATTAAAATTATAGATCATTTGAACTTAAATATTAATTAAGATCTTACGAGGGAATGATATTATCATTATACTAACCTCTAAAGTTGATTCAACATTCCTTTGATAAAAAATCAGAGTTACCAACCTTAAAAATTACATAATCATTAATTTTAGTCAATAATTTAATTTCATTAATTTTTATGATCCTTTTAGGCTTAGAGATTAAGAAAATTATGTCATAAATCATACATTACAAAACCAAATAATACAAAGTGGATACTTCCTAATACTATATATTTTCTTCATAATATAAGGATTTTTAAATGAATAATTATTCATTTTCCTGGAAAATCATTAAAAGTTTAAGCATTACTTCTTTATTTCCCTTACCCATACTTAAATCTGATTATTAACATTTTAGAACATAGGATGAGTATAAAGAACCCAGTAAGAGATATTAAAATATAGAAAACCATTAGTTCACTGAAAACATGAAGACTCGTATAAATTTTAGGTTTATTTTCAAATTTCTTGTTGAGTGTGAAATAAAACATTTTCACATGAAAAACTAAGACACTTTTTGCTTAAATAAAATCATTAAAACCCCGAACAAGAAATTTAAAAACCCTTTTTGAGAATTAAAGCATCACATTCATAAAACCGTTTAAAAAAATTAATTGTAATTACCATATGGTTGACATAAAATATAATCATTACCCAATTAATTAGATAGATATAACAGGGATCACCCTTTGTATAAGCTATATCGGGGTCACCCACTTTTCATGAGCTATAATGAGGATCAACCCTTCATATAAGCTATATCGGCCGCACTCCTGATCTATAATGGGGATCAACCCTTCGTTTATGTTGTATTAGGATCACTTATATTATATAATTATAATCTTCCATATCCTGAATAAAACACATTATTTTTCCCCTACTCGTCATAAAACTCTTTAAAAACTCCTTTCAACCCATATGAAAAACACTTTCAGATAAAAAACCAATTTTATTTTGAAAACCCAATTTAAATACCAAAATACCCCAAAAAAGATAAATAAATTTTTTACATGAAGAAATCATTAAATATTGTAAAGGAATCAAA
The DNA here is from genome assembly GCA_963277665.1 of Viscum album. Classification (NCBI taxonomy): domain Eukaryota; kingdom Viridiplantae; phylum Streptophyta; class Magnoliopsida; order Santalales; family Viscaceae; genus Viscum; species Viscum album. Next base: position 1,915,091,557 of record OY728152.1, read on the forward strand.
AAATCAAATAATGGTCATGTCGGTAGAAAATTCATTGTCATTTTGTATGTTAAGAATATGGCATTCATTTTGTCATTTTAAAAAAAATCGTATCAAACACACAAAAACATTCATTTTGAAATCCATAGAATATAATTTAAAAATATAAATAAAATATAATTTATAAAAATTTTATTTAAATATAAAAAATACCATAAAATCATTTTAAATTCATGGTCATGGAAAATAAAGTGTTCGAAGGAAAATATAAAAAGAATAATTTTAAATGAAAATTCCATAATCACTATTTAAATATTAGAATCATAATCCCCATGAAAGAATATAATTATTAAAACTATTAATACAATTATAATTTTAAAATTCCTGATATAAAATTTAAAATGGGATATATATATATATTTATACCTTGTAAAAATTATAGGTGTATAACATTAAAATATGCCTCAATGAATGGAAATTGAGACTAAGTTCCTTACCTTGAGCCCTACATTTAATGTGTGTATTTATCTCCTTGAATAATAATTTTATGTTAATTATATAATTTTTTGGTAACATTTTTCAAGATTATTATAACTTTCATTTTTATTTTTACACTTTTATATAAAATTACTTAATCTATTATGGTTAGGTCAAATGTTTTGATCATATTATACTTTTGTGTAAAAAATGACTTTGATAGGACGATTATGGTCCAAGGGGACATTATTTAAACATATTCAGAATAACAATCAGGAAATAATTATCATATTTATACATAAATTATACTTTTAATAACAGTAATTGAATTTGTTTTATATTAATGAAGTATGTTATAAATATGGAGATGGTAGGCCTTATGTACACATGAGTAACATTTCTATTTCTTAACAATCATTATGAAAAAGAGGTAAGTAATATGTTATCTTTATAGAATTATTATAATATAATATATACAATATTATATATTTAAATATACTTATATATATAGTCCATGTGGTGTGGTAATGAAAACTTAGTCACATCACTTCATGAAGGGAATGGTCCACACATTCACGAATGACGTTATCACTTTTTTTATTGAGTGAAAATGTAGGAAAAATGATTTAATATATTTTAATAAAGATAAATATGTTAGAAATATCATAATTATTTTATTTATATCACTTATATTAATTATAATTATCTTTATCACCTTCCATGTAACGCGTTTGAGAAAAATGAATCATATCACTTCATGAGGTGGTTGTCCATTGGACCCATGAGCGACGTTATCATACCCCCTATAGAAGGTAATGAAAATAAATATATGTGATATAATGATTAAAATGGTATAAGTATGTTATAAATATAATATATATATATATATATATTATTGAACATAATTCCCAACCATGTGAGGCTGTAATGAAAAAATGAATGACAATGGTTCGCGAGGTGGTAGTCTGTCGTGCACATGAATGATGACTTAATAACCCATTTAATGGAAATAGAGAAGGTCTTTGGTAATTACCCCATTATAAAAATATCCAATTTTATATTACATACTAATATTATTATATCAACATAGTTTAACAATAATTGATGCATGGGGATAAAAAATAAAATAAAGACGCTCATTGAAAAACATTACCTCTTCTTTTGGTATACTTCTTATGTTTTCATTAAGGCCGATCAAGTTTGGATTTATGCAAAAAATAATGCTTCTAGAAATAGGGTATGGATCTTGGAAGCTTATTTTAGTGGTTAATTATAGAAACAAAGATGTTCAAAGGTGTGATGAAGAGAGGTTAGGCGGTGGACTTTTATAACTGTGGTAAGTAGCACACCTGTTATTTTCTGAAAAAAAAAATCAATCATACTCACGTTTTTATCACTAATGAAGCCTGAAAATAGGTATTTATCTATCCTATAAGAAATAGGGTCTAAATATGTCTATAAAATGGGTTTTTATATGTTGTTAGGTCATTACTAACCATTGTATTCTTAGTTGAACCCCATGTTAAATATATTTTTACCTTAACCACATTAATTAATTTTAAAAAATTTCACTATTATTTTAGGTAAAAAAAATATTTTTACATTATTATACATTATAAATTATAATTATTCTAAATTTTGAATCTGTTATTAAAAATTAAATTCATATAATTGTAAAACATTAATTTAAAATGAACCAAGCATTAACGATGAGAAAGTGGGTTTTTAAAGAGAAAATGATGAAAATTTTACAATATTTTTATATCAAAATTCAACATGAAAATGATTACAATGAAATAATTTATATTAATTGACATAAAACTAAATTAATTATAATTTTAAACCAATTAAATGTATAATATAAAATTATAAATTATTTAATCAAAAATAAATTATTCTATTAAAATTTATTATTTTCACTATTCATACCAAAATGAAACTTTTCACAAAATAAAAAATTATCCCCAAAATAATTTTGTTATTATGATTTAAAAATTAAATTTTAAAATTCCAAATAAATTTTATGAAACTATTAAAAAGGAATTTAAATTTATGTGTGAAAGTTGTGACTAAACTGTCTTTTAGAAAAAATAACGCTTTGATAAAACATTTATTTTTCTTTAAAATAGTTCTAATTTTATTTATAATAAACACACACACACATATATATTTAATTATTTAAATTTTCATAATTTTTGTATTGATATTCATACCCTCCAATTTAAAATCTAATTTATAATTTTAAGGTTTAAATAATGATATTTTAATAGGGTATCGTGTTTCATGAAAAATTGGTGTTGTGTGCATTGTATAATATCAAAGGGTTTAAATATATCTTAAAGTAATGGGGTGTTAAATTCTCATATAAGCTCAATTTTTCATGCTATTTATGTCACTGAACATAATTTTATTCTTTTAAAATCATGGTGTGTAACAAATTTTTTTTTTACCGGCACCCCAACCATTTTTTCCACCATGCAATACACCCCTCTCATTTTGGGATCACTCTGTGATGGAGGTCATATATTACATGCAGTTTTCTATTCATAGAAAAATATTAGAATAATATGAAAAAAAATAATATCAAATTCCCAAAAATTTTCATTCCAAAATATTCCAATGTCATAAAGGGGTGGGGAGACAACACTATTAAGCTCTAGAAGGGTATGTGGGTGGTGATTACTTGCTCTATTACTTTGAGAACAACCAAATTCTCATTGTTTCCTCATACGCCTTAGTGAAAATAATCACCACCAATCTAATAGGTGATATATAATGGGATTCAAATGCGGATGGAAGTTATGTGGAAACAATACCCAGAGAGGTGGGTTACAATGATGCATTGGTCAAGGCCTCACATACCCAAAATCAAAGGAGGAACCATAATTTAGAAAAACCAAATGAAGATTACCCCTGAACAAAATATCATAGGGATCAATAAATGTTCTGGATATACTCCACTCATTACCAAGATGAGAAAAAGTATGTTCTTCAATAGAGTTGATTGAATAGTATGAGGTTGAGATATCCCATCTTAGATGACTCAATGTGGAATTTATTGAGTGAATTATCCACATAGAATTTCACATCAAAGTAAAATATAATATTTTCCATTTCACTCATTAAGAATAATTTAATATTCCAACGAAATATAAGTATTTAAATCAAGTTCTCCCCATGTACAAATGAACGGTCTATTTGAGTATTTGAATTTAGGAAGACCCAACCCTTCCTCTAGTAACGAATCAACCTATTCTATATCTACATAATGATCTGGTGCCTTTGAGAACTAGAACCCAAAAGTCACGAAATGTAGGATGATTTCATAAATTCTCACCCATTGATCATTCTTAGAAGGGGGTTCAGACAACTGTAACCAAAGAACTCTTCAAACAATTGAGTCCCTCACCACTTGAATAAAACCCCAGAAAGAAGGTGTGCCCCTTTATGGCAAGAATGGAATCCATATCCTGAATGATTGGATGAAACTTTTCCCAAAACTAATTTTAGGAATCCGATTTTCCCAACCTTTGAATGCCCAAGATATCCATATTATTATCTCTCACACTTAGTTTCTTGGTTCCACCAAATGATGGACCCACGAGACCAATAATATGTAGTGAATTTGAGGTTATCTATACATACTCTGGTGGTTCCCACATTTATCTAGTATAGCATCCCCATGAGAGATTCAATAATAGTCTTTAAACACCTATCCATTAATTTTTCTATCAAATGTGCCCCATATTAAAAAATATAATGGTTGTTAACCTCAAAAACTATAAACTATGTGAAAAAGAAAGAGTATCATACTTTATCATTAGGTGTAAAGGTCTAACAATCTTAGTTATCATTTGACTCACACAAGAGTATTTGGTGGATTTGTGTATAGATAAAGTCAAAGATGAGTGGTAAACTTTGTATATCCTAATGAAACATTCAAGTGTATTCTAGGAGTTCATATAAATGGAAAAACATTTAGAGGATTCAATTCAGAGAACCTATGATAAATCATAAATCATTCATTCATTGAAATGGAACTGTTATGGAAAGAAAGAAAAATTCATTTTCATACTAAATCTGACACATGTTCTTGATGGAGTTCCCATGTAGGCTATTTATCACCTAACACCTCCTATAGAGAGATATCAACGACAAAACTACAATAATCTAGGGGAAAAGATACATGACCATTTATTATATGAAGAATGTAAGAATAGAATATAGTCCTTCCAAAATGGATAGGTTCCAGGTTATATTCTCACAATAATAGAGAATAACCTTATCTAGCTTCCTAATCCCAAGAAACACAATGAGTTTTGCATTAGTGATTATCTCAACTATTGACTTTTACATTCAAAAATCAGCCACATCATTCAAGACTGAATTTTTTAGTGAAAAAAATTATATAATGGTTTATTATAGGCATATCATACTAGAAAAATCCATAGGTCTAATTTAACATGTATACACCACCCAATTATAATGGTGAGAAGACTTAAAAATGTGATATCTACGTGTGTTCAAAAGTTTGAGGATTTGATAGACCAAAAGATATCCAGACGGGCTCACTCTATTATCATAACATAAATCCACCAGTTGATTTTAATATGTGAACCACTTTTATCATTTTATGGGGTTCTATCAAACTCATGGTCAAGAAACAGATGAAACCATCTGAAACTAGACATATAGCAAGAATAATAGTCTCAATAAACTTCTAAACTAGACATGAATATTGGGAATTTCATTCCCTAAAAATATAGTGAAAAAGAACCACTATAAAAAAAATATAATATGTATCAGATGAATATATTCTATTTGAAATTCTAAATTTAATTCAACTAGTTAAATAATTCTCTAATGATGAATATACATATGAAATCAATTTCCGTACACCTGACCACGGAGCTAGTGGTAATTTCCACAGAAGCTAAGGGAGTAGGGGAATATGAAATTTTGGATGAAATTTATATTTTATACACATCCCCACTAAATCAATATACATGACCAATTCTTATAGGAAAAAAATTTGGTGATCCTAGAGAGATAATGGATACATCGTGAAGTATTCCATTTGTAGTTAAATCATTTTAGATGACTATCTACCATGTGTGTAACTATCTAATCATCCTAAACAAGAAGGCAGACCAATTCATTGCACCCTTTTATAAAGTGGTGAGGATTCAATGTCTTATCAAGAACCTATTTAATTTACCTTGAGTGCCTCATCACCTAAGTGACATGTAATGGAGAAACCCTATATTACTAAGCATAATAAATTTGGGTATAATTATGACATTCTAAAATAGTGGGAAGTTTCCCAATTCAAGATGATAATATTAGATTCACATAGTATTTTAATAGAAATTAGAGGGCCTATTATCAAGGCCCTCTAGAGTCCCAAGATGATTGAGAGTGAAGTCACCACAAAATAATTATATCAAGCAGAGACTCCTTTAGTAGAATTTCATAATACTATTATATTCACATAGAAAAATTAATATGAATCCATTCCAGGGAATATCATAAGCTTGTATGTTTTAGTATCGATAGAAAATTCAAACATTTGATGAAATATAATTTCCAAAAAAATTGAGAATAATTGTATCCTTTTCTGGAATCTCCAACACATAGGATAAAGTGAGTATGATTAATATCCCATGAAACTAAACATTCATGGGAACAAAAAAGTTACCGTAATGTAGTTGAAAAAATCCCTCTCAAGGCCCAATTTGGTGATATGGTTTCCAATGTTGAGTTTATGGTTGTACAATAGGACATGGTATGTAATTTTTTACATGAGAGAACTTGCTTTAAAATCTATATAACAGTGTATTCATCCTATCATAATTTCGTAATGTAAATAATCAACATAATGATTGGAATTATATTTTGTGATACCACCCTATTCAACTGTTATGAATCCCTATACACTATGCAGGGTTCCAATAAAAGAGATGTAATGTAATATATTGTAAAGGGAAACATGCGGGTTGCTACTCTGAGCAGTTTGAGGATTGATCTTGAGTTTCACTAAAACATTCCCATCATTAATTATATACTAACTATAATCCTATTTATAGAAATAAGCTGGTCACAAGAATATTAAATTGATTCCACACACGGATCTGAGGATTTCCCTATTCTATAAATATAAATTAAAAAACCCCCTATGATGTCCCTTGCAATTCAAATTCTTAATTATTATTCTATACTCAATGATAATATAGGGGAAAAGGAGAATATATGAAACACCGCCAATAATGATACATATTCACTAACACTCATTCATGTTAAGAGAGGACCCTTACATTTTAGAATGAACATAGATGCTCTCATACTCTCTACCAGTCCTAATAATGATTGTTTCAAATATGAGGTGGAAGAAGAAGATGATAACCATGGAGATGATCCTCCATAATTTTATGACGGTGTCTTCATGACTATCAGTCGTATCAATCATGTAACTCTAGGAACATAAGAGGACCCATGACCATCATTGATTAGCATCTCCATGCCTTTTAGGGAGCAAGACATGTATATATCATTCTTTTAGTAGATCCATAATGTGTTAACATGAAATTATAAAGATATTCATGGGCAATACCTTGATGTGGCTACCCTTTTCCTAGTCTTTCCAGACGATCAATGAGTTTTGAAATAGGTATCCATGAAAATGAATCCCTCACATTCTTCTAAGGAAGAATAAAAAGTTGATAAGATTATCAAATCCATCTTAATTCGAGAGTTGAAATACACAAAATGTATTTTAAACATCTTTAATATTAAGAAAAGTAATTTTAAAATCAATGTTTGTATCAATTTTAGTGACCTCAGCTGAAATTTCTTGAAGCATTGTTTCCTACTTTGGATAAAGTAAATCCTAATCAATGAAACTATATGCTTTTGATACTTTTCCATTATGAAGGAGTACTCAGAGTAAAGTGAGATCAAGATTTCACCTGAAGATGAGGAAGAAACTAATTTTGGTGTTCTTGAAGGGATATTTTTTTTCATTTTATTACCTTTTGATTAAAGAATGTCAGTTCTACCTACCAAATAACTATTAATAATATATTTAATAACTCTTTGATAAAAAACATGGAATTCTATGTCAATGAACAATTGGTTAAATATTTATAATTTCACGATCATCTCTCTAACAATTAAATAGTCTTTTGAAAATTACATTATCGCATCATGAAAATTTTCATCTAAATTTTCATTTTAGGGGTGGATCAGCAAATTTACTTAGAATTGTGATTCACCACATTGAGATTTAGGTTGTCCCCAAAAATAAAACTATGATCTTCATGATGTATCCTCATTGAATACTTAATGATTTGATAGGGATCAAGGGATGCTTTATTTACACTAGCTTCTTTATATCCAATAAAAGTAAAAAATGATTCCCTATAAGAAGTTAATGAAGAGTAGAGTTATTTATCAATGGGATAAAGAATACTAAGAATACTTTAAGATACTCAAGAAATATTTTTTTCACCCACCAGTCATAATGCTACCAATATAAGTGAACGCACTCACCCTATATCTGTCCATTATAGAGTGATTACTCAAATCCCATCTCAAATAGGGAAATGAAATAGATAAATAAAATAATCTCGATTTTTTCAACAAGAAATACCAGAAATTGAGAATAGATATTATAATATCAAGAAAATTTTTATTGCATTTTTTTCATTACAAAATCTAATGAACTACTTGAAGCACTGTGAAGCCCACATAGTCTCTCATATTTACCCACCCAAGTATATTCTTGGCCACCCTATTTTCAATAGGAATTTTTCATCGTGCGTGTTCATCATGTAACAATATGAAATTTTAATCATGTCATTGATGGAAATTAAAGGGGAAGCACTATCCAATTTCCTCGCAAACAAATATTCCTCAGAAAGCAAGTCTATAAACATAATTCTCCCCTAAGAAGAGTTTTTCTATACCCACAAAAAACCCCAATCAAGGTAGATGCGGTATAATGAACCCCCCATAGTCTTACCGAGAAATGTATTTAAATACTGATGCACAATTGAGTAGCACTAGGGATTTGATTTGTCTCCCCAAGCATGTACATTCTTCCCTATTCCTTCCTATTATCTGATCAATACACAAAAAATGAGGTAGAGTACCAATACTTTATCAAAAGTTTGGTGAAATCCTTGACGTTTTAGATATCCAATTTTTATGACATTGGTAATTAAAAATAGGTTATTAAGTAGATCAATGTGGGATAAACTACTAATAAGGAATATTTAACTCCTCTCATAAAATATGTAAGGGGATTTATAGTAATGTTCCCTTTTGATCTGAATCCAAATCACATCCCCCACTCACAAAATGCATATGTTGATGCATGGTCTGATGCATCCAAAAACCTATATGATCCTAATTAGGAAGATATACTCTTCCACATCAAACACCTAATGGTATTTTCCCAGGTCATCATCAAATAAATAAATGAGATCAATAATATTAGTTTTTCCCAAAGGTGTGGTGAGATGACATCCACAATTGGATAAATGAACTCCATAATGGACCACCACTAAATAAGACTACCCCTTCCATATGAGATAAAAATAAATAGATCCAACAATGAGCAATAAGAGTAACCCTTTATGACATTCTGAATGAAAATAAATTCCACTATAAATGTATCTTTGTTAGAGTGATCCTCTATTGGATCAAATAAAAAGAAACCCCTAATATAATGTTAAAATTCGATGAAAGATCTTCCATCACCCACTAGTTATGAGCATGGTCTTCCCCCAAAATATAGACGATTGGTTATTTCTATCCAGTGATGACATAATACCATATGAATTGTTTAAAGTCATCAACCCCATTACCTTGGTTCTGGTACCTTACTTTATTACATTGGCATGAGATACAAGAAATTTCATCCCAAATAACCGAATAGTTTATTAGATTTGAAAATCTAGATACAAACATAATTGGTAAATTTTAACAAGAAATGAAATAAAACATAGAAACTCCTTTAGTAAAATCCTTATTCTCTTAGATTATCCATGCATATAAATAAAACTATATATTTTTGAATCCTGGGGAAAATAGAACAAAAGAAATGGGCGAGCATAGATACACAGTAAGGGTATGAAATATAGAATATGTTATCAAAAATAAATGTAAAAAATAAGATAATATGTATAAATAAAAACACATTACATTAAGACATAATCTTGAGAATAATATGATAGGAATAATATATGATTAAAAAATCCATATAAATAATCATATGAGAATGAATCTTAACCATGGATATTATAATAGTCAGATAATAACATTGATTATAAATTAATAATATCATAATGTTTTAATAAAAAAAATATTGGAGCCCAGATATATAATTATGAGGCATCAACCCAGAAATTGAAAATAAATAGTCAATGCCTCAACTAAATCCATATCTTAAAATAAATGGGCAAGGCCTCGACCAGGTAAATATCTAGTTTCTCTCTTGAGACCTACTGAATAATTGAGGGGATATAGTGGTCCCTAACCAACACTTACTAAGTTGAATGTATTCTTCATATTAATGGGGTGAAACAACATATACATATGACATGTAAATAACTTTCCCCTGTTAGTAAACATAATCACTGAAAATATTGAGTAATATGGTGAATGATATCAAGATAATACATCCATAATGAAATTGAACATAAACCATATAATAATATATGGTATATGATATCATAAAATATCAATCCCAATTAATCACAATATTCAACATTGTATTTTTTAATAGAAGAAGATACTTTAATAAAATCATCGATTAATTATTGTGAGAAATACCCATTTTAATTTGGATAGAAGAGTTATTTTAGAAAATAACTTTTATTTTTCATAATAACATATTATAAACACGTATATCCTAGGAAAGAAGAGGGAGGGAAAATGATATTAAATTTTACGCATAAATGATTTTCATCTGAAGTGAAAACATGTAAAAATATCATTTATGAATCATTTGAAATGAGCTTATTTAGTGTTGTTTAAGGTAAAATACTAAAGAGTCTTTAAAACAAAAAAAAACAAAAAATTCAATATAAGCAGAAATAAAAAAAATAAAGTATTTCATGATAAAATGATTGTGTTTAGAGAAATAATGGTGGATTAAAATAGAATATGGAGTGTACTTGGATATGGGTAAGAACATGTGAAGTACCCTTTAACAGAGCTTTCTTGTCATGAAGAGTTTTGAAGGGAACCTTATAAAATATAGAATTACCCATCAAAGAATGATGAAATGATATATATACATGATTTTGGAACATATAAACAAAATTAATAAGATTTATATAACAATAAATATGTATTACATTAGGTTAAATAGAAAGAAAGTTTAACTCGAATGAAAAAATGGAGGTACGGGGAGAATCCCATTCCAATTTGAAAATAATCTAACCATATTCCCCATAAAATTAAATATCATAAAATATGACATTGAATACCATAAATATAAAGTGATTAATGATATGATACATCAATGGTCAGTTTATAAATGGAAAACAAAACAAGTAGTGGTGAATAAGTCATATCTCACAGAAATAAATGTGACATGAGAAAACACTTACCCTATGTCCGAAAGTGTTCTACACATGGAATTAATAACATAGATTTCAAGATTTTATTAATTAATAATTTAATTAAGAACTTATTTTTCATTTATTTTATTTATTATATTTTTATTAATATCATTTATGGATCTTTTTATGATATTTAATATTCAATTTTGTCATTATAGAGTTTTCATCTCCTTGGATTGCATGATTAGTTCACTTGTATACATGTATGAAAGATAAGCTGAAATGGGAAGAGTTATACATAATGGATATTATATATTATTAATGAACATATATAATATTTAATGGTCTTATATATATCATTTTTTTTCTTATATGAGGATGATTCATTAGATAAATCATTAATGATAACCATTTAGAATATTTTCGAGTTTTTTCATTAATTAGGAACTAGTTTTGTCTTATGAAATAAAATTATGTATATATACTAGTTAGAAAACATTAAATATGATGTATTAAATATATTAATGTATTTTTTAAACATAAAATTATTTTTATGACCATCCTTGAAGGGGTAATTAAAAAATGAAAACTCTTTGTTCATGAAGGTGGTAAATCGGCACCTCACGGATGATGTTTTCATTTTTAGAATAAAAAGGGGAATATATAAGAATTTATGGGTGATATATCATTAACATAATAAAATTATAGTATATATAATATAATTTAGTTATCATTAATTTCTATAAATAATAGGTAATGAAAAGATAAGAAAAAAAAAGAAACTTAAATTAAATTAAATGATGGAAAGCTGATTTTACCTTTCAAATTCCTCTCCTTGAGAACCCCCTTATGAAACATAGAAATGGTATTTTGGGTGAGAAAAAACAAACCATAAAATGTGAAATAATTTCGGGATAGGTATTGGGTATAAATTGTAAGAGCTTACAGACTTGAAAGGTGTGAGGAGACGATATGGGGATGGGTGACATTTATAGTGGAGGAGAGAAGTGTTTTCTAATTATTTCAGTAATTTGTTTATTATTTTTATATTAAGACAAGAAAAAGTTTTTATTATTGATAATAAATTGAGTAGTTAGTTTTAGTGTGTTCTAAATAATGTTTTCATACATCATTCAAGATTTTTTAATTCATTTATTTGGCATAAAATGTACAATACTGTAAAATATCGTATCTCAGTATTCATAAAAAAATTAACTTTTTCAAAAAAATCCCAAAAATTCACCATAAATTATTTTCTTTGTGTGGAATTAAAAAATTTACTCCATTTTATGAAAATTGATTTATAAATATGTAAAATTTAATTTTTAGTTGAAATAATCTGTTATCTAAAAAATTTCGATTTTAAAATTAAAACTCATTTTAGACTCTTTGACAAATTAATTAAGGTATTATAAAATTATATTATAATAATAAGGCAAAAATAAAACTTTAGGAATCTATTTTATGAAAATAAACAATATTGTAAATCATTATTTTAATTATAATATTGTAAATAAACATTTATGTTTCAAAAAAAATGTCCACACATAACTTGTTATGTTTAAAGCATTTATGTGCATATTCAAGGATATAAATTAAAAAAATTCATTCGTAAGGTACCCAAATTTTATTTATACTTATATAGGTTTAATTACTATTCTATTGTCTATATTACTATTCCTGATGGTCACAGTACTATTCCAACGACTGGTTTTAACCTTGGTGTTGTGTCAAGAACAAACTAACAAGGATATTAAATTTTTTAAGATACACAGCAAAACCACTACACCAAATTTAGTAATTAGTGGAGTATTTTTAAAAACATTAACTAAAACATTTTTTCTAACTTATTCCACATCATCCAACCCCTCCCCCTCATCCCCATACCCTGTGAAACCCTATTACTCTTTTCAGGTCGTGACCCCAACCCATTGCCATCACCCTTCACCCCGTCACCACTGAATGGATCTCGGTCAACGTCGCCCCCACCCCATGAACCTGAGACCCCTCCCCCTCTTCTATAACCCCAAAAAAACACAATCCCCCTCAATACAACCCCCTTTTCCCACTCATTTTCTTCTACCTACTTTGTCATCGTCCCCTTCACAACCCATCGTGTTGACCCCCTTCTACCCCTAACCACTCACTGTTTACTCTATTTCCATCACCTACATACCCCCTCAAGTTGTCCCCCATCCCCCTTCTGGTTTATTTGAGTGGTTTCTATCTCCCTACGTTATATTTTTGATGAAAAATTTAATGATTTGGTATTTTTTAGGAATTATTGGGTGATAACTAATATGAGTTTTGATACCATATTATTTTGGTGTTTTATTTTTTGTCAATATTCCTAGAATATCAAAGTAACCCTATGCATGGTTTTCAAAAACCCTTTTTTTTGGGAAAGGGAAATAAGAAGATTTTTTATTCTTAATGTTTTTATCAATAGAACCTCATTTTTTTGTTATTTGATTTCATTTTAGTGTTTTCATATTTAATATAATGTGGTTTCTTTTAGTTGATATTTTACTCTTACTTCTTGGGATGATAATATTTTCTGACCCTCCACTGCATCTTTATCATATAAAATGAAATTATTTAGTATTTTTTTGACGTGTTGAGGGACCACTAATATTAATCTTATTACCATATTGTGTTTATGTTGTAATATTTTTCAACAAACATGGGATATCAATGTGGATTGAAGAAAATACAAAATGAATAATAATTTCTTGGATGAGAGTTAAAGATCCAATTAATGTTGAATGTAATTGAGATACTAAGAATGTTTCATTCTATACTACAATTTTTATATGTGCGGAAAAACATATTGTAATACCTTGTTAATGTAATAAGAAAATAAATTTTGAATTTTAGATGTTTTGTGTTTAGTATTTGGAGATCTAATGTCAATTGCGTAACAAGTGAAAGATTTAGATACGAGTATATGTTCTAGTCGGTCAAAGATTCTATAATAATACTGATGTATAAGGTGACTCTGCTTGAATATAAAACCATGTGTATAATTAAAATAACTTATATAATTAAGTAATTCAAAGTGATAAAATAATTCTATGACCTTATTTGTAATGAAAAGTAGTGATGGAACATTAAAGAGTTATATATAACAAGTAGATCATTATTAAAAAATATTTACAATGAATGTGGACTAACAAGAGATTAGATAATGGAATTATTTTTTTAACATCTTAATAATGATGTGAACTTCCCAAAATCCCAACTAGAGATACATACACTTAAGAGTTTGACTATTATTAAATAAAAATGTGAAATAATTTATTATGAGAATATTTTTCAAAACTTTGTTCGGGAACTATGATATGTTAGGATGATGCACATTATAATATTAATTCCCTTATACAACATTTTAGGATTGTATAATATGATTTTTTTTTGTTTTTTTAATAGTACAAAAAATTACCACAATGTTCAAAATATGAAATTATTTTAATTCGACATGATTGTGATAACATTTTTATAAATATTGGGGGTTTTAAGAACTCTTTATCTCAATGGAAATAGTAAAATATATTTTATATGTGGATCGACCAATATGTAAAAGGAAAAATCATAGAGAAAATTATCATTGGATATATTATGATATCCATTCTCCAAAACCGGACATTGGTTTTCTTTGCAATCTTGATATGTGATGATAGATTTTCAAACAAATGGGATGAGATTATAAGGAATACATTTTTATTTTTTATTCATGTTACCTAAGGATCTATTCCCAATAATCCTATTAATATTCCTCTCTACCATTAAATATCCCACATTCCTAATCCCCCCCCCCATTATCCATTTATATGGATATAATCACTCACCTCTATAAAATTTATTCAATGTGAGATTATAGAGGAAGTTATGAATAATATAAATTAACTATGCATATTAAAGAGTAACTCAAAATATAACATCATCTGGTCAGCTATGATAATAACTGTAAGTTACGATAGTGACCTTTGAAATGATGAAGGCCGCTTTTATTAGAGACATTAGTCAAGACCAAAATTGGAAATAATGATTGTAAAAGAAACATTCAAGTCTTGTTTTTTGTCACATTTCAAACATTATCAGTCATTCATTTATGTCTGATTTTTTAAGTAATTTCAAAACCAATCTAGTTGGTTCAAGGTGTACCAACATTAAATAATGAAAAATAGAATGTTACATTCATAAATATAATCTATTAGATCACCACTAGGAATATTATTCATGATTTATTTTCTTTTGGAATTTTTATTTTTTCGTACTTATAATTATCTTCTTATAACATCATTGGTTTTTTTTCACTTCCATTTATATATTTTCCTACTTATTAATAATTTTTAGGATTTAATTTTTTTTGAATAAAATTTAGTTACAATGTGATATGGGTATAAGCTATATCTCATTATTGAGGAACACAAATCATTTTTCTAAGGGTATGGATGAGTTTTTAGATTTTTCAATTTCTAATTGATCTGTTGATTGGATAATAAGTTTTACATGTCCTAAATGTAAATTTATAAGATTCATTAAGAGAGATGATATTTTTGAACACTTTATATTCAATTAATTACATGCTCAATATTTTTGATGGATTTAGCACAATGAATTTATTGTTATAGAATTTTTGAGAACTGATGTCAGTCAAATGAATGAGTTCCCAACTTCATCAACAATGGAAAATGAAATAAAAAACCTAATAAACAATTCATTTGGAATTAGAAGACAAAAACATCAAAATCGAAACAAATGAGAACAACCATTTGATGGTGCTGAAAATAAAAACTTTGCAACTAATGTTTTTATGACTATAAGACTACCAGATCAAGATTTCAACATATTATTATATTCTTCTCTTGATTATGTAGTGAATAATGTAATATAAAAATCCATTGATCAGAAAAATAAATTTTATGGTTCAGTTGACGAAGGAAATGAAGAGTTTCATAGTGGATGAATGAAATATTCAAAACATCATTTTCATATGAAGTTGTACCATATCAAATTCATATGTGGAATTTCAAATAAGGTGATGTCAATAATATTGTAATCGTTGTGTGATTTATTTTCAGAATAAAAGATCCCTGAGACTTTTTATGTTATGGAAAAAGTTATTAACAATCTTGGTATAAATTATACAAAAATACCAGTGTGTCCCAAATTTTGTATGCTTTATTGGGGAGAATATTGAAGCATATAAGACTAAAAAAACTTTATTCTTCTATATGGCTGTCAATGGGTGATGTTTGAAGTCTGAATCAAAAAACTACCATGAAAAAGAAAAAAAGGATCACACTTACAAATTTCCTACATTACATTCTTTTAAATATATGATTTTAAAGATTATTCATGTCATCAAAAATTGAGGAACGCAAGAAGTGGAATTATATAGAAAATAAAAGTCATGGGTTAATGCGACATCCAAGATATTCACAGTCTTGGAAGAAATTTGATTCATTTCATCCAAATTTCTCATCTGATTCAATTAATGTTATATTGGTATTTCTAGCCATTAGATTCAACCCATTTGGGACTTTGTGCACCAGTTATATTATTTGGCCTGTTTTTTAATCCCTTACAATCTACCTCTGTAGATGTGTATGCAAAAAATTTATTTTATAATTTTGATGATTATTACTAAAAAATGCCTAGAAATTATATTGATGTATACTTACATCCTTTAATTGATTAATAACATGAGTTATGGAGAAACGATGTTGATGCATATGATGCATCTTCAAGAACAATGTTCTAAATACAAGATGATCTAATGTGGACCATCAGTGACTTACTTGGATGTGGTAATTTAGCTTGTTTGAATACAAACATGGGTTGAATAGTTCAATTTTAAATTTTATTTGGATCCGGAATGAATACCTTAGAGTGGAAATGGTGATTCCTGTGTCATCGAATAATTTTCAATACATCTCATAGATTCTGGCTGAACAAGTCCAAATTCAATGGTTCTATTGATCGTAGACCACCACCAAATTTTTAATAGGTTATGAAGTATTGGGAAAAGTTGGAAATTTTGAAACAAAATTTGAGAAGGTGTATCATTTGTATTATAGTGGAAAATGATTTCAAAGTGCATCGTCAAGTGAAATTGGAATGCCACAATAGAAGAAACAAAGTTTATTATTCAAAAAAATTATTGGAAATTTATTTTTTTGTTGAATAATCATGATGTGATATATATTGATAATATTTCTGTGATAATTTGATCTTCAAATAGAATAATGAGTATTGAACATTGAAAGATCATCTCAATTCTTGGAAACACTTAAAAGCAATGAACATAAAGATTGATATCAGGCCACATTAGAATAGAAAGTAAGATCTGATAATTTTTTCAATGAGAAACAGGGATAAAGATACATTCCTTTAAATTTGAAAACATGGGATAGTATTTTATAGGAATTCATGTAATATCTAATGGTGTGTTGACTTAATGTATCACATGATACATGGATCTAAAATTCATAGTTCACATATTCTGTTACAATATTTACTACCATTGGAATTACGTGCATTATTATCTAAAAAGATTAATATTGTTTTACTCAAATATTTCACATTATTTAGAAAAATATGTGAGAAAAACTACAAAAAATTTGATCTTTACAACCATCAGGAAATATTTTTAGTGACACTTTGTGCAATCCAGATTATATTTCCTCTGTTATTTTTACTATAATTATCCATTTAACTCTCCATTTGGTTGAGGAAGCTAAATTAGGAGTCCCCATATATTACAGATATACGTATCCAATTGATATTTACTTTATTTATATTTTTTTCATTTATGTTAACAATTATTTGTCCTTCATTGAATACTCAATTATGTTTTTTCGTTTATTTCACAAATATATTAGGAAATTGAAGTCATACGTGCAAAATAAATCTCAAACTAATGGAAATTTTTAAGAAGGATATTTGGTGGAGGAGTGTATTAAATTTTATTCAATATACTTGGATGATATTGAGACAAGATTCAGTCAATTTTGGCGTGTTGAAAACACATTGACAGGCTCTCAACTACATGGTAAATAAAAAACCATTCTTGTTATTGGCTTATCATTTAGGAAGAGCTCAAATGTTACAATAAAAGAAATATAATTATCACTGGAACATACATATGTGTTGGTGAATAGTGAGATTCCAGATCCATTTATTAGATATTTGAGGATACAAAAAATGGATGATGAGATGCTGAGCCCAAAATGAGAAATATATAACAAAATCCGTTAATAAAGAGAATGTAGAATGGTTTGAACAACAGGTAAGTTCATAAACTGTGAAATCAATACAGATATTAGGTTGAAACATATATTTTGTAAATATAATAATGTATATTAATATTTTTATATCATTAATACTAATACTCAAGCTTAGTTATCAGAAGATTTTATGTTTCGTTCTTGAGGTCCTCGAAAATAGGCAGGAAAGTTTGATTCTTACAATGTGAATGGACATAAATTTCATAAAATCGATCGAGAATAGGGTTTCAGAACACAAAATAGTGGTATATTAATTTTTTCCAAATTGGGATACTATGGACAGTTGACTTATATTTTTGAATTAAACTACAATGGGTTTTTTTTCAGTTTTTTAATTATAATTCAATTAGGTCAATTTTATCTAGGGTGTTAAAAGAGGTTCCTTGAAATTTACTTATGTGAACATCTCTCACATGATGGATGTTGGTGGTTGTGAATTACATTATCTTTATATCTTATCATCATAATAAAATATTGTATATTATGTGTAAAATGTTGCAGATTAATAGGGGAGTGTAGTTTCTCACATAAAACAAAGAGACTTGTATGATATGGAAGATAGAGTCTAAGAATAGACATTTTCCATTGAATCCAATCAAAAAAAAGAGAACTAATTTTTATATCATGTTATTTAAAATATTTGTCTTGCAAGGCTATATTATGTAGATGATGTACTGATGGAGCAGGAATATTACATGATTGAAGGAGAAACTAATTTTTCATCAATTCATCCTTTTATTAATCAACAATTTATTTCATTTGTAAAATAATTCATTATAATTGTTATGTATATATTTTTTTTGTCAGTATAGTTCATTTGTTATCATTTATAAATTTCTTCTATATGATGATTTGGAAATATTGTCACATAAGTTAATTATATTTGATTAAATGACAATAATTCCAAGAAGGAAACATTATATTGATGCAAATCGACCCTCAATAGGCATTCCCTCGACCATTACTTCATATGATGATCCATATGCCTACCTACCTATAACTTCTGAGACACCATCCTATTTCCCCCTACACTATCTCTCACACCCTCCATCAGCGTCCCATCAGTAGATCATCGAAATCCTCCCCATTCAGCAGCCACTGTAGTGAGGTATTAGGCCACTCCTAGTTCTTCACGGGGATATTGGACTGTGACTGTTTTAGGTACAAATTTTAATATGAATAATGTTTTTATAGTTTATTTTATACTACAAACGATTTTTTCATAATAGATGGAAACAATGCTACTGTGGAGAAAAATATGAAAACTTCATATATTTGGAATCTAAACAAACTAATGATTGTTGTATCATGTGACTAATATAGGGTCTCTATGGATTCCTACATGGGATTATTTCACTAGATTATAGTCTAGTTGGCGGTGGAGCTGGTCACCCTTATGATTATGTATAATTATTTGAGGCATGTCCTTATATTGGAAAAATGAAATTTTTGATTAACAGATAATGTAAATTGTAATACATTGTGGTGTAATTGAATGTCATTATGTTATTAAATTCTAATATTTTCAAAATTAATCTCTTTTTAGAACCAATTGGTTGATTTATATCATAAGACTACCAGATCTATCCCCAGTGATATTGCATCGGTGACTGGTGATTAACATGTAAATCACACAACTTCAAAATCATTTGGTTTACCAAACTTTTTAAGTTTTATGTATAAATAAAAATATAAAACACTATTTACTTTTCAATAAAAATTTCTTATAGGAGCTAGTAGTAGGATGTAGAGATGATGATTGAGATGGAGAGGCTAATGAGAAGAGCTCATATGGTAATTATTAGTGGTTTTTAGATGTCTTGGACTAATATGGGATGAGAGGGTTTGATGATGTATCATTTTTGAAATTGATCTAAAACCATTTATAGTTAGATGTAAATAAATATACTTGTTTATTCATTTAATATTTATAATATATTTGTGATTTTGTGTGTTTTTTGATATGGATTTTCTGTGCTACTGATAGGTGATACACATGGTTTTCATTTTTTTTTCAGGGTAGTTCTGGGGAAGCAGAATCTAAAACTAGCATTTTTTTTGTAAATAAACATTTAGTAGTGGTTTAAACAACCACTAAATGTTGAATATTTTTATTCTACGTTGTCAAAACTATTTCTATGAGATGATGGTATTTTATGGATGATAAAACCACCACTATCTATGATGTTCTATTATTTAATAGTGGTTTCAGTCGTTCTAGAGGTAGTTTTGTGGTGGATGTTTTTTGGGGTTTAGAAGCTTCTTTAAACACCGTAAAATCATCATTATTTTTTCCCAAGAAATAAATTCTAAAAATAAAATAACCACCTCAAAAAACTCTTTCTACGATGCCTACCAAAAACTACCACTAAATGAAATAATCCTCTATGTATTGAAGGCTGACACCAGATTTAGGGGCGGTTTTTTTAAATTATTTCAAAACCATGTAATGCTAGTTTAAACAACTACCAAATCAAAAAAAAAATACTGCCGATACTCAATTATTATAAGTATTGATGATATTGGGGTATTACATTCTCCACTCTTACAAAAAATCCATCTTTGAAATTTCTAGACTATCACCTAAAAATATATACGGGTAGTTATTCATCCTAATTTCATTTGGTTCCCATGAAATCTCTTTAATGTTTTTATTTTCCAATGTAAATTCACCACCATAGTAATATGATTCTTCAAAATATATTATTTAGTGTCCAAAATATAGATATTTTCTTCATAGTAATATAAATCAGGTTCCAATTCCATTCTTCAAATGTGAGGATATCTATTGGGTCTAACATGTACTTTCTTAAAAAAGAGATATAGAACACATTTTGTAATTAGAAAGGCTAGGAGTAATCACCGAACTATTATCCATATATCCAATTCTATATAGTATTTAAAAAGGTAAAATTCACTTAGGGATCATTTTCCCTTCTTTCAAAATATTATGACACCCTTCAACAAGGATACCTTCAAGAAGACATGGTATCGCACTTGAAATCCCAAATATTTCTTCATTTATCGACATAACACTTTTTCCTACGTTGTGCTACATTGATATGTGTATGAATAGTCTTTAACTTTGTCATTGTTTCCTCTACATGATTTGGGCCTAAAATATTACTTTCACGAAGTTCATTCCAACAAGTTGGTGCATGACATCTCTTTTCACACAATACTTCAAAGTGTGTCGTTGGAATACTTTAATGGAAAATTTTATTTTTGGAAAACTCTACCAATGTTGAATACTGATCCCACATGTCTTTAAAGTCAAGTGAGAATGATCTCAACCTGACTTCTAATGATTGTATCGTCCTTTTTGACTACCAGTTAGTTTTATGGTTATAAGCAGTACGCAACTGAAGCTCAGTATCCAATTTTTTATGAACACATTTCAATAATTTTGATGTAAATCATGGATCACAATAAAAAAAATTAAATTAAGTTCCCCATAATTTCTTAAAATTTTATTACTATAAAGTCAGGCAAGGCCCTCTAATGGAATATCCTCCCTTATAACAAGGAAATGTCCATATTTGGTATGTCGGTCAATAATTACACATATTTCATCATTATATATTCGTGTTTTTGTAAATATAGTCACAAAATTAATATTAAGTTCATTCCATTTCGAT
This sequence comes from Viscum album, assembly GCA_963277665.1. Taxonomy (NCBI): domain Eukaryota; kingdom Viridiplantae; phylum Streptophyta; class Magnoliopsida; order Santalales; family Viscaceae; genus Viscum; species Viscum album. The sequence goes on from OY728152.1 coordinate 1,915,113,511, forward strand.
GCAGAAATAGTAATAGGTTTCATGCCTCTTTTATGATGTTTTCTTTCACCCTTCAATTATTTTCAAACTAAACATCTTGATATGTGATCATCAATTTCCTGCTTCATATCTCCAACCAGAAATGTTCCTTCCAATCTCTATACATCTTAGTGCTACCATGGTGTATAAATAATCTCAAGATACGAGAATCATCTAATAATTCCATTTTTATCATGGTTATAGATGGAACCAATATTTTATTTCTAAATTTTAAAATTCCATCCTCAAACACGAAGTCTTCCAACTTCCTATCACTCACAACATTAATATTTCTTAAAAAATATCATCTTCAGACTGAGAATTTTTAATCATTTATAACAAAGATGGTTGGGAAACCAACTGAAATATTAGTGTTGTTCCACCTTTCTTGATAATTCATTTATGAATCTTCAATAGATCCATGAACACAAGATCCCTTTAAATATGAAATTTTTTATAACTCAATGATCCTTTCTACTCAATGAATTTTCTAACATATTTTCTTGTATTGGGGGATACTATATTGAACAATCATAATCCATGAGTAGCTTAATCCATCTCGTTTTCATCACGTTAATTGCATTATATGAGTAGATATATTTAAAACATTTTGATCTATATATATCTCACATATTTCAACATAGAGATAGTGTCTCCATATCTATAGAGAAAATATTACAACTACTAACTCAAGATCATGAGTTGGATAGTTCTATTCATGTTATTTAACTTCCTTGATGCATGGGAAATAACTCAATCATTATACATAAGAAAATAGACAAGTACTTTCTTTTATGAGTCACTATAAATCACAAATCAAGCATTTCCCAATTGTATAGTCAAGATCAGATAATTCACTAATATTCTCTTAAATTACTTAAAGAATTACTCACACAACAAGTTCCAAATAAAGACGACCCCTTTATGATTAATATTGGTTAATGGGTTAGCTAATCAGGCCAAATTATGAACAAAGATGCAAGAGTAGCATTCTAGACCAATGAAACTACATAACTTAGTTATGTTCATTGGGGTAGGCCATTCTTGAACTGCCTTTGTCTTCGTAGGATTAACTAATATTCCATCATTAGACATAATATGGCTAAAAAAATTAATTGTTTGAATCCAGAAATAACACATGAAAAAATACATATTAACTATTTTATTATAAGGGTCTATAGAATAATCCTCATGAAATTATCATGGTACCCATATATTTTGGAATATATCAATATATAATTAATAAATACCACAATAAAATCATCATTTTATTACTTGAACACTTTTTTAATTAGATCCATAAAAACTGAGGGTGCATTAGTCAATCAAAATGGAATTAAAGTAAACGTGTAATGTCCATACCTAGTTTGAAATGTTATCTTTGGAATATATTTCTTCCTTACATGAAATTGAGGATATCCATATTTAAGGTCTTTAATTTAAATATATAGAGTTCTATGAAATTTATGAAATAAATAATCACTGTGAGAAAGATAATACTTTTTATTTATTTCAATAGAATTTTTTCTCTATAGTCGATGGGCATCCTCATGGATCCATCATTCTTCTTGACAATGAAAACTTGGGATCTCCATAGGGAAACACTGGTGTGAATAAATCCCTTATCACTCAACTACTCTAATTTTTTATTCAGATCCACAAATTCTATAATGGATATTCTATAAGGAGTATTTGATATTTCCCTTTGCATTGGGGGTTATATCAATTGAAAAATCAACTTCTAGTTATAAAGGATATCTAGGTAAATTCTCTAGAAATACATCAATGTATTATTATAAATTGGTATATCCTCAATTTGAATTTTTATTTCCTTAACCATATATTATGTTTTCTCTTCTCTATATGAATTTAATTTATAATAGCTACTAACTGTGGATCTATATATGACTCAGATGATGAAGTGTTCCCTATAAAGATGAGAACTTCTATACCATCATCATGAATCATAATTTCCTTATCATTGGAATAAATGATTTCATTATGATTCAAAATCCAATCCATACCACGGATAATGTCCAAATAAACAATAAAGATGTTGATAAAAAAAAGAAATTAGAGCACATTTATGTGTCATAATAGGAACTTATCAACACCTCTTGGTTGCAATAAGGTTTTTTCTAGGATTATTTACTAACAACTCCCTTGATAAAATTAATTAGAAATACCTAATTTTTAAAGAGAACTGGGAAGATATAATGGAGTGAGATGATCCAGAATCAAATAAAGCATTATATAAATTTGAGGTGATGATTAAAGTATCTCCACCACATCATTAGGCACTTAAACCTTAGCTATTGTGATAAAATAATCACATCCTTGATCTTATGGCTTTTTTACGGAAGAATCATTGATGTTTTAGAGAATAATTTTCATAGTGTACCATGTTCCTAAAACATTAGAATTGAACATTGGTAGCTTCTTTATTTCCTGTGAAATCATGAGAATGATTCCCTTTCTCACCTCACATGATGAAATCTAATTTTCCTTTTAAGAATGCACAAGTGTGTTTCCTTCCACAAGAATTTCACATTGGAGAATTCCTTTTTTTATTCTTCCCCTTTTCCATGTTTTTCTCTGTGACCCTCTTCTTCTCTTGTTTTCCTTTAATGTCACAATACATAGATAATTATTTATTTGTATTGATACCACATGAGACTATATATTCATATGATGAAAAATTTCAGGACACCAGTTCCCTTAATAGGAATGTTTATATCCCACTAAAGAATTGGTCAATGTTTTTATTTGGAGGATGTATGTAATACATAGAATGCATTACCAACCATGTAATGTTGGATTCATTATTTGAAGCATTTTCATCATCTTTTGGTCTCAGAATCAAGAATTATCTTTCCAAATCTGCTTTCTATTCAAGAGGGAAATATTTTTCCATGATTTTTGTTAATCCAACCATTCCCTATTTGTAATTAAATACTATTGATTTGTGTTTTGAATCAATTTCCATCATTTATCAGTATCTCTTGATAGATGATAATCTGCCATGATAACCACGACCCTTTCATTACATCAGAAATCAGGAAATATTTTCTACAAGGATCTTATCCATGGATTAGTTACAAATCCATTTGTAGTCCCACTGAATGAAAGAGGTTTTTATCTCATAAATTGGTCTAACATTGTTACACTGAATTTTGGATCCGGATACTCCATGAAAGTAAGTTTATTTATCATAACCTGAGTTAGCTTTCCCATTGTAGTTATAAGTTTCTAAACTCCATTTGCAGCCCCAACTCCAACATTACTATCTTAAATAGGAAGGAAATACCTACATGGAATACATGTGGTGATATATTTTCTATTCCTTCTACTAGTAATAATTTCTAAACAATGTCATGTAATAAATTAGTTTATGAGTCATAATGAATAATTTTTAATCTAGAAAAACACTTATCATAAATTGGAAATTTATACAGAGTTAATCTTATAATAATAAACATGGTTTCTTTGGGGAAATGATTACTTTTAAAGCCTTCAAAATGTTTTGTAAAAAAATGTGACTTATCCTAAGCATATCTCCTAGGAGTGTCAAACCAGGTGCACCATAAGGCACATTATTGTGTACCAAGTTACACTAATTCAAGATCGACACACCATGTCAAGGTTTTTACCCCTAGGTACATATGTGCCAAGACCACGTACACTTGTATTATCTAGACATAGATGTATTTCTAGGAAGCCCTCACACAATCACTACCTTAACAAAATTATAGGATGTTCTTCTAAGCTTATCCTTAAATTATATGTTAGGGTATTGTTACATAATCTTTGTTTTTTAAATCTATTTTATGATGTTTATACTCAAATTCATCTGATACCAACTTCAAACACCCCGACCCCAGTAACTTGGAGCGGGTGCCTTACTTTATTACCTTGGTATATGATACAACTGATCACATCCCAAAGAACTGAATAGTTAATTATCTTATAAAATACAAATACAAACATAATTGTCACATTATAACTTTAAATGAAATAAAACAAAAAAACTCCTTTGGTAACTTCCTTATTATATTATATTATCTCTATATGTTAATCATAGTATAAATCGTGGAATCTAGAAGAAAAATAAGAAAGGGGTTATCTCATAATCATAGTAAGGGTAAGAAATACTGTGTAAGTTATCATAAGTAAACATAAACAATATATAATGGTGAATACCTAAAAACACATTCCATTAAAACATAATATTTAGCAGAATATGGAAGGAATGAAGGATAATTAAATAATTCCATATAAATATTCATATGAGATTGAATATTTACCAGGGGTATTCTACTAGTCAAATAATCACATATTTTATAAATTAGTAATATCATAATGATTAAATATACAACGTTAGACATATGAAACCTGTCGTTTAGGTCTTAGGAAAGACGTATAAAAATAAATTGTCAAGGCCTTGTCCAAATCCATGTCTAAAAATAAATGGGTAAGGCCTCGACCAACTCCATATATAGTGTGTCTCATGCGACCTACCGATACATCGAGGGGCTATAGCGGGCCCCATCCATCACATACTAAGTCCAATTAAGTCATCATATTAATAGGGTGAAACAATATGTACGTAAGAAATTTATAGAACTTTCCCCAATCAGAAAACACAACCACTAACCATTCTTATTAATCTGGTAAATGATATCAAGATAGGACATCCACAGATTAACTAATCATATGCCATCTAATAAAATATAATAGGTTAAATCAGAATATATCAATCCCAATAAATAATAATATTCAATAGAGTGTTTTGAAATAGGTGAATATACTCTTATAAAATAATCAAGGAATTCATTGGAGAAATTTCGTTTTTTACTTTGGAAAGAGGATTTCTTTCAGAAAATGATTTTTATTTGTCATAAAATCAGATTATAAACATATATATCCAAGATAATAAAAATTGAGGATAATGAAATTATATTTGACACATAATTTATTTCCAAATAATGTAAAAACATTTAAAATAGTATTTTAGAAACATTATAAATGGTTTTTTTAGTGTTGTTTGAGGGAAAATACTAATGAATCATTAAAACATAAAAAGGAATAATTTGTGTATAAAACCAGAAATGGATAAATGTATTTTTTATTATAAAATGGGTGATTTTAGAATAATAACTTCTGATTAAAAAAATATTGAGTGCACTTTAAAATCAGTAAGAAACTGGGAACATCCCTTTAACCAGGATTGCTTACCGAGAAGAATTGTAATGGGAACCCTAAAAAATCATGTATTTACCATAAAAGAAGGATGAAATGATATGGATACATTAGTTTGGAACATATAAAAATAATTTTGAATAATTCTATAATAATAAATAAGTATTAAATTAGGAAAAATTGAGAGAAATGGTATCCCGAATGAAAAGTGGAGGTTCAGGGAGAATACCATACCACTTTTCAAATTGTCGAACCGTATGCCCTATTTAATTAATGATGTAAATTATGAAATTTAATACCATGAATTTAAATATATTCATGTTATGATTCATTAATGGGAAGTATTAATGTGCCACACATAAGAAAGATTGGTGAATAAGTCATATCTTATAAAAATAAAAGTGAGATGAGAAAACCCTTTCCTTATGTCCGAAAGTGTTTTGCACTTGTATGTAATGTCCTAGATAATGAAATTAGATTCATTAATAATTTAATTATGATATTGTTTATATTTTATTTAATTTATTTTAATTTTAATAATTTCATTTATGGAATTTTTTATGAGTTATAAGATTAATGTTTTTTTGTTCGGGATTGTTCATTACCATGCTTTTCATGATTGGTTCACTTGTAAACATGTAAAAAAGATCATGTGAAATAGGAATAGTTATCCAGAATTGAAATTATATGTTATTAATTATATTCCAGGATATTTTATTTTCTTATATAGAATTTTGTTTCTGGATTTGATTATGATTCCATAGATAAAGCGTTAATGATAACCATTTTGATTAATGTAGAAATGTTTCGATCCTCAAGAACTAATTTTGTCTTGTGCATTAATATTATTTACATTGACTGGTTATAGAACATTAAATAAGTTTAGTTACATATATTAAAGTCATTTTGTCCATAAAAATGTTTTTATGACCGTCCTTCAAGGTAGAATAGAAAAAACGCTTTGTCCACGAAGGTGGTAAATCGGCACCTCATATAGGATGTTTTTATTTTTAGATTAAAAAGGGTAAGAGAAGATAATTTATTATTCATATCCCATTAACATATTAAAATTAATATATATATATATATATATATATATATATATTATAATGGAGTTATAAATCATGTTGGGATATATACTTTAAGAAATTGATATGAAAATAAAATTAAAAGAATGAAAGGGGATTCTACCTCTCAAAATTTTCTCCATTAGAATATCCTTATAGAACCTTGAAATAGTCCTTTAGATGAGAAAAATTGGAAAATAATGTGGGGTAGAAGTTTATAATATGGATTGGGGTGAAATTTTATATCCATCAAGTCATGTAAGTTGTGAGGAGAATAGGTGCTAAGGGGTGGTATTTATAGTGGATGAGAGGGGCATTTTTTATTATTTTATTCATTTGATTATTTTTTTGATAAAGACAAGAAATAATGTTGATTATTATGAATAAATATAGTGATTAGTGAATTTGAGTTTTGAATAATGATTTCTTACATCATTCATGAATTTTTAATTCACATATTTTTCTTAAAATGATAAATATCATAAATTATTTTATTTCGTTATTCATAAAAAATAAACTATTTTATAAAAAACCCCAAAAAATAATCCTAACCATTTTGGATGTATAGAATTAAAATATCAATTCACATTAGGAAAATAATATTATAAATATTATAAATATAATTTTTAATTAAAAACATCATTTAATTGAAAAATATAAAATTTAAAATTATAACTAATTCTATGAAACTTTAAAAAATTAATTAAGGTCACATAAAATTATATTACAATAATTAGTTAAAAATATATTAATTTATGAATCAATTTTATGAAAATTAATTTTCTTTAAAAAAATTATTTAAATTAAAAAATTGTAAATAAAAATTTATGTTTCAAAAAAATATCGACTATTAATTTAAAATATTGTAAAAAAAAATTAGTTATTACATGATTTAATTATACCATATTTTCTTTTATAAGATACCCAATTTTTATTCAAAATTCCATGGGTGAAGTTACAATTCTATTGGTCAAATTACTATTCATAATGGTTAATTGCTATTCCAATGGTTAGTTTTTAACTCAGTGTTGTGTGAAGCATTAATTATCCAAGATATTAACTTTTAATTATGAAAAACCATAAGATATTTGGTTGTTACTGATTTCACTAAGAAGTTTCAACATTTTAAAATACATGAAAACATCATCCATCGTCTCTTAGATCTATTATATACTTCCAAATACTCTAGTTCAATTTCTATATGGGGAATTGATGTCATGGGTACAAATCCCCAAATTACATCCAATATGTTTTTGTACATTATAAAAACTATCAACTTCTTATCTAAATGGGTTGATGTTATACACCACAATGAATCATTAATGAATAAAATCATCAACTTCGTGATATAAAATATCATTACTATATTTTGGGTCCCAAATGCAGTATTGATAGATAATGTAACTAACTTATGTTCTTCTCAGTTTTTTCACTAAGAATACAACATTGAGTTTAACCAATCATCTCATTATCATGGAGAGTAAAATGGGTAAATAGAATATTTTAATAAGGATATATCAAATATACAATCAAAATTTGTGTACAACGACAAGAAATCATGTCTGGAAAATCTTTTTCATGCCATACGATATTTTCTTACCACAAATGACACCACCATGAAAGTGACATATACTCACATGTCTATAGAACATCGGTAATACTAGAAATAAAGGTCTAATTACCTATACATGAAATCATTATCTATAGTAATATATATCAGGATAAAGAATCACACAAGTGAGTTGATGAGTTGGATGGACTATATGTGAATTGATTTATTACATTTCATAATTAGTAATCCCACTAGAATTGGATTTTGAGTTCCTTCGACAATAAGGCCCGCATCTTAGCATTTCAGCAAGGAGAGCTAGAATGGGTTCTTAGAAACATGATGATAATAGGTAAGAATCCACCACAGTTGTTACCAATGTGGGAAGCACCATAAATAGTATATCTGGTAAACTCAAATAGATCTTTCTTTTTATCAATAATGGATGGGTAACACATCACCCCCTCCCCCACTAATGAAATTTTTTTTCAAAAAAGTATTAAATAAGTACCACATGAGAATACAAGTCCTTGGGGAATGAATCTAGAATTAATTGTGTCTATATCTTAGTGGACATACCCTAAACTGATCAACATCTATGTCCTAGAGGAAATAAGCTATACTAAATATCACCCATTCCCATGTCATATAATTTTAAACTACATGGTCACTATCCCCACTATATGATGATAAACTATGAGGTTGATGTCTATATTCTATGAATCTAAACATATCAGAGTGCATATTCCTCATGGAAAATTTACCCACAGAATGATATCTTTATCCATATAAAAGTTTCTCTAATAAATACTTCATATTCCATAGATAATTAATTCCTGTATTCCTCACGTGTGAACTAAACCAATGCAAGTAACTGCCATTTAAAAATGTACTTTCTAGTTTGATTACCAATTCTATGGGATATATAGTGAGATATGGTTACTCTTACAAATACCCAGTCACTATCCTCTCAATAAAAAAATGTACATCCCCCCTCCCTCCTATATATTAGTTGTATTTTTTATGATGTTTCTATACATGTTACCTCATTTATGAACCTATTCTTGAAATAAATTATCCCTACCCATATTTATGAGTCATATCTATGCAGGGGTATATTTATTTCTTAATACTTATTTATGGATTGATTATTATACATATAGGGTATGTAGTGACACCTTGGTACCAAATCATTGTCCTAGACAAAATGTAAGAAAATAACATCCCCCTATACAAAATTCAGATCTGTACAAGGGATTTTATTTCCAACAACTATTTGGGGATTGGTTTTTGGCCATTTTGGATACATATAAATTCATGAGTATATTTTCTTGGGACCAACTAAAGGTCCATCCCCATCATAACCTTCCCCATGATAAGTCACCCCCATTTTCATGAATAACCATGAAGATACACCCAAAAATAAAAACCTCTCCCAGTATGAGTCCCCATCGTCATCAAAATACAGTCAATAGTAAGAGACCATGTAGTTGGATGGTGGTGGTGAACATTTATTTTATGTAAATAAATCTCCATTTACCCTACATAAGATTTAGATTTGTGCATAGTACCTTTTATTTAAGAAAAATAAATGGATTTATTATTATCCACAAAAGATACACCATAACATCTAGATTCTCTAACCAGGGACCAGATGCAATCCTTAAAAAAATAATACCATATTTCTTCTTTGTATATTTTTCATATCTATACATGGGAGTGTATCTTGAATAATGTAGCCACATATTTAATTTTTAGATATAGATAAAGTATATTTTTCCACTTTCTCTTTTATGTGTTTTCCTCTTCTGCCTCACTAAATGGCCACACGATATGTGGAACCATCTATTTACATCCCCATATATATGAGACAATTATATATAGGGGAAATTATCTTGAAGAACTATGTATAAATTAATTCTTATTATCAGAGGGCGTATATTGATGCTTGGATATCTTATTCAAAGCCCAACAAAAAATTCAAAAATTCATATTCTAACCTTTTTGATTAAACAATTATGGTGATAATTTACTTACCTAATTGAACTACACTAAGTTGATTCTTAATCCTCATCCCCTTCACAAGATTCAAATATATTCAAGGGATAGAAAAAAATTATTGGGTATTGGTTGGTAGAAATTCACCTCCCCATTTACATGAGTTCAATATATGTAAGGATCCATTGTAAAACTAATTATGGATTGATTCCTATCTGTATTGGATATGTATTGATGACATGATTATCCATCATTATCGTAGACTCAAAATATAACTAAAATTATATACTTCTAAATAATATAATATAGATATATATATGGGACAGACTATATAATAACTATGCATGGAATGATTATAGTCATTATAGGTTAGGTAGTGATATAGAGATATCCTATCGCGAGCCCCACCATAATTTCTAAAAAATTGCCATTTCCCTTTGCATTTGAGCTAGATCCATGAAGGGGTTTTATTTGAAAATGGTATATTTCGATTGGCTCCACCCATAATATGTTCATAATGATATCCATATAATACCACCCATATAAAATTATAAATTCCCCCAGCTCAACTTGGTTCTAGATCAAATCACTCATCATCCACAATAGGTCTCATAGGTTTCCAATACATAGATATATTCTATTTTTATCAAGCATGAATAAAATACATGAAAACCATGAAATTGGAAATTAACCTCCTCCTCTAAATGGTCACGATCTATATGGGGTTCATTATTGTGGGTTCTCCCATTAATATAATAATACTATGGTTAAAAGTGACCCATTTTTCTTATCCCTCTTTATCATACATCCTTAGCTAGTTCAGTGTGGGTTTTTCTCTGTTCACGTATTTATGTTCTCACTGAGAATGAATCTTCTAAGTTTATTGGTCATGGATGGTCAACCATTGTTAGAGTAACTAGGATCATCAGAACTAAAGATGAGAGTTCAAAATGGTTCACCTTGAAATACCCTAAAAAGATCAATAATCTCATAGTATGGGATAGTCGTTTTACCTATGCCTGATCCAGATACATGGAAGTCCCCCAACATAGTGTTATGAATATATATCATTAAGAAATTTTAAAATTACCCTATATTTAATCCATGTTTTTTAAATTAAATTATGTAGCATAATGTCTTTATTCCATGACCCTAAACTAAAGAACAATTAATTCTTATTGAATGATCCTAATGTACATGACAGTTTCATCCTTGTAACATTATTTTAAACTTAAAAGATCTTCATCCATTATCACTCCTCATAAAATGACTATAATATCATAACTATTGTAAATTGAAACTTAAAATACATTAAATACCAATTTTGAAACTCACAATTCATAAAAATTACTTTACTTATTGAGTAATTATGTTTTTGAAAACCATCTATGGTCCTTAGAATGAAGTGTATATTTTTTAGAGGAACCCTCTACCTGACTATTCTTGATTTTGATATGTATATGAGATTATGTTCTATCAACAAGAGGAATAATGTCATTGAATAATTATCCTTTAAACCTTGTGAGTACTGATGAAATAAAAATAGAGTTCATCACCCTAGAGTGATTCATAGGCATCCCATGCATGTTTATCCCATAACATTACTCATGATTATAGAAAGTTGGGACACGATTTACATCGTATTAAACCACCATTAAAAACTATTTTTGGATTACTCTTGACCTCAAGAGTCTAAATTATTTTTAATTCCACACATCTCCCTCATATCCCCACATCATGAACATGAAATGGTGCTAACTTTAGTTAAATCTTTACAACATTAAAATTGATTCCTTGATGGTCTAAATCAAAATAACCTAAAATACAAGTGAATGATATATTGTAATTTTATTTATATAATCCTAAAAATGGTAGAATAAGAAAAATTCAATTATCCACTCGCTAAACACTTCATCTTCAGGATAATGGAAAAAATTTAGAGTGAATAAAAAGAAAGGAAGAAAGCTTGCAGGGTCTATCCTAAGAACCCATAAAAATATGATCCACGAACATTAGAGACTTTTGTTATATAAATTCATTAGATAAATGACTCATCACATTTCTTAACCACAATAACATGTTTAGTACTTAGTGAAACAAATTTTATGGTCCAAAAACCCTCCTTGGATAGACTTTTCCCCATAAAATACTTCATTCTATAGGTGTTTAAAACTATGGAAATCTTACATGGCCCTTGTAAAAGTGATTTTTTCTATTTAAGGGACCCTTATTCTGGAATATTCAAATAATCCCATATTGGATCCCAAATAAGTTCCTATAGTCTTTCAATGTTAGGCATATTTTCTGTGAAAATGGGTCCTCTAACCCCTTTGAGCCCTGGAAACAATACAGTAAAACTCATAATCCTAGAGTGATTCATGAGTATACCTAACATATTCTTACCATATCACCATCATTGGTAAATCTATATGATATATGATTTACATACCCCATTATCCAACATTCCATGTGGACCCAACCTCCTTGATGTTATGTCAGTATATACAACACCTGTCCTCAACGAAAGGATGCGATAACTCATTCTCGATCCTTTTGGTTGTCCTCATCATGTGGCCCTAAAATATCTGATATATGGAATGGTATTATTGAGTATAAATTGAGTACATCATTTTCTATGGTATCTTATAATGGAAATTGACCATCCAAGAATGATGTTTCTTCACCCATTTCCATATGAACTATATCCAGGGTTCTAGAACCCTACATGGATGCAATTGTCTCCATAACCCACTCCATCATTTAAGTGTATAAACCTACAAAAACCTTCAATGGACCATTGAATGGATCATGTATAGATTTAAAGGACCTTTCTACATAATTATATATGTAATCTAATATGTTCTATTATTTAAAATCCACTTACATGTCAACCAGTGACACTATTTCCATTGAATAAGGTGATATGATCATTGTGAGCCATGGAAACATTGTAATGGAACTCATCACACCATATTGAATCATGATTATTGTCAGTATCTCAAACCCATCCCATCACCCTTAGTTTTATCTTCTTAATACATGCTTCAGATAACCTATAATCCAACTATATAATTTCATTTTACAACCTTGATGTTACATCACCATATACCATACCCATTATGGGAGAAATAATATAGGCTTCTATAACCCTTCTTGAGTACTCATCCTTGAGGTAAGGATAAAAGGTCCTATAACCATTCATTAATAAAAATCCTCTATGAATGAAATATTACCTTGAATTCTTGAATCCCCCAAAAATATTTATGGCCGTTGAAAAAGATCATATCTAACATCAAGTGACTCTGTTTCAAACTATGCATAGAGGACTTTTATTGGATCCTACATAAGGGCCCATGGACTATCAACCCAAGACATATTTACAATGAAAAAAATAATATTATTCCAAGGAGACATGAAATCATTACAGTGAAACTCATGACCACAGAGAGATTTAAAAGTATCCCCATCATGTTTCCTCCATCACATCATCCCAACTAAATCTCTTTGGGACACAATTCCTCTTCACCATGAGCCTGGAATTTGGAACATTTAATTTGGATATCAATATAAGTTTCAAGGTATATAACCTTAAACAACAAAAACACAAGGTACAAGCTATACGACCATATATTATATAAAAATAAGGTTTAAGAAATATGACCATAAACAATAGCATTATTAGTTCAAATCTATTATACCTTTAACATTATCTATATTGGATAAAATTTCATTACCATAAACTACATTAGTGAAGAGAAATATTACTCTTCATTCCAAAAACACATAAAGGGATGTTTGAGAAAACCTATAGCCTATACTCAGTAGACATGAATTTATCATTTTCAAGGAAAAAGTTTTCATTAAAGAATGAAAATAAAGGAATAAACCTTATTAATTCAGAAACCCATAAAGGTAGGCCTCAGAAAAAAGAAAATTCTTTGGCCACTATTCCTTCCTCATGGGAGTCTTAAGAAAAATAGGGGAAATTAAATAAAGTCAAAAAGCTTATGGGGCCCATTATATGGTCCCTACAATATTAAATCAATGCTCACTAGGCCACTAAACTTGAAAAATATTATATCATTCTTTATCTAAAACATATTCACCCATGTTACCCCATTAAGCCATGAAATTCGTTACATATTTATATAGAACGACTCTGGTGAATTGGAAATGGTGTTTATACTGATTCAATTTTCAAGATATGTGATAAATGAATTCATCATTTATTTAGTGTTTGTGTTCATATTTGGGATGAAATAATATTTTTTAGAAGATTAACACATCTTGGTGACATAAAAATATTGGGCCATCAAGATATTGAAAAATAGATAAAGCCTTGAAAACAGATCATGGAATAAATAAATTAATTTATCTGTAATAAAAATGGAGGTAAGAATATTCATAAACTGGACACTCTCCTATGGTCCCCCAAATAAATGGTGTGTCTTAAAATTAAAAAAAATTATAATAAAATGGTCTTATAAGAATCACTGATCTCTACCCGCCTCTATCGCAGATAAATGATCTATTGAAAAAAATGTTCTACTTATGCAATTTCATCCTCTACATCTTATTATAGTGCCTCCACTGAGATATGAATATTGATTCTTTTCTTTATTCACTTAAAAAAGTTTATTCTACTCTATAACTATGTTATATATATCCTTGAGAATGTATTGTAGGTGAAAAAACTCATGTTGAAGACAATCAACCAAAGCACTCCCAACATTGACCAAATATTAGTGAGATTATATTTCCATTCCACATTAGGAGGATTTGTTTGCGGACTTATGTTAATGTTATTTAGCCAAATATATGGCCTCCACCATTTAAATTTGGATTCTAAGGGACACTTATACTCCCATGTAGAAATCACTCCCTTTCCCTTGGAATGTATTTATCGATAATTGAACCCACCCTAGCCAAGGGTTGTGAACATATATCAACGTTGGCCTAATAAATCCTTAAGATCTTCAAAGGTGACCACCAGGATTAGGCTCAAGATACCTACCCATACATTCCACCTCATATTCTAATGAAATTAATATTATTCAGATCCACGACCCAATAATTGACTAGGAAAAGAGATGTATTTAGGAACCAAGACGCTGTGTAAAGAGCTGTTACTCACATTCATTGGATGGTTTGGTGTAGAAAAGGACTATATTTTAGTGATTTTTAGGAGGGTGATATCTTGATGTATAAGGATTTGGGAAGTCTTATCATTAAGGGGGAGCTAATACAATCAAAAACATGAATAATACCATCATAAAATCAGTATTCATGATAACCATTGAGGATAAACCTTTTTTATCCATGAAGTCGGCCAATTTCATCACTTGAACGTCAACTTGTGGTGTGGTAGTGAAATATTACCCTAGTAAAAAACATAGATACATATAATTTTCACATTTGTAAATGTATTATATACTTCAACCTAAAGAGATCATGTATAAATAGTGGTTGAAAATATGATATAGACTTTACAGTGTCTTCTATTTTAAGAAAAATGCTTACACTCACCTAGTGAAGACTATATCTTGGATATTCCATCAAAAGATAACATCTTACATAATAATATTCTAATATTTCACTCACTAATATCATATAAAAAGTCACAAATTCTAGTAAATCCACATTGAACATCAGGTCTAACACTTCTTGGACCCTAACAGCTTCCACCTCTTTACAGACAATATCTAAATATAAATTCTCATTTGAGGTATAAAAGGTGTTTTTTTCCAAACCACTAATGTCAGTTTTCTTGAAGGAACCTGGTGAGAACCTACACAATTATGAATATCAGGATAATTTTTTTGATAAATTCAATGTAAAATTTCTACAAGTACAAAAATTACTTTATTAATGTAGGTGATGTTTCTTTATTGATGACATTTCTAACTTCCACTTCCTAGTCTTTTATAAAGAAATAATTTCAAAAGGGACAACAAATTGAGTTCATGAATATGGAATTGATGATATCATGTGATATATTCCTCTTACTTATTCCTTTATTGGGATTCATTCTCACCCCATTAAATTTATGTACATCCCCAATATATTATATTAAGTAGAAGTAACTATTGGTGAACCCATGAAGGTGTATACATTTCGACATAGAATAATGGTTTATTTTTTCATTTATTATGTGAATTTTTATTCATGAAATGAAACTTGAAAATATCCTCCATCTATACCATGTAATGAAATGTTTTCTAATAAAAAAGGAGGATTCCATAGTTGGCATCAAAGTATCATTTAGTTATTTATTAAAATTAGGACTTGAAAAAATTTGGAATAACCCTAGGGGAAAGACTAATTATAGGATAACATCCTCGTATTTTGGTGAAGTATTAAGTAAGTGGTTTCCAAGAAAATAAATCCCTGTATGGAAATGAACAATTGGATATGGATCTAAAATAGATTTATATAATGGGTGACACCTAAAAAACCACATTGATCAAGTCTCAAATGGTAACTAGTTCATGACAGCATGACTTACTGCTCTCCTAGTTTGACACTTTCGAGGGACATGATTCTTTAATAACAAGATTTTTATGAGACATTATGAAGGATATATATAAAATATAATTTTAATTAGAATATATTAATAACATATTAATGAATGAAGTTTTAAGGCTTAAAATCCCTTAAAGTTTATTAGAATTTTAAAAGTAACATGTTTCTCACTATGTTTTTTTCTTATATAAAGATTGCTTGAAATAAGAAGAACCATGTAAATGATGAGTTCAATGGAAAATGCACTGATGACATTTTAAATGATGTTGGAATGGAAATCTTAAAGAGGATGTTGAATCAACTAACTCATGTTATGAATAATAACATGAATCATATCAAGGTACCAGATTAAATATATTAGAATAAATGTTCCCTTGATTCATTCATGCATCAATTACCCCTTTATTTAGTCCATCTACTAACCCATCGATTACTGAAAATGGATAATCACAATAAAAAATTTCTTTTTTGTGCTCCAAATTTCAGAGAAAGAGAAGGAATCCTTGGTAGTATACCTCTTAGGAGTAGAGACATATCAATGGTGGGAACTGATTAAAAAAATGAATCCAAGATAGGAGATCAACTATATGGAGTGGGAAAAGTTTAGGGGAATATTTTTTAATAAATATGTATCCCATTCAATGAAACTAAAAATGGATAAGGGATTACTTGAACTGAAATAAAGGAAAAAAGAATCAAACTGAAACTATGAGAATAGCTTTCAAGACATTTTTCGTACACCTCTATCATTTTTAGGGATCCTAAGGAATGGTGGATATATTATTTGATGGAATGAGATCCCATATGTAGATTAATATAAAAAATAAGGACTATGAATTCTATAAAAAGATATTTCAGAGTGCTATGAAGGTTAAACTAGATTTCAGAGAGACATAATGGTCGCATATATAGAATGAAAAGAAGTTATTAGAGGATCCAAACTAGGGAGTAAAATTGATCTTTGGAGAGGGTTAAAGAAAGTGAAAATTATTATGTCCAATAAATGTGGGATAGATCAATTGAGTAATAACTTATATGGGCGTGGAATGTGATATAAGTTAGGATGATATGTTCAAATAACTAAAAAATGTCATGGTGATGTGAAGACTTAACTTTTCAACACCAAGAAAAATTAAAATATGGTGCAGTCCCAGCTAGCAGTTCAATACTCGAAGTATGGAAATGACGGGAACTTTACAAATCAATGTGAAAATCATAAGATAATAGAGGGTAACCACCATAAGCATTATTATAGGATACAGAAGCATGTTAGGGAATTCGTTATCATGAAGAAAAAAACTAGAGGCTATGAATGCTGTGGGGGTAGGTACATTAATTATGCTATCAAATCTATAATGTACATTTTTTATTTTGGTTCTATGTATTCCTTTATTTCATCCATCTTTTTAACGAATATAGACTCAATCCCTGAACTTCTATAAGTAGAGTTGTTATTCAAGACATAGGGAGGAATAATCCTAGCATTAATAGTGTATAGAAACTCTAGTATTAAATTTTGTGAGTAAAATATTATCAAAAATATAATAGTCATTACCAAGGTAAAATTTGACACTATACTAGAGAAATGCTATCTCTAATATTTTTTGGTAAGATCAACTACAAAAGTAAGAATCTTTTAGTAGTATTCTAGGAATAACATGCAAAAATTTTGAAAAGGGAGATATTCACACCTGATCATTACCTAGAATCACCTCATGTTGACCTATTTATGTAAATTATCATTTAAGAGGGATATGTAAATGAAATTATAAATATAGATAATGGTCCTATTGTTTAGTAATACATTGTCATGTTTTATGATGAGTTTCATGGAACACCCCTTTAATGAGAGGTATATTGCTCCATTGAAACCATATTTGGATCCAAGATGATATCAAAGACCCCATATATAATGTAAAAAAGGATTTAGAGGAATTAAAGAAACTACATAATGATATTATAGATATGGTACTTACCCAACCAAGTTTGTCTCCTTGGGGATCCCCTATTCTATTTGTGAAGAAGAAAATGGATCAATGTGCCTATGCTATGATTATGGATTTCATAACTAGATCAAAATAAAGAATAAGTACCCCATCCCAAGGATTGATTATTTATTTTATCATATTCATGGGGATGAATTCTTCTCAATGATTTACCTCTAATCAAGGTATCATTAATTTAAAGTGAAGAAATAAGATATTCCAAAGTCTATCTTACAAACAAGATATGACAATTATGATTTTTTTATGATCATCCTCTTGGCCAATTATCCTACTATATTTATGGATTTGAGAAACATAATCCTCAAGAACTACCTTTACAAATTTGCGGCAGTTTTTATTGATGATATTCTAATATATTCTAAAATATTTGAGGAGCACAGTGATTATATGAGTTCTATTTTTAGAAATTTATAGAAGGATAATTGTTTTATAAAATAAAAAAATTGAATTATTGTTACAACAAGTTGCATTCTTAGGGAACATTGTTAACAATGAAGGAATCATAGTTTACCATATAAAGACACATACTATAGATAAGTGGCCTAATCTTACAATAGTAAATGAGATTCGTAGTTTCCTTGGATTATCAAGATATAAAATGATGTTTCTGAAAAAATTGTCATGAATTTATAATCGACTAACTATATTTACTCAAAAAGGGATATGTTATTATGTATAAAATAGTGTGAAGAACATTTCCATGAACCAGTGAAGATATTGGTTACTATTCCCGTGTTAACCCTACCCACTATCAGAGAAGTATTGGTTATTTATAGTGATGCATATTTGGAAGGTATTTGGTTTCTCCTCAGGAACAATGAAACTGTGTTTTCTGAATAACTTTGAAAGTTAAATCCTCATAAGTATAACTATCCTACACATGAACTAGAGTTTAATGTATTTGTTTCTATGAATATATGGAGGCACTATCTTCACAGGGAGAAATTTGATATATATATATATACATACCGCTGAAGTTTAATGTATGTATTCACAAAAAAACAGTTGAACAGGTGAAAAAAGAGATGTCTGTATCTTTTTAAAGACTATTAATCTTCAATTCATTATCACCATATAATATAAAAAAATTCACTGATGAAGTAAGTATAAAAGACCTTGTTATTTGAGAAATGATGATTAATCCAGAAGATCCTTTGATCAAGGACCTATGAAAATTAGGCATGGAAATCATAAGGTAAATAAAGTCATCAAACAAAACCAAAAGGATTTTTCAACCACTGTTACTATAGTATACCAATAGATATCAAAGATAATATCGTTTTTTGAAAATTAAGATAGTTTTTGTGAAGAATGTGATGCTTTTTGAGTTCAATATTGATCAATAAGGAATAATGAAATTTCATACAAGGCTACGTGTGTCATCTATCCCAAATATAAAGAAGTATAGAATGATAAATATCAGATATCTAAATTATCTATACATCATGGTAGATCTATAATGTATAAGGACCTTCATGATCATTATTGGTGGGATAATAGGAAAAGAGAAATTTCTGACTATACTACAAGGTTTTTTCTATGTCAGCATGCGATGCAAGAGTGACAACTTCTGAAAGGTGTATTGTAACCACTTCATATAACAACATGCAAGTGGTATAATATCACTTTGGATTTTATCAAGAATATCTTAATAACTTCCAAAGGAAACATTTAGATATGGTTTATATTGTATTGAATTAAAAATAATGCCCATTTCATTGCTATTAAGGAAGATTTATCTCTAGACCAACTTAACATGATATATGTAAAAAAAGTAGTGAGGCTGCATGGGGTACCACATTTTATCATTTAATATTTTGATCCAAGGTTCTCATAAAAATTATGGATATTTCTTCAACATGGTATGACTTTCAAATTGAATTTCAATATGACCTATCACCCCCAAAATAGTGTCTAGTCTAAAATAACTATTTAGACACTCAAGGACATGATGAGAACACGCTCAATAAAATTTAAAGTTGGATTGGATCAACACATCCCTTTAGATGATTTCTCATAAAACAATGTCTTCCACTCAAGTATTAAAATGTAACCATATAAATATATATATAGAAATAGATGTTGAAGTCCTACATGTTGAAATGAAGTTGGGGTGATAAAATTTATCTGGCACGATCTTGTGCAAGAGATGACATAAAAGGTGCATGCATTCCAAAAACCATATAAATGATTATTAGAGTCGGTAGAAGATCTATGCTGGAAATTTTTTAAGGTTAATGGAGTTTGATGTTGGGTACAATGTTTTCTTTCAAATATCACCTTGTTAGAGAGTCATGAGATTTGAAAATAAAGGGCATCTTAGCCCTAGGTACATTGGATCCAATGAAATCCTTGATCTCCGTGGAGTGGTGCCCTATCATCTAGAACTTGCATGAAAATATAGCTCATGGTCATGTTGTAATCCACATATAACTCTTGAGTAAGTATATACATGATACCTCACATGTACATATTTTGAGGGTGGTACAACTAGAACATGACATCTCTTATAAGGAATAACCAGTGGAGATCTCAGACCATAGAGACAAGTTTCTATTAAAAAACTACATACCACCATTTCAAAATGTCATGGGGAAACCATAAATATTAAGAAGAAATGTGGGAACTAGAGGAGATAATGATATAGAAGTACCCTCACCTTTTCTTAGCCGATATAATGTGTAGAATTTTCAAGGATGATGATATTTAAGGGGATGAATATAAGGACGCATACATTAAAAATTTTATTTATTTCTTGAATAAAATCTGTTTAAATATTATATAATATTATATATAAAAAATAAGGATAAAAGATACAAATTTAAAAATACCATTACATTATTCATCTATGAAACCAATTAAAATTCCAAACATTACTACTGAACAAAAAATATAAATTCGAATAGAAAAAATGTGAATGTATGGATCACCCCAATATACTAGAGTCACCACACTGACTTAAATTGAAATATAAATTAATGAAAATATTATTAAACTAGTAAATATATTCTGAAAATTAAAATATAACCTTATGATAGTTTTTAGTGAATTATAACTAAATGAACGTAGTGTTATTTATAGGGTATAAAGGGAAATATGACTGTTGTGATTTCAACTATTATATGACCATTGGTCAATATGACCATTGTAAACTATACCCTCATCTGATACCTTTACCATTATAAATATTGTTTTTATGATGTAGTGATATTTGATAATTAACAATGGAAGAATAAACAATTGTGTCAACCAGTAGAGTCATGTCGTATTAATCCCATTTTTCCAAAATGTTGGGGGAGGTATTGTCATTGGGGTTTTCTATTGACAAAGACCAAGAAGAGCTTCAACAAGTAAATCTTGAACTTAATATATTGTGTGAGAATTTATAATTATTGGACATTACCACTCGGTCAATGTTAGTCGAGCCATCCCCCTTAAACTAAAACCACCACACACCTCACTTTTATGGCATATGTGGGTGTAATAAGGGGTTACATGTCCAGACCTTAGTTACATAATGTTTAAATTACTATGAATATATATTATTTTTATTCCATAAATTCATCTTAATATTGTTTTTTCTTAATAAAATTTATGTTTAATTGAGATAAATTTGATAATTTAATATTTGTATGCCAAAAAAAATAAATTTATTTTTCTAGAAAATATATAAAACTTTTATAATAATACAAAGTTTTATGAATAAAATATTTTTCATGCAATTGTTTTTAATAAACTTTTAATTAAATAATATACAATAAATTAATTTATAGCTGAGGAATTTTTTTATTTGTGTCAGAAATTTTATTTGTTTCATAAAAACTACTATATTTAAATAAATAAGGATTTTTATATTTAAAATGTAAAATCCTCATATCTATAGAATTAATATAATAAAATAAACATCATTTATTAAATAATCACATAAAAATTTGGTTATGATTAATTTATCATAATTTTCCAAAACTATGGGAAAATACCATGGGTAGGATAATTGTATTTTCAATTTCCACAACCTAGATTAACAAGGCCTATATTTTGAAATTATTAAACAAATACACTAGTTATCCTTTAAATACGCACAAATTTATCCATTTCCTTCAACTAAAAATACACCCTCCATGAATTTTTGGTTACCTTTTCTCCAAATGAATCCCATGTGGTGTCCTCAAACCCCCACAGATTCATCGTTATGTTTTAGTAACAATTCTTCAAGGTAAGTTAAATATCGACTTCTCTTTTCTCTCATGTTTCTTTTTATGTGGATTGACTTATAATTTCCAAATTATGTTATTTTTGTCCAATTTACATCATCCCATTACTATAATTATAGTCCTTTATCAATGGGATACATTTTTTCTCACTTATTGTTTCCTTTTCTAAATCCAAATTTTTCATCTAGCATGCTACTGAATTTTCTTCTTCAGTTTTTCTCTTTTACATGAGATATTCCCATTTACTTTTTTATTTTAGTACCCAAAACTCTTTTATTTTCAATGGGTATTATAATAGATTTAAAAATTATTATTTTATTCAGGTATTTACATATATAAAACCCACATTTCCTTTTTTGGGTTAAAAATAATGTAATGGTCATGTCTTTAAGATCATTGTTATGCTATTATTTTTTTATTAGAAACCCATTTTGGATTTTTCATGAGTTATTAATGAAATTATTTTTTATTTGGATGACATAAATTAGATACAAATAAAGGGTTCACCCTAATAGAGCTCCAATTCATTGGGCAAATAATTTAATCTCTAGACATGACATGTTTTATGATAACTTAGTAAATAAACTTGGGAATTATTATTTATGAAACCTTGGTGATAAACCTTGGTGATATTCTAATCAATGCATCATTTAAATGTTTTGGAAACATTTCTAAGTTATGATTCAATTTCTTATTATTATAAAATGCCTCTTGTTCATGCCTAATTGTTATTATTATATTTTTGATAACTTCCATGATCACAAACTATATATTCATCATTCATAGTCCCTTAATAGGCTTCAATATCATCCCTTTTTTGTATTTAAGCCCTTGGGATATGAGATGCAGTAAAAGTAACTGAGGGTGAAAACATTAAAGTTTCTTCAAGAATAATTAGAATATTGTTTAACATTTTAATTTTTTATATACCTTTTTTCCAAGAAAATAAACTTCAAAATATCATTTGTTTGTACCATGTAATAAAAATTTATGTAATAAAAAGTTAGTATTTCATACTATGTATAAATAGAGTCACATGCCATGTGTTGGAAGAAGAATGATGTTCAATGTGAACATAGTTGAGAACTCAATAATTCTTATAATCCCCTAAAATATTCAACAACTGTTTTAATTGATGTACATATATTTATTTTCATTCTGAGTGATTACTAAATATTTGTTCCTTTTTACACTTTAATGATATTAGTATTTTAAATTTTATTTATTCATGTACTCATACTATGTGATTGATGGATTTAAAGGATGGAAAACTAGAATATTTTATAATCCTACCTAATTTATGAATTCCATGGATAGGAAGAATGAGTGTTCAGGGCTAGAAAACTATACCAACAGTCATGTTATTTTTAGGGCTTTTGAAAATATGAAGACATGATTTCTTCTACTCGGTTAAAAATTGGTGATACATAAACTATAGTCTACATACTTCCTTACAGCTATGGTTAAAGATTTTTTTTAATTATATTCTTTTTAGGAGTATTTCTATTGTTAACTAATACTCTGTGTATTTTTTTAACTTCTATTGATTTAAAGTTTCTATTTATGTTTTTTATTTTACTGTTATTGTATTTTCTTAATCTTCTAATAAAAATATATCCATTATGAAAACTATATTTCATGTAGTTAAAATATACACTACATGTAGTATTTTTACTCTAATCTTCAACTAATTGGTATTATTTAAAATTGATCATCTTAAAACTAGATGGATTTAAAATTTTATATTATATTTTTAAACTACAATTCACTCCATCATTTTTATTACCTACATTACAACCATGAGACAACAATAATTGTATAATATCTCTTATGTGTATAAGTAAATGTGAGTTAATGAATAAATCTGATGTACATTTTAATGATCATTGTATGCATTTATGAATCAGCATCAATCCAAATTTTACTAATATATTAACTAATATTTTTATAAAGAAATGTCAGTTTAAGAAAAATAAATTCTATATTTTTATGATTGAAGAATTATTTGTTATGATTTAGTACATCTTATGTTCCTTAAGAATCTCATATCTTCTATGTATTTGTGAGCCTTAAATATATTTTATATTCCTTAAATATAAATGTAATCTTATGAAGTATATTGATATACCAATAGTTTCTCTATATAATAGTTCACATAGTTGTACCAAAATATATTTGTAAGCTTTTAAATTGACCTTTATTTAAAATGTTTTTTTCCTATAAATAAATAAGTAGGTACATCAATAATAATTATTCTTTTTGAGTCAATGGAGTCTAAACACCATACTATGTGTATTGTTGATAAATAATTTTATTTCTACATGAAAATTTATTATCTTATAACAACTAGGTATTCTGAATTTTAACATTTTATATTCATCATTTATCATCGAAGATTAAAGTATTACTAAAAAATATTTTTAGTAAAAAACACAACAAAAAATAATCATTCATAAATTAAATAATTTATTATTGTGTCTGATGGACACATGAGAGAAATATTTTGATAATACTCAAGAGTAAATAATAGTTTAACAAGAATAAATGCACTAAGTTATTAGAAGTCCAGTGATTCTTGACTCTTATGTAGGAATAACACTTTATTATTCTCCTGGATAATTCATATTAGTTTTAAAATGTTCCATAATATACATGGTTACTGCATTTTGATACAAGATTTCAATACATATATAGTATCTAATATAGTGTAATTAAAATAGAAATATTTAATATAATGAAAAATATATATAAATTTTAAGCCTTCTCTTTCTTATACATCAATTCATTAAATCGTCACTTATAGTGTCTTACCATTCCACATATGAAGAAAATAGCATCATAATTAATGTTATCCCTATTTTACTTTTGTTTTATAGAAAGGAGATGTGAAATATTCATTGAATTATAATCATTAATGAGTTTATAGACCTTATGTTTTATCTTTTTCAACAAAAGAAAAAAATATTTAACATTCTTTAAGTTTTTATCAACTTGGTGAAAATTACCCAAAAGACATTTAATGATTTTCTCCATTAATTTTATATTCTCAAACAGATCTAGAGAAATTGGATGGAAATGTAAAGACCTGGAATTTCCAGGTAATTTTTTAATTAAATGATAATTTTACGAGTCTGTGAAAATTAAAGGCACGTGATTCTGAGGACTAGAGTGCCCATAATGTATTTCTGAACTTTTTTCTGGTACGTTCAGTAAACATGCGAGTGATTTTTTCTAACTTTTGAACCGGTGCTTGGAATTGAAATTCGAGGGCACCGTTGAACTCGTAGTGCTGGTATTCGATTAAGGATACCTTCACCATGATCGCAGTTGGTCAAGGGTGAAAGATAGTTTTGGGGATTTTCAAGGGAAAATAATAAAAATAAAATTATTTAACATTTCATTTTTATTCTTTAAACCTCCCATGTGTGGGTTATGGTGGTGGGGACCAACTAAGTATAAACCCCCAATTTGAATTCATATAGGAGGGGACCATGTGGCCCCTCCTAATGAGGGAGAAACCTCTCAACTCCCTCTTTAACGAGGGGGAGCCTATTAAACATACTATACATTAATTTTTACAGCTTTTTTGTGTGTGAAAACATAATTTCTTCTTAAGTTAAATTATATTGGAATCTCTTTTCCTTTGGGTGGGCAAAAGAGAGAGCTTCTGGAGGGTTACTTTCTTCGAACGAAGAATGCCAATGAAGAACTTCTTCTTCGAATGAAGAACTCTAATGAAGAAAACCTTCTCTGAATGAAGAAGGCCAATGATGAAATTATTCTCCGAATGAAGAATTCTGTAGAATAAAATTCTTTAGAAATCAAGCAAGAGGACGATGCATGAACTAACAATAAAGGAAAACGCCGACGACACCGATGTCTATCTTTTCCCAACGATTCATCTTCTTCCTCACGACCTCGTCGACGTCATGAAGCGAACGAGGTAGGGGGTTATTTCTTTATGATTATAAATTCCCATGTACTCCCCTTATAATTATTTTTCGGGATTAAGAATAGATATTTACGAGGGCTGTGGGGATTGATGTTTTTAAATATCTTCCATTCTCATTTTTGATTCATGATTACGTTGAGCCGCTAGCTACCGCTCTAATACGAAGAGTGTGGGACAAAACAACATGGATCTTCCTCTCCAAAATTCTTTTGATGATATGTGGTGTTATTTGTGATGGAGGAACATGGAAACCATAGTGGTTTTTTGGCACCGATGAGGCACGAGAATGAAGTCGGAACCTCCATCAGCCGCGACGAAGGCGACGACGCAACGACGCCGCCCCACGACCACCATCGTCTCATGGAACCGCTACCCACGGCCTTCATGCCGCTCTATGACCAAACCTCCACGCGGCCGAGACAAGACACCCCATGGCCTTGCGGAACCCCCCACGGCGGGGCCATCGCTCTGAGGCCAATCCCTAGGGGCCGAACCGCCGCACCGCGGCCAGGCCTCCATCCACGGCCAAACCGCTCGCAGCCAAGGTGTTGCCTCATGGCTGAGCCACCGCCCTGTGGCTGAGCTGCCATCGAGGAACCATTCACATCTAATCTACCACATGGTCCCTCATGGTCTTCCGGACCACCCAGCATGGGCTGGGCCAGGTCGGTCCGACCAGGTCGGACCAGACCCGCACCCACTTTGACACATTTTTACGCTCTTTTGGCCATATCATTGGCACCAGACGCCCGTTTGATGAACCGTCAGTGGAGATAGAAACCTTGGAGATAGACGGACCCTTTGGTATACCCCACTAGAGTTTTGGATAAATATGGGGTACATTCGGTTTGGATCAAGCACGAATCCAACTGGGCCCTCCGGACTAAGAGGCTAATAACTCACAGACTGGGCGTACAATTGACACACCGTCTGTTGCGATGAGACCCCTATGACATGGAGGTACATTGAGATAATTATTCATGGGACATCGTGGAAGTTTTATATTCGACCAGTGGCTTGGGGAATGGACTGTCCCATAGATGAGAAAGCCTAGTGCGGAAACCTAGTAGCTGGTTATGACGAGAAGAGTGATCCTAGCTATCCTATGCAGGACAGCTCCTAGTGATACTTTGTGGGATACCTCATATAGATTATATATAGGTAAGAAACAGAGCCTCTTAACAAAGTAAGATTAGTCAGTAGATATAACTAATCATCTCTTCTACCATACCTAAGTTACACCTAGAGTGAGCTGAGTTAGTACCTCTGTGTTTCCTCATGACTGAGATGGATTACTAAAAAAATTCAGTATACGTATGGGGATATACCTAAGTAAGGATATCTTTTATTTTTATACTTTGTGATTTATACTTGGTGGATTTTCGGAGTCCTTGAGGGCCTCGGGGTCCCTACTGAGTATCGTTATACTCACCCTTAAAGGGCAGGGTTAGCTCACAAAGTAAAAAATTTACAAATAACCCTACTTAAGTATATTCCCATACATATACCTAAGATTTCTATTAATCCATCTCAATCCTTATGAAACATAGAGGTACTGACTTAGCTCACTCTAGGTATAACATAGGTACGGTAGTAGAGATTATTAACTATATCTACCGAATCATCTTACTCTGTTAAGAGACTCTGTTGCTGACCTGCAGAAAATTGCTAGGAGCTTACCCACACATGATTGCTAGGATCTGACCCGAACAGGATCGCTAGGAGCACTCTTCTTATCACCGCCAGATACTGGGTTTCCGCACTAGGCTTACTTGTCTCTGGGGGAGTCTGTTCCCCTAGCCACTGGTTGATTCTCCATCTACCACGATGTCACATGAAGAAGTATCTCAAAGAATCGCCATGTAAAAGGGGTCTCAACGCAACAGACAGTGCGTCAATTAGACACACAGTCTTTCAGTTATTAGCCTTTTAGTCCTGAGGGCCTATTTGGATTCGTGCTTGATCCAACCCGACCGTACCCTGTATTTATCAAAAACTCAAGTGGGGTATACCAAAGGGACCATATCACTCCAAGGTTTCCAGTGCAGCTGACGGTTCGTTAAACGGATGTCCACTTCCAAAGTTATGGCCAAAGGAGCGTAAAATGGGTCGAATTGGGTCCAAGTCTAGTCCGACCCAGTCGGACTAACCTAAACAGACCTACTAGATCTGGCCCGGACCGCGATTAGCGATTCGATAGGCCGGGAAGGGCCATGGGGGCTGTGGGGTAGCTCAGCTGCATAGGGTTCTGTGAAGGCTGCTCGATCGTGGGGGGTGTTGTGAGGCCACGGGGTGGCAGCTTGGTCGTGGGGCCACGGCTCGGTCGTGGGGGTTCATCCACGGAGTGGCGTCCCAACCATGGAGGGTGCCGCGAGTCCGCAGGGTGGCTCGGCTGCAAAGCGGCTCGGCTGCAGACCGTGGCTCGGCCACGTGGAAGTTCGGCAGCGGAGTGCCGTGAAGGCTGTGGTCAGTGGGTCTGTAGGGCACGGAGTCCATAGGGTGGCAAGGGCCACGGGGTGGCGCAGTTGCGCCATCGCCTTCATCAAGGACATCGGAGGTGCCGACCTCCATTATCGTGCCTCATCGGGGCCAAAAACCCACTCTGGTTGCCATCATATTCTGTTGCAAAGAACATCACATATCATCCGAAGAATTGCGAAGAGGACTAACCATGTTTGTTTGACCCGTACTCTCCGAATTAGAGTAATAGAAAGTGGATCAACATAATCATGGATCAAGAACAAGTATGGAAGATATTTAAAAACATAAATCCCAACAATAATAATCAATCTCTATTCCCAATCCAGAAAAATAATTAAAAGGGGGGTACATTGGAAGTGATAATCATATAGAAATAAACCCCTACCTCATTATCTTGATGACATCGATGAGGTCATGGGGAAGAAGACGAATGGTTGGGAAAAGACAGATATCCGTGTCGTCAGCATTTTCCTCGATTTTCAGTTCGTGAAACATCCCCTTCATTGATTTCTGAATAACATTCTTCGACGGTGTTCTTTGTTCGGAGATGAAGTTCTTCATTGGAATTCTTTATTTAGAGAATAATTTCTTCACTAGCGTTCTTCGTTCAGAGAAGAAGTTCTTCATCGACGTTCTTCTTTTGAAGAAAGTAATCCTCAAGAGCTCTCTCCTTTGATAACCCAAAGGAAAATCGGTGCCAATATAATTTAACTTAAGAAGAAATTATGTTGGCACACACACACAAGTTGGAAAAATTAATGTAGAGGACGTTCAAGAGGCTCCTCCTCATTAAAGAGTGAGTTGAGAGGTTTCTCCCCCGTTAAGAGGGGTCAGGTTGTCCCCTCCTCTAGGAATTCATATTTGCGGTTTATGTTCGGGTGGTCCCCATCACTATAACCCACACATGTGAGGTTTCAATAATAATAATAAAATGTTAAATAATTTTAGTTTTTTTCCCATGAAAATCCCCAAAACTATCTTTCTCCCTCGACCTATTGCGGTCGAGTTCAACGTCTCCTTAAGAGAATACTGGCGCAACAAGTACAATAGTGCCCTCAGATTTCAATTCTAAGCACTGGTTCAGAAGTTAGAAAAACCCGCTCGCATGTTTACTGAATGTACCTAAAAAAAGTTCAGAAATTCATTCCGTGCAGTCCACGCCTCAGAATCACGCACCGTAAATTTTCATGGACTTGTAAAATTACAATTTAATTAAAAAAATTACATGGAAATTCTGGGTCTTTACATTATCCCCATCTTTAGGTCTTTGCGTCCCCTTAAGCGACAACTCAAATCATGGAAAAAAATTGGGGGTACTAAGCACAAATCTGAGCCTCCAGATCCCATGTGCTCTCTTGGAGGTTCCTGTGCTGGCAACAAACATGCACCAGAGCTACCGACCACCCATGGTGGACCCGGTCCAGTCGATCCTCAGTCTCTACTAGAACCTCTGTAAAATTTTTCCCATCGTCGATGTCTAGATTGCTGTGGTCGATGACATGGGTTGGGTCGTGCATGTATCTTCTCAACTGTGATACCAAGAAGACATTGTGCAACCAGTGCAACTGAGGTGGAAGAGCTAAGCGGTATGCCAACTCACCAACTCTGTTGAGGACTTGAAAAGGTCCGATGAACCTCAGAGATAACTTGACTCCGTGGCCAAATCACTTCAAACCTTGTCAAGATGAGACCCGTTGAAAGACATGGTCACCATCCATGAACTCCAGAGGTCTCCCTCTCCTATCATCATAACACTTAGGCCTACTCTATCCAGTTTTCATCATCTCCTGGATGATATGCACTTTCCCGATGGTAGCCAATACCATCTCTAGTCCCACTAGTGCTCACTCCCCTGGGTCAATCCAGCACAAGGGTGATCTACAAGGTCGTCGATACAATGCCTCAAGAGGTGCCATCCTAATGGGGGAGTCATAACTGTTGTTGTATGAAAACTCCACCAAAGACAAGTGATCCTTCCAGCTATGATCAAAGTCAAGGAAACAAGAACACATTATGTCCTTGAGGGTCTAAATGGTTTTCTTAGTCTAGCCATCCGTCTGAGGATGGATGGTGGTTCTCAAATGACGTTGCATCCTGAAAGCCTCATGCAACCCCTTAGATAACTGGGGTGTAAAGCGTGTATCACAATCGGAGACAATCCTCAAGGGTACTCTATGTAGCCGCACAATATTCTACACATAGAGGCTTCCCATGCTCTCTACTAAAACCTACTATCTGATTGGTAGGAAGTGGGTCGACTTGGTAAGTCGGTCGATGATCACCGAAATAGATTCATGAACCCAAGATTTACATGGAAGTCCTATCATGAAGTATGTGGATATCTCATCCCATTATTACTTTGGGACATCTAAAGGCTCAACCAATCCTGCTGGTACTTGATGGTCCGCCTTCACTTGCTAACAAGTGAGGCATCGAGTGGCAAATTATAATACTTATTTCTTCATTTCAAGCCACCAGTACTGTTGTCGAAGATCCTAATACATCTTCACATCTCGTGGATGTACCGCTAGAGGGGATGTGTGGAACTCCCTCAACACTTCCTCCTGATGTGACACTAGTACCATGGTACATCCTCTAAAGAAGAGGATATGCTCCCCACCTTCAGAAAATCTATCAGGTTCCTGTCCTGAGGTTATCTGTGCATGTCGCATCTCATAGTCAGCATTCCCATGCTGCACCACCCTAACTCATTGAAGAAGTGGGGGAGTGACTGTAAGAGATTGAAGAAAATCTGATCCATCTCTACCCACAAAGGATATCTGCAAAGCGGCCAACTGCTCCATCGCTTTGCCTAGAAGCTATATACCAGTCCTCTTGCTGAATGCATATTCTTCAAAGCTCTCCTTCCCAGGTGTATAGCCTCCCTCGATGTCATAGTCTTAGAGGAACTCAAGCCAATTTCATTATCTAAGGTTTAGTTCCTTCTGAGAGAAGATATACCTGAGACTCTTGTGATCAGAGTACACTGTAAAATGTTCACCCATCAGATAGTGCCACCACATATTCACGGAGAAGACCACTGCTGCTAACACCAGGTCAAGGGTATCATAGTTCTTCTCATGTTTTCTCAGTTGTCGAGAACAATACGCGGTCACTACTCACTCCTTCATCAGGACACATTCAAGTTCGGTCTCTGATGTGTCGCCGTAGACTACGTACCCTATGCCCTCCTCTGGATGCCTCAAGATGGGGTCACTAGTCAGCCTCTGCCACTTCTCTTGAAAAGTATTCTTGAATTTATCTGACCAAATGAAGGGTTTACCCTTCTTTTCCAATGCTTATATTGGTTCTATAACTCTACAGAAGTCTGGAACAGTCCTCTGGTAGTATCCAACCAAACCCAGGAAACTCCGAACCTCTGTCACACTCCTGGGTGGATCCCAAGAAAGTACAGCCTCAATCTTCACTTTATCCACTGCAACTCTTGCCTCCAATATGACATGTCCTAGAAGGTGAACCTATCGATTCCAAAATTGGAACTTCGAGAGCTTACCATAAAGCTGGTGCTCTCAGAGTGTGTCCTGTAATACCCGCAAGTGATGGGCATGCACATCCTCATTAGTCGAGTAGATCCGAATTTCGTCGATGAAGACTACTACAAAGCGATCAAGGTATGGCTGAAAGATTCTGTTCATGAGTCCCATGAACACTGCTGGAGTGTTGGTTACACCGAATGGCATAACCAAGAACTCATAATGGTCATACTGACACCTGAAGGTCATCTTCTGCACATCCTCCTCTCGTACTCTGAGTTGGTGACAACCTGATCTGAGGCCTATCTTCGAGAACCACCGTGGTCCCTTCTGATGATCAAAGATATTGTCAATCCTTGGAAGTGGGTAATTGTTCTTCATAGTCACCTGGTTTAGGCACCAATAGTCAACATAAAGCCTCATGCTCCCATCCGCCTTCTTGGATAATAGAATTAGGGCTACCCAAGTTGAAACACTAGGCCAGATGAACCCCTTCCCCTTTAAGTCCTCCAGCTATACCCGCAGCTCACGAAGCTCTGTGGGAGCCATCCGATACGCTGGTGTAGATATTTGTGTCATCCCGGGGTACAATTCAATGTAAAAGTACACCCATATTTGAGGAGGTTGACCTGAGACATTATCAGGGAAAACATCTTCCTACTGGTCCACCACAAGATGATAACTCAGACTCTCCACATCAACCGCTCCGAGGGTATGGCTAGCCAACTGATGTGTAATCTGCTGAACCCTCCTCTGAGCAAGTCCATCCTGTTCTGAAAAGGCTCCCTTCTCACTGGTGAAGGTAAACCTGGTCCCATCTACGCATACACACTGCACATTCTGCCTAATATAGTCTATCTGAGAATGGACTATAGAAAACCATTACATACCCGAGATGATGTCGTAAGGCCTCAATGCTGCTACTAAGAGATCCCAGCTGAAGATCTCGCCTCCTAGAGAAATCTCACACTGCTGGAACTAGTGTGTAATCATCGAATCTACACCCGTAAGAGTATTAAGCCATAAGGATCGATCCAATGAATCCATCAGAATCTCCGATCTTCGAATGAGGGTAGTGGAAATAAAAGAATGACTGTAAACTGTGTCTATAAGTACTGAAACTAAGGTTGATTAGAAAAAAATCGTACCACTTATCATCTCTGGTTTACCATGATCATAGGCCTCAACGGCCTGGATCTAAGATCTCCCCTATCCGCATGCTCCCTGCGGATGGGGTGGACCTCCTCGTGGTGGTGGCGATAACATCTCGAATCGTCACCCACCACCAACTGCACGACTAGCTCCACTTCCCCATCCTCCTTCTCCCTACAGACCACCTCAGTCAAATCCCTATCTCTACATGGGCAGTCCTTCGACCATCTACTAATCATCCATATGTAGGGTCAGACAGTCCTGAGCCATGTGACCCTACCCACTGCATGTGTAACACTGCCCGCTCTGGGCATGACCGTATCTGCCTCAGGTGCCTCATACAACTGACCCTGAATCCGGCGGTTGTCCACCTGTAGGTCTGGCCTTCTTGGAGATCGGAGTCATCTATCAGCTTGCAGCTGCAGAAGAATCCACTTCGTGATGACTGGTGGTGGGTCTCGCTACTGGTGAGTGCTCCATAAGAAAACTCTCCACTAATAGGGCTCTCTCTAACACCCCCGCCACCATCGGGATGCTGAGTGAGATCATCGAAGCCTTGATCTCCTGGCTGAGTCCCTTCTCGATGGTTCGGGCCCTGATTAATGGGACTCGCACCATATTTGTGGAGTATCATGAGAGGTTAGTGAACCTCAATGAGTACTGAGCTATAGTCAAGCTACCCTGCTGCAGATGACGCATCTCTTGTATGCACACTGCGGGAAGAGTCTTTGGGATACACTTTCCCGGAAACAGGATCTCGAAGTCTGCCCAGAAAAGAGTCACCTCATTGTGAACTTGGATCATCTAGCTTCACCATCTTCCAGCTAGTTCATGTAGAAGGGGGCGACAAGGATCACCATGAGAACGGATGGTGTCCCAACAAGTCAGAAGACTCTCACCGCTGCCTCTATCCAATCCTTAGCTCCCTGTGGGTCCGTCTCTCCCCTGAACCTGGGTGGCCTCTGGCACTGGAATTTGTGCAATTCTCTCAAGCGGCGTGCACCCTCTGCTGCTGGGGATGGTTTGATCGATGGACCAACATGGAATGGTACCACTGGTGCCTCCTCTGGTGCCTTTATTGGAAAAGGGCCCTACAACAAGGCTTCTTTTCTCGGTGGGCTATCAGTGCATACAACTCTCTGAACACTGGTTGGATATCTTCGTGGAGGAATCTTGTAAAAAATAGGTGCATCACGGTCAATAAGTTATACCTGATTAGCTAACTCAAGAGATCACAAAGAAGACTATTTAGAACACACATGCAATCAAAATTTTTTTGCACTGAGTCAGAAATCATAAGTCAGGGTCCTGGTGTTTGGATAAATTAGTCACCTCACCAACACTAGATTACCTATACTGATAACCACAATCACTACACTTAACACTATTTCCATTAAATGAAATATTAGAGTCGTATTTCCTATAGTAGAACCGACTCCTCTATTACCAATTTGTCACGACCCGTCCCCTGGGGCCCGTTCTGTGACTACCCCAAGCCCACCTTCCAAAGGCCAGGGGCTGGTGACTAGTACCGAAAGGCATATTCTGTAAAATTGGGAAGTAATTTCCTTTTATAACCTATAACCTCATGTAACCAAGCACACAACAAAACACAAACACAAGAAAATTGTATAACCAAAAGAGTGATAAAAGTAATAGGGGCCAGAATAAAAGCCCATCAGTAAAGGTAGAAGTACAACTGAAATACAATATAACTGAAGAAAGAGAAAGACAGCTACTGGATTGTCCTATGAGGTTCCTACATGATGGGTAGGTACAGATCACCTCCTCATCACTCCACGTCCTCCTGTCTCCTCTGCGTACCGACATGCCATGTGGTCCACCTCTTAGTACCATCCAGTCCTGGTACACTTTTCCTCTGTTAGCGTTGTCTGTCGTATACTCAAAACACAACAAAGTGCGGGCGTATCTCGTACAGGGTTGAGTATAACGATACTCAGTAGGGACCCCATGACCCTCAAGGTCTCACAAATCCACAAAGGATAGACCTCAAAGCATGAAGTCAACTGTCAACCCTACATAGGTATCTGCCCATACATATACCTAAGTTATCAAGTATACCCATCACAATCATGAGGAAACATAGGTTCCAACCCAAAATCTCAAAGAAAAACTATTCCTCAATGGAAATAAAACCCCAAATTCAAGTACCAAACAGGTAATACACACAGAAGAATACCATCAAGGTATTACCAAAAGGAAAGTACCACACTGCTATGAACTCATCTCACACTATATATAACTTAAGTACAGTAGTAGAGATGATTATTTATAGCTAATAAATCATCTTTCATTGTTAAGAGGCTCTACTGCTAACCCACACGGAATATCTAAGAGCTGACCCACACAAGATCGCTAGGGGATGACCCACACATGATCGCTTGGAGCTGACGCACACAGTATCACTAGGAGCTGACCCACACAGGATCGCTAAGAGCTGGCCCACACATGATACCTAATAGCTGACCCACACAGGTTCACTAGGAGATGACCCACATAGGATCCCTAGGAGATAACCCACACCGGATCGCTTGGATCTGACCCACAAAGCATTGCTTGGAACTAACCCACACAGGATCTCTAGAAGACTGACTAGCGATCATGTGTGGGTCATCTCCTAGCGATCCTATGTGGGTCAGCTCCTATCGATCCTGTGTGGGTCATCTCCTAGAAATCCTGTGTGGGTCAACTCCTATCGATCCTATGTGGGTCACCTACTATCCATCCTATCTGGATCATCTCCTAGAGATCATGTTTGGGTCAGCTCTTAGTGATCCTATGTGGGTCAACTCCTAGCGATCATGTGTGTGTCATCTCCTAGCGATCGTGTGTGGGTCAGCTCCTACCAATCCTCTGTGGGTCAGCTCCTCGCGATCCTATGTGGGTCAGCTCATACCAATTCTGTGTGGGTCATCTCCTAGAGATCCTGTGTGGGTCAGCTCCTAGTGATCCTATGTGGGTCATCTCCTAGGGATCCTATGTTGGTCAGCTCCAAGCTATCCTCTGTGGGTCAGCTCATAGTGATCATGTGTGGGTCTGCTCCTAGCAATCCAGTGTGGGTCAGCTCCTTGAGATCCTGTGTGGGTCAGCTCCTAGAGATTCTTTATGGGTCATTAGCAGATCCTCTTAACAGAGTAAGATTACTTAGTAGCTATAACTAATCATCTCTACTATTGTACTTACATTATACCTAGAGTGAGCTGAGTTTGTACCTGTGTGGTCATTTCCTTGTGGTAATAACTTTGAGATATTCTTCTATGCGGCATACTAGGGTGGTAATTGAATTTTTGATTTTTCTTACTTTGTGGAATAGTTGATCTTTGAGCTTTTTGGTTGTACCCTATGTTTCCTCATGATTGAAATGGGTATACTTGATAACTTAGGTAAATTTATGGGCATATACCTAAGTAGCGATGACAGTTGACTTCATTATTTGAGGTTTGTCCTTTGTGGATTTGTGAGACCATGAGGGTCTTGTGGTCCCTACTAGGTATCGTTATACTCACCCCTGCACGGGCTACGCCCGCACTTCATTGTGTTTGGTGCAGACGACAGACGACACTAATTGAGGAAAAGAGTACCAGGACTGGATGGTACCTGGAGGTGGACCACACGGCGTGTCGGTACACAGAGAAGACGGGCGGAGGAGGAGTGCTGAAGAGGTGATATGTACCTAACCTTCAGGTAGGAACATCAGAGGGTTATCCAGTAGTTGTCTTTCTCTTTTTTCAGTTGTAATGTATTTCAGTTGTACATGTACCTTTACTAATGGGCTTCTATTTTGGCCCCTTTTTCTTTCAGCACTCTTTTGGTAATACAATTTTGTTTAGATTGTATCCTGTTGAGTGCTGGGTTACGTGCTTTTACAGGTTATAAAGGTAATGCCTTCCTAGTTTTTGGGAATACGCCTTTTAGTGCTTGTCGCCAGCCCCTGGCCTATTGATTGTGGGCTTGGGGTAGTCACGACACATGCCTCGAGGGATGGGTCGTGACATGTAATGATAGAAGAATTTATGGTATTGAACGAACATGATTCGATCATTATACTCATTCAAATTGAGTACATGAGTATTAACCTATATTATATCTTATAATTTAAACATATTAGGTGTAATATAAAACCCATTCAATCATTGCATAACATTCACTTTCTTCCTATGCTGGCTCTTCAGATAGTTGGGACTCAAAAACATATTTCCATTAATATTGTTGTTATGATATCCACAAGTCGCTATTATGTTAAATTTGTATTATTTTTTCTTAATGTGTGGTATTTTATGTTTCCAATATGTTTTCAAAAAAATTTGAATAATCTAAAATTTAAGCTTTTGAGATGGTTCTGCATAACCAAGTACAAACCCTCTGGTTTTCATTGAATGTGAGTTATTCTAGTACATTTTAGCACCCAATTAACCTACATGGGAAGGGTATAGTTTTGATTAAAAAATATTTATGCCTTGGGGAAACTATATAGGTTGATTTCGGGAATTAACTTTTGGCATAAGTATTAAATATAGCTGGACGAATCTATAAAACAATTTTGAATGTATGTATTCAGTTTTGATTGTGTTGTTCTAATAGTTTGTTTAGGGTTTTACAAATTATGCAACCAAACCATGAAGCATAACCAAATTTCATTAAATTTGTGATATTACTTTCTTACCCCCTTGTATTTTTATATTTTCTTACCCTTTTCCTATCCTATTTATAGAATGAACCATAGTGTAAATTGGGGATCTCCCTTCATGCTTCATTTAATTTGGGGCCTATTATTCTAAATTTCAAGGGGGTAAGGCTTTTTTCCTCTTATTTTCTCCTTTCACTACCCTTTGACCTTATATTTATTTTTACCTCACTATCTCTAACCTTAAAAAATAATTAAGACCGGGACTATGGTTTCAATAGGTTATAGGGATGGGTATGTGGGTTATTAGGGGTAGAAGAGGATGCCTCTCTTCTCGGTTATCAATTCTCCATCGATGGTGTTGAGTGTTGGTTTTGATTATACTTGAAATTTGTATGATGTTTCGTTATAATTCAATTATAATTAATTCTGTGTATTGGTTATATATTTTTAAATGATTTAATATGAAATAAAATTCTTATTTTATTCCCTTAGTATGATAGAAATACTTATTAAATGAGATTTTGACATCCCATGGTCTTGTTATATGTTAAATTCTTGTTGAAATGTATGACGGCACATTTAAAATTATTAATGTGTTTTGAAGGTGTGCAAGACGTTGGTTCAACTTTAAAAAGTGTATTATTATTTTCTAAAGGTTTCTTTTATAAAACTATGTTCATTATGTTTTTCCTCTTGAAAACTGGTTTGAATTCATGGGTGTCATAGTGGCTTGAATTTTTTTAAAAAGGAGAAGTTAGTTTTTTAAAATGGTTCTTGGAACCTTTTAATTTTTCTTAAAGAAAAAGGGTATATTATTTTAAAAGGCTTTTATATAATTTTTTTGGGTTTCCAAATGTTCATTAAAGTTTTCTTGATAAAGGGTTTTCAAGGAACCTTTAAAATGTGGTTTTCAAATGGTGAGAAAATTCCTTGTCTTTCATATCCACTTTGTGGAATCCTTATTGAATGTTTAAGTGAAGCTGTTTTATTAGTTTTTGAGACTTTTGTTTAATCCCATGTTATTTTTTTGTGTATATGGTGGATTGTTTTCCCTACCATATAGAGGAATTATTTATGTTGTATTTTTTTATGAAATGAATATGAGTGGATTTGAAATGGGTTTTTTTATGAAAGAGTATATGAGGTGAGGTGTGGGTTGTTTAAATGTTTTATATTTGTTCCATGTGATTATTTTACTCAAAATAACAATTTACATGTCTTGGTACTTCTAGTGTAATATTATAGATATAGATAAGTGAAATAACTAGTATAGATTATGATGAATAGATTATGGACCAGGTTAGGCTGAGTGAGTTAATGGCATGTGTTTCATGGCGTAGAGAAATTATTGAAGGGCACAAAGATTATTTTGAGAACCCTAATTGTGATAGAGCTTGATTAGTTCGGTAGAACTACCAGGACAGGAATGGTTCATTAGTTTTGACCTAGTTTCCTAATTTCATGTTCAGGACCCATAAAAGTGTTTCATAGGTTGTTAGCCCTTATAGTTAAGTCCTTATGAAGACTCTTTAGGGTATTCAAATTCTTGTATTTCTTTATTCCCCTAGTAATTTTTATTACACAGCTCCGTTGTTTGATTTTTCCCATTTTTTTACTCATAGAAATATTGGTTCCTATTTATGATCATATATTATCTTTAAAATGTTCTTTTTAATTTCAAATAGTCTATTTTAATTTTTTTTAAATAAGGGTTTAAAATGAAAATTTGGGGTTATTTCTAAAATAGGTTTTAAGAAATGGTTTTTAAGAATTAATATTTGAAAGAAAAAAATTTAATCAATGTTTAGAATGTGAGAGAAATTGTGATTTTAATTGATTTATATGGTTTTAGTGGTACTATATCCTTGGTTTTATATGTTTATGATAAATTATTATGCATCTTTGTTTTAATTTTTTAAAATGGATTATTGTTTTGAAAATGAGTAAGTATTGTGTTCTTTCGGTTGTTTTGTGAAGCATTTGAAAAATCATATTTTTTATATTTAATGATAAAACATGAAATTTATAAAATATATAATAAATGGATTCACAAAGATTCCTTGAGGAGATCCTTCTGGGCATGTTTAGTTCCCACCATGTATATGTGTCGATGCTTGGGTCGGTATGAATCTCTTTTATTTTTTTAATGATCCCAATTGTGTTTTTATTCTTGATGTTCACTATATCCCCAATATTTTTGGTGGGATTTGATGAGTGAATTTAGGTCACTTATTATGGTGTTGGATTAATTCATTTTTCAATTAATTTGTTCCGTTATTTTTGGATGTTGTATGGAACCTTTGTCATAGGATTTTTATTTGGATCTTATTAAACTAATAATTTATCTCAAATTTTTATCCTTATATTTATGAATTTAGTTATTCATTTTCTAGTTGTTTTTTGGTTTTATTTCCACTACTGTTTTATTTTTTATTTTTAACATAGTTTAAATAATTCTCAAAGAGAAATTATGATACCCATGCACTAATTGACAACCCATAAGGATCATGAATTTCCTTTGAGCTAGTGGGGGAATGGGTCAGGTGCCGGGTCAGATGAAATCATTGTACCAATAAATTAGAAATGGTGCCAGAGCCTATTTTTTTATCAATGGGGGAATATGTTATAGAGGAACTATCTTTCTATTTGAAGGTGTCATGGTAAACTTTGGTGGGGATTATCACTGGTAGTAATGCTGTTAGCCATGAGTGGGTGCATAATCCCCACCCTCTATGTTGGTGCATGAGTCACCGTGGGAAGGGGGATTTGAATTTTAAATTTTAAATTTATTTTTTTATCATTGTTTATTTTTTTTATCCTCATGGTGTGGTGTGGTTTTCCTTAGGGGTCGTATCATATTTTGGGATGGTAATAAAAAATAAATTGGTTGTGTGGGATTGGTTTTCAGAGACCATTAATCTAGTTAGTGAAAAACACACAATCTGGAAAAATTTATTGGTATTTTTAGATGACATTACCATGTCCTAGTAGACCATGTGGATGATTTGATCATGGTTTTACATCCCAATTGACTTTTTTTAGACTGAAATTCTAAAATTTTCTGTATTAATAAATGAATCGAGTGAATATTTTGATATGCTGATCACAAAGATTGGAAATGGTTTATATTTTTGGCATGCTTCCCTTTTTGTGTAATTTTTGTGTTAATGTGGGTTTTGTGTGAAAATGGAGGCTTTTATGGGAAATTATTTTTGGTTTTAAAGGGATCCTAAGATGATTACATATAAAGAGGGTTTGGATTTCATTAAAATGTTCTTCTAGGAAATGATTTTTTCTGGATTTTTTATAAAATGAAAATCATTTTATAGAATGTTTTTTGGGGAAATATTTGTTTTTAAAATTGTATTATTATGTTATACACTCCAAAAAATGTTTCTGTTTTAAAAATAGTTAGATGTTTATTTGTGAAGGTATTTTGAAATGCTTAGGGTATGATTTAAAAATTTATTTTTTATTTAAAGGAAATACATTGGTAAATGGTTTAAAATTTTTAAAGTAAAATGAGGTGTTTTAATATATTTTAAAAGTTTTGAGATTTTTATATTCATGAATTTGTTACTTAATTAATAATGGAATTGATGGTTTTTAAAGGTTGGATAAAATTATTATAATTAACACTGGGAATTGGAATTTTAAATAAAATGAAATTACTTCAAATATTTAGGTTCTTTGAAAATAATGTTTATTTTAAAAAAGGTATTTTTATTCCATTGATAATGTATGTTTTTGCGAAAATATAATTGGTATGGTGTTACCTTGATTGAGTTGTAGTTTTATAGTTTCCCCTCATGTTGATTGAGACTCGTTAATTAGATTTGAGGAATATGATCAGGATGAATTCATGTTCTGTTACTGTAAAGTATGCCACAAGAAAATTTCCTAAGTAATAGTTGAGTGTTTATTTTTGAGGTAAGTTATTTTTTCATTCATGTCATTATCATAGTCACTGAGGGAGTTTCATGCATCATTGTTCCCATTAGATTGCGTGGTTAATTTTTATCCATTTATTTTGGCTATGAGACTAGTCTTTGATGGCCTTTACTAGCTACTTGGATGAATTTATGAGGTATAGTAATTGTGGGTTGTTAGGTGATGGTTTTTAAGGATTTATTCTTATTGAGTTTGAATTTTTTTAGCTTTTTGGGGGTTTATTTTTTATACGGACTTCAGATTTGTTTTTATTTCCTCTTGTTTGAGTGATAATTGTTCGGAATTGTATATGCCTCTTGCTGTTTGTTTATTTTATGGATTATTTAGTGATGATATGTTTATAGTGAGGGTCATTCCAGGGTTTCAAATGAATATTTTGGACAAGGGGTGTCCATGGGTGCGGGATTCAAATGGCATGGAGAAGATTGGATCTAGTTGTTTTAATGCATTCACTAGTGTTATTTCAGGTTTGGTTGGGTTTACCATGAGAGGGTAGCCTAACTATGAGGTCACATTTGTCCCATTTTCTTCTAGTATAAGATT
The DNA here is from genome assembly GCA_963277665.1 of Viscum album. NCBI lineage: Eukaryota > Viridiplantae > Streptophyta > Magnoliopsida > Santalales > Viscaceae > Viscum > Viscum album. The sequence goes on from OY728152.1 coordinate 1,915,156,305, forward strand.
CAAGTCTAGATCCCATATCATTTATTTAATTAAGGAATGTTTTAGTATTTACTTGATTTAGGTGTTTTTGGAATCATTTTAACACCCGAAGACTTCATAGTATGTTATCTCTTTAAAGAAATTCAATAACAAGTGCGACATGCAACATCGAGTTCAAGTGCATCACGACCTATCAAACTAGCCATTCAAAAAGCGGTTATGAATATTATTAACCACATTTTGAATTTTATATATATCCTATATAATTTTAAAATTCCACTTTTGGGTTTTTTATACTTAATATAAAGAAAATTTTAATTTTTCATATAAAAGATATATTTTTAAAAATATACAGTTTTTGCTCCTTTTATTGGAGAACCCTTTTTAAATAAAATATTTTACACTTTTATATATTTTATATATTGAAATTTAATTCCTTTTTACAAGTGTGACATCAAAATTTATTTTGGATAAATTTTTGAACTTTTCTGATAACTTTCATATTTTGATGAATAGTGAAAATACAAAAACTTTTTTAATCAAAATAATTTGCAGTGAATAATTATAAATTTGAGTGTTTTTAAAGTATCATTTGATTTTATTTTTATAAATTAATATAATTTAGGTCATTGGATGTAATTTCACATTTAAATTTTACAAAAACACATGTCAATATTTTGATAGTTTCTACGTCATAAAAACATGCTTTCTAGTTTTCACAATGGGAAATAATTTTAAATTTATTAATTAAAATTATATGTTTATAATTTGGTAAAATTTACTTCATTTTTGAATTTAGAATAAAATTTTATCTTTTGGTGATTTTTTTATATTTTTCTAATAACATTCAATTTTTGATGAATAGTGACAAACACTACGTTGTAGATAAAAACCGACATTTTCATAGAAATAATTATTTTAATTAAAAACTAATAATAATGTAAAAATAGATGAATAATACTTATATTTTTCCAATTTAATTCATTGGAGTCATTTTATAATAAGATTAGACATAAAAAAAATTATTGATTTTTTTAACATCTTTTACCCACCTTCTAGGCACATTTGCATATTTGTATAAAATGTAATTGTACTGCTTATGTGAATTGAATTTCAAACATCCAAGAGAAATGGTTGAAATCAGTATGTAAAATTTTATTTAATAGAATAAAATAATTTTTTGTGAATAGTAACTTTTGAATTTTATTTACCATGGTTAGAAGTAAATAAGGTAATTAAAGGTCAAAATAATATTAAAATTACCCCAACACATGCCCTAATTCTATTGGATAAGTTATTTTGACCAAAATAAATCTTATGACAAAAATAATATCCTTTTGATCCTTTTGGGTATTATTATAACATTTATTATGTTGTACTTAAAGAAGAGTTAAACGTGCTAAATTCGATGATTAATAACTAAACCATTTTAAATATAGGGTTACAAAAAAGATAAATCTGACTATAAAGATTCATTATAAATCCAAAAATATTTCCTAAATCATGGAATTTTATTTATAATTTTTAGATATTAAATAATTAAATTTATTTATGACACAATGATGACGCACTAATTACATTTTTAATGAAAGGTCAAAATAATTATTGTTATAAATATAAAAATAAATTTCTATTGAAACTTTTGATGCCATCCACGATTTTTCTAGGTGAATATGAAATGTTACAGTTGGTTTAGTGTATTTTTTCGATGTAATCAACTATTTTTGACTTTCAAAAAAACTAAATACTAAATTGTGACAAAATTGACATAAATGAGTTTAAAACAAATACTATATTATTAAATGATATAATATTCATAAAAATATAAGGATCAACCAAATGAGTTATATAATTATTTATATCTAATTAATGAACGACTTGATGTTATCTTAGAATTTTATAGTAAGTTTATTAACCATTTATTACAATAATACTAGGAAAATGGTAAAAGTTAGACTACTTAACTAAAGGTTAAATCTAAAATATAATGTTAATATGGTGACCATAAATTGCCTTAAACCAATTTTTTGAGATTATTTCATCCCATACACACATTATCCTTTAAATAAATTAATTTTTATCTATTAGAAACCGAAAATGATTTTATAATAAATTAATATTTCAATATTTTCCTAAAGTATCCCACACCTCTCTTATAAAATGGTACTTCCCCTTCTCTTAAATTCACACATCCAAATCCATTTCGCTCAGCCAACCATAGTCCAATATCCTCCCAAATACCCTCACTTAATCATATAGGCCTTACATTGATCAGAAAGTATTCCTAAGGATCCCTTTTGTTCAAATCTAAAGGAAGAACCCAAAGAAGAGGTAATTATTTCATCACCTCTTTCAAAGATCATTTCTTCTTCCACATCCTCATTCATTGTTTTTTCATAACAAAAATAATTACTCCATTACCTTCTACATAATGTGATGTTATAAAAAATATGATACAACCATATTCATTATTCTTTCCATCCTCTGAATGAAAAAGTCACCATACATGCGTACGTACGGCCTACCGTCTCCAAGTCATGGTTTAGTTTGTTATTCAAACCATTATTGTTTGGATGAGTATAATAATGAGTATAATTTACAGAAATAATAAATATAACATGTTAATGTTTCTATATATATAATATACAATCCAATTTTATACTATTTCACCATCAATAGAATGATATCATCGCTTGTGCGTACGTACGACTTACCGTCTCCACGATGAGATGAGATTCGTTTTCAAGTTCACCATTCAACGATTATTATAAATATATATATTATTAATAAGTATGTAATATGTTAAATAATAATTCTGTTGGATATATATATATATCTCATTCACATACTTCCTTTCAATACGATATGAAAAAAGAAACGACGTTTATGCGTACGTATGACCCACTGTCTCCATATATGGTGTTATATATTTCACATATCAATATATTATACATATATATATATATTATGAATATATATGATACATAAATAATTTTTTATATTTATGGATCAATTAAATCATAACATTGTTTATTTGATCAAGAATAACAAGTTAAAACACGTATGATAAAGAAAGCTATTATCACCGAAAATGTTATTTTAACATAGAAATTTTTATTAAATGGGAAGTATAAAGACAGAAATGATAAATTTTGATATAAAAAAATATGAATATGGTTATGTTATAATTAAGTAACATACTATAGTCATTATACAAAAGGTTAAACGTACCCTCGACCAAAGGAAAGTACAAGGTAAGGGTTAATTCCTCAATCTCAATATTATCTGAGATTGTTTATGTGTAATAATTTACTAGGAAATTTTTATAATACATGTCCACGTTTCATTAAAATGATATCTAAATGAATATATTATGGTTTTTTTGAAGGGGCACTTTATCAATATCATCATTTAAAATGTATTAATGATTTATTTTTATAAATATTTTTAATTAATATCCATGTTTTAAAAATGATTTTAAGGATTTATTTATATGGACATGATTTTTTTAAAATGTTAATTCCTTTAAAATATTTCAAAGTGGTATCCGAAAAATTGATTAAAAAATGAATTTTGAATGAATTCCTTTATAAATGCATGACTTTTAAATGATTTCACACAAAGGGATATTTCTCTCAAAGTGTTTTACTGATCATTTTGAACAATGTCATCGTCTTTTACTGGATATTATTTTTTATTGAGGTTGATTTATTTTAATAAAATCTCCCATATTATATTGAATGATTTATGATATGATTGACTGTGGATGTGATATTTTTATACCATTCAAGGTTTATGGTTAAAATATTGACAATTCGTATGTTAGTTTTAATTGGAATTAATATGTTTTTTTCAACATTTTCACATGATTAATTCATTGGACATAGTAAGTGACGGGTGGATCCTTCTTTAGTTCCATGATGCATCGGTAAGTTTAATGAGACAAACTAGTATCTTAGTACAAGGCCTTGACAAAATTTATATTTTTAGTCTTGGCACGAGGCCTTAACTACATGGTTATGATACCTGGCATTAGGCATTCCCTCATTAGTAAATTGCTTATTACATGTGATTATTCAACATGAAGAATATCCATGTGTATGTTTATATTGTAATGTTTGATTTATTTTTTCCAGATTATGTTCATGTTTATGATTAAAAGGATATTATTTTTATTAAGAATTATTTCGTAAAAGTTTATATCTTATGCTAAATTATTTTCCCCTACTGAGTATCTGAGCTCACCTATTTCTTATTTTTTTTCCAATGATTCCAAGAAGTGTATTATGATTGATATGCAGGGTTAAGCTCAGGGAATAATGGCATTCTCAAATTATTATTTTGTTGTGTGTTTTATTTTTGAATGTGTAATGTAATGTTCATGTATGTAATCTATTTTCCAAAACTGCTAAACTAATCGGTCCATAGGGATATGATTCCTTGTAATCATTTCAATGTATTAAAATAATGCACCGGATTCGACCTTCTGGGATTAGGGAATTACTATTGGTATCAGAGGATGTTTATAAACAACCTTGGAAATAGATTTAGATAAACCCTGATTAAGAAACATTACCCTTAGATAGAATTTGAGGATTAATATAGAAGAACTTCGTAGAATTTTAGTAATTTAGATATTTTGTGATTTTTCTAAGGAATATATCCCTTTCTGGATACGAGAAGGTAGAGGAGGCTCTGGAACAGATGTCCCTAGAGGTAAAATATGAAAACACTGATTTGAGCTAGACTTGAACGGGAACTACTGCAGGACAATAGGCCTTACTGCACTCTTGGTTACGACACACTTAGGTGATATTCTTAAGACAATTCCTATATTCCATAAAAACTGTTATAAAGGATATTTGAGTAAATATGACAGCAGAGAAACCATTTTAATGATTATGAGACTAGTTGTGTGGAAATTTTCAATTAATTTTGAGAAATATTCAAGTTTTTTTTGGATTCTACAATCTTATATGATCTACACTTGTGTATGTCATTTTTTAGAAATGGCACTGAGTATAAGGAATGAGAAACCCAACAATACACATGTCCTAATGAGTAATAAGGATTATATCTTTCATAGTCTTACACTAATATTTTGAAGGGAAATAGCCTCTCATTTATTCTAATGATATGAGGAAATAATATCATGTGTAATAAGACAAGTAAATAATTCTCGAAGACCTATGGAACTGAAGGGAAGCCAGAGAAGAAGAGGATGGCAGAGAGAAAGATGGATAAACTGAAGAAAGGAAAGAAGGATTTTCCAATATGTGATAACTTTTAAAATAATCAAACTAGGAAGTGATTTAAAGTATTGGGTGTTTGTTATATGTTTGGATAAAATATTTATCAAAAAACAGAATGAAAATAGAACAAAGAAACGACTAATATTTAATGTTTCAACTATAGTGAAATGGGGAAATACTCAAATAAATGTCTTATGCATCAAGAAAATATAGCTCAGAAGAATCAAAGTGATCAAGTTCAAGCATAAGATGTTACAATGGTCGATGTTGAATAATTAATGTATTTTTGTTCCTGGATTGAAGAATTACATCATTTGAGTGTTGTATCAATGATATATTGGTAATATGAATTATGGAAATAAATATGGATTGTACTGCAGTACTATTTCATTAAGGATTTAAGATTGTGTGGTACCAAGAAAAGTGACTCAATATCATGGTACTATTTTTGGAAAATGTATTATTGAGAGAAAGATAAACCATAAAATAGTTCATAGGATGAGGTAATTATTTTGGAATAATATACAGTTGAGTTGGATAATGTTTATTTGATTTTATTTGCTACATTGGAACTAATTAATGGTTTGTTTATTCCATCATTGTTGGAGATTACAAAATTTTTGGATTTAAGGAGTATATCTGGTATTCTATGTTTTACAGAAGGAATAAATATGTACATACCAATTAAAATATGGTTTTCTGGTGATTCATTTTATTACCATGTCTTACAAGAATACTTGATAAAGGTATTCAAATGTATGTTATATGACATTACTTATTAATTTTGGGATATGAGTTTAGACAGAAGTATTTTGGACAATTCAAAGGGTTGGAATGGATTATGTTGGACATTGGATACAATTTTCTAAGGTTAAAACACTTATTATAATTATTTTTGGATTGTTTTAAAAAGGAAAACCTAGAGGTCAGGTGATAACCCATCGCCTCCGGTAATGCCGCGAGACTTGAACCCACAACCGAAGGGCAACAAGGGTGCATCACCTACCACTGGCCTATGTTAGGTCCTGTTTTTTATAATGTAGTTTTTTAATGGTATGATAAATGAATTCTAAATTCATTTTTTGGAAACATATACAATTATGTTAAAAATATTATTTTTGAGTTATATTATCTTTTGGAGTGAAAAATGAGTTTCTGGTAGAAATCACATAAGGGATGATACTCTACGTATCAAGTATTCTTTTTTTCCCATAATCATTAGGGAAAGGATCTTAAAACCAAAAATATTTTATCCTAATACATTATGATTGGTTCAAATGATGATATTTTATATCATCGTCATTGATTTTTGGATTTGAGGCCCTCAATTTTCCATTTATTGTTCAGTTGTTTCTAATTGATGAGCTCAATCACTCCATATAAATATATAAATTTTTCTCCAATTATGTGTCTCTAATTTCCTCCAATTTTCTATTTTTCAAAATCATAATTTAGTGGTGACATTCTCATTTCCATTTCCCTCTTATTAAGACTAAATTTTATTAACCCTATTTCCGATATGGGTTTTCTGAAAAAGGTGCTTTCTATTTTCAACATTTTATTTTCAAAGATCAATTAAAATTTGTGAGTACACAATTTATTGAAGTAGGAGAGAATTTAACACCCCAACACTTCATTATACGTTATCTCTTTAAAAAAATACAATAGCATGCGCTACATGCAACAACAAGTTCAATTGCATCACGACCTATCAAAATTGTGGTTTAAAAAGAGGTTACGAATAGTATTAACCAGATTTTGAATTTTATATACATATTATACAATTTTAACATTCATCTTTTGTGTTTATTAGACATAATAGAATGAAAAATTCAAATTTTTAGATAAAAGATTTATTGTTTAAAAAAATGCAGTTTTTCCACTTTTTAATGAAGAACCCATATTAAATTCAATATTTGAAACTTCTATCGATTCAATTTAATGAAATTAATATCTTATTTAGAAGTTGGACACAAAAATATAGTCCGCATAAATTTTTGTTACTTTTTGTATAACATTCATATTTTGATGAATAGTGAAAAATAATAATTTTTAATTAAAAACAAATTTTTTTAATCCAAATAATTAATTGTGTTTAATTATAAATTTTAGTAGTTTTAAAGTATCATTAGATTTTATTTATATCATGTAATATAATTTAGGTTATTGGATGAAATTTCACATTTAAATTGTACATAAACACAAGTCAATCTTTTAATAGTTTTTACTTCTCAAAAAACAGTTTTTTGGTTTTGACACCAAGAATTAATTTTAAATTAATTAATGAAACATCAATGTTTTTAATTTGGTAAAATTTACATATTTTTTTAATTTGGAATATCAAATCTTTCTTTTGGTTATTTTCTTTTGTATTTCTCTAGAAACATTCAATTTGTTGATGAATAGTGAAAAACAGTATGTTGTAGATAAAAACCAACCTTTTCATTTATGTAATTATTTTTAATTAAAAAATTTATCTTAAAGTCTAAATAGTTACATAATGTATATATTAGTACAGTTTAATTCATTGGAGTAAATTTATAATTATATTAGTCATATAATATTTTATTGAACCTTTTTAACGTCTTTTACCCACCTTCTAGGAACATTTGCATATTTGGATAAAATGTAATTTTACCACTTCTGTGAATTGAATTTCAAAATTCTGAGTAGCACTATTTACATAAGTATATAAAATTTTGTTCAATAGTATGAATATAATTTCGGTTGAATGTTAACTTTTGAATTTTATTTTCCACGGTTAAAAGTGAATAAGGTAAGTAAAGGTCAAAATAATTTTAAATTTACACCAACACATGTCCTAATTCTATTGAATAACTTTTCATAGACCAAAATCAAACATAGGAAAAAATAATATCCTTTGGATTTATTTTTGATAGATTCAAACATTTATTATATTTTATTGAAAGAAGAGTTACAAGTGTTAAATTCAACGTTTAATAACTAAACCAATTTTAATATAGGGTTACTAATAAGATAAATTCAACTATAAATATTCATTATAAATACAAAAATATTTATTAATTTGGGGTTTTTTATTAATAACTTTTAGGCATTAAATAATTAAATTTTTTTATAACAGAATGATGAAGCAATTTTTACCTTATTAATGAATGATTAAAATAATTGATGTTATAAATATTACAATAAATGTAAATTGAAGCTTTTGATTTCATCCACGAATTTTCTAGGTGAATATGAAATGTTATGGTTTATTTAATGTATTTTTTTCGGATTTAATCAACTTGTTAAGACTTTCAAAAAAACTAAATACTAAATAGTGTCAATATTGACATAAATCCGTTATAAAAAAATACTATATTATTAAATGATATAACATTCATAAAAATCTATGGTTAGGCCAAAGGACTTAAATAATGATAGATATTTTATTAAAGAACCACTTTGGGTTATCTTGGTATTTTATCATATTTTTATTAACCATGTATTATAATAATACAAGAAGACATGGTAAAAGTTAAACTATTTAACTAAGGGTTAAATCTAAAATATATGGTTAATATGGTGACCTAAAATTGTCTAAAATGAATTTTATGAGAGTATTTAAACCCATCCACAACTTATCTAAAAAAACCCATTTTGATCTATTATATATAGAAAATGAATTTAGAATAAATTAATATTTCAAGACTTTCCTAAAGTGCCCCTCACCTCTCTTATTAAAGGGTACTTCCCATTATCTTAAATTCACACATCCAAAGCCATTTGGCTCAGCCACCCCTTCTAAAATTATCATTAAAAATACCCTAAAGTCATCCTAGAGGCCTTACATGGATCAGAAAGCCTACCTAAAGATCCATTTTGTTCAAATCAAAAGGAAGAACCCAAAGAAGTGGTAATTATTTCATCAACTCTTTCAAAGTTCTTCTCTTCTTCCACATCCTCTTTCTTTGTTACATCCATACCAAAATAATCTCTTCAGTGCGTTCTACATACTGTGATGTTATTTTAAATATGGTACAACCATATTAATTATTTTATCTATCCTATGAATGAAAAAGTTACCATACGTGCGTGCGTACGAGTTACCGCCTCTACATCATGGTGTAGTTTGCTAACAATTTATTGTTTTCATGGGTATAATATTGAGTATATTTGATTTAAATAATAAATAAGACATGCTAATGATTATTTATATATGATTTACCATCCAATTACTTAGGATTTCACAATCAATAGAATTATATCATCGCTCATGCGTACGTACAACTTACCGTCTCCACAATGTGATGATATTCATTTCAAAGTTCACCATTAAAAGATGATTATTAATATATATATATATATATTTATTACTAATAATTATGAAATATATGAAAAAACAATGATATTATAAATATATATATACATCTCATTCACTTACTTTCATTCAATACGATATGAAAACGGAAATAAGATTTATGGGTATGTACGACCTATCGTCTCCATAAACGGTGCTCTGCATTTCATATATCAATATATTATACATGGTTATATTCAAAATATATATGATATATACATATTTTTTTATATTCTGGAAGAAATAAATCATTATATAAGTTATATGGTCAAGAATAACAAGTTAAAACACATATGATAAAGAAAGCGATTATTACCCGAAATTTTATTTTAGCATAGAAATTATTATTAAATGGGTTGTATAAATCCATTAATGAATCAAGTATGATATCATAAATTTGACTATGGTTCTATTATAATTTAATTACATACTATGGTCATTATATAGGAGTTTAAACATAACCTCGACCAATGGAAAGTACAATGTAATGGTTAATTCAACAATCTCGTTATCATCCGAGATTGTTTATGTGTAAGTATTTACTAGGATGTTTATAACATACATGTCCATGTTTCGTAAAAATATTTTCAAAATGAATACATTAAGGTTTTATGGAAGGGACAGTTTATGAATATCAACATTTTTAATGTTTTAATGATTTATTTTTCTAAATCGTTTTAATTAATGTCCATTTTTTAAAAATGATATTAAGGATTTTTTTATATGGATATGATTTTTTTTAAATGTTAATTCCATTCAAAAGTTTCAAATTGTTGTGGGACACATTGATTCAAAAATTAATTTTGAATGAATTCCTTTATAAATGCCTGAATTTAAAGGATTTCACAAAAAGGGATTTTTTTCTCAAAGAGTTTTACAAATAATTTTCAACTATGTCAACGTCCTTTGCTGTATATTATTCTTGATTGTGGTTGATTTATTATAAAAAAATATTTCATATTTAATTGAATGAGTTATGATGAGTTTGACTCTGGATGTGCTATTGTTATACCATTCATGGTTTATTGTTAATGTATTGACCTTTCATATTCTAGTTTTAATAGGAATGACTCAGTTATGTTTCATCATATTTATAAGAGGAATTCATTGGACATTGTAATTGACAGGTGGAGGCCGCTATAAATCCTTGATGCATCAGTAGGTCTCATGAGACAAACTAGTGTCTTAGAACAAGTCCTTGAAAAAAAATTTATTTGTAGTCTTGTCGTGAGTCCTTGACTATCTGGTTATGATGTCTGATATTATGCATTCCGTCTTTTTGAAAATAGTTATTACATTTGGTTATTCTACTAGTAGAATATCCAGGTGCATGTTTATATGGTATTTTTTGATTTATTTTTTCCAAATTGTTTTCATGTTTATGTTTAAAAGGTTGTTTTTTCATTAAAAATGTTTCCTTAAATGTTTATTTGTTCTGCTAAATTATTTACCCTTACTGAGCATCTGAGCTCACCCCTTTCTTATGTTTATTCCCAGGATTCCAAGAAGTGTATTATGATTGATATGAAGGGTTAATCTAGGGGAATAATGTCATTATCAAAGATTTTTTTTTTGAGTTTTATGCTTTAATTTGTAATTCAACATTCATGTATGTAATCTATTTTTCATGACTGGTAATCTAATTGGTCCTTCGAGAAGTGATTCCTTATAATCATATCAATGTATTAAAATAAAGAACCGACTCCAGAATTATGGGGTAGAGGCATTACATTCATTATTCATGGGTAGTTTTAATGAAACAAACTTATGATCTAGGATGTTTTTTTATCAGTTACGAAATTTTGGAGTTGATCTCAATTTTTGGATGCCCAGGATTGGTGTAATTCAATTTTTTCTTTTCTATTGATTTGTAGAATCATAGTCATCTTGATGATTCTTTAATAATATGATAGTTCAATATTGTTTTACCAGTTTAGTTTGATAATAATTATCTGAGATCCCCCATTAAATATCTATTTTTTATTTTTTATTGGATATTTGTGTTTAATTTCTTCTTGAGGTTATCAGTGTTTGGTTATTTTAAAGGGTCTTTAGACAATTAATGGCTTCTTAGTCTTAGGATATTTTTAGACGACTCTAATTATTTTTACTTATTATAAAGGATTTTATTGATTTTCATCCTTCAATATTTACTTTATAATGTTTGGGTATTTTTTTGGGGAAGAAAATGGCATGGTGGAGTGGATTGTGATACAAAAATATCATTATTTTTTTATTTTTTGTATTAGTTTATCTTAATTTGGGGTAATTAAAGCTTTCAAGAAGATTCATCATAAAACATAGATAAATATAGATTTTTTTTAATTTTGAGCACAGTTTGAACACATATCCTGATAAAAACAATGCCAATATCCGTGATTGGGAGACCTCTTTGTTCATTTTGTTCAGTAAATTGTTGGCCTATACAGGTAGTGCACAATTCGGCTCAAACCATGTGATGACTTTGGGAAACTATATAGGTAACTATTTTGATTGGAATATTAGTGTAAGGATTTCACATAGTTATAGGAATATATGAAGGAATTTTTGGAGAATTTATATAGTTTTGATAGTTAGTTTTTTATAATTGGTGTATGGTTTCGAAAACTATAAGGCCTACCCATATTTTATTAAAGTGTCTAATTTACCTTCTTTCCCCTAATATTCTTTATGTTTTATTTTAATTTCCATCCCCTCTTTCTTAGCTTAACTATCATACTCCTGGGGAAGCTCCCTCCCTTCTTACTAATTCGATTTGGGGGATCATTCTTCTAGAATTCTACGTAGTATGCCTTATTTTTTTACTTATTTTCCCTATTCATTCCCTTGACATCCACTCTTAGTTTTTCTCACTTCCATGACCCCAAACCACTATTTGGGTTAGGATTAGGGTTCTAGTAGTTTATAATTATGGGGATTTATGTTTTTAGGGGCAGAGGAGTGGGTCTCTTAGATCATTTTTTCATTATATATCTACGGATATGGGTTTTAGTTGTAATTATGAATATATATGGTAGGTGTTTCTTTGGAGATTCTATGTAATTAATGTATTGATTTAATCGTATGATTTTATATGATTTCTTATAAAATTAAAAGTATATATTTTGATCATAGTAGGATTATAATGGTTTTAAAATGATTTAGTCACTTGAAATGAACTTTTCATATGCTATGTGCCTGTGTAAATGCTTGAGTGGTTTTTTTAAAATGGATCAAGTGTTTTGAAGGTGTGTGTGATGCTAGTTACATTTAAAAAAACATGTTGTATGTATTAAAATATTGTTTTTAAAAAATAGGTTGGGTGAAACTTGATACTCATAAAAATTTGATGGGTACTATTAGGTCTCAAGGTGTCTTGAAAGGTTTGAAAATGGGAATTGAGGTATTCTGAATGGGTACTTAAAACTATTTGATTACTTAATGAAAAAGGGTATATTTTTTGAAAATGAACTTTTGAAAATTGTTTTGGTACAAAAATTACCTCTGATGTGTGTCTGAAAAAATGGGTTTTAATGAAAATTAGAAATTTGGTTTTCAAATGGATTAATAAAAACTTTTCTTCCATAACCCCTTTTTCAATGATATTTATAAAATTTATGTGATGTTATTTTATAACTATGTGAGATCAACATTATGCCCCGTGTGATTGTTTTGTTACTCTGGTGGCTTGTGACCCATGCTGGGGAGTTTTTATGATGTTTTTTTTATGAAATGTTAATACTTGGATGTGAAATGATTTTTTCCATGTGAGGGTATAGATAGTGTTTTGTGTTATATTTTAAATGATTTATATTTCTTCTATTCTATTCTTGTACTCACCTATTCTATTGACATGTCATGTGAATCCTAATAGACAAATATGGATACGGATAATAGAAATCCATAATGTAGTTTGTTTTTTATAAGGAAAGGACCTGGTTATGCTGAGCGAGTGAATATAATTATATCAATGATAATAGTATATTTTAGATAGACATAGGGTTTCTTTTGAGCCTCCTGATCATGGTGGAGGTTGATTAGTTCTGTAAGATTAATGGGACATGAAATTTTACGAAGTTCTATCTTAGTATCCTCAAATCCAATTCATGATCCCAATAAATTAGTCTTTAGATATTTCCCTTGCGGCATAGTTCTATTTTATAACTCTTTATGTGATTCAATTTCATGGCTAAATTTTCCCCAAGTTCATTCGATTACCTGAAACTACAATTTGATTATTTCATATTATTTAACATCCTTCATATCTTTTTTCTTGATTATAATTTTTGATAATGTAGAGCTTGATTTTTAGTTCAAAATGATTTATATTAAAAAGTATTAAATGTTTACATTAATATAGAAAAATTGGTTTGTTATTTCTTAAACAGGATTTCAGAATTGGTTTCTCATTGATGTTTGTTATAAAAAAAATATGATTTTCAGAAATGTTTGGAAATAGGAATAAATGGTAATTTTTATTTCCTAAAATAATTTTAATGGCCATGTTTCTTTATCATTATAGGCTTAACTAAATGTTTTAACCATAGTATTTTTCATTTCATAAAAAATGTGTTTTTTTAAATGTGTATGTTCTAGGTTATTGTACTTGTGTTTATAAATCATGTAAAATTCATGTTTTTATATTATATCTTCAAACTAATAATTTATGAAATTTATTATAAAGGGACATATAGAGACTCCTTGGTGATACCCTTCATGAAAAATGTATCTCACTTTGTATATTTTCAACACATTTCGGGTGTGTATGTGGCTATTATGTTTCTTTTTAGTGCCTCGTTCTATTTCTTTTACTATTATTTAGGTTCAAACCTGGATGGATGGTGGGATGTGATGAGACATTAGGGATAACTAGTGATAATATTTTACCTTTTCAAGTATTTTTCTTTATTATTTTGTTTTTAGATGTTGTAAATTCACTTTTTCCAATGATGCTTATCTTTGTCTGCTTCCACTATGTATTTATCTCTTCTAGTTTTCAATATAATTATTAGTTTCACTATTTTAGTTATTTTTAGTTCTATTTCCATTGTTTTTTTATTTTATATTTTTATTGGGTGTGAAATAATTCCCAAAGATCAATTATGACGAATAAGAACTAGTTTTCAAATAGTAGGGATCACGAATTCACTTTGAACAAGTGGTGGACCAGTTTGGGTTCTAGTTCAGAATAAATCCCTAAACCGATTTGTAATATTATAACTACTGAAAAGGTCTTATTCCACTCTTAGAAATTTGTGTCAGTCTATAAATATTATTTTTCTAAAAAATTTCTCAATGTATGCGTGGTATTAATCTTCATTTTCTATAAAAAAACATAATAATATTTATACTTTTATCTAGATTACCTATTTTTTGAAATTATTTATTTATTAATCTTAAATTTCTCCCATGAATTTATCAAAGTCTAATATCTATAAACTAATAGATTTAGAATACCCAGTCACTAGAGTATTCAAGTGTAAATGATTTTTAAACCCTCTCTTCATAGAACACGCAATAGCCATGCCAATTTTTTTAGGGAATAAAGGTTGTCCTTGGGTTGAAAGAATCACTAACTCATGGATCCTTGATTTATTTATTGGATTCTCATATCCCAAAAAACATAAATGTTGTTACAAAAACATTTTGCTCTAATGTTTTAGAAATCTATAAATGGATACTTTAATCATCCCAATAGTATGATGCACCATTAATTAGAGTTGATGTTCACCTAAAACCAATAATTTTGTACTAATATATATAATGGAAAGTGTCAATGACATTATATTTACATTAGGGGATTTTAAGTTTTTAATTTATTTAGTGATTAAATCATATTCTATATATAATTATTTTTATAATTTTATCACAATCACTTATTTAACCATGAATAAATAGAATAAATTCATCGTTCGTGTTCTTGTATTATTCCATTCCTGATTTTTAACTATTATATATGATAACACATCATCCACACATTCACAAAAAATCAACCATGAGTAATAAAATAAGTAAACAATGACACGATCATTATCATTTTCTATAGATTAATTCAGTGATCAAATGATTGATCAACTAAGAATCTAGGGAACACATTTATCCATACATCAACCTGGGTGGAAACACCCATCAAACTTTTATGCATTTATCTTGTTTGGTTCTACATTGGCTCTTCATTCAAACAACACTGGCACAAACACATCAATTTTAAAATTTATACTCGAATAGAATTGAGGGTTACTCGAGATACATATATAAATTTTTATAACAAAAAATATAAATATACATAACCTTATAGAATAGATAATGTAGTGACGATTCACAATCCCTGTAAAAGATATTAAATAAATAATTATTACTATTTTAGAACAAAAATTTGATATTTAAATTAATTAAGAAAACTAAACATTCATAGGTCTATTATAAGAACATGATAAATCAAAATGAAACTATATTTCATAATATAAATTATTTTTCAATTAATTAAACACCATGGTATTATTTTTTAATTAAAATAATGAAGATTATGTTTCTTTCATTAAATAAAAGACACATAGTGCAAAAAATAATTTTCTTTGTTTCCAAATATTTTTAATTTTTTTAATAAATTTCATGATCCCTTATATTTAATATTCCCTCCACTCAAAGGGGTTCTTGTTTTTACAAGACATGTATGGGAAGGGAAGGTCAGGTAAAGAGGAACCATCATGTTTAGGATTAGTCTGTTGGGAAAAGATGTGCCTATTGTGTGGTACATGTGTTGGGAGAAGTGTCACCCTTTTGTGTTCTACAAATATTGTATAAAAAGAATTTATTTTATATTTAGAAGAACCATTTTTTCAATTCCTTAATTGGTTACCCAAAATAGTGGGGTTGGGGAGATAGTTATAGGATGGTTGTTGTGACACTATCCATGTGGAATTTCTATTCTTTTTAAGCCTACAAATAGGTAATATTTTTTAATTTTTTTTTGTTTTTAAATTTATGTGATATCATGCACAATTATCCGTTAAATTTTTTCTTATGCTTTTTTAGGTCTATATGAATTCTATTATCTATGCTTTTATTTTGTTTAAATTACACAACATTGACCTAGAGTACCTATTCTTAGATACTATTGACCATATTTCAAGCTACCAACGGTGTCTAATCCTTCTTTCATATTTTCCCCTTTCCAATACCTAGTATGTGTATATATATATACATATTATACATAACTAATTTTAATCCTAAAAACCAAATATTCCATCGTCAAATGATAATAACTCAGTCATCTCACCATAAATCAAAGCTTCATCATGGTTTTTGGGTTAATTACAATCCTATATTCTCAAATTCATAATAAATAATTTTACTTAAACATAAATAACTACACAAATGCATTGATATCAATTCTAGGAACAATGGTGTCGTAGAAGCATGAAAAAATTGTATTTCTAAAAAAATAAAATGAATTATTGTCGTAACATAAAATCTGATATATTAGTTCTTCATTCCCTAAATAACTAATGTTATAAACTTTTATTTGATAGCGTGTGTGACATGTGACAATAAGCACATAATGTAATATAATATCCATATGCTTTATAATATATTTACTATTTAAAATAGATCCTGTATATTTTTCAATGCACACAACACCGGGTTGGACTTGTTTATATGCAAGAGATACCTTCTTCTATAGCTTGTGTTACACACAAGATAAAACTTCCTTGATAGTCTGTGTTATACGCAAAGTTACCTTCCTCGAAAGATTGTGTTACAGGGAATATAGAGTTTCACTAAATAAGAATGTATTATTAAAATTTTATTATTTAATATAATATGATATAACCAATAAGATAATTGTGTGGTTAATAATAGTATTAACAAACTTATTAAAATATAAGTTTTATAATAATATAATATTAATTCATATGTTTAAAATTAATTAGAAATGAATATAGGAAGCAATTGAATATAAACAGAATGATTTTATATATAACCATTTTTACGCTCACATATTTTTTTTACCATAATTAATTAATGTAATTAAATTTAATTAATTATGGTAGTGGAATATATATGTTATATATTTAAGAAAACATTTTTTATATTCATCCAATAGGTTTGTTGTACAAAATTATAAATTCAATTTTACATCCTTTTAATGGAGAAACTACTTTAATATTAACTTTGAAGACATTTTGAATTTAATTTTATAAAATAAACCTCATTTTTTAATTAAAAATTTCCAAATTATCATATGATAAATGATTGGGATTTTTTTGAGAAACTTTATTTTTTAGTGAATAGTTAAAAATACTGTGTTTTTATTAAAATCTACCTTTTCATTTAAATAATTATTTCGGTTAAATTATATTGTAAATTGGTTTAAAGTCACATTGGATAAATGATACTTATTTTAATACCATTTATTTCATTATAATCAATATAACATTTAAATTTAATATAAAAACATAAAAATCATTTGACCTTTGTCTACCAAAACATGTTAATCAATATGTATGAGAGATTAGCATTAATATTAATTTTTCTGATACCGTGATTTGAAATTTGAAAATTCATACATATACCATGGTAATAAAGATAATATTTGTGCCCTAATATAATTAAATTAATTTTGGATATAAATTATTTGTAAAAGTGATTAAAATTAATCAGAATAGTTTCGGCCAAATTAATCTTAATTAGAGACTAAAAACAATTAAGGGACCAAATGACCTATAATATTGTCCAGAAAACATTTTCTGTCCATATTTCCCCCAGAAACCATCCATTATTGAGTTTGGGTGGTTTTTTATGACTTTTATTATGTAAAAACTTGTACACAACTAACTTCTTTTCAAGAATACATTGTGAGTCCTTTTCCTTCCCTATAAAAGGTCTTCACCTCTACCCATTTCTAACACCTCTAAAACCACTTCCATTCATAAAATACCTGACAAAATAATATCCCATAATCCCTATCCTAGACCAAGAAAAATCCATTTTGGAAAAAACCCTTCCAACAATTTTTTTCGTATCACCAAAAGAAGTTACCCGATTGAAAGGTAATGTATTCTCTCAATCTCCCAAGTTTAATTTCTGTTATCCAACCCCTAAAATATCATTATTTTTTCATGTATAAAAATTAAAGTATAATAAATATACATTTCCATTTTTATGAAGATATTTTAACCTATAGTTACAAACACCAACATTTAATGGGTAACGAACATAATGTTTCTCTGGATGACGAACTACTGCCTCACAAAACAATGATTGTTCATTGTTCAATTACCACATCTCATGGTGGCCATTAAGATAGAAAATATATTTATTTAAAATATATATTTTATTTATAATTTATTTATTATTCTATAAATTTTTTTATAATATACCTTTATGCTTTTATCATGAGTAAATACGATTATTTAATTTGAGGAAGGGTGGACTAATGATCCCTCAATGCGATATAACCCATGCATGCCTTACATGGAACATATAAAAGTTGGTTATAATAAACATATGAAAAATATATATCATTAATATGATACTATAAATAATAAAATACAAATGTAGCATTTATTTTTAATTATTTTAATTAAACAATGAAACTGATGTAGCATTCATACATATGTACATTATATTGTCTCCATGAACAATGCACTTCTTTTATAATCTACAAATGTTATGGACTATTGTAAATAAATAAGTACTGAATATATATGATAAATCATCCATGGTTGACATTATATATATTATTAAACCTTTATAGGTATAATAAGAACAACAAAGAACAAGTCGAAATGTACTTGAGAAAACTAGGTAATAAACACCCAAAATAGTAAAAATAATGAAAGAGTGTTGACAAACAGGTAATAAAATACTATAGTAAGTTAATATATGATATTATAAATGTTAATGTGGTTATAGTATTAGTTTTTAACATATTTTAAACTACTATACAAGAGGATAATGACCACACAACAAAAACATAGGTTACAGTAAGGGAATATTGTCTCATGTTCATTATTGGAGACAGACTTAATTACAGTACCCCTAATTTATTATATACGACGTACTTACATCAAAATTGACATATATTATCATAAATTATTTTAAATTCATGGTATTTTAATTTTTTATTTAAGTATTATTACCTTTTTTATTTTCCAATCCATTTGTTACTACATTAGTAAGAGATTTTCATCTCACTTTTCATGTCGGTGAGATTAATGTCATATTCACTACTCCATTAATTTGTGTGCTATAACTAATAGAAATTTTCATATATTATTCCATGATTTAACATTATCTCATGACTTTAAGCTTTTCCATTGATTTTAATCCTTCATGGAATCCTTGACTAAAAATCAACTGAAGTAGTAAGGGATTTCTGTCTCAATTTACATTTCATTGAGGCTTAATTGTCACCATGCACCTAGTTTCTTTTACATGGAGTATGTAATTACCATTAAATTATATATAATGAATCTAATTAATATCATTTTATTTTAAAAATTCATATAATGTAATTAATTTATGGGTATTTTGTTAAAAAAAATATTTTAATGTTGTATGGGACACTTAGGAATTCTTCAAGATTTATTTCCTCAAGACTAACACAAATGATGATTCAAGGGAATTCCAATTTGAGAAAATTATATAAAAATTGCTAAATAATCAATTTCATTATTCTCTGGTTATCTATGACCATTTTAGTGTATTAGTACTATTTTCCCAATCTTTGTTACTAATCATATTTTAGAAAATGTTTTTCAGGAAACCAGACATTATTTCTATCCTATGTTAGAGAACCTGTTTTCTTCTAAAAACACCATTTAATATATATTTTCTGAAAATTGTTTTTAAAGTGATTTGGTGATTACATTTTTACAATTTTTTAATTTTACAAATGTTTCAAATGAATATTCTTTTCACTTTCCCAACAAGGCATTTTTTATCCTTTTTCTATATAAAATAAATATTGTTTTTACCTCGTACGACATATATGGATTTATCCTTCATCATTTCATTAAAGCAACATTATCAATTTCAAAATAATTTTCAAAATAAAATGATATTTCCTGAAAAATATTTTTAAAAGATAATTTTTATTTCATTAAGGTTGGAAACCCTCTATTTTACTCAACTTGGGTTTGTTGTATTGATTCCATATTTATTCTTCTTCTGAATGCTTTATTATTGATTTGGACAAGGATAGTATTAAAATTAACCTCCTTGATTTATTTTTTAGTCTCTTTAAAATTTTAAATCTATCATGGTAATTGAACATGGAATTTCCCCTACATTATGTATTTCATTTTTTATGGATATTACTATTACCTAAACTGTATACCTACTTACAAATGGTGTTTATTTTGAATTTTATTTGATAAATATGTATTTCTCATCCAATATAGGTATTTTATAAACAATATTAATTATTTTGGTTATTCAACATGTGGAATGATTTGGACTCGAAGTGATAGGTGGAGCTCGAACTTTATATAACACCTCAATGCATCGATGGGTTCTCATGAGACAAACCAGTAGTGAAAATTAAGCAGAGGATAGATATGTAGTTTTAAACTGTCTAAAGAATAGATCTATATAGTAATATATCCTCATATTGATTACACATGATGTATATTGAGAAATAATTTCCCTCATAGTAGTTTCAGTTACTATTCACCCATGATATTTAGGGTCAACATATCTATGGATATATTTCATTTAAGAATAATAATTAATGGAATGTGTTTTTGTTTCTTACCTAACCATATTTGTTTTTCCTTATATAGTTATTTAAATGGAATTTGTTTCTAGTTATTACCTTTCTATATTAGTTATATACTTCCACTAAGTTTATTGATTACATAGCATGTGATTTTAGTTATTTACCATTCTATATTGAATATTATCGTTGATTAATTATTGATTTCACTCTATATTTTTTCATTAATGAGAATTTGAGCACACCATTATTATGTTTATTTCCCCAGGAATCCAATAAGTGTACTATAAAATACATGTATGAGTATACTATATGGATTATTGTTACCCTAAATCTGTTTATTTGTTCAGAAGAGAGAAAATATAATTAGAGTATCCATTTGTAATGAAATACTCATTTATATATTTGGTCTAACATGACTAATAATCTGATAGATCCTTTGGGGATTGGTTATTTGTAATCTTGAAAATGTATTTATTAGAAAACACAAGCTCTTGGCTATCTATGGTTGGGTCCCTATAGTTGGTATCCAAGTAAGGTTATAAGCATAGTTGGGATTGGATTTAGGAAACCTAGATTAGAGAACATATCCATAATGTAGAATTTGAATAAGTATAGATAAAACCCTATAATTTTTTTAATTTATAGATTATATGGCTCTTTCAAGAGATTCATCCTTATCTGGATACTACAAGTGGATGTGGTTCTGGAACAAATGTACCTAGGAGTAACAACTCTGATATGGTGATCAAGGCTTATCTTGGTGTAACATGGTACAGAACAATGGGCCTTACTGCGCACCTGGTTTGACACTTTTGTGGGATTTTCATAGGATTATCCACATATCCATTACAAAAAATTATGAAGGATTTGGATAAAAAATAAGTAAGTGAGGTTAAACCTAATAATATTTATATTGAAGATAAGTTGGGATGATATAGATATCCAACTAAATATATTATAGATAAACCCTAGAATATAAATGACATGTGTTTAAATAAAATAGATTAGGTATTTATGTATTCACGTAGTATTGAAAAAATTAGTTAAAATGATATTTAGATATTAAACTAATTTCATAGATTTCCATCACATATAATTTTTTTGAAATTATATTAATATGGTTTTAGAAAAGGATAACCTATAATCTTGGGGACAAACAATCAAATTTGGTAAGTCCACATGTCTTGAATCCATAACCAAAGGATGAAAAGCGTTTCATTCCAACCATTGACCTATGTAATGTCCCTATTATTTTTTCATTGTATTTAGTTAAGAAATTTAATGAATAAATGTTAATAATGATCCAATATTAACACTTTTAAGGATCATAAATTAATCTATTAACAATATTTTTTGGGTGATAGTTAATGAAAAATCGTAAGGATTTTCACTCTTTTATAGGCCATACTATCCTTTAAAAGCTTCACTTTGCGATCCAAGCATTAAAAAAGATTAATTGTTGGTAATTAATCTTTTGGGGAGTAAATGGATGAATTGTAATTTGATTAGAGCACAACCAAAATTTAAGACTTTTCATATGATATTTAAACCTATCATGTAATAATATTTTGTTATATTTATGGTCAGTAAAAGAAATAACCAAAATTAGGAAAATTTATAATAAGTAAAATATTTTTCCTAATACCTAACTTTTTATTGAGCTGATGGATTTCTAAATCATTAAATATTTTAATGATTTGAGTCCCTAGATTTTCCAGTGATCATTCACTTGTTTCTGAATGATAACCTCATTCAATCCCTATAAATATTTACGTTTTATCTTATAATCACATATCTTTACTTGAAACCAATGTTCTCATACATAGATACCTAGTTACCTAGTATTCCATGTGACCTCTGTACTTTCAATTATCACATTTTAAAGATTACTTATGAACAATTCTCACGGATTGGGATTTGAAACATAAAAAATAATAAAAAATTTATCACCATGATTGATTTTAAATTATGAGGATGAAATTTAAAAAAGTTTGGGAGAATGTGATGCCCCAAAAAACTAAATCAATAACATTGTATTTGATAGTGAGTATGACATGAGAAAATAAACATGTAATGTAATACAATATTCGTATACTTTATAATATATTAAATATTTAAAAAATATACTATATAACTTTCAATGCACGCAACACCGAGTTGGATTGAATTGTAAGAAAAAGATACCTTATTCTATATATTATGTTACACACAAGAGAAACCATCCTCAATAACTTTTTTCCCACTCAAGATAAAAATTTCTTGAATGTTTTTGTTACACTCAAGATAGAGTTTCACCAAATAACTATGTGTTATTAAAATTTCATGATTTAATATAATATGATATAACCTAGATTTTATGTTAGTGGTTATGAATAGTATTAAATAAAATATAAGGTTTATAATAATATAATAATAATTCATAGGTTAAAAATTAATTATAAATTAATATAGGAGCCAATTGAATATAAAAATACTGTTTTATATAAAACCATGTTTTATATAAAACAATCTTTTATGCTAAAAAATCTGTTTAACCACAATAAATTAATGTAATTTCAATTTCTTAAATTTTATAGTGGAATAAATATGATATATATTCAATAAAACATTTTTTATATTCATCCATTAAGTTTGAGCTGAAAAAGATAATAACAAACCCTATTCCACACATAAAAACATATATTTTTATAAATTCAATTTTTCCTCCTTTTATTAGATAACCTATTTTAAATCTTAATTTTGAAACAAAAATGAATTTAATTTGGTAAAATGAACATAATTGTTTATTTAAAATGGTCCAAATTATCTTAGGAATAAGTTTTTGTATTTTTCTTAGAAACTTCATTTTTAGTGAATAGTGAAAAATACTGTGTTTTAGTTAAAAATTTCATTTTCATTTAAATAATTATTAATGTTAAATTATATTATAAATTTGTTTTAAAGTCACAATTTTTAAATTAACGAACTATTAATATAATTTATTTCTTTATAATCAACAAAAAATTAAATTGAATATAAAAACATAATAATATTTGGAACATTTTATCTACTAAAACCAGTTAATCCGTCTATCTCTAAAATTATCAATAATCTTAATTTTTTTGCTTATGTGATTTTAGTTTTAAAAATAAAACATACAAAATTTAAATAAAGATTATATTTTTAATATAATATGATCATCTTAATTTTGACACAAATCATTAGTAAAAGTAATTAACGTTAATCGAAATAATTAAGGACAAATTAAGCTTAATTAGTGACTAAACCTTAAAATTAAGGGCCTAGATGACCTAGAAACTTGTCCAAAACAAATTGGATGTCTGTAGGTCTCCCATAAATTATATATTATTGAGTTTTGGGGATTTTGTGTGACTTTTTTTAGGTAATAACAAGTGAAAACAAAACTTCATTTCAAGAATACCATGTGAGTCCTTTTCCTTCACTATAAAAGGGCACCACCTCTACCCATTTATCAAACCTTGAAAAAATATTAATTTCAGAGAATACCTAACCAAATAGTATCCATTAATTCCTATCCTATACCTATAATCATCTCTTTGGTAAAAACCCTTCCAACAATGTTTTGGGATACACCAAAAAATGTTACCCGATTAAAAGGTAATGTATTTTCTCAATCTCTCTAGTATAATTTCCATTTCCAAACCACAAAAATTTCTTTATTTTGTTCATGTATAAACAAAAACAGTATCCTAAATATTCTAGGATGTATTTATTCTGATATTTTATCCTAAAATTATACAAACCTCCATCTAATGGGTAACGAACATAATGTTTCTGGGGATGGCGAACTACTTACTTACGAAATAGTGATTGTTCATTCTTCCATTACGGCCTCTCATGGGGGACATTATGATAGAAATATATTTTTATTTAAAATATATATGTCATTTATAATTTCTTTATTTTTCTGTAATTTTTATAAATAATATACCATTTTGATTCCATCAGGTGTAAATACGATAATTTCGTTTGAGGAAGTGTGTAATATCGCCCCATCAAAGCGATATGACTCGTTCATTCCCTACATGGAACGTATAAAGGATGGTTATAATAAACCTATGAATCATATATTACATAAATATGATACTGAAAATTATAAAAAACATATTTATTTTTCTGTTATAATTATTTTAATTCAACAATGAAATGAATGTAACTTTCATGCTCAGGTTTCTTTGAACTATGCACTTTATTTCATATCTCCATATGTTATTGACTATTATAAGTACATTTTTACTGAATATATATGATAATTTATTCATGGTTCATATTATTTATATTATTAATCTGTTATATATTTAATAATAACAACACAAAACAATTCAACACATGCATGATAAAAGTATACAATTAACACTCAAAACAGTTAAAATAATGAAAGAGTGTTAACAAATAGGTAATAAAATATTATAATAAGTTAATATATGATATTATAAATACTATTGTGGTTATTATATTAGTTATTAAAATTTTTTAAACCAGTATATATAAGGATAATGGCCACACAATAAAAATTAAGGATAAGGTAAGGGATTCTTGTCTCAATTTTATTACGCGTGGCATACGTAATTGTTGTACTCTTAATTTCTTATATATGGTGTACTTATAGAAAAATTGACATGTAATATAATTAATTAAAATATATAATTTTTATTTTAATTATTTATTTATGTATTATTACCTTTGGGTTTTCTAATAAATTTGTTACTGCATTAATAATGTATTTTCATCTCACTTTTTAAATCGGTGAGATTTATGTCATATTCACTACTCCCTTCTTTTGTGTGCTATAACTACTACCAATTTTGATATATTATTCCATTATTTCAATTTATCTCATTAAATTAAACTATAAAATTGATTTTAATCCTTCATGGAATCCTTGACTCAAAATCAACTCATGTAGTGAGGGATTTCCATCACAATTTAAATTTCGTTGTGGCTTAATTGTTGTTTGGAACCTAGTTTCTTTTACATGGTTTATATACTAAACATTACAAGATATATGATTAATATACATACCATCATGATATTTAAATCATTCATATAATGTAATGAATTCACGAGGACTATGTTTTGAAATATTTTAGAGTGGTATGGGACACTTTGGAATGCTTCAAGATTATTTCCCTCAAGACTAATCCAAACAATCTTTCAATAGAATTTACATATGAAGAAATTAAATAACCATTATCAAATAATCCCTTCAATTATTATGTGTATATATATGATTTTTCTTTATTATCATTACCCTTTTCATACTCTTTGGAATGAAAAATTTGTTAGTATATGTTTTCAAGAAAACCCGACTTTATTTCTCTCTTTAGTCATAGAACCTGTTTTCTTCTCAAAAAACTATTTTATTAAAATGATTTCAAAAATGTTTTTAAAATGTTTTTATAAATAAATTTTTACCATTTTGTGTTTTACCAATGTTTCAAAGGTATATTACTGTCACATTCCTAATGAGGCATTCTCTACCATTTTTTGTACAAAAGGAATATTATTCTTACCTCATACGACTTGTACAGATTTATCAGCCGTCAATTCTTTGAAGAATAATTCTCAATTTAAAAATATTTATCCAAATAAAACAAAGTTTTCCTAAAGAATATTTTTGAAATATATTCTTATATTCCATTAATAATAAAAAATCACTATTTTACTCTACTTGGGGTTGTTGTATTGATACCACACTTATTCTTCCTCTGGATGGTTAATTATTAATTTGGGCATGGATAATATTCACATTCACATCCTTGACTTATTTGATAGTCCACATGAAATACTAAATCTCCCTTGATTACTGAACATTTAATTTCCCCTAAATTATCAATTTCATTTATCATTGATATTACTATTGCCAATACAGTATTTTAACTTACAAACAGTGCTTACCTTGAACTTTATTTGATAAATTCATATTTCTCATCCAATAGAATTATTTTATTTGTAATATTATTTATTTTGGATATACAATATGTGGAAGAATTTGGAAATTCTAGGAAGGGTGGAGCCGGATTTTATAAGTCTCCTCGATGTATCGATATGTTCTCTGGATACAAACCAGTTGTGAAAATCAATCAGAGGATAGATATGTAGTTTTAAAATATTTAGAGGATATGTCTTGGCAATAATAGGTGATCATGTGACTTATAAATGACATAAATTGAGAAAGGATTTACCTCACAATAGTTTTAGTTATTTTTTATCCATGAGATTTTGTGTCAATATATCTATGGATACATTTCATTTCAGTTCATTGATTAATGTAATGTGATTTAGTTACTTATCTTTCCATATTTGTTTTTTACTTATATAGTTATTTGAATGGTATGTATTTCTAGTTATTACCTGTCCATATTTCTTACGTAATACCATTTAATTTACTGATTACATGTCATGTGTGTTCATTTATTTATGTTTCCATATTAACTATTCTAATTGATTTATTATTGCTGTCACTCTATATTTTTTCCTTACTGAGAATTTGGGCTCACCCTTATTATATTTCATTCCCCATGAATCAAAGAAGCGTACTATGAATGAAATGAAGGAAATAAAAGAATATACTAGATGTATTAGATTTGTCATCAATATTTTTATTTGTTTAGAAGAATAAAATGTTGTAATTACAGTATACATTTGTAATTAAATACTCATTTATAAATCTAGTTCACCAAGACTATTAAAATGATCAGTTTTCTGAGGATTTATTCCTTGTAATCATGCCAATGTATTTAGTATTAGATACTATCTCTAGGATATCAATTTCTAGGTCACTACATGTTCTAGAATACTCCCATGGATAATGTGTAATTTAATTTAATAAGGAAGAAAAAAATATATAATTATACTTTAAGTGTCACCTTGTTCATTCCTCAACAATGACTTAATCATCTTATTTTCGAATTTTCTTAGCTCAAAGGAACCATGTGAGGGATACTATAGATCACCCACACATGTTCCATGACGCCTAGATTATTTTTCATTGATACATTTTTACTATCTTGGGAAATTGATGCACTCTTTGACATCCCCTAGATAGGATAATGAATGTACAGTCAATCTAAGGAAGCATGGTTGATTCATTTTCATTTTTTCCTTCATCATCTCTAACTAGAACATTATATAGGGGTGGATATGATAAAAATTCTATCTCAATTCATTTAAATGGTAGGATCTAATATGCATTTATAAAATAGAAGCTTAAATAGTGGGTTAAGCTTAAAAATATTTCACTTAAGGCCCTAGATAATTTTAGATGCTTAAACCGGCCAAATATTACATGAATTTCTTATTATTATTATAATTAATGTCAGGAATTATTAAACAGTGTCTTGTGACATTGTAAAATATCATATGACAAGTTATAAGACATTGGATCGACCAGTTCCTCCTATTATAAATTAACAAACCATTAACATGTAACATTCATTTAAAAATAATATTTTCTTGAATCGACTTTTATAATGAAGTTACATATGAATATGTTGTGTATTGAATTAAATAACTATTTTTATAAATTCAAATAATGTAATTGAATTATTTTACTTATGATCACTCACCAACCCCTATACGTGGAATCATCTTCATCTTAAACCCCTGTTTATTTCCATGGATGGATATTTTGGATACAGAATTTGTGTGACCTATGAGGTCCTAATCTCGATGGTTGTAAGTGTTACTCATATTCTAAGATTGTTATTTAAAAATATTCCAATAATCCTAAAGATAAAATAATAATCCATGGCTATGACAACCTATTATTAACACACATCATGTAATATAATATATATGTTTAGGGATATTTAATAATGTAGGATGCACACTTCGTGTCATCATTATTACATTTTTTATTTTATGAAAATTCTAGATATAAAAAAGTTATACTACCATTGAAATTGATTATGTAAAGGTACTTATAGCCAAATCAACTAGCAATGGGATATATATTAATTTTAGAAGAAAAAAAATCCCTTCATGGAAATTCAATCAACGTAATACCACCAATTAATGTCCCTGCACAATATACCTCACCACAAAATAAATGTTATAGTATTCATTAATTATTAGGGTATGAAATAAAATATTTGAAATTGATAATGATCTAAGGTCAAGATACCAATACACATTCTCCTAATTAGAATCATTAATGGAACCCTAAACATGTGTTGTTCCTATTGGTATGTCAGTAATCATGATCTCCTCTACCGCAGATCACAAAGTTTAAACATAAGACAATAGGTCTCAAAGATTATGATCCCCAAATTTTTATAGTCATGAATTATCTATGTCCCATTAGTATGATGTATCTTGAGTATATGAGTCTCTTTAAGGTTACAGTCAATGTATCTCATGATTCTCATTATTGCTGGTTATTATTATATCCTTTTGATATGAAAATTAATATAAGGGAATTACCATGAAAATAATGGATGTAAAAATATAAAAACTAATATAATAATGATAAAAAATGATTAAATCATTGTATACATGTTATAGTAATCAAAATCACTACTCATGTTGGGTATAAGGAACCCAATCCCACAACAGGAGATGTCCAAAGAGAGTATTTCAATGATGAACAAACTGTTCAAGTGAAAAATAATGATAAGACACTCATAGGAGTAGTTTTTACACCCTCCGTAGGCATATCATGTGTATAAAAAATTGAATAGGATATTAATAAGTATTATTTTTATAATCTATTGAAATATTCTATTAAATAATTTGAGGATAATTCCACACGAGAGGTGGCTAGATTAGAAGAACAATCCAAAGAACACTTGGACATTCTTGACTACAAATTATGAGGAGGAGCAGCTGATTTGGATATGGATGATCTAGAAGAACTTTTCTAGTATCCTATTAATAACTATTTTAAAAATACCAAGAAACATATATAAAGAGAGGAAAAATGAAGCAAGATGAGGATCAATTCATCATTTCACCATCACCATGGGATTACAGACCTACTGATAATCTAAGGGGAGTGGTAGAGACAATAAATTACACTAGAAATGGGGAACTCAAAATATAATTGAAGATTTTTAAATATATAAGAAAGATTATGTGGTTCTTCTCATCACACAAACCAAATTATCCTTTAAACTAGGTATTAGAGGAAGTCCATCCCACTAGAAATAGTCTAAATATTGTATCTATTGGGATGGAAAACCCAATAATAATTCCATTATCTATTTATTTATTTTAGTTTTAAATAAATATTCTCATTTTTAATCCTATTTTTTCTAGTTTCAATTGGCAGACTGAGGAACCCCAAACCCACACTCCCAAACATGGTGTTAAAACACTTTTTGAAACACTATTATTTATTAAAATTGAGACTATCAAAGATAAAGATATTCTTATTTAAGATTATTTATATAATTTTAATGTTACATTTTACAAATAAAAACTTGATCCTAATAATGGATTTTTTAGTTTCTTTTAGGTTCAGATACAAAAGAAATTTATTTTAGGATAATTTAGAAAATTTATTCTTAATGAAACCCCACTATATTTCCATCTAGACTTAAATAAATCATCAAAACCAATGAAAATTTATACATAAAAAAAGGGATGAGATCAAATGTACTTTAAGGGTAAAAATAAAACATAAAAATAATATAAAATAATTTATCATAAGATGACACTATTGATACAATCAATATACATTGACATTGATTAATTGATTTGTATGCAAAAAAAATCATAGATCAACAATCATTAGTCAAGGAAAAAGGATTGGGATAAAATATGTCATGAATCAAAAGTGTGTCAATGAATATTCTATAAACCTGATATTTGATATTATAACATTGTGATACCTTAAAGATATGGCACACACATTGGGATATGAAATAATCTCCTTCATGAGTACTTACATCCATACTTGTGGGGAAACCTAATATTACTTTTATATAAATTTCCTTAATGAGTCTCACACATTCACCCATTCTTGTTAGTAAATAAATTTTTCTTCTGTATAAATATATAATGATATATATAAATTTTATAACTACATTGTAGGGTGATATAGGACCCAAACCATCATTCCTATAGACTTACATTTCCTAGTTGAAATTCTCCATTCTTTGTAACATAAATAACCTATGAAAATGAAATTGGTTTCACATACTTTTCAAATAGATTAACATAATAAAATAATTCATAATTCCAATTAATAATTCATAATTCCATAAATAATCAAAAGATGATAAAATTGTGGAAAATAAATGGGATTAAAAATTATTGGGTAATTTTTTATAGATTTTCCCTTTAGTAAGATAATAGAGTACGTGGAATATAAATCGTATAGATAAAATGAATAATATTTAGTCAATAATTTCTCTAATACCTAGATTTATGACATATAAGTGAACATAATTCAATCAAATGAAATAAAACTAGAGTTTTTATAGAGGAAATACATTATAAGATAAACCCTGCAAACACATAGTGGATGATTGGGCATGCTAAAATAAGTAATGGATTTTATGAATTTAATAACCCAATATAGTATAAGATAATTGATGGGGTAATTTAAAAAATAATAATTTCATAATAAATAAAATTTATTCTATGATAAAGATGAAAATGGATGTAAATCCATAAATGATTTTTTATAATACATGTTTTACATTTTCATAAAATATGTTATGTGTAACATTAATAATATTTTTTCAAATAGTTGGTGTGAAACCTTTTAGAAAACATAATTTAAAAAAATAATCCTAAATAATTGATCATTTAAAAATATATAATGTTTATCCCAAGGAAACATGGACTCTAAGATAAATCAAATTATCATGGAAGGAAAAAAAAATTAAAAATTAAAAATATATTTTTTCAAAAAAGACATCATAAAAAGCGTATAGGAAATATAATCTTCAAAATAAGAAAATTTAAAAAATGAATTCAACATGTGGAAACACATAATTTTGTTTCCAAATATAAAATAAATCATATTTTTGAAGTTGAAATTATGGACATCAGGTAGATACCATTGATAAAGAGGATAATAATTATTATCAACAATGATATACTTTTTGGGAAAGAAATTCATCAAGGAAAACTCGTTGAAAAAATTAACTTTCCAATACATATTAGTTAAGTTTCCATAATATAAAATATTATGTTGGGAGAAACAAATAACAGAAGAAATAAATTTAAGAACAAATATCATATCTCAAAAGAAATAAGTTTTTAGTTATCAATATTTTTTACATCTTAAGAAATGCTTTAATAAGAACCCAATGAAAGAGGGGGATTGAAATTGAACGTAACATATCCTGATTAAAAAAACTATTAACATCATATATCCTATATATAGTATAGAAACAATTTAAATAATTTTTTGTCCATAAAACATGTGTGTCTCAATGAATTGAAATTGAGATGAAACTTCGTAATGTTAGTGGAAATGTTAGAATAAAAAATAATAAAAGGGTTTCCATGAAATAAAAATTTAAATATCATAAAATGAATGATATTAATTATAATTTAATTAAATAGGGTGGTGAATACACTATATAAATTAAATTATGATGCACATTTTCAAACTTGTCTCATGGAATTTAAAATAGAGACAAATAACCCTTACCTTAACTCCGAAACTCTCTAAAGTGATTGATTATCCTATATAACAAGAATAACCTTATTAATCACCACTTTCATAACAATATTAATATATATATATATATATATATATATCCTTTTACATAATACATTTATAATTATTATCTATATTTATCTTAGTTAGTTGTTATCTCTTTTCTATATTGTGTGTTAGAAATCTTGATTGTCTGGAATTAGATTCATAATAGTGGGATTTTCTACATTATTCTCACAAATTTAATCACTCCAAAATTATAAAATGTAATATAATTAATGATTTATAATTATATATAATCTTATAAATTTATTCTATACAATTTTTTGTTATGATTATTAAAGATGAAATCAATGATGAGAATGTTCTGGTGATTTTTTTCGAGCGCACATTGATATCTTAATTAATGAGATTAATATTAATATTACCATTACAGAACCCCAATAAACATATTCCTTACTTATTCACACCATATATTATCATTAATTATGTTCTCATAGTCATCCATGATAATACATTATTGCATTGTTCAAGTATGTGGTTAAATTGACCAAAACACTTTTTTAAATATATTATGATCAATGACCACATTTTATTAAGGAAAGAAACCACTATTTTCAACCGGATTGATATGAAAAAAATAAATTATCCTTAAATTCCTATTGGATCAAAGTGCCATTAAAATTTTATGGCCATTAGGCCATGTGGTGTAAATGATGAAGTATTAGACTCGTATGCCCAAACTGAGCATCTAAACATCATATCATGGTCCCGGTCTTCTCACTTTAATGACGCACCTTACCATGAACTATTTAATTTCACAAATGTACCATAAAATAATGGTATATAATCTTTATTTAAATCTCGTCTGGGCAGTGGTCCAGATGATAGGTGTTGGAAAAAATCCCCCAAGGTAGAATTTTAGTGTTTTTGGTTGATTATATTTGTCTACGATGCAGGTATCCATGATCATTTTTTGATATCTACATATATTTTTATAGTATAAGTTTAAAAATATCAATGAAAATGGAATGGATTCTCTTATGGTGGTAAAAAAGTGTCTATACAAGGTGGAATTGTTTCCTAGTGTTTTCCAGATGTTTTGGTCCATGATATAGAGTATAGAGAATGGTGTGTCTGGGAAAGGTATGTGAACACCCGATTTATGGGGATTCATAAATTTGTGCTAATGTTGATATTTAAGATGAACATATAAAAATATATAAAAGGAAAGAATCATGTGAAAGATTTGTTTTGCAAAAAAGTCAGTTTTCATAGGCCTAAGAAATTAAGATGAAGTGGATGACATGAAAGAGGCTTACTGACCCAATGTGATCTCAAATGTGATTTTATGTGATCAAACAAGATCATAAACCAATATATGAAGACACATAAGAATATTACATGAAGTGTTTTTTCAGCCAATAAAGATATGGCTACCCCCCTCATTTCAATAGCTCAACCCTTAGAGAAAATCAGTGCTCTGAATCGCATAATAGTTGTTCGTGAAGGGAGTTTCACATAAGAAGAGAGTTTCACATAAGAAGAGGTTAATGTGAAAAAACATAAAAGTTTAATTCCAGTTTTTTTTACACAATAAAATTGAAATGTAGCCCGTAATATGATAAAGATTCATGCAAATCAATCAAAGGTTTTATGAAATATTGTTGTTTCCATATAGTATTGTGGTAAAGTGGTATTTATCAAGTAGATGAAAGTGGAACATAATGATACAATAAATTAGGATTAAAAAATATTGTTTCCGTAAATAAAAGTATGATCTTATGATGATTCAATTAGCACACAACAGTTGAGAGACTATAAAGCTTTCATATTGTGATTCATTTTAAACCAGGAGGGACAATGAGTCTGCTTCGAACATTGTAAACAACAGTGCACTTTTAGTTGATTGGGTACAAATGAAAATCCCCATTGTAGTCACCATGGACATATCCCACTAATGGTGAACCATGTAATTTTTTATTGTCTCATTCATGGTTTAATTTATGTTCATACTTTTCTACAGGAAAGAGGGAGAAGATCATTTTGTTTAACAATGAAACAAGATCCAAAGTGGTAGTAGTATTAGTCTGTTATATCTTGATTCAACACCCCCAACTATTAAGATATTTTAAATATGTGGGATAACAATATAATTCAATAAACCCATCACTACTTTGAGTTTCCCACCCACCAACACCTATATGTCTCCTTGATATGCCACCTACCTAGATATGACACTATATTTTCTTGGTTATCACCATTCACATAATGCATAACCCTCATTTACAAGAACCATAATTATGTGATTCCATTTTAAATTACATGGAATATCAATCCTCTAATGAAGTGGTTTGATGGATGATTGACATGTTCCAACACATTTATCCCTTTTTCAAGGTGTCCAAACATGTAGATACTATTATTAATGGATGAGTGTTGTTATGAATGTTTTTTTAATAATATCATTATTACACTATAATAATTATATTATTTAAATATTTTTATAGCGGTCAATTATATTTTAATTTATTTTAATAAATAATAATGAATATTGATATATATATATTTATATATATTACTTTATGGATGCAGTAGTTTTAACCAATGTTAGAATATCGTTTTTTAATGGGAAAGGGGAATGTTTCTCAATGGATGTCATAAAAACATAAAAAAATTAAGTATACTATAAAAAAATTGACCATAAAATATTGGGAAAAATATTTTTTAATGGGAAATATAGAAAAGGAATAACATTAGAGAAAAGAAACTATTTATTTAATCATGGTAAGTAGTTTTTACCTATTTAATTTATTATTTATTCCTATAAATTGTCATTATAACATTATATTGATCTTATAATTCCAAATTTGAAATAAATTTTATAATATTCACTATCTCAAATAAAGAAAAATAATTTTAAAAATAATTGATGTACAGTATATTAAAAACACTTTTAGAAATATTATAACTTAAGTTCTAAAATATCAAAAATAGATATGAAAACTAAAATAAATATTTATAAATTTATAATATCTGTTGTAATGTAAATTTTTTCTACAAAATGGTTTCATAAATTTATATGTTGTACTTGTATACTTATAATTTTATAAAAGTCATGGTATTTGTAAAAAATACATTTTAAAATTTTGACATAAAACTCAATGATTTCCTAAAAATCCCCAAAATACAAAATATAATAGTTTTGAAATTATAAATTAAAAAAGATATTTAATCCTTAATTTATATTCCAAAATAAATAATTTTTATAAAATGGAAAAAATTTAAATAAAACATATTTTATCGAAAATATCATTTTTAACATTAATTGCTCTCAATATTATTACAAAATAAAATATCATTTAAATAATTTAGTATATTATATTATCATAATAATAATTTAAATGTGTTTTACTTAATTTATTAACATTTTAAATATTTATGTGAGAAATAAAATAAATCTTATATCATATTAGTTATTTATCCTAAAAATGTAATAATTTTTAACTGATTCTTATCATTTTATTTACTATATTATTTATTATTCTTTTATTTTAATTTGATAATTTTCATATAATATGTCCTCATTTGTTTTAGTTCATTAATCTATGTAGATAAATCAAATATGTATTTAAGGAATCTAGAGAGTGAAATATAGGGTTGTTACATTCCCCCTAAATAAATGTCATCCTCACAATTTAAATTATTCCTAAATAATGAGATTTCTAAGAAAATCCATAACATATATATGAATTTATATTTCATTTCTAATAAGGATTCATCTTCACTATCCTTGGTATGAAAAGTGAACTCATCATTTCCCTCAGAATAAAAATATAACTAATGTTGAGTTTTTCATTAATAATTTTTTCAAAATACATCAGTATAATGTGTGTAATTTTTCATATATAGTATATATTCAACCTTGTATGAACATGCAATCGTTGTAAGATTTTTAGATATGTTTTATCTATCATGGAAATAATCAAGGTCTTTATGTCAAGATTGACAATCCATGCCTAATATCACATAAAATTAATTAAAGGATGTGTAATATCTTTTTATATAAAAAATATTCTGATAATCTTATATTAGATAAAATTTATATAGTTGAGATATAATAATCATACAATTAAATGTTTTTTAATAATACAACTTCTAACTATAATGAGACATATTTTCCTAGAGGTACATGTTGTTTTTTTTGGGGTTTAAATTCCTTTTAAAGACCCTTTTGATGTTCCAAAAATGAGTCACATGGGTCACTATGGTGTCTCTGGCATGTTCAGAGCCCGAAACCCTGCGAATATGGAAAATGGAATAGGTCGCATGGTTACTAGAGACTGTACCGCATATCCCACACTATCTCTAAAAAATGCATGGTAATACAGAAGAGCATTAGGGGCTACACAGTTTGTATACACCAATGGGACTCTATGCGCATGACCATGAAAAAAAATTTAGATTTTTCATAATGGGGTTTCGCTAAGGGTGTCAACAGTTAAAGAAATCATGGACCATAACTTTCAGAGTATTTTCCTAAAGTAATGGGAATAACATGGGTTGTCCAAACTATTCAACCAGATATTTTAGAGTGAAATTCCTAAATTTCCATTAATGATATTATTTTTTCTCAACACACTTTTCCAGATCATTATTTCCATTAGACTCATTCTTCTCCTACTCCAATTTATCTCTATTTTTTCTAACCATGGTAAATTGTTAGGTCCTTCATCCACTCTCTGAATCATGTGTTGTACAAATCATCATATACATCTTTGTAAGATCTACATTCCAATTTTGTCTTATTCAATTTTATCTTCATATCTACTAAACTTTTGAGGTGAAATATATTTTTCCTTATATTCAAGGAATAATATTGTTACATTGATTTCCCCCAAACTACTTTGATTTTGAAGCCTCCAATAGATAAAGGGTCATCAAAAACCCTATGGTGGGTGATATCATCATTTCACCAATCGTTATAATGTTTCCATATCATAAATGTTGAGCCAAACACTGGCCATTGCCACACGTCACCACAAAATGGATTTATTGATTCCTATTTTATTAAATCACTATTTTTAAAATCCTCTAGAACATTGTTTAGACTATTTTAGAATGTTGACCTAAATTATGGACATCCCTTGGGTGTGCCATCATGAATTTCCCTTTACAGTTAATTGTTTAATTGACTAGAAAATCTCTAAAGTTCCCGAATTTGTCTGTAGTTGAATTTTCACACAAAAATATAAATTTTTAATGGACCCAATGAACCCCCTTAGAGGATTAAAAAACTTATAATTAGATTTAAGCGTGTATGTAATTTCTTTATTGACAAAGACACATTCTAAATGACTCTTGTAGCCTTATAAAATTAATTTACATGTTTGGATATATTCAATTGAATGGATTAAATAGAATATCTTATAATTGATGGTTTTATATTTTAAAGTGTATTAAATGGATTGAATGACATTAATTATAAGGTTGTAAAGGACACACTGATTATTTCATCCTTTATCAAATTATGTTTTTGAATTACAATTCCTTATTGTATTTTGGATTCACTTCTAAAATTCGTTAGAGGTAATACCTCATGGATATTAATAAAAAAATTATTATACCTTTGATATGGGATATAGAATTATGGTAAGGGTCCTGTTGGGCATGGAGTTTCATACTCCTATACTTCAAGTGTTGAGCATGACATCTCAAACCATTAGCACTATTTGGATGTTGGGAATGACACACAAAATCCCTTATTTCAGGTGTTGGAATGATGACCCACCCACCATCTCGAGTGAAAATTGAGGAATCTCTCACTCATTATGAGATGTAGGGAATATACCATTTTCGTGAGATTATAAGATATTTTAGATTTTTTATGGATGTCTATGTTACGCCTCAGTCCAGTCAGCACCTAGTATTCTAGGTTTATGGCCACTTACATCCACACGTACTTGGTCCATATAGGGGGATGTAATATATATTACCATTATATATATATACACTGTTACAATATATATAGTTACTGATCAGACACTTATTTCAAAAATGATCTAAAATAGGTTGATGTTATAGGTGTCCAATTGGAACCTGAGCAGGCTGATTATTTATTCAACTTTTTTTTCGTTTTTCACATGCACATTGTTTATCTATGAGCATGGGATGGATTAATTCCATACCCTATTAGTGGTGGAATAATTGGATTTTATCTCATACCCTTCTCAAGTTTCCTTTGGTACCCTATGAGCATAGGTGCAGAGGATGACCATATGATCAATATGCTAGTGGTTCAAACCTTTTGTTATTTTTTTCTTTTTTATAGAATAATTGTATATTTCTATCCTCTATTCCACTTTTATACATCATCATTCCATGAATCCATGAATATGACTCTACCTATAGTCTTTATCTTCTTATTCTATTGTTCAGTTACTTATGCTTCCATATTTTATGTATTATGTATGTTCATATATACTTATACTATTGTATTTTTATTTTTTTATCCTTTGTGAGACTCTAATAAGAACTTATAGTCTCCCCACCATAGAACCTTTACAACCTCACTACTAGTCGGCCACCTCTGGCATAGGGTGAGGCACACTTGAATCCATGTGACCCACCGACATGGGGCACAGGTGATGTAGTCACTGGTTTGAGATGTTAAAAAGTTGTATCTAAGGCTTTATTTTTTCCTTTTGACTTACTGTTTGGGTATTAGATAGATTTCTAAGAGTTAATGGGGTTTAGTACTGATCATATTGATGGTCGCAGCTAACCAATGTACAGGGGAAAGTCAAATTACCCAGGATGGGTTATTGTTGTTCTGCATTACACCTATTATAGTTGATAAAAATTCACCATTGGGTGAAACATGTGTCTTGTGGTATTACAATTATTGTATTACTGAAATGAAATTAAGTTTTCCTTTGGCCTAATGAAATGATGGTGTTACATTACATGTATAATTATAGGCACAATATGTGTAATATGACATGCATTTTTTCATTCCATGTCTATTTTCATTGTGTTTTTTCCTATTGAAAAAAGTTAGTTCCTGATTAATATGCATTGAAATGTGATAAAAATTTACATATGGTATCGGAAAACATAATTGACCTCTAAAGTGACATCTATAACCTAATTATTTTTTCCATCATAGGTTAAATCATTCACCTTAAGAAATCAGTTGGGTATCATTGAGCCATGGACCCTATGTCTTAGGGGTTGGAGCAAGTTATGGTACGGAATAAGAGGACACTATATTTTGGATAATGATGAGTATGGGCCCTAATGGATTAGAAATGTCGATCAATTTAATTTAATTCATCTAAAGATATATAATTAAATAAATGGGTAAAAATTAAATTGAATATCACTGTCATAATTAAATGCTCATTTTATATATTTGAATATATACTTAGACCCAAAACATGGCCCTATTATTTGGTAGTTGGTGTGTCTCTTACATTCTTATGGAATGTAATGGTCTTTTCTACTACTTAGAAATGGATTTTTGAGTAGGAAGATATGTGTAATATATTCATAGGAAGGTTGTATACCTTTACTAGTTTTTTATTTATAATCCATCTCACTTTTATGATCTCCTTGGAGGTGTCTATTTGGCATTGTATCATTATGGATCCAAGCTCTAGTGGTTAGAACATTTAACACATTGGCATTTTTCACGTTGGTTATATATAACCGACGTGAAAAGTTGTAATGATCAATATATCATGTTGGTTATTTTATAACCGATGTGATAAATCAATCAAGATCCATATTTTACGTCGGTTATTGTATTACCGAAAAGATAATCGAATATGGCACACTTTATAACATCGGTTATAAAATAACCTACATGAAAAAGGATAGATCAGTGCCTTATCAATTTGGTTATAAAAAATGACGTGATAAAGAAACTCTTGGCGCTTTACTACGTCGGTTACAAAAAAACCAATGTGATAAAGCCAATCTTAGAAATTTAACATGTCAGTATAAAGAAACATATATCACATCAGTTATGAAGTAACCGACGTGATAAATAGTTTTCTACGTCGGTTATTAAATAATGACGTTATAAAAATTAAATAAATAGTTTATCATGGTGGTTATTAAATAACCGATGTGATAAATCTTTTAAATGATTTATCACACCCCGTATTCAGTCATTCTGTTTTCTTCGATTGGGAAACCTCCGACTCTTCTCTCTCACGTGGAAAACCTAGAATCGATTCGTCAAAGTTGTGCCCTCCATCCTTGTATTTCCAACATCATTCTTCAAATTTATTATTTTCAGATCTATCAGGTCGACTCACAACACTCAAGTAAGCCTGACACGACTCCTTTTTATTTATTTAGGCCCTAAACTAATTTGCTGAGATGTTATTTTTCTTTGTTCTTACTATCAGGGTTAGTTTCATAGTGTTCATCTACACCATGCTAAATTATTTTTTCATAAAATAAACAAATGGAAGTGATATTATGCCAGTTTACAGATTTTGTGAATTTTATCATGTCTGTGTGAACATACAGGGGGTTTCCAAGGGGGTGGGGGTGTGCATGTGGGATAGAATGTCTAGGGGTTGGGTGGGTTTTCCAGTTAGGTGGGGGTGTCCAGGGGGTGTCAATGGAGGTGGGGTGGTTTACAGGGATTGAGGGGGCTGTCCAAGGGGGGTTGGGGGTGTCGAAGGGGGTGTAGGGGATGTCAAAGTGGGTGGGGGTGGTACCAGGGGGTGCGGGGGCTGTCCAAGGGGGTGGGGGCTGTCCAGATGGTTCAAGGGGCTATCCAGAGGGTTTGGGGGGTGGGGGCCGTCGAGGGGTGTGTGTGGTGGGGGGGGGGGTCCAAGGGGGTGGGGGGGAGTCCAAGGGGGTGGGGGGGGGGGGGGCTGTCCAAGGGGGTGGGGGCTATCTAGAGGGTTTGAGGGGTTGTTCGGGGGGTGTCCAGAGGGTTCGGGGGTTTCCAAGGGGGTAGGGGGTGGGGGTGGTGTCCAGGTGGTGTCAAAGGGGGTGGGGGATGTCTAGAGGTGTGGGTGGATGTCAAGGGGGTGGGGCTGCCCAGAGGGGTGGGAGGATGTCCAAGAGGGTTGTGGTATCTAGGGAGTGTCCAAGGGGGTGGGGGTGGTGTCCAGAGGGTTTGGGGGGCTGTCCAGAGGGTTAGAGGTTTCCAGGGTGTCCATAGTGGTGGTGGTTGTGGGGGGGGGGGGCAGTCCAGGGGGGGTCCAAGGGGGTGGGGGTGTCGAAGTGGGTGGGGGATATCCAAGGGGGTGGGGGCTATCCAATGGGGTGGGGGGGGGGGGGGGGCTGTCCAGAAGGTTTGGGGGGTTGTCTGGGGGGGCTTTCTAGAGGGTTGGGGGTGTTCGAGGGGGTATGAGGTGGGGTGGTGTCCAATAGGGGTGGGGGTGTCCAAGGGGTGTGGAGGATGTCAAAAGGTGTGGGGGTTGTCTAGGGGATAGGGGTTGTCTAGAGGGGTGGGGGGCTATCCAAAGTGGTGGTGGTGTCCAGGGGGTGTCTGAGGGGGTGGGGGTGGTGTCTAGGGGGTGGGGGCGTTCCAAGGGGTGGTGGTGTCCAGGGGGTGTCCAAGGGGGTGGGGGATAAGTGTCATTTGGGATTGACTGTTTCATCGTGGTTTGTGAGATTATGACATGATGATTGTATTATTTCATGGATATTAGGATATAATTTTTTTGTGTTGTTTAAGGGGGTGGGTGTGGTGTCCACGGTGGTGGGGGTGGTGTCCGAGGGGGTTGGTATAGACATTGTTTGAGGTTTTCACTATGATTTTTTGGGAGTCAAGAATTATGAAAAGATGAGGAGTGTTGCAATATGATTCTATTTGGTTATATATATTTTGACTAGTCGTTGAATATGAGAAAATTATGGGTTATGGGGGAGACCATGTCATGGTTTTCAATGATGTGTAGTTATCCTGGCCCCATTGTGTCGTGATGATAGGCTTTACACTGTGATTTTCTCCATCCGAGTTTTTATTTTAAATTTGATTGATTCGCAGGTTTACTCAGTTTTCTCAAATTTTCAATCAACCATTGGAGGCCCCATGGTTTTCTTGGGTACCATGGAATTTCCTTAAATAAGTTACTTATTCCATGTTCTTCTTCCTTTATTCTTTGTTTATTTTTATTCTTCTTCATCGACTTCTTCTTCTCCTTCATTCCTTCAATTATTAGGGATGTTTGGTCGTTTTTAAATTGAATGTTTAATAGTAATCGATGTGTTCTTGGGTTTTTAGGAGGGGTGGGGGTGTCCAAGGGGGTGGGGGTGGGGCATTCTAGAGGGGTGGGGTCTGTCCAGGGGTGGGGGCTGTCCAGAGGGTTAGGGGGGGGGGCTGTCCATTGGGGTGGTGGTGTCCAGGGGGTGTCCAAGGGGATGGGGGTGGTGTCCAAGGGGGTGGGGTGTCTAAGGGGTTGGGGGTGTCCAAGGGGGTAGGGGTGCAGGTGGTTTCCATGTGGGGTGGGGATGTCCAAGGGGGTGGGGGCTCTCTAGAGGGGTGGCGGCAGTCCAGGGGGTGGCGGCTGTCCAGTGGGGTGGGGGCGTCTAAGGGGGTGGTGGTGTCTAGGGGTTATCCAAGGGGGTGGGGGTGGGGTCTAGGGTGTGGGGGGAGGTCCAAGGGGGTGGTGGTGTCC
Organism: Viscum album; assembly: GCA_963277665.1. Lineage (NCBI taxonomy): Eukaryota > Viridiplantae > Streptophyta > Magnoliopsida > Santalales > Viscaceae > Viscum > Viscum album. The sequence continues at coordinate 1,915,199,848 of OY728152.1, forward strand.
AATGGGTGTCCAAGGGGGTGGGGGTGGGGGTGTTGTCCAAGGGGGTTGGGGTGGGGGTGTTGTCCAAGGGGGTAGGGGTGTCCAGGGGGTGGGGGTGGTGTCCAATGGGGTGTGGGTGTTGTTCAGGGGGGTTAGAGTGGTGTCCAGGGGGCGGGGTGGGGGGGGGGATGTCTAGTGGTTTCAAATCGTTAGGATCTGTGTAATTTTCTGTAGTGACTGTATACATATTATAATATTTATACTTAATATTTCTTTTTTACAGAAGGGTGACTTTGGTATCTAGTTGCACCATGATATATTCATTGTGAACCTTAAGAAGAAAGGATCCATGTTGAATTTAAAACTGTTATATTTAACTATATTTTCTTTTTAAAATTATATTCAAGCATATTTATTTAAATATGCATAGAATTGTTTTATATTTCAAAATTGTCTTACATTCAAATTATGATTTTTTCATATAAACATATATTTTTCTTATCTCAAAAAGATGGATAATTTTTGTATTTGTTATAGGTAATAATGGTTCGAAGTTAGATTGCGACACATCGAATGAGCAATGAATATGAGGAAGGTGTTGATGCCTTTTTGGAATTTCCTAAACTAAATGTTCCAAGTAGTGATATTTTTTTATGTCCATGCCTGAAATGTTTGAATATGAAGAATTTGAAAATTAGAGAGATAAAAAAACCACTAACCTTAAATGAGTTCATTATATTTTAAAATAAAAAACCACTAACCTTAAATTTTATTTTATCAGTGATCATTAGATGTTACGGGTTTTTTCCCAAGGGAGAAAACACTTTATTGGATATTCTCTTTCCATGGTGATGTGTGGGAATGTTTTAAGAAAATTTTGGAAAATTAAGACTCAATTTCTCAATAGTTTTATATATTATAATGAATTTTAAATTTATCCAATTCATATTATTTTCTAACAGGGGGTGGGTCTACTTTCAAAAAAACAAAAAGACAAGGAGTGCGAAGATCAAATATATAAATGTAAAGGTAAATATCCATTTATAATTTGTACTTTTTGATTTATTAAATAAAAATAATATATTGACATTATACTCATTCAAAAAGAATAGTCATGAAAAAAAGGCATCATCAAATGTGGATATTATATGTTAAGATTTATGTATGAAATAATAACAACTGGGACAGTTGTGAACTATGACCTGGTAAGATTTCCTTTTCAACATTACCATAATTTTTCATTTGATTTATTCATTATACATATTAACTACTATCTTTTTAATTTGTACCTATTTGATGACACTAAAAAATTTAGTTCTCAATAGGTCAAACACTTACAAGTGGAATGATCAAATTGTTTTACAGGTCTGATTGAATTTTAGTTGTTTGTAGTGTAAAATGTAATTTTGAATATTGTCATTGTAATTGTGTATTTGGTAATAATTTACATTGGATTTAGTTATTTTTTAAGTTGCAATTGTATGTTTTATATGTTATATATGTGAATGTTTAATTTTTCTCTACTTCTTGTTTTGGTCTACTTATGATGGTTTTTCTGGTATGGATTCTAGCCTGGGGGGGTGGGTTCCAAGGGAGGGGTGGGGGTGTTCAGTGGGGTGGGGGTATCCAGGGGTGTGGGAGGGTTGTCTATTGGGGTGGGGGGGTGGTATCCTGGGTGTCCATGAGAGTTGGGGGGGGGGGGTATTCCAAGGGGGTGGGAGCGTTTCCATGAGGGTGGAAGGGCTTTTCAGGGGAGTGGGGGGCTGTCCAGGGGTGTCCAGGGGTGTGGGCTTGTCCTGTGGAGTGAGGGAGGTTTCTAGGGGTGTGGTAGGGCTGTCCATTGGGGGGTAGTTCAGGGGGTGAGAGAGGAGGAACCTTCATCCCTTGGGGGGAAAAACGCTACTGGAAGGTACTCATCACTTTCACAAGTGAAGCATGATCTCTAAAAAATGTTTCACCAATACTTTCTTCCATTGTAAACATCATCCATTCTATGACTTTGATTGTAGTATAACCAGGTGGAAACTCCGTCATCTGTGATGGTGTTTTCCTCCTGGTTATAGTGGCATCAAATTGATAGAATGAATTATGTTTATAGGGGAACAAAACATTGGTGAAAAATTTTGAGAGCTCAAGCTTCACATGTGGGAGTGATGAGTACCTTCCAGCGACGTTCATCCACCCGATGGGTGGTGGTGCCTCCTCTCCCAACACCAGCTGTCCAGGGGATATCCATGGAGTGGGGGAAAGTTTAGGGTTGTGGGGGGGGGAGGGGTGTCCAGGGATGTGGCGGGGGCTGTCCAATGGGGGGGGGGGGTTATGGACTGGTTTTGGTCAGGTTTTGGTCTGTTTTTGTACTGGGGGTGTCTAGTAAGGTTGGGTGGGGGTGTCTAGGGGGTGGGGGGTAGTCCAGGGGTGTGTGGGGTGTCCAAGGTTGTGGTGGGGGCTGTCTAGTGGGGTGGGGTTGGGGGGGTGGGGTTCTGGTATGTATTTGGTAAATTTTTGGTCTGTTTGAAGGGTATGGGAGGGCTGTCTAGGGGTCTGGGAGTGATGTCTAGGGGGTGGGGTGGTATAGAGGAGGGTAGGGGGTTTTCTAGGGGTGTGTGGGGTTGTTTAGGAGGTGGTGGGGTTGTCCAGGGGTGTGTGGACTATCTAGGGGGTGGGGGAAAATCCAAGGGTGTGGGGTTGTCCAGGAGGTTGGGGGTTCTCCAGGGGTGTGGGGGGATTTCCAGGGGGTGGGGGTAGTCCAGGGGTGTGTGTTTGTGTGTGTGGGGGGGGGGGGGTGTCTAGGAGGGTTGGGGGTTGTCCAGGGGTGTGGGGGGTTGTCCAGGGGGTGGGTGCAGTCCAAGGGTGTCCTGGAGGTTGGGGGTTTTCCAGGGGTTGGGGGGCTATCCAGGGGTGGGGTGCAGTCCGTGGGGGTGGGGGTGTCCAGGATGGTGGGGGGGGGGGGGTTGTCCAGCGGTGTGGGGGCTGTCCAAGGGGCGGGGGCTGTCCAGGGGGTGGGGGCAGTCCAGGAGTGTGGGGGGGGGGAGGGGGGGGGGGGGGGGTTCCAGCGGTGTGGTGGGGGTTGTCCAGTGGGGGGGGGTGGTCTATTTTTGGTAACTTTTTTGTCTATTTTCAGGGGTGTGGGAGGGATTTCCAGGGCTTTGAGAGTGTTGTCCAGGGGGTGGGGTTATACTGGAGGGGGGTGTCTAGGGGTGTGGGGGGCTATCCAGGGGTTGTGCTGGGGTTTTCCAAGGGTGTAGGGGGTTGTCCATGGAGTGGGGGGAAGTCCAGGTGTGTGGGGGGTGTCCAGGGGTGTGGTGGGGGCTGTCGAGTCGATTGGGGGGGGTTCTAGTCTGTTATGGTCTATTTTTGGTATGCTTTTGCTCTGTTTCTGGTAATTTTGCAGGGCATAGAAGTGGTTCGGTTTTATTTAAAAAAATTGTTTTTTACATTAGTTATTTCATAACCAACATGAAAAATGCATTGTTTTTAGGTTTAACGTCGGTTTTATGGAAACGGATGTAATAACTTCATGTGAAAGGGTTTTTACATCGATTATTTCATAACTAACATAATAAATTAAAATGGATTGTTTTTTACGTCAGTTATTTTATAACCGACATGGTAGATATGTTTTTACCTCGGTTATTATATAACTGACGTCAAAAACCGCTTGGAAGACAGGTTTATAATGACAGTTATACAAATAACCGAATTGATAAATGCTACATAGGAGTGCTTTATTACGTCGGTTATATAATAAGTGATGTGAAAGGGTATATACCACATTAGTTATTTAATAACCAACGTAATAAACCATGACTCCGAAGCATTTTCCACGTCGGTTTTTTTCTCAACCGACATGAAAAACGCTTCGGATTTGTGTTTTTTACATCGTTTGTAAAATAAACGATGTAAAAACTATGTTTATAACATGTCATGTAATAATGTCATCCAAAATACAATGTTAAAAATAAAAAATAACCACCGTAAAAAACGTTTTCTACACAGGTGATCTCATCCTCCAATTACATTCCCTAAATAAAATGAATACCATGAACCTTTGATGGAAAGCCTTGATCCACCAGTGATCCCTTTTTTATTTTCACTTCTAGTACTTCTTCATATTCCTGATATAGGAACTAACACCCAATTCGATGATATATTTTTATATATGTTACAGTTTATACAAGTTGTTTCTCAACTTTCCCCATGTATGAGAGAGTATACTCAGATGTTATAACTGTACTATCCTCCTACCTTTTTGGATGATGGTAAACCTCATGGTGTTTATACATTGAACGAATATATTCTTTCTATATTCTATCAATGGGAGACGCCTCCAGAGTGGAGGGTCAAACTCACTGTGTATATGCTTTCGATTGTAGTAAACAATGGTGGGATGTTAATTTTGAGGATGATATTCATAGAGATATGTCCTAGGATGATTTCTTGGCTATCTTTTATGATAGTTTTTCCCCAAAATCTAAGGGATGAAAGGTATTGAGAATTAATGAACCAGCAGTATGGTGATATGTTTGTTATGGAATGATTTTCTAATTTCACATAGCTTCAACATTAATCTCCTACTCTATCAAGTGATGATATTTTGACATCTAGGTGATTCGAGGATGGTTTGGTATACACCATTCGATCAATTTTAAATTTTTTTAGGATGGATACTATTTATGAGATAGTTCACTAAGTCTTTATTATAGAGAAGATTATAATATAAGATGATGGTGTTTGTCAAGGTGGTTGGGAACCTAAATCTCTTAGTGGTTCTTCTAGTGGTCTCAAGAATTTCTTCCAGGTTTCTTATGTGGGTAGTGGCAGTTAGTTTCCTTGTACTGATATTATATTGATTTGACACACGTGTGGGTAGACGAGACATAAAAAACCCAGTGTTTACATGATCTAATAGAATGCTAGGGCCACATAACGATGAGTGATTTATAGTGCATATGCAGTACATTTCCATTAGAGCCTAGTGAGCAAGGATCTAAATATACTTCATGTTCAGGAGTGGGGCTTATAGTATCTCATTGGGAAGAAAACTGGAGTACCACTGACCATTCATACCAATGTGGGAGTCTCGGAAGAGGTAGTTAGAGTCATGATTCTTAAAACTAGCAGAGCTGGCTTGGTCAAGGTAGATAGGTAGTGACTCATGGAAATGATACACGTCACTTACATGCAGTACAACCTATGTTGGAGGAGAAGATCGACAATCCTTCTACTGTACATGGTACTATTCATGTAGCCTCAACTTTAGTGTATGCATTATTTAGAATAGGCTCAACTAACTCTTTTATATTTGAGGCAATCATAGAGATTCAGGGCCACGATATTGGTCACTTCTATAGAGTTATGAATCTTGATACCCTATCAGGTATCTGATTAGATGGTGTTCACCATTTTAAGTATTTCCCCCTTGATATATTGAGGATAACACTTCATATAGATTTTTTTTCATCCTCAACATGGAGATCATTGATTTAACCATCATGAAAAACTATATAGTGCCCTAGTGATCAAAAATATACTTCTATCATTGAAGGATAACTTTTATATCACCATTGGGAGGTAAGTATGTGTGTATGGGAGAATGGGATTTTCTTTAGACTTGAGATATTCACTATCATCATAGGATGGGTAGGGTAATAGCTCAAATTTCTAGTCTTTTACTGGATGATCAAGGGTTAAGATTCCCTATTTTTCATTATACAGTGGTGTGTTTCATTCATGTATTTCCTGATGACATCTCCAGTCTACCTCTACATGAGAGGTAGAAATTACTATTGATCTAATGCAATTCTTCCTTATAGGATCGTACCTATGGAGCTTCTAGAGCTCAATAAGTTGTTAGAAGATCTAGAAGCTAAAGGTGTTATATTATCCATCAGTTCTCTTTGGGGTCCATTGGTCCTTTTTTCAAGAAAGAAGATGGTACCTTTGGTATTTTCATGGATTACCATCGATTATACTAGCTCACAGTAAAGAATATGTATCAATAACCTTGAATAGATGATATATTTGATAAGATCTGGGGAATGATATTGTTTTAAAAGGTATATTTGTGGTCGGTCTATCATCATGTTGGTGTTACGTCATCATAAATACCTCTCACTACTTTCAAGAGAAGGTATAGTCTATATGAGAACCTGGTAATGACATTCGGTCACACGAATACACCAACATTTTTTATAGATCTTATGAATCAGGTTTTCCAACTATATCTAGATTCATTCATGGTAATATTTGATGAAGATATATTAGTGAAATCTGGGTCCATAAATGACCATTCCAATCATATTGAGATTATACTGAATTCATTGAGATATCGACAACTATATTATAATATCAGTAGATGCCAGTGTTGCATCAAATTCCACCTATTGGGTCACATTATCTTAGAGTGAGAAGTCTCAGTAGACCCAGAGAAAGTCAAAGCTGTAGTTTCCTATGAGAATCCTATGAACATCATTGACATTAATATTTTCGTGGTGATAATAATTTATTACAAATGCTTCAACCAGGATTTCTCACACCTTGCACACTTACATGATAAACTAAGAAGGGGGTTAAATTCATATGGTCAGAAGCGTGTGAAGAAACATTTTAGGAGTTTAATGAGAGATTTAATTCATTGGAGATATTGATTACATCAGAGAAATGCATGATTAATAGAATCTATAGTGATGAATCAAGTATGATGATTGAAGATGTCCAGATGTTGGACGATCAAGTCAGGGCATTGGTGTATCATCATTTGGGTCCTTATCAGAAGAATTAATCGATGCATGAGCTCAAGCTAGATATTATAGTTCAAAATCTATTTTTTTGAAGACACTGTCTACATGGAGATAAGTTTGTGGTATAATCTGATAAAAAAAGAATCAAGTACATCTTTACATAGTGAGATATGAATCTATGGAAGAATAGGTGGTTTTAGTACCTTCATTAAATTGATTTCATGATTTATTATACGTCTAGTAAAAGTAATTCTGTAGTCGATGCTCTGAGTTAGAATACTTGGAATCAGGTAGTCCATGAGGCCAATGGAAAATGTATACTCATGGCCTTATTCTCGAATATTCATATTGAGGTTTGGAAGGATCAAGGTCAATCTATTCTCAAATCCTTAATAGTGACCTCTACTCTTCTCAATCAAGTAAGAAAGTGGTAGCTATCTAACCATGAGGGTGTTTTACTAAGGTAAGGTTTCTTGGATGATGATACATATTCAGGTTGTAAAATGGATGGGAATGATACATATTATTCCAGGGGTGTGTATGGGTCCCAACGAACATCATAGGGAGTTGAAGAGGGAATTTCAAGCCCCATCATGAGAAGTTCAACCTGGTGTCGCCATGATGTATTAGGATATGTGGTTCCAATATTGGTGGCCTGGTATGAAATGTGATATTTCTTGGTTAATCACCTGGTGTTACAACTATTAGTTGGTAAAGGTATAAAATTAGTGTATTGATGGGATTTTACAACTGTTGTCCTTTTCTGAGTGGAAATAGGATGATATTTCGATGGATTTAATGATTGGTTTAATTTGGTCTACTCATGTTAATGATATAGTTTGAGATGTCATTGATCATTATAAAAAGGTTTCACATTTCATTATTTTTCCAAATACCTTCTCATTGGATAATATATGGAGTATTTTTGTTAGGGATGATGTACGTCTTCAAGGAGATCCCCATTCAATTATTTTTGATAGAGATTCCCTCTTTGCATTATAGTTTCGCAAGTGGTTGCAGAAGGCCTTGGGTCTAAAGGTGCTTCTGAGCAAGGACTATCACACTCAAACCAATGTAAATATGGATCATACGATTCGGGTGTTATAGGACATGCTTTGTGCATGTGTCCTTGACATTGGTGGTTCCTATGAGAAATACATTCATCTTAGTTAGTTCACTTATAAAAACATCATGCAGGCTACCATCAAGATGGATCCTTATGAAGCCTTACATAGTAAGACTTTCTCTTCACCTCTGTTCAAGATAGAGGTAGGGGAAGAAGCTATTCTCTATCCACATCACATGTAGGAGACTATAGAGTAGATCCAATTGATTATAAAGTGCATGATGATAGATCAGTCTGAAAATTAGTCATATTCCAACATACATTAATGACCTCTCATGTTTGATGTGATAGAATTGGTATTATTTCAAGTCTCATCTAGGTTGGGCCATAGATACATTTAGAGGCAGGGTAAGCTCTCGAATAGAATTGTTGGACCCTTCATGGTTGTAAATCGGATCTAACCAGTGGATTTCAATGTACACTTTTATAGAAATACTGGTATATGAATTATTTCATTCATGATTCTTAACTGCTCCAATATTATCTAGACCTATCACATGTCTTTTTTCCCAAAGAGGTTGAGTTGTATGTGAATTCATTCTCCAAGGAGTATCTCATTTATATTATTGATCAGATCATGATGATACTTCAAGGTAGGTTAGTTTCTTTGGTATGGGAACTATGGTAGAACAATCGAGCATAGGATGAGACTTTGGAATGGTAAGATGGTATTCAAGCTCACTAGCCAAATCTATTATCAAATGATACCACCTTACACTCAGAGGTCCAACTTGGGGATGAGTTTCTTTAAGGAGGGGACATTGTAACAACCCATCTTTTAATGAAGGTAATATTATTCTTTTAAATCCTTTAAAAGTCCCTTTTTATATTACTCAATGGATTCACGAATCCCATGGGGGTGTATGAGGATTGATCTGAGACCAAAACCATGATAATTTGGAAATAGAATCAGCCGAATTGTTAGTAGAAATTGTACTGCTCATCTTTCAGGGTCTCGACTAACTGTGCGGGGAGAGACAAAGGAGTAGCATGAGCTTCACGGTTTGTCTGCAACCATGTGAGACCTAGTACATGACCATGTGAAAATTATAGAGTTTGGAAAGTGGGGTTTCCTAGGGTTTGTGAACGGTTATGGAAACCATGTCTCTTAAATGTGTGATAATTTTACATAAGTAGCGCACTTAGCACAGTTTTTTCATGGTGTTCCCATACTGTGAATCTAAATTGTGTGCCCCAACATTTTAGGGTTCAGTTCCAAAATATATATTAATTTGCCTACTTTTTCTTAACCCTCTTTTCTTCTCCTTCTTTTCCAGAAGACTCCTTCTTCTTCTCCTCCTATGGCTCTACCTTTTTTCCAAGCTTGGAAAATTGATAAATCCTTCATCTGTTGTCCATGTCAAGTGCCATCAGAAGCATTGGATCTGTCTTGGTATGATCTAAATTCCACTTTCTTCTAATTTCATCTTATCTTTAGATCCAGTTTACTATTTAGGTTCAAGGTCATTTTCCATATTTTCAGGGCATATGACTATTCCTTCAATTTCTCCAAAACTAATTTGAATATATGGACACCATCGATTGAGAATTTATCAAGGACACTAAGTTAGGCGGTTTCACCATTTTCCCAAGAGTTATATTTTTTCAATAGCTATTCCATTTTTTCCTGTCTCCGTAAAATGTATTTATTGAATAAAATTTAATGTATGACCTTTGTTTGACTGTCAAGGAATATTGTTTAGAAACTTAGAGGATGTGGACCTTAGTTGTGGACACCCCTTGTGTGTTTTGACTCAAATTATCCTTTACAGATAATTATTTAAATGACCAAGAAGTCTCTTAATCGCTCATATTTTTTTGTACTTGACTCAGACCTCACCCATATAAATATTTAATGAATGAGAGTAACCTATTATGTTCTGGAAAGAACATATAATTCAAATTGACCAAGTAGGTGATTTCTCTATTGACCATGACACCATCTAAATGACTATAAGAGCCTTATAAAATGAATTTCCCTGTTCAGGTAGATTCAATGGAATGGATTAAATGGAACATATTGTTCACAATGTCTTTCCATCCTTAAATGAGTTAATTTGATTAATTTAAATTACTTATAAAGGATGGAAAGTTTATATAAATTATTTCATCATTTATCGAATCCCTATTGTGAATTTTATTGTCTTTATGTATTTTGGATTGACAGATAAAATGAATGAGGGGAAATACATCATTGAATTTATTATAAAAATGATTACGCCTTTGATATGGGTTGTGGAATGATGGTAAGAGTTATGTTGTGATTTGTTATTCATACTCCCTTACATCAGATACTGATAATGGCATCTCAAAACATTGACACTATTTGAAAATTGGGAATAATGCACCACATCCATTTTTTTGGGTGTTGGCATGATGAAACACCCACCATCATAAGTGATGAGCATGGAGTCTCCCACTCATTATGAGATATAGGAAATGTATCCTTTTTCATGAGATTATAAGCTCATTTATTCTGGTTATGGATGTCTGGGTTACGACCTAGTCTATCCAGCACCTAGTATTCCAATAATTTGGACGCTTACTTTTGTAAATACATGGTCCATATAGGTAGATTTAATATATATAACTACAATATATATATTAACTATTATGAAATATATAGTTATTTATTATAAAATCATTCCAGCCATGAGCTAAAGTAAGTTGATCTTCTAGGTTTCCTTTAGGAACTTAAGTAGGCTAGTTGTTTATTCATCATTTTTTCTTAATTATTTAATCCTAAACATTTTTTAGCTATGATAATTACATTGTTTACTTATAAACACATTTGGTGGTGGGATATTAGTATTTTATCTCACACCCAACTTAGGATGCCTTTGGTACCCTAGTAGATTACATGTCTACATGTATGGATAAGGGAAATCACCCTGTTACTGGATCATAACATGCTTTACCAACTGTTGGATCATAGAATCAGAGGATGATCATATCTTTGAGACGCTATTTGAGTAGGAATTGTGATCTTTTTTCCTTTTTGTATATAATTATTTAAATGTTTGTCCCCTTTTCACCTTTTGTACATTAGCATGCCAGGATTCCATGTCTATGACTCTGCCTAGTAGATATTGATTGTTATTCAGTTGTTTAGTTATTTACACTTCCACGGTCTATTCATTATGTATTTTCATATATTCTTTTTCTATTGTATTTTATGGTTATATCAATTGTTCCACACTGATATGAAGGTATAGTCTCCCTATCATACTATATTTACACCCTAGCTACTACTCGGCAGCCTTTGGCATATGGGGAGGTGCACTTCAACTCATGTGACCCACCAACTCAAGGAAAAAGTTAAGTGGACCCTGGTTCAGGATGTTACACTATCCATCAAGGTTTTGATTTTATATTTTTATTAAATATTATACATATAGAGGAGTAGGTTGAATAAAATAATAATATAATACTCATAGTTCTTGAGTGGGTGATCTATGTTCCTCAATCCACATAATAGCCAGAACACACTTTAGTAGTTGTATTTGTATAGGATTTCCATTGGTGGTTCCTATCATCCTAGTTATCCCTCATATTAGGTAATTTATTGGGATAATGTCAAAGTTTCTCACACTTAATATAAGTTATATTCATTGTTATATAATGATAAACTCTTTTTTCCTTTCATCATGTCGACTAAAGTATTGATTATCCTTAGTAATTAGTTGTTTTATACCCTTATTTTCTAGAAATAAAATTTCTCCCTATTCCACTAATAAATTTTCTTTGGTTAATTTTACCACATTTTTTTAACATAAAGTAAATTAGGTATTTTCTCATTCATCGTTTTTATCCCTTGAAATTCCAAAATATTCTTTAATTATTTTATTTAATATGTTTTGAAACTGTACTAAGTTCACATTGTTAATATTAATTTATTATATATTATTATAAATAATTTCAAAATATCTCATTCATGTTCTTATCTAATTAGGTTTTACAGGGGTAAAATATCTCCATTTCCCATGACATCCATTATTTACATGGTTCTTTCATCCTTCATCCATTACTAAAACCTATAGGGTTAAAATGAGTGATGAATAATTTAAATAATTATAGAGTTAACATAAGATAATCTAATGAATTCCCCAACCTCAAAATGTATTACTCTTTGAAATCATCAAATTATAATTCAATTCAACCAAAATCACTTGTTGTTCAATCTATATTTCTTTATATTTTGTTCTCTCATATTCTTTAACATAACTCATTAACGTAATAAATCTTCCAAAATAGATTTTAAAAATAATGTGATTAAACAAATTATATTTCCTAGGAGTGTCTTGACATGTGTTGATTCTTAATATCACTCATCATGAAATAGAGTGATTATTGATTTGATACAAATCTGGGATTGTTTAAGGTGATTGCCAATAGGTGCATCTGTTCGATAACCACAACCACATTCCAGTATCTAGACATGGATTTAGTTTCAAGGATAACCACACAATATCTTCTTTATGAGGACTATGATATGTTATTCTATACATAAACATGTCCCTTAAAGTTATACCTATGGATTTCATTAAAGTTATATAATTCGAGTATTTAAAATAACTAGATTCATCATAAAACTTAACTAAACTAATCATAACAAATAACTATTCCCAATTATGATATCCACTTAGGCACCACCGAACCAAAATCTCAGATCTAGTTCAGAAAACACATTCTTGGGAAACTCCATTTATGATAGACCAAGTAAACTCAACTAGTAATGTCACCTGAATTAGACTACCGTAAGGTTAGAAGAATGGTCTGGATCACTATGGGCTAACGATAAGCACTGGTTTCTAATACAAAGAACCTAGGATTTATTTTACCCTCAACAGACATATGATAAGATGTAAATAGTATATTTTCATAAAATATTTTGAAAATAGACAATATTTCATGAATAATAAATCAATAAAAGGTAACATCCAACAAACTGCAATACATAGATTAAATGATAAAATTGGTTGATCATTAAAATGGAACCTAATGAAACCCTTGAGTAAATCTCCACATGACCATAAGTCACATCCATCCCAAATCACGCGAATGCAAAATAGCCCAAAATAGTTATCTTCTATATAATCATATTTTACTTACATGTATCCTATAAGACCATGGCTATAAATTTCCAAATAAAAAAGGTAAAGTTTGAGTACTAAACTAGATTAGAATACCACTAATAATCTATACAATTTCTATCCACGTCCATCTATTAGTTCTTGTGTAAAAAATATTTAGAAACATTTAAAAAGAAATCATTTTTTATATAAAACAATCATTTTATTTTCCATTAAAATCATTCCATATATAAATAAACAAAAAATATGAAATAGAAAATATCCATGAGGCATAATCAGATAAAATAAAGTGTTTCAAGAATCCATATTCATATCATGTTTTCAATGGGAACATCAAATAACCAGTCTTGTAGTGCAACCTCAATGTACCAAAGGGACAGTCACAAATAAATTTTGAAAAAAAATTATATAAAAGAACCATTATCCATCATAAGTGACTCCTAATATCTAAAAATACGATTTCCCCATTAATTTTATTGACTTTAAATTCTCAACATAATGGGAACATCCACTGGTGGTATTTTACTCCACTAGGTAATAAATATGTATAGTTTTCCCCAATAACCAAACATTTTCTTAGTGCACTATTACATTATAATTATATTTACGAAACAAGTTTTATTCCATAAAAAAATTATATAAGGACTACCCAAAACATCCATTCTTGAAAACCCATTTTCTTTTCAAAATATTCTTTGAGTTAATTTATCAAAACACTTCATGTGTATTAAAATAGTTAACATTAAAGCCTAATTTTTAGATAAAATTGTCATACCCATTAAATATCAAATTAAACACTAATGGATTTCAATTCATAAATTCTTAATTCCAAACCAAAGGAATTAAAAATAACATAAGGCATGCCAAGGGATAGACCATAGTATAAAGACACCTCCCTTAAACATGACTGAAAGATCATTTCCTATTAAATCTATAATGGTTGAGGAAGATATCTGATTCTAATGAATTAATATTCAATAGAAAAATTGTAATTCTTCATATCCATGTTAAATACAGTGATATATCCTTTTAAGGATTAAAACATATAGAGATTAAGAGAAGAATCATATTAAAAGGATAAATTTCCTATATTTTAAGGGATCAGATCCTAGTAGACATATCATTTGTATGTTTTAGGTGTTGGAGGAATTCATGGAAGGATCCATATAGTTTAGAGGTTAAAGGGAGATTGGAGGAGGTTTCTATGAAGTGGAACATTGAGTTTCTTCAAAAGGGTGGTGGTTATGGCATAAAGATCCAATCAACAGTGTATAGTATCTTGAAAAGAGTTTAAAAGTGACTTATGTTTTTATAATAGCTACACCGTGGAGGTGGGATATGGTGTAGACCCTTCCTTGGTGGTCGAGGGGCTATTTTGTTTTGGTATCTCTAATGGAATTCAGGTTCGTGGTAGGTTTAACCAATTTTAGGTTAGTTTTGGTGTGGGGGAAGCAGTTTCATAAACTCTTTCTTGGAAAATTATTTTTGTGTCAGGATGGTTTTAAATAAAACAAATTCATTTCCCAGTTATATAGGATATCCACCAAGGGAGGCACCATGTTTCTCAAATGCGGGTTTGACTAGGTAGGCTGTGATGTGCTCCCTTATGCTACATTTTAATCCTCCATGTGTCATCCTATTCTGTGGTATGGTCTAGGAGGTTGTTTCATGGACTTTTAATTATTAGTTGGCCTATAAATACCTGAACCCCTACTGAACCCATGTTTCTACCATATCTTTATCTCAAAACCTAAACATATAAGATTGATTTTTGAAGGCCTTTGATTTATCTTTATAAAATATTTTGTCCCCAGCTTCCCGTATTAAATCGATAGTGATCCGTGGAGAGTTATTCCTCTTTTACGGATATTTAAACAAAATTTGATCTCATTTAATTTTATTATTTCTTTATATGTTATAGAATTTCATCACCAATGTTCTAATAGAGTTTTATTTGATGATGTTGGACCAATTGTGTTATAGTGTTCTTATAAGGACATTGATTTACATATGGTAGAGGTGATTAGAGATACGGGTTGTTGTTAAATTCTTAATCAAGGAACATTGACATATTAAGGTAGTGTAGTCATTTACACTCCTTTTTATATTGGGCGCAATCAAAAAATCACTATGATTTATCATCAATGGGTAGTGATGGAATTAACCCCAATAAAAAATAAACTACATAATAAAAAGCTTTTTTTTTTGTACCGATCAAAATTTTACCTTCACCATGATAATTATTTGCCTCCTAATACACTAGATAGTGTTATATCTATGTTATTACTTGTTTATAATCTTTTTATGCATGGTTTATAATCTTAATTTGATGAAATTTAGAAAATAATCTAAATATGGACTTGTTAGATTGATAAAGAATTAAAGAGGCATATTTAAATAAATCTTACATATATACAATTTTTTAATCAATTTGATGATAAATGAATATTTAATTTTTTTTCTTCCTTTTGTTAATAGAAATTGATAAAGGAATTGAATCTATGATTATTAATATTGATAATAATTAAAAGGAACATTGATGATATTTCCTTCCATAATGTTTAAAAAATTTTACGTTATGATTGAAATAATCGTTTAAATAGTTTATTTGTTTTGATAGTTGATCTCTTAGGTTACACATAGTTGTAACCAATAATTATGAATCAATTAATTCAAAATGAAATAAAAATAACCTTTTGATAAATATAAATTTTTGGGATTGAGTGAGGATATTTTCTTGTATAGGCTAAATTACTTGTGTTTAGGGGTGAGTGATCCCATTTTCATGAATGGGATAGATTCATTATTTTAGGGATTAGATTCCCTACAAACACTATTTTAGTTTTTCTACCTTATGTGATTATCTAGATATAATCCTTAAAAGGTGACCTGATGTGATCCTAGGATGATTGTGGGATGATTATATATTGGTTGGGAGTCTTGGGTTTGAGGTAGCACATAACGCCTATGATGGAGAGATATATGGAGAAATGAAAAATGGTGTCGGTTATGGAAACAAGTAGTGGTAAAGGAATGAAGATCATATTAACCAATGTTATGATAGAATGTTGTTTCTTTCTTGATGATAAATCTATTTAACGTTTGGATGATAGGTTTCATGGTTACCTACATCCCTTTCCCCACCGCCTGTGGAAGGTAGTTTTTTTAGTTATCCATATCTTGTTGTTACCATAAGATATTTCCAACAATACCAAGAATTATGGAATTATAAAAATGTTCAAATGAAGGATTCAACCCATGGGGTAGGTGTAAGATTTATGAAAAGATATAGGTCTTGAGAAATTTTTCACCTGGTTATATTATGCCTGAAGGACATGAAATTCATTATGATTGTTAATTTAATGTAATTAAGAGTAAATTTAATTAATGGTTAAATTGTTAATCAAGACAAATTGAATTGTTAAAAAGGAACGGACAAATTCAAATGAATCTCATTAAATTCTTGTGATCTTATATGTTATATAGATCTTAATAGTGGTAGAAGGGTGTCCTATAGAAGATAGTTGCAATCGAGTTTTAAACTAGGTTAATGACCATAGTGGACTCAGGGAGGGTGTTTTCCCCAACATCCAAGTTGATGAGGATCAAATGTTTTACTACCCCATTTAGACCCACTATGTTCTCTTGGTAGTATTATGTGCATGTATTCATAGTGGTTAGTTTCCCCATATATGTGTGTAGAGGGATGTAATGAATTGTGTCTATTTCGCATCCATGATTCATTGGAAATAGCATTCAAATGATTTTTATATGTATGACATATATGGTTTGTGATGGATTGGTGTACATTACATAGTTTCTGGGTTGTGATCATTTGAGATACAATACCTGATATCTGATACATGGAATTCGAGCTTTGGTGGCTCCAAAAAACTATACAGTTAATATATAGAGATGTGGAATGGGATGGTGATATAATATGATGTATGTGGTTCATGTTTTGAAACATATCCCAAATTTTTTTTGGATTGATTCGTTTGTAGAGAGATGTGTCAGGACACACAATATTGGGTCAGACTGACAAATTAATGGAAATTAGTATCGAGGTACCCTTATTTTATTTCTATAATATATAATCTATCATATGAAATACTTGGTGAGAGATATCCATGGGGAGGATGAGGTATTTTTATACCTATTATGTGATGATTTGGATTTAGTTATTATTGATTGGGCTTTAACCTTCTCTCAAAATCGATTTCATGATAGGATTTGGCAAGGATCCTCTTGAGTATACCTCTTATACTCACCATACATATATATAGCTATTTTTCCTATCGGTAGGAACAAGTTTGAGATATTATTGGATATTACTAACACATGGTTTTACATGATCATTTTATGATTTCCGTTCACTTATGTGTTTATCTTTAGCTACTCATAGATCCTTTTCATTTGTACAATTTTTTATAACATTTAATGCATGAAATATGGATAGTTATTTTATATTTACTTAAGAAGGTATTGATTGGTGTACTTTCATTATCTCTCATTCCTCATTTTATTTTTCTATATGAAAATGTATATATTTTTTGTCAATGTTATACCATCAGTTCATGTCACCAACTCATGGCTTATTGGTGGAATGTTTTGGGTGGTCACCATATCCCTTCTATCATTATTGGCCAAATAGGGATACCTTAACGGTGTGGGGGGTTTTGATAGGGTGGTATTAATGTTTTTGGATAAGGGATAGTATAGAGTTTGAGTTAAGAAGAGGTGATACTTCATTTTTTGGTAGGAAAACAGTTTCATCTATGTTTAGTAGGTGATATAAATAAGAGGGATTTTCGAGGACACTAGTATTTAGGACCCATTATGGTTTGATACATGAAACTTTATGTTTATTAAGTGTACTAAGTAGGGTGTTACTAATTATGGGGTAGAGACATAGTAAAGGTTCATTATTTTATCTTGTGTTTGAAATGAGTAGACGATGGGATAGGTTAATCCATAAATAAAAATAAAGAATCAAATTAATTAATTAATGTTAAAAATTAAAGATTATAGTTTTAGGAGTCAATAACCATTTTTTTGGTACCAATGTTGGTCGATGTTCCTATCAGGTTTAAAGAGAAGATATTCACCAGGATGTGTTGTAAGATCACCATAGAGTTGGTATAGATAGAAAACCATATAAGAGGATAGTATGAGAGTTTTAATTCTTGTGATTATAAAAGTATTAGTGCTCTATTTTAGAATTGGTGATTGAAAAATTATTTTAATAGGTAGATATATATTTCAGTTTGATCATTGATAAGAAGGATCACTGAGTTTCATGAGAATTAAAATTGCAGTGTGGAGAGGTGAGGTAGTGGTGGATCATGTTCCAACAAGATATTGGAGATTCATTGGTATTATTGAAGAATTTCATAGATTAATTCATAGAAGTTTTTTATCATTAACTAAGAAGGTGGTAAATATCTATGATACTATTACCCTTCAATAATGGAGTTACACCATGTGGGGATTCAAGATCCTTTTCAAGACCCTTCTCTTATATGCATCACAGTTGTTTCCAAATGTATAGTATATAGAATTGAATATAAAGGATCGCATACCCCCAAATATCATACACCTATCACCATATTCATGTTATTAAAGTATCTCAAGGTTCTGGAGATAGAAGAGGTTGTTGAGAGGATGTTTGATAAACTAGGTCATCATGATTCCTCCAATAGAAGATCTATAGTCTATTGTTTTTAGATTCCTAGGAAAAAGAGATTTTATATAGTTGGGGATAGGTTCTAACCCTTATCATTTCAATTCTCTTTAGTGGAGGATCTTAGGCCTTTACTAAGGGATCATATGACCTTTTTTCTTATGGATGAAAAGGTTATCGATGGTGAGAGTGCCTCACCTTTCCCAGTTGGTAGAGTGAACTGTGTGTTCCACATTATGTTCCTTTATTTAGTTAGTTTCATACAAGCAAGTAGCATTGGGATGCTTGAGCAAGTGATCAACATAGAGGAGATGGGAAAGGGAGAGTATTTCCCTTAAATGATCCTTTTCCTTAGAGAGAAGAGTGTATATGAGGAGGTTGTCATCATTTGGATCAGTAGTCATGGACAAGGTCATGGACACCTTCATGCACTATTCTAACCAATGCTAGGAAATTCAAACATCATTCAGGGAAATCATTTCTTATTTTCTACCTGGCTATATGATTTTTTATATTTAGGAGATATACATTCCTTCATACCACCTTCCATGTTATTTGATTTTGGACATGAGATAGAGAGTCATATAGTTCCAATAGAGCTGAAAATACATGTTGGAGGTTGAACTTATTAGTATGAATTATGTAGAGACTATGAGGTTGTTTTTTATAGAACCACCCATTGGTATAAATCCAATATTTTAAGATACATTCATATTCCATCATCCTTGTTATGGAGTGGTTATCTTTGGTGTAGCCTAATTTGGATTACTTCTTGATGTAGGTTCTATTATGTGATTTCTATAGACAATATTCATTTTTCATTGGTGGGAAATACCTTCTAATGGGTTAGAGGAATGTTGCGTCCTTATCCACATTGATAGAAAATATGAAGTTTTGTTCATTGGAGATTTATTTTTTATTGTTTCACAGTGTTGTGGAAGTGTACCACACTATGTTTCCTGAGGAAGTTGGGGAATTTCCCCCATAGTGGGAGATTGAGTTTCGGATAGAGCTATATTTGTTAATTTCTAAAATATCAATGTATCTATATTGGATAGTACCATCTAATATGATAGAGTTTCAGGTAATAGTTGATGATCTTTTGGGTCAAGGTTTTCTTTATCCGCAGTTTAGTTTTATTAATGGGGAATACCTACAGAATTCTCCATCATTTTATCAATTATCATCACTTAAACTAGGTGATAGTGAAGTACTCATATCCTCTTTTCGGAATGTAATATTTATGCAATTATTTTATTAGATCTAGTTGGTTCTAGAAGATCATTATATGGTCAGGGTATCAATAAATGTGATTGAACAATGAGGATGTTCTAAAACCCACTTTTTTATGTTATCTTGAGAATTATTAGTTCAATGTGATGTTATTAGGTGTGGAAAATGTTCTATCCCTGTTCATGTGTTTGATGAAAAAAATTTTATAATAGTTCCTGGATCAGTTCATGGTGGTTTTGATGGATGGATTCATTTTTTACTCTGCATCTAAGGAAACCATGTATATCATAGGAATACCATTTTTTTGAGTTCTTTGAAACCAACTTCTATTTGTGAATTTTTTTATGTGTGATTTATGGGGTCATGATTTTCTTTTTGGGTCCATTTCATGTCACAACAAGAAGTATTTTTCGATCCTTCAATGATAGTGATTGTTTTTTGTTGGGAATCCCTCAAGATTATCATGGAGGCGAAAGTTTTCTATAGAATTGTAGGTTATTACAGGATGTTTATAGAGAATTATCTTAGACTATAAATAATTTAATTGATCTTCCCAAAAAGGATCTGATGTTCTTATGGACTGATCAATGAAAGGTACATTATGAGTACCTGAAGAAGAATTTGTTCTGTGATCTATTTCTTCCTTTATAAAAATATGGAGTTTAGTTTGAGGTAGTTTTTGATTCTTTAAATCTTAGTTGGGGATTTTTACTGATGTATTATATATCATATGTTTCTTTAGAAGGCTTGGATGTTATGTCTCAATGAGTGTAATTATTTCAACCATGATCTTGAGTTGGTAGTTGTTGTGTTTTTATTATGGTTGTTGATACATTACCACATCAAAGACTGTTTGTGGATTTTTATTGATCCCATGTTTTTAAGGTATGTTGTTAAAAGTATGAAAAAAAACATAAAATAGTTACAGTGGATGGATTTATTTTAGAATTGTGAATTTGAGATTTCTAATATACAACGAAAATGTATTGTACTGGCTAATTTTCTGAGTAGGAATCCATATACGAATATTGGTTGTGAATCTAGTTATTCTTAGAGATTAATGGAAGGGATCTAAATATTTCATCAAAACATGGGAGAGTTTGGAGTCATATGTGTTTTTCAAAATAAGTTTGTATTCGTATTTAGTGCTTCAACAAGAGGAGTTCCATCTGGGGGATACTTAGGTGTAGGTGCAGAGATACTGAGCTGTTTTTTGGGATTCCCCAATTGGTTTTCTGACGATTAACAAAACCATGAGTTATTCTTGGGGAGTAATTTCATCACTTTGGATATGTGTGAGATGGTTCTCCATTAGTCCCATAGCACACCCTTGGCAGTACATCCTGAAGTAAAAAATATGTACCAATCTTTGATATGGATGTTTTAGTGTCCTAGGT
Source organism: Viscum album (assembly GCA_963277665.1). Classification (NCBI taxonomy): domain Eukaryota; kingdom Viridiplantae; phylum Streptophyta; class Magnoliopsida; order Santalales; family Viscaceae; genus Viscum; species Viscum album. The sequence continues at coordinate 1,915,221,099 of OY728152.1, forward strand.
TGAAGAATTTAGTTGCAATGTTTGTGTTATGATGTTTGGTCTATCATAAGGTGAAATTTGAGCATTGTGTTCCCAGTGGGTTTCTATATCCATTGGATATTACTAAGTAGAAGTGGGAGGACATCCTGATGGACATAATTGCTATATTACCTTGTGATCATCTAGTAATATATGTTATATGGGTGAAAGTGGATTTTTGAAGAATTAATCCCACTTTATAGTAGTTATTGGTTTGATCTCATTAGAGGATTCATCGAGGAGGTATCTGGAATAGGTGATAAGACTCCAAAAAGTCATGAGAGTGATCATCTCTAATTGTATTTATTACTTTTTTCTCTAGAGTGTGGAAGGGTATCCAACATAATTTTGGATATTGCTTATGACTTAAAACAAATATACATATGAAAAGGGATGGTATGACTAAGTGGATCATTTAGTCTCTTGAAAAAATGTTGTGCTCCATTGTCCTTGATTTTGGAGGTTCATGGATGAGGCATTTTCCCTTGGTCAATTATCTTTACAAGAATAGTTTTAATGCACCATTTGTATGAAACAATTTAACGACTACTACAGTAAACATTTTAGATATTTATTTTGAGGGAATGGGTTGGGAGAGTATAAAAATTTCAATACATACCTAATACAGAGCACAAAAGATATGGTTCATGTGATTCCTAAAAGGGTGAAATTAGAACAAGATTGTTAGAATAAAATCTAAGTCATGTGATGATACACCTAGAGTTTTAAATTATAAATCATGTAGTATTAAATTTAACTCATTATCATGGGAATTTAATGTTTGATCATGAGAGTAAGCTTTATCTCTAGTTTATTGGGCCTTTTAGGTGTTTTCTCACATCAGAGTTGTTGAATATCATATTGAACTTCACCTGAAGATAAACTATATGCATGATGTCTTCCATGCACCACAGATCTGTTGTTACATTCATCAAAATTACCACATATTTTATCGGGGTGATATCAATATTGGTGAAGATAAGACATTAATGGTGTAGCTTTGGGGATCTATGACATCCAAGAGATGTTGTTGAATATGAATTCTATTTCCTTGTTTTGTGTTCTATAGTGATATGGTGGAGTATAGGAGAGAACATGAGAATGTGATTTTCAGATACTTGGTCAATATCTCATGTTGTTTTTATCCCTTCTATTGTATCATTAATTGTTTTATGGTCATTGAACATTTTCAACTTATTAAATGTATTTCCTCTTGATGTTTTGTTGGAGTCCTTGATCTCTTACGGGTGGTATCACCCTCATAAGAGAGTGTTTAATAGATATTTTTTTTCTTTTCTGTGATTTTAAACATGGTTCCTCAAAGATAGGTGGTTGAGCTCCGTTGGTTTCCTAGTTCTAGAGTGTTATGTTGTGGGTGGTCATTTAGAAAACACTTTCCTCCTCTTCTTTCCTCATGTTTTGTTTCAAATAATAATGTATTAGAATACGTGAGAGATATCAAATGTAGTATCCAAGGACCTTGAATACATTTTCTATGCGTGTTTCATGTTTTGAAGTATTCTGAGGAAAATTCCAAGTAGTTTTGGGGTAAAGGTTGAGTTTAGATGGTTTCTATAATATGGGTAATTGAACTACTCTATAATGGTGGTGGGTATAGTGTGGAGATCTGACATGTAGCATAGGTTATCGGGATAAGAGTTTTAGAGCCACTACCATTTTTTGTATTGCTACACCATGGATGTGGGTGACTATTTAGGCCCTTCCATTTAAGCTGAGTATTTGTGATAGGATGGTATCTGTGTAGAATAGTTTCTTGTTGGTGTTTCATCCAGTTCTCTGATAGTTGCAGCATATTGGGGGATGCACCACAACCTCCTTCTTTGAAAATGGTTTTTGTGGTGTGGCAGTTTTGACTATTCCATAGTCCTTCCCAGGTTTTATAGGATCTACATCATGGAAGGTGATATTTTCAATGAATGCAGGTTTTACAAGGTAGGCTAAAATGTGGTCTCTAACATTGTTTCATAGTCCTTCTTATGTTTTCTAGTTCTTCAGTGTGGCCAATGGGGCTGTGTCATTGTCTTATAGTTTTTAGTTTTCCTATAAATACCAAGACCTACTATGAACCTACTTGTCCCCCATATTTCTATCTCAAACCATAGTTTCCTAATTAATCTGTTTATATAAATTTAATTATCCTTTTGATTGAATTTGATTCCCAACATCCTGTGTTTGATCTATGGTGATTCAAGTGGATTTCTTCCTTTATACAAGTTGGTTCTTCTCCATTTGATATCATTTCCTCCCATTATTTCATTCCATGTTATAGTTTTTGATCTCCTTAATTATAAAAAACTTCCTTCTTGTGATGTTTGAATGAGTTTATAATGTATTTCCTTGATATATGTTTTCTTCGATGTGGGAGTGTTCATAGGATATTAACATTTTGTTTCCATTCTCATTCAATGAATGGTAATGTCCAGATGTAGGTGATACATTTCTTCTTATTTTTATTTTGAGATCAATAATATATTGACCAGGATTTAAATTCTATTGGTGGAGGTTGAATTGACCCTAATAAAGAATAAACTAGATAATGGAAATATTGGTTTATGGTTGCAGCTATTACAGGTGTACCATCCCCATGTTAATGGTTTTCCTCTTGAATTAATAGTTAGTTTTATATATATATTATTATTTATTTATCATGTTTTTTATTATTTTTTTAACATGTTTATATAATGAAATAATTAAGGGGAATATATCCAATATCTTTTTACATGGAAAAATAATTAATGAGGCATGTTTAATGAATCCTTTGATTCGTATAATTTTATGGTAATCAATTTGATGCTAAATGCATGTTTAATAATTTTTTCCTTCCATTATTTAAAGTAAGTAGATAAATTACCTAAGTATATGATTACTCTTGTGGATAATAATAAAAGTTCATGTTCATAAGATTTTATCCCTTAATGATTTATAAAACTGGAAGTTTCTTTGAAAGCATTGTTTAAATAGTTTATCGATTTTGATAGTTGATTCCTTATGATACCCATAGTTTTAAGCTATAATAATGAAATATTTTATTTAATATGGAATAAAAATTATTTCAAAATAATGATATATGTTTATCATCAAGTGACCTCATTTTCATGACAAGGCTGGATAACATGTGTTTAGGAAAGTGCGATCCCATTTCCATGAAAAGTATACATGCCATGTTTGAAGGCCTAGTTTCTCTATTGAATCTATTTTTTTTTCTTCCTTCCGTGAGGATTTTAAGTGAACCTATGTGTTTGATGGGATGCGATCCTTGGATGGTTTTTAGATGAGGAGGTATGGGTGGGGACATCTAGGTCTGTTGTAGTAGTTGACATATGTGATTGAGATATGCATTGTGAAATGCATGATGGTGTTAGGGATCATGCAGATTTAATGTAATGGGATGAATATAGGCTTTATCATTGTGGTGAGGGAATCTAGAAGCTTGATCGAAGATAAATCTATTTAAATGATGGATGGATTTGTTTCTTGTTTACCTAAATTCCATTCCCCACAATATGGGGCAGTCGGGTTCTCTTAGTTATTCATATATTAGTTATATATTAGGATATTTCCAAGAGTTCCATGATTTATTTAATTATATTAATGTTTAAATAAATTTTTTAACCCATGGGGTTAGATCTTGTTGGATGATGAAAAGATGATAATCATGAGAAAGCACATACTCTGTTAGATTATTCCTTGACGAATGTTGCTTCACTCTGATGGTTAATGTAATGTAATTTTGAGTTATATTATTTGAAGGATAATGATTTAATAAACATAAATTGAATTATTAAAATAAAAATAGTAAAATAAAATGAATCTATTTAAATTTTTTTGTGCTTATAGGATATATAGCTCCTAGTAGTGAATGATGGGTGTTCCAAGATGATAGTTGAAATTCAGCATAAGATTAGGTTAATTTTCATAATGTGGTTATAATCTATATTATATCCACCATGTTTTATGATATCAAAATACACCCAACCAATTTTTTAAGGGTTACCTAATCTTAGTGGTCTCTAAGATGGTTTTACCCCAATATCCATGTTGGTGAGGAAAATATGGATGACTAACCACTCTGTCATCATTCTCTTATACTAGTAGTACTATGTGCTAGTATTCATGGTGGTCAGTTCCCCCATATATGTGTGTAAAGGGGTGTAATTAATTGTGTTTATTTCAGATACATGTATCCATGTATATAGTATCTAAATGGTTATTATAGGTATGACATGTATGGGCTATGATGGATTGAGGTACATTATATAGTCTATGGGTTGTGATGAATTTAAGAACAATATATAATGTATGATACATGTCACACAAAATATGGTGGATCTGAAAAACTACTCGGATATTATATTGGGATATGAAATGGAATGATGAGATGATATGATATACAAGTTTCAAGAAGGGATACTTAGCCCATGTTTTTTAGGCCGACATCTTTTAAAGGGAGAAGAATCAGGATGTATGATGTTTGGGTAGAGTGGAAGACCAGGGGAAGTTGTATAATGGTACCCTTATTTTATTTCATTCTTATGTGATCTTTGGAATGCAATAAATTGTGAGATATATCCATGTTGAGGCTGGGTAGTTTGTATAATTGTTAGGTTACAAGATTGTTTCACTTATTGTCTACTTGGATTTAGAATTATTTCTATATCATTTCCATGAGTTCATTCAATGAGGATCATACAAAGTATACCAATTATTCTCACACTATAGATATATAAAAGTTTTTCAAGTCAATATGTGTAGGATGGATATCTGGCATGATAATACTAGCTTGTGGTTTTGCAATAGTTGTATGAGATTTAAGGTTACTGTAAATATTATCATTTGGTACTTGTAGTTCCTTTTTAGTTATACCATATTTGTGTGAAATTACATTCATGTACTTGGGATATTTATTTTATCTTTATTAAAGTCTGAGATTATTGGTTTTCTTGTCTTGTCCCTCATTCCAATTATTATTTTTAGAGGATGATACCAACATTTTAATGTAATTAATACAATCAAATCTTATTACTAACCTATGGACAATTAGTCATGGGATATATGAATTAACTATCTAACATCTCTCATTATCGTCCTAGGAGGGGTACCTTGAGGGGTAAGGGGTCATGAAAGTATTAAATTGCATAGAGATAGATTCTTCTAACTGATATTAATATTTTCCACTAGGGTGTGGGAGAGAGAAAAAATATGTCATGAAGAAGCCTCCAAACTAATACAATCCAATTTATGGTCAAAGGGGTCATATTATGGGAGTAAAATTCTTATTTGGAGATAGAATTTGATTTTATCCCTTAGAATATAGCACCCCCATTGGTGTTACTAGTGAGCCACTACACCTCACCAGCGTGACAATGGTCCAGTGGCTGGCGAATGATATCCCACCAGACAATAGATGGGTATGAGTAGAATTATTGTACCTCCAGGTCCACAACATTAAATTTGTTGGATGTCCATGTACTAGATAGTATAACCTGGTAATATAATGTCATTATGTCCTCTTATGACAGCTAGCCTATGGCCTCCTACTACCACCAACAATCTAAAGAGACTTATCTTGAACTCCAAACAACTTCATAACCAAAATAAGTAAAACAATAGCTCCATAACTGATTCTATATACAAGGGTGTGGAAATTATCCCCACCATAAATTCATTATATCCCTAGAAAGGATCTGGATCATGAACCTGAGAATATATAAGGCCATTTTTTCATCATCAAGGCTCCACACTCCAATGTCTCTTGGTTTTACCTGCCACACTTCCATCTAATTATCATAAATGGGATCTACCTTCCATGTAGAACCTTATTTTATTATACCACTATTTCAATAAATCTTTAGTCCATTGAGGTGTTGGGTTTAATCACAATATCCTCCCACTATATCACATGCATAAAATTTATCCAAAACTTCTTCATTTGGGAAACATAGAGCACATGATGGATGGAAGATAAACAACTAAATAAGTTTAATTGATAATCCACCTCCAAAAGTCACTCAATAATCTCAAATGGTTTAACATAATGAGGTTCTAACTTATGATTCCTTTTCAAATATAAATGTCTCAACTGAGGTGAAACTCAGAGGAAACATCGATCACCTACCTTAAACTCCATCAAACAATGATGTCGTTTTACATAGAGAATATGATGACTCTATGATGTCCCTGAACTATTCTGGATCAATTTCATTATGTCAGTCATCTTCTATATTGTGGTCGACCAAACCAATGATCTCTCCCAAGACAGTTTCCAACAAAGATGAAATCTTCAATGCCTTATATACATCTATTAAATGGATCTAACTAGACTGATGGTTGATAACAGTTCTTGTAGGAATACTCCACTAAGGTATATGCTTCTCCCAAAATACATTGAATTGAATAACTCATGATCAAATAATATCATTAAGAATCTAGATGGATCAATTAGTCTAGCCATTTATCTTTGGATGATAAGTAATTCTCAATTATAACTATGAAACCATCATTTCTTATAATATAGTCCAAAATCAAGATGTGAAGAAATGGTCCATATATGAAACTTTAGTCAATGGAACACCATGAATTCTAAAAATATTCCATATATAAAATTTTCTATGATCTAATTCCTTTATCGACCCAATGATAGGTATTAAAAGAGAATATCTCATGACTCAATCAATAATTACCCATCTCATATTATTATAACTATGATTTTTTAAGACCAAGGACTTTTCTGAAGTCATATTAGGTGCATTGTTACATAGTTTTGGAATCATTTAATTACAATTTTTGGAGTAGTGTCTTGGGGTGAATTTGGGTGATATTTTAAGGAAAACTAAAGGATAGTGGGTTATGCATAGTTTGAAAAACTTTGTGACTAAACTATTCCAAGCCTAAAAAACTAGGCAGATAGGTCTTCACAGATTGAAACACTGCGCAACTAAACCGTTTCAACCATGAAAACCTAGATAGAGAGGTCTGCATGTTTGGATCACGATTTTCCCTAACTGTGAGCCCCTACACCTTGAACCATGAATGTAGGATTTTTATTCATAAAATCTATTTCAAAACCACCATAACCTCCATGGGACTCCCAAATATTTACCTTGATTCAGTCTTGATGAATTCTAGGTGATCCAAGAGCCTTGAGGAGGGACAGAAAAGTGATCTGAACATCATTCTTTGAGATTAACAGTCCAGATTGAACATCCTCCCTCTTCCCAATAAGTGGATTTCATCCCATAGCTTCACTCATTCTTTCCCCAATAATTCCTTAATATTTTCATGGAATATCTCCACAGTTTTTAAGGATCTAAACCTATGAGTTGTGATATAGATCTAGTATTTGGGATCTAGATCTAGATATGAAATATCTTGATTCCTTTGATCTTAATTTTCTGTTTAGGTATTTAGATTCGGATCTTGATTGATGACGTTGTGCCACATAGAGTTTGGGGATTTCCATGGGATAAATTTCATCAATAAACTGAGGAAGCTGGTCTAAATTGAACTCCCAAACTCTTGGATTTGATATGTGAATTTGAGTTTATGAATTGTTAGCTTCCCTTGATAATTTACTTCCTAAATTGGAGTAATTATGAATGTGGAATTGAATTGTGACGGCCTGGGTGATAAATTGATAATTGAATCATATAATAAATGAAGGTGGGTTTCCCCAATAGATATTTTATTGGATATTGGTTATGGGTTGAGATATTATAATTGAGATATTGAATTGATTGGGTGAAGATAATTACTTGGGTGAAGTTAATTATGGAATGATGTTTGATATAAAAGATAACTAATTATAAGAATTAATTATGTGGTATAATTTTGATAAAAATAATTAATTGTGAGAATTAATTAAGAAAATTTTATATTTGATATGGAAAATTAGTTGTGGAGAATTAATTATGGAATGAGAATTGTTTTGATTGAATAATTAATGGATTATGTGCTTAGTTAATTGTTGAGTTATTAATGGCATTTGAAATGTTCAACTAATAATTAGATTATTAAAGGAATAATGTGGATAATTATTTTGAATTAAAGAATGATTAAATGGATTAAATTTTCTTGGTTCTAGAAATGGAGTTATAGACTAGTTAGAATATAGGACATGGGCATGGCATTACACCCGAACAATTATCCATGTTTGAGTTTATGGGGTGTTAGGCATAACGACCTACAATGAATGAGATATGGATTGATAGGCATGATGACCTATATTCAATAAGATTTGGGGTTCTTGACATGATGTTCAACAAAAAATGATTGGTAATGATGAATGGTGATTAAAATGGAAAACAGGAATTGAAAATAGACCTATTGTGATGATTAAAGATTAAATGACAATGTGATAATTGTTTAAATTTTTCATTGTATTTATTTCTTCCTAAAACTAAATACACTATATTTTGACTGTACTTGTTTTATACACCATTGGTGGCGTCCTACTAAGTCGTACTCACACCCTATTTGGGACACCTGATCGGCACCCAAGAAGAATTTCTTGTCGCTGGACAGGATAATGGCATGGACCTAGGATAGGTTTTTGTTAGGGATTGGATCATATGAAAGGGAACCAAACATGTTTCAGAACCCGCATGGTAGTTTTTGTGTCTTTAATTTTTATTTAATTTTAGGAACTTTACATTTTCATTACCATAAAGTTTTTTAACTTTATGTTGAGTATTTTATTTTGTTGTTTTGGGTATCATATGACATGGTATTGTTTTGGTTATTTATACGCTTTTGCACTTGGTTATTTTGGTTTGGTTCCATTAGTGTTTTATTATGTTAAAAGAGGTTATTGTCCCCCAAATACAATCTTACCAGACCCTCGCTATTATTTGAGACCCTCGGGTGTATGGGGAGTTGTGTTTGAGGGCATGTGTCCAACCGGCTCGGGGCCTCATTTAGTGGAACCCGGGCCAGGACATCACAAAGTTGTCTCAAATGCAGTTTTATTTTCTTTATTTTTATTTTTTATTACCATTTTGGGAAATTTATACACGAGAAAAGGATGAGTCGAGGCTTGGTAATGAGCTCGTGCATGGGATTTGTAGACCCATGTATGTGAGAAAGTTTGAGTACTCATGGTGGGATTATTTTGATTTCTGTTTATATTTACAGATGGATATTATTTCACCATGGGTGATGAACTTATGGTGTGATGCGAATTTGTTTTTGCAGAAGTTGAATTTTCATTTGTGGCCAAAAGTGGAATGATACATGAGTCTTCATGTGTCATTCAAGTCACTCAGGGTTGTTGTAACATGCATCATTATAGTTAATCATGAGAAAATGGGTTATGGGTTAGTTGTTTAACTTGATTTGTTTTTCCTTGTTGTGAGATTGAAATAATAATAAAAAATGAGAATAAATGGGTTTCTAATTAGAACCTTGATTGATGAAATGGGTATGATTAATTAATTAATTTTATAATTAATTAATGGGGGATAATGTGATTAAGTAATGGTTGAATTATTTAATGAGAACATATGTACCCTTGTTAAACAAGACCAAGGAGTAGGATGATTAAGGGTAGTGATAAGGCCTCTGTATTGACCATGTAGCGAGAAAAGGCGGGGGTGGAGAGAATGTTGAAACATATTGTGTTAGTTTATCCTCTTATGTAAATGTTATAAGATGGCGTTATGAGACCTAAGACATGTGTTTGGATTTATAGAGATATGCCTCCATGATGCTTGTTGAGGGAGAGACTGATGGGTATGACTTAGAGAGAACTGCCAGATAGGGATCCTGAGGCACCATTGGTGCAAGCTATGGAATAAGGGGAAGAGTTCTGAAAGAACATTTCTCATTTCATTCAATTCATGGAGAGAGTCCCAGGATAGGTTCTAAAAAGAATTCATGTGTTGACAAGGGAGTTTCAGCTGCAGTACCCTCATACATTTATTGGAGAGGGTTAACCGGAGGGAGCTAAATTATGGATTGAATCCATATAGATGAAACTTGACCATTTGGGGAATCTATATGGGAGGAGGGTCAAGTTGGAAGCTTATATTCTATAGGGTCCAACGAAGATTTTTTGGGAAACTCAGTTATGATCTGTACAGAATGATGAAATGTTATGGAAGGAATTTCTAGAGATGTTCTCGGAACACATCTATGAAGAGATGCTGATATAAGAGAAGGCTTCATATTTTAAGCATCTATCCCATGGAAGCATGTCCATAATAGATTAGGCTGAATGGTTCACATAGTTACAACGTTTTCCTCCAGAATTGGTGGTAGATTTTTCTTATTCATGAAAACTATTTCAGGGCATACGTAGGTGTGAAATTATATCCCAGATAAATATCTATAGGCTGGAGAAATTATCAGAAGTGATTAATCAGGATAACATTTCATAGGGAACTTGAAATGGGATTCCAGTATTGGACATGTAGTTGTCACTGGATTATTATGGAGTGTGACTCCTAAGAGCATGAATTACCTTTTTGGGAACCTCATCCAGGATAGTGGAAAGCAAGGTTGATAGCTAGGAGGAACCGGTGCATCAGATCATACTCATGTGATTTTCCACAAGTGAGTTTGGAAGGGGCACTATCATATACATTGTCCTTGACCACCAGTGGAGTGTCGGTTTTGTGGAAATATGGGATACCAATAAGTGTTTTGCAGGAATTAGTGGTTGGTTGGTGCCGAGGAAGCATCTACTCCGAGTCAGAGTGTGGGAAGGGGTCTTCTAAACCACATAGGTCCATAAGTTAGAACTCTACGGGAAGAGGTGGTAGAGGTAGTGAATATGGTGCTTTTGTGTTTGGGTTTACGTATTACCCAAATGGTGCTACTCAAGGGAGTCAAATGACAACACAGAGAAGAGGGGATGGATAGTTACATGTATTGCAGCCTACTCTTGTGGAGAGAGAGGCTAGCCCAACAATAGTGAGAGGTACTATTCTAGTTTCTTCTACTTTAGCTAATTTCTTATTTGATATCGGTGACTCTCATTCCATTATATATAAAAATATTGTTAATGTCTTGAGCATAGATGTGGAGTCCATAAAAAGTGTGATGAATATCGATACACCATTGGGAACACAGTCTTGGGATATCTGTTTATGTAAGGGATGTTCACTAGAGATCAGAGAGTATCATTTTCACTAAGATATATATGTTCTTGATATAACGGGCTTCAACCTGATTATGGGTATGGATTGGCTAGTCACATACTGAGCCCACATAAATGTTTATCGCAGGATAGTGACCTTTGTATCTCCTAAGGGTGACCAGTATTTTCATTGTGGAGAAGTAGATATCCAAGCATGTAGATCCAGGACAATTGCTCAGCTACTGGGAGAGTTCAAAGCCCAATTTTATAATCTCGTGCTGGATTATGGGAGTGGTAGGAAAGTCTTCCTTCCACTAGTAGTAGAACTATTTTAGGATGTCTTTCTTGAAGACATTTTAGGGTTTCCACTTGATAGAGATGTAGAATTCAATATTGATCTCATGCCAGGGGCTGATTCGGTATCTATTCCACCTTATTGAATGGCATCGAATGAGATTCAATAGCTCAAAATGTAGTTGGAGGAGTTAGAGCATAAAGGTTTTATCCGTCCATGTATGTCACCTTTGGGATCACTTGGCTGGTTTTCAAAGAAGGATGATAGGAGTTTTTGCTTGTGTGTCGATTGCTCGGATTTGAACAGAATGATCTTGAGGAACTGATATCCTCTTCCGTGTATCAATGATCTTTTGGACAAGTTGAATGGGGCTTGTGTGTTCTAAAATATAGATATGATATTAGGGTATCATCATGTGAGATTTCGGACCTCTAATATACCAAGATCCAATTTTAGAATAATGTATGTTCTTTATGAGTTTGTTGTAATTCCGTTTGGGTTGAAAAATGATCCGGCATTATTTATGGTCTTGATGAACATGATATTTCATCCATACATAGATCAGCTTGTGGTGGTGTTTGTGGATGACATCTTGGTGTACACTAAGAATACTTATGATCATGACCAACATCCTGAAATCATAAGGGGTACACTTAGAGGGCATCAGAAATATTCCAAGCTATTTAAATATCATTTTTGGATTGACAAGGTGTGGTAGTGGAACCAATAACAGTGTAGGAAGTGGTCTATTGGGAGAATCCAAATAAGTTTTTTGAAATATAATGATTTTTCGGATTTTCTGGTTATTGTAGGAGGTTCATTCCAGACATTTATTAGTTGGATACACTACATTTTGGTTTGACAAAGAAAGTGATAAAGTTTGATTAGACAGAATAATGCGTGGATTCGTTCCAGGATTCGAAGAAGCTCTTGACATCAACACCATTTTTTATCTTACTTGAGTCGAGTGAGGATTACACGGTGTATTGTGATGCTTTTGGGATCGAACTTGGAGTTGTGTTGATGCAAGGGGATCGATTCTTTGCATATGATTCTCAGAGGTTGAGGCCACATGAATGGAATTACCATATGCATGACCTGATGTTTGAAAACGTGTTTTATGGACATTAGTGTTGGAGACACTATCTTTTGGTTGAAAATATTACATTTTTTATAAATCAAAAAATATTGAAGTATATATTTCAACAACGCAACATGAATTTCCAGCTGCGAATATGGGTAGACTATATATAGTCCTTTGATTTTGAACTGGAATATTCACCAAGAAAGGGGAATACTATGGTTGATGCCTTGAGTAGGAAAACTCAGACTCAGTTGCTATATGAGTTGAGTCTAGAGTGGATGATGACAACTTCTTTGGAAGAAATTCATGTTGTATTTTAGGAGAGTCATGATAGGATGGCTTTGGTTTTTATAGTAGTGGAGCCTACTCTCTTGAGATGGATCTGGGACAGACAATACGCATATCTAGAGTGTTTAGCCTAAAGGAAAATCTGTAAAGGTGTGGATACACTCCCAGACTAGATAATAGATGAGGATGATATCATCTATGTGAAAAATTGTGTTGTTATTCATACGATTATACAAGAGGAAATCATGCGAGAATTTCATTCCCCAAAGTGGGTGGTACATCCTGGGGTGACAAAAATTTATCGTGGCCTATGATGAATGTTTTGGTGGCTAGGTATGAAAAAGGAGATATATTGGTTGGTAACAAGATGTTTTACCTTTCAACAGGTCAAGGCAGAGCATCAACAACCCAAAGACCTATTGCAACCTTTACCAATTCTAGAATGGAAGTGGGATGACATGACTATGTATTCCATGGTAGGATATCCAATGAATCTTAGGAAGAATGATTCTATTTGGGAAATAGTGGATCGACTTATGAAGGCATCAAACTTATTTCCTATTAGGGAAATCATTACAATAGAATAGTTAGGAGAACTATATGTATAAGATATTGTTTTTTTGCACGGGGTTCCACAAAATATAGTTTCAAATCGTGATTATCACTTTACTTCACACATATGGTAGGGTTTATGAAAGGTGCATGGTACATAGGTTTTGTTTTGTATAGCCTTCCACACATAGAAAGATAATCTTTCAGAGCGTACCGTACGGGTGTTAGAGGACATGTTGTGAGCATCCATGCTTGAATTGGTTTGTTCTTGGGAGAAGAACTTGGATTTAGTGAATTTAACCTATAAAACAATTATTAGGTAACTAAATAGATGTTACTATATGAGCAAATTTATGGAAGACCTGGTAGATCACTACTATATTGGTTAGAGGTGAGTGAGTCAGAGCTGTTAGGACCGAGTCTCATTCAGGAATCATCCGAGAAGGTGCAATGGATTCAGAAATGTATGGCTATAGCTTAGAATAGGAAAAAGACATATGATGATAGTTGGAGATGACTCCTAGAGTTTACAGAGGGTGATTGTGTATTCTTTTGGGTGTTTCCTAGATTTGGTCACTACATCATATGGAGGTAGGGAATGTTTTCACCTAGATTTGTAGGACCTTTTGAGGTACTGGATTGAATCGGGCCTCTGAAGTACCAATTATCCCTTCCACAGAAATTCTGCATATTAATGATGTTTTCCATGTGTCACAACTATGGTAGTATCACCGCGACCCTTATCATGTCATTGATGTGGAAGTGGTTGACCGTGAGATAGATTTTTCCTTTGAGGAGCATTTGATATGTGTGTTGGGTCGTAGTGAGAAAGTGTTACGTTGAAAGACTGAGGTATTAGTTCATGTGTTATGGAAACATTTAAGTGTTTAAGAGGAAAATTCGAATTGGGAAGTAAGCAAGAGGGTTCAATGGCCCAATTTTTTTGGATCAAAATACTAGAGAATTTCGGGAGTGCATCTTGGGGACAGTCTATTATAATGTGGGGAGATTATATGATCTCTCCCATTTCTAGAGTCATCTCATGTGTGTTTTTAGGTACTTTTTGAAGCATTTATGTACCTCTGGTTTGGAGTAGTGGATTAGGATGCATATGGGTTACCTTTTAAGGGAAACTAAATGAAAGTGGGTTGTACACATTTTGTACATAGTTTGAAAGACCGTGCAACTAAACTGTGCCAAGCGTAAAAAACTGGACATAGAGGTCGACACAGTTTTCCCTAACAATGCACACTTACTAGGGAAACCATGAGCATGAGATTTTTATTCTGAAAATCTATTTTAATACCATCTGAACCACCCAAGACTACCATATTTCGACTTTTGATCAGTCTTGACAATTTTGGGTGATGTTAGAGCCTTCTCGAGGGATTCCAAGGTGATCAAAACATCGCCCTTTGAGATCGAAAGCCCAGATTGAAGATCTGATCTTTTCTCGATAAGTGGATTTCCTTCTGCTTCTTCTCTTGTTCGTTACATTATCATTCCTTGATCTATTCATGGATGATATGCCCCATTTTCGTGGATATAAACCTTGAGTTGAGATATAAATCTAGTATTTTGGATCTTGATCCATATTCACAAGGTCTTGTTGCATTTGATCTTAATTTTTGTTTAGGGATTTATATCTAGATCTTGATCGACAAAATTGTGCCACTTTGATTTTGGGGATTTCGGTTTGGATAATGTCTTTCAATAAACTGAGGTAGGTGGTCTAAATCAAACTCCCATTATCATGAATTTGATATGTGGATGTGAATGTGTGAATTGGTATCTTCCCCTAATAATTTATTTCGTAAATTGGAGTAATTAGGAATGTGGAATTGAATTCTTATTGCATTGGTGATTAATTGATAATTGAATCATGGAAGAAATGAGGGTGGGGGGTACCAAATTATATATATTTTTTAGAGATTGGTTATGGGTAGAGATATTTTAATTTTGATATTGAATTGATTGTGTTAAGACAATTAATTAGGGGAAATAAATTATGGGATATTATTGGATTTGAAAGAGAATTAATTGAGTGAATTAATTATGTGAAATAATTTTGATCAATGATAATTAATTGTGAGAATTAATTTTTAAAAGTTGGTATTTTATATGGATAATTAATTGTGATGAATTAATTATGGAATGAAAATTTTGTTGATATTTTAATTAATTGATTATTTATTTAACGGATTATGTGCTTAGTTAATTGTTGAGTTAACTAATGGAATTTTAAATGTTTAACTAATCATTTTATTAGTTAAGTAATAATGTGGATAATTTTGGTGAATTGAATAATGATTAAATGGATGATATTATTTTGGTGCTAGGAATGGAAATATAGACCAATTATGAGTAGGAACTTGGACATGGTGTCCCCCTAAATAGTTATCCAAGCTTGAGATTATGGGGTGCTAAGCATGACGACCTACACTGAATGAGATATGGAGTGATTGACATGATGACCTTCACTCAATGTGATTTGCGGTGCTTGACATGACATTCAACACCAAATGAATGATAATGATGAATGATGATTCAAATAGAAAACATGAATTGAAATTAGGATTATTGAGATGATTAAAGATTAAATGACAGTGTGATAACTATTTATATTATGCATTGTATTTATTGATTCATAAAAAAACGTGCATTTTCTTTTTACAGGACTTATTTTAGACACCATTGGTGGTGTCCAACTGAGTCCTACTCACACCCAATTTGGTCCGGCAGATCAGAACCCCAAAAGACATTGTTGTAGTACGAAAGGATAAGGGAAAGGCCCTGGGATAGGTTGTTGTTTGGGATTGGAGCATGGGAGAGGGAACTGAACATGGTTTGGGACCCAAATGGGAGTTACTGTGTCTTTATGTTTTTT
The DNA here is from genome assembly GCA_963277665.1 of Viscum album. NCBI lineage: Eukaryota > Viridiplantae > Streptophyta > Magnoliopsida > Santalales > Viscaceae > Viscum > Viscum album. The sequence continues at coordinate 1,915,237,318 of OY728152.1, forward strand.
TGTCGTGTAGACACTTGACATTTGAATTTTCATAGAATGTTTAACCATTCAGTTGAGTAGTGTATTTTCACTTTTTGGATATCATATGAAATTGTATTTTTCTGGTTATTTGTATGCTTCCGCACTTAGGTATTGTTGTTTTCATCCATTTTTGTTTTATTCTGAGAAAAGAGGGTATAGTCTCCCCAAGACTGACTTACCAAACCCCTACTGCTAGTGGGAAACCTATGGCATATGAGGAGGCATGCTTGAGGGCATGGGGCCAACCAGCTCAGGGCACCATTTAGTGGCACCCAGGTCGGGACTTCACAGAGTTGTAGGTAACCCAATAAAAATTATATAGTTATCTAATCCCATTTAAATACAGGAATGAGAAACTATTTTGTTAAACTAGTAACTCTATGGCGTCTCACCTTAATTTTTTGACATGTAATGAACCTATACATAAAATACACAATCAATAGAATCATTCTTAGCCACCAGTACTTATGCATCAAGTCATAATAGATACTGTTATCTCCATGTTTCACGTACTAATTGGATCATTTTATATCTTCAATTAACGGCTGTTTCAAATTCCCGATAATAATCACACTATATATAATGTAGAACATTATTTCAGGAGAGAAGGACCAATCACCCATGTTCTTGCCTTCTTATAACTATTTATTAGTGAAACTTCCCAGCCAGAACCACTCATCCACTAATTCCCTTCACCTTCGGAGTTGAAAACATTCTACTCAGGGCATATTTGACCACACCAACTTTTCTAGGGGTGTAATGAATATCAAAATAAAAGGCCTAAAGATATTATAACTATTTCATTTTTCTAATATTCATATCCCACTATGTGAAAATATACATTATACTCATATAGTTAGAATACATTGTAAACCACTCCATTAAGAGATTGTAGAACCGTGCCATACGATCATCCAACATTACCACCAACTAATGATCCTAAATGTATAGTTATTATCATGAGGTTTTAAATAAAGATAGACATATGGTACTACTTATCTCTCCTATATCAGAACACAACCCAAACTCATACCTTAGGTTTCGATATAAATATTATAACTAACACCTAGATTTGGATGAATTGGGACTGAAGATCAAGTCAATCTCACTTTAAACACCTCCGAATATCTTTAGAACTACTCAATCCAAAAAAAACATCATGCCCTTATGATTAAGCTTGGTCATAAGAAATGAAATCGTGGTGATTTCCAGAACAAATTTCATATAATAACCACTTAATCTCAATAAACAGTATATTTAAAACACGTTCTTGGGATAATAAAAATATACAACTACCAAAAATATTTTAGGATCCACTAATATGGCCTTCCAAAAAATCAAATGGCGTCTAAATTTCATGTCTTGAACATAGAACTAACATTTTGATAGCTTAATAAATAGATGATGTTCTATCATGTTTCAAAGGATGGTATTCAAATAATCAGTATGATACCATTCAAATATGGAATATACAAGAATATCATCCAAAAAAATCATGAGTGAAGATGATAAATGAGGGAATATTTGATTTATCAAAGTCATAAACTACACATGAACATTGGTAATGGAAAAATGGAATGAACAGTTGCACATAATACTTTAAGATTCTTCTAAACACCATATCAAAAATGAATTACTCTCATACCCTTTACTGGTTGTTCCCTAATATATGATCAATTTTTGAAAACCACTGAACTCCCTTAAGTTAGCTAGAGGGTCCATCAATCTTTTAGAAGAGATATTTCTTCATAAAAATAACCTAGGTGAGTTTTCAGTAATCAAAATAATATTGGAGACTCATATCCACTTCTTTGAAAATAGAACTGAAGATGCCGAAAGTGAATCATGGGAAAAAATAAACCATTTAGTCTCTAAATTCTAAATATTAACCTTTAATTCGTTAAATTTAGTGGTTTTAATATGGTATGATTGATTAGAAATGGGTATCATCCATATAAGAAATTCAAAAATACACAAATTCCCTCTAGGGTGGAAACCCTGAATTATCATCTAGAAAAATGCTGGGATACTCACTCACCACCACAAAAAGAGGAAACTAAGATCTGGATTGATAACATCAAGAAAAATATATAATAACATATGTAAATACATATCAATATTATGAGTAATGATACATGAACTCCATGATCTGAGATCACGCTCATGATAAAAGACATGAGTAACTCAATTAGAATTAAAAAATGTAATCAATGATGATAGAAATTTTTATGGTATTTATAGCTACTTATTTAATCCATGCCAATGATATGATCAAATATGTCAACATAATTTACTAAAAAGTTATATATTATTTTTTGAATGGATATAATCTCCCAAAAATTGGGAAACTTAAATCCATTCTCTAATCTCTATCCCAAAGGATTAAAAAGATTCATCAAGAATTATATAAGCTCTGATGTCAATAATAACACATCGATAAGATAATATGAGATAAAGGAGTGATTTTTACCTATATCAAAAAGGGTAAAACCATAAAAGAAGAAATGAATATGATACCTATCATATTTGATGGTCTTACCTAGGATTTATCTGGTGTTGACACCTCTACATAGAAATGTCTCTTCTCATTATTTCATTTATTTGAAACCTGAGCATCATCATCCGGACAAGGCTGAGATGTCATCCCTTTTTTTGTGGTATATCTAAAAAAAGAGAAAATGGTGAAGGTGGATCTAGATCCACCTTTATGGGATGCTTTCTCATATAAAGGCTAAATATGAACAGATTTCCCACATACATGTCCTACCATGGGTTTAATGATACGATCAGTTACGTGGTTTCCCTTACTTCTACACTGGTAATAGAATACTTTACTTTGACCTTGTGTTTATTTAATACTCCATCTATTACCTTGATTTCAGTCCAGCCTATTCCTATTTTATCGAGAAAATAACTCTTGGCTACCATCTACCTTCACTAGTTCTCTGAAAAGACCTATAATTTAAGAAATATCTTCCTTAGGCTAATATTTTTTGGTCTATAACCCCCATAAAGGTGGTTAGGAAAATAAGAATCATCATAGGATGCATATAGTTCCTCAATCCCATCTCAAACCTCTATACATTGAGACATACATTAGAAATAATCACTATAAATAGGTGTACCAACTCAACAAATGGAGTAGCAAACTCCATGATAGAATGATCTATTGTCTCAAAAGAAATGAACTCACATGCCTTTACTAAAATCTATGCCTCGAGATATAACTATTAATTAAGGATTCCTTGAAATTGGTCTATATTAGACTTTCATGAATCATACTTTACATGATATATTCAAAACACATCCTTTATGATCCATCAATATTATAAGTTCTAGAACCATCTTTGGAGTATTCTAATGTTTTCAGAAAATGGTAAATAATCTCAATACTTTCAATACATTCCTCGAAATTTGTGGGTACCTTTTCACCAATAATTATTAGTGGATACTTATTTTTGAATTTTGTAGAATTGTTCTCCCTCCATTCTATTTCAAAATGTGTTACTTAGGCCGAGTACTAAATCATTATGTCTATAGTTTCTAACAATGTTGATTCAACCAAAGGATTCATCTATGGGGATATCACTACAAATTCCTCAACAAAATTCAAATATTTTATTTTAAAGTATCCATAATCAATGAAACATGAGGATGTATACCATTTAGAATGGAATATGATTCCCTTATCAAAAACTGAATTTAGAAAAATTAATCCCAAAAGGATAAAACTATGAACATGGATGATGAACTACCCGGAACATCCCATGGTAATTGGAGGCTTGTTATGAAGGTGAATGGCTAGGAACACTACTAAACTACGTACTAAGTTCTTATATTCATATATCTATTCTATCAATAACAACCTGATGAATGTAGGTGATACATAAGAATGGATGTATAAATAATAAATAACTTGGAACTTTGATATAAATATAAATATAACCACTTTTTTACCCAATAATGTCACCTTAATTAGGCCCCCAAAAATATTGAAGTAAACTCTCGATCATCAAGGGTTATCCAAAATAACCTCGGTACTACTTAAAGAACCTAGGAATTATTTAACCTCAAAAAACATATGGTAATATATAAACAAGAGAGTATCATAATATATATATAAATGATGCATAATATTACATAAAAAATCATAAGAGGTAAAATCCAATAATTGTATAACATATTATAAATGAAAAAAATGGTAGACCATCAAAACAGAACCAGAATAAACCCCTGGGTCCGTCTCTACATGATCTTATGTCAACACCATCTCAACCCACTATAAGGAAACACAATCTAAGAGAGTCTACCTATAAATGAAGATATTCCCATTAACTACATCCTACAAGACCATGTATATAAATTAATAAAGGAAAAAAGTATGACATGAGAACAATATATCAGTATGATTCCACTAAGAATCTATATTGTTTTTATCAATTTACATCCATTAGTTATTATATAAAACATATTTTTTTCAAAGTAAATCATTTTCCATACAAAATTATTTGGTGTTTATCCTTTCAAATAAATTTTATATTTAGATACAAAACACAATATGAAATAAAAATTATCCCTCATTAATAAATTGATTAAATAAATAGGTTTCAAGAATATATATCCATATCAAGTGATAAATTAGAATATAAAATAAAAAAACATGTAATATAATATCAAATAAGAAAAGGGAAAATAATATATCAAGGGTGTACAAAAATCATATTATAAAGACCTTTTTCCAGTATAAGTGACTCCTAAAGTAAAACATATTTAGTTCCCAGGAATGGATACCCACTGCCAATACCTCTCATCATGGAAACATCCCCAAGTTATATCTAACCACACCATGGAAAACATGTGTCTAACATACCTTTATAATAAAAAATTGTTGTTGTTTAGTTATATTACCATTCCATTCAAGAATCATGTTAACATTTCATAACACATTCTATACAGTGATAACACATAGATTTGATTCATAAAAAAACTATTTGCTTATCAAAATCATCTTTGAGGTAATTTGTCCAATACTTTACGGGTAATAAAATTATTGGCATTAAAACCCCATTTTTTAAATTATTTACATAGCCATCAAATACCACATTTACCACTCATGTATTTTAATTCATAAAATTCATAATTAAAAAATAAATATATTAAAAAGAAATCAGGTCATTCAATAGGATAAACCAAGGATAGAGACACTAACCTTAAACATAATGAAAATATCATTTACTTTTAAGCTGGTGGTTAGAGAGTAAGATATTATATTCTCAAGAACATAAAAAATGGAAATAATGAAACATACTCTTTTTCATTCAAGATACAATGATATAGGCTCTTAAGGAGTCAATTTCATGGAGAAGGGGAGATGAAAAAGATTATAAATGATCCAATTACTATTTTACACACAAAAGAGATCCAAACATCTAAATTACATGATAATTTTCTATTAGGGATAGGGTGATATCCAAGAACATCACCAAGGAGACTATAAAACATTAAATTTAAAATTATGGTCGAAGGGGTCAGATTAGGGGATTTAAATTCATTTTTGAAAAGAAATGACATTTCGTACCTAAGTAAATCGCATTCCAATTGGAATCACTGATGAGTCAGTAGGCCTCACTAGTTGGTCGATGGCTCACTAGCTGGATGATGATTTCCCACAAACTAGAATGTGGGTATATGTAGATTTCATTTACATCCACGTTCCCCACCAACTGGTTCGTGTAAGTCTACTGGTTATCCAATTTCACCTACAGACCTGTATGCATTCTATAATTATCCATCGACTAGGTGATGGACCTGACTCTAAATCTAGTGGACTCTTTATTCAACTAAAAATACAAATCCACATCCCTATAACTCCAAATGACCACAAATCCAAAATAAAATACTAAAATGGGTTTCAAACCAGATTCCATATTCTAATATGTTTCGGGATTTTATACAAAGTTTGATGTCCCAAGAGAATCATATATTCACTTTATATCATTTTCATAAGTTAAAAATTACATCTTATAAATACAAATAGAATCCAATGAATGGAATATTTAGTGTCTTTGAGTATTATCTCTCTATGAAAGTTTTTTATTATACTTGTGAACATTTATTTATAAAAAATCACTAGATTTACTTCTAGACTTAGTGTTAGCTTCATAACTTGAGAAATGAAGATATATGTTAAGGGGTGATTTCAAATTCTCGGTAAGGGTAAACATAAGGGATAAAAATTTAATATTATAAATGAGATTAATATGAGAATACAGATACAATCAAGGTACATTGACATATCATAAGTTAAATATTCCCAAAAAAGTATAGATAAAAAATAATGAGTAATGTCATAAGGCTTTTCATAACATAATACATGAATAAAAAAAGTGTGCAAACATTATTAAATAAACATTATCAAAGAGTTAGTAACATTAGGACACCATAGAAATGTTTTATAAACTTTAGAATATAGAATCATCACCTTCGTGAGTATTTTCTCACACATATTTGAGAAAACATAATTGTACCCTCGTAAACATCACATGAGTGATTCACACACTTCCACCCATGTGTCTAAGAAACTAAATGTCAATATATATAAATCCTGATATATAAAATCTTATCTTATTAATTGGAGGGTGATATAGGAGAGAAACCGTCATTCATCCTTACTTGTGTGTGCCACTTGGAATCAATAATTCATCAAAACATAAATAACCCATGGAAATAAAATATTTTCATATCCCTATAAATTATATTCAATGAATTAAATCATTTAAAAATCCATCAATAACTTTGAAATTATAAACCCATGGAAAATAAATTGGCATCCAAATATATTCCGAATTTTTTTAGGAAAATACCCTTCAATTAAGATGGTGATGTATATTGTATTTAAACTAAAAATCTAAGGGGTATATGGTTTAGTAAATATTTTCCACAATCAATAAATTTATGACATCTAACTGAATACCGTTAAATGAATCCATGGGAATATATAGTGTTCATATAGGAAAGATATTAGAATATGAACCATTTCTGTACACAGTGGATGATTAGGAAAGACAATAATAGTAATGAAATTCCATGAGTTTTGTCACCCAAAAAAGAATTATATAATTTAAAGGGTAATTTATGAAAAATAATTTCATAATAAATAATTTTTTTGATAATGTGGTAAATATAATAGAAATAATAAAAAGTTTTTAGAAATAAAATTAACATTGTGATAAAATAAGAATTTATGAGTCACTTTCCTATTACATTTTTTCAAAATGGTTATGTGAAAACCACTAAAAAAATTCATTTTAAAAATAATGCTTAATAATGGTTCCTCGAAAAATTCATAAATGTTAACCTAATAAAATTTTTCATGGAAGATAAATTAGATGGCCAGAGATGGAAATCCAATTTAATATATAAATTACTTTTACAAAAAACCCATATCGTAAAAGGGGTTAATAATACATAATTTTGAAAATAGGACAAGAGAATTAAGAAATTCACATGAGGTAAAATATAAATATGTTTCAATATAAAATGTATTAAATTGTCACAAATAAGAGATTATGGACATGGAAGAGAAACCATCATTAAAGAGGATGATAATTATTGTTAACAATAATATATGTTTTGGGAATGAAATTCAAAATGTAAAATGTTTTCAAAAAAAATCCAAAATACTGGAATATAAGGTACCGCAAATTCAATTATGAAGTTTGTTGAAAAAAATCCTAGAAGAATTAATTTTTAGAAAAATGATAATTACTGAAAGAAATAATTTTTGAGTTAACAATTTCCTTTATGGCTTAATAAATGTTATAATAAAAACACCTTGAAAGATATGTATTTAAATTAAACATAAAATATTATTAATAAAATATAATTATTAATATGATATATCCAAAAGATAGTGTAACGCTCCGACCCCAGTTACCTAGAGTCGGTGCATTATTATATAACATTTTCATTATACAAGGAATCATGTCCCAAAAGACCGATCGATTTAGTAGCCTTGAAAACAATATAAATACATAAGATCGACATTACAACTTGAAATGAAAAACAACACTAATTTATTTCATTAGAAACATCCAAGCCTCCTAGATTATGCCTAAAAGTTACTTGTAACTAACATCATCACATCCTGGGAAAATGACACATAAGAAATGCATGAGCTCAAACACTCTGTAAGGGTAAGCAATACATTAGAGGTTAACATAAACATTAGGCATGGTGAATAATTAAAAATTCATTCCTTTATAATTAATAAACATGAACACTTTATGGCAGGAATATGAGATGACTAAATAATTCCATAATAAAACAAAGTCATTGGTATTATACTTTTCTAATAACCAAATGAACCATCATTATTATTTTCATAATGAGGGAATGTATAATGCTAGACATTCTGAAACATCATGTAAAGTCCTTGACAAAGACCTCTAAAAATGATTTAGGCCTCGGCCAAAACCATATATCAAATTAGAAAAGGCCTTGGAAAATTCCATTTCTAATTTCCTCATGAGAACTACCGATTCATCGAGGAGCAATATTGGGCTCTGCCCATCACATACTAAGTCCAATATATTCCTCATACTAAAAGGATGAAACATAACATAAACATTCGTATAAAAACTAGAATATGAAATGTCAATACTTTAACCATAAACCATGAATGGTATTAAAATAAAACATTCATGGTCAAACATATCACAAAACCTTCAATATATTATTTATGATTTGAATCATAATAAATCAACATCAATCCAGTTTAAAATCCATCAAAGGATGTTGACATGGATGAAATGAAAACTATTTGAAAGAAATGCCTCTTTGTATTTTGAAACCTTTTATGAGTCACATAATTTTAAAAGAAAACATTTATTTTGATAAATATTATTATAATCTTGTAAGGGAATCTTCGACAATGTGATAACGGAAGAAAATAGATACACCCGACATATAAGTTAAAAAAAATTCTTACCTTAATTTTTTCGAAAAGGTCCTAAAGTACCTTTATTGGAAAAAAGTGGAAAGATTCATTTCAAAACATATATGGTCAAATAAGGGTATAAATGAATTTAACCCATAGTATATAAATAGTAAAAAAAATTGAAATATATTTTTAAGAAAACATAGATGTGGATGAAAAATAGGTCTTAGAAGATACTTATGTAAAAACAATCTTGGTTAATAAATAGATTGTGAAATTAACCCTTACCTTGTAATTTTTCTTTGTTTGATGGTCTGTTAACCTATTTTATAATAGTTAAATCATTGTTATTTAATTAACTAAGAACTATATACATAAATATGATAACATATACGATCCTCTAATATTGCTTTTTTAATAATATTTCAGTAGTATCATCCTTTCGGGTGTTTACTGATTCGTTTTCATTTATATGATTTGTTATATAGGAAATGTTTGTTATGGATTGGATGTATTTGATTAATATACATAATGATATTATGTTCATAAACATTATTTTTAATCATAAAATGAAAATTATTCTTTAATGATTATGACGGGGAATGAATCTCATCGCGTTCATGGTGACGGTAATCCGTACGTACGCACGAGCAACAATATCATTATATTGATGGAGAAATACTGTGTAATTGGATGGTATATCATATATAAAGAGTCATTAATATGTTATATTTATTATTTACATCATCTAAAATCATTATTATACCCATTCAAATAATTAAGTGTTTGAATAACAAACTACACCATATTGTGGAGACGGTAAGCTGTATGTTTGCACGTATGGTGACTTTTCCATTCAAATGATGGATATAATATTGAATATAGTTGTAACATTTTTATAATAACATCACAGTATATATAAGATACTGGAGTTATTATTTTATAATGGAATCAAAAAATAAAGGGGAAGTGGAAGAAGAAAAAACATGGAAGAGGTGATGAAATATTTACCTCTTCTTCAGGTTCTTTTTTGTGATTTGATGAAAAGGGCTCATTAGGTTGGATTTATAACAAATATAACGCCTCAAGGATGAAGGGAGTAATGTTGGGAGGATATTTGGGTCGGGGTTGGTCGAGCCAAAAGGCTTTGGAGGAGATAAATTAAGAGAAGGGTAAGTGTCCTTTTATAAGAGAGGTGAGGGTCACTTTAGGAAAAGCTTGATATATTATTTTATTAACTTATTTTCAGTTTATAATGGCTCCAAAATGAATTATTTCTAGGATATGGTGGGGATGGGTCGAAAAAATTTCAACCAACAGGTTTTATATAGTTTTAGGTCATCATATTAACCATTTTATTTAGATTTAACTCTTAGTTAAATAGTTTGACATTTACCATGTCTCTTTCTATTTTTATATTATATGGTTAATAAACTTACTATAAACATCAAAGTGAACCCCAAGTATTTAATTATTAATATATATAACATTATATAAGTAATTTTTCTGAGCATTAGATTTTTAGGAATATTATAACAATTAATAATATAATATTTGTTTTAAAAACTCTTTTATGACAATTTTGACATAATTTTGTATTTGGTTATTGTGAAAGTCATCACAACTTGATTACTTCAAACCAAATAATTTAATAAATAATAGCATGTCATATTTATCTACAAAATTCTTCAATGACCTAAAAACTTTGAAATTATATTTATTTTAATATTTATAATACCATTTATTTGATTCTTTTATTAATAAGGTAATTACTCCATCATCATTATGTCATTAATAAATTTAATTATATAATGTCTAAAAAGTATAAATAAAATAATATTTTGTAGGAAATATTCTTATGTTTCTAATTAATATTTATAGTCTAACTAATAATTTATATAAAACCTTGTAAATTTTTTTTACTAAGAGATATATGTTTATGTATTTTTTGTCTTTACATTAAATTAATTAATATAAAGTGTCATTATCACTTTCAAGTTGCTCCATGTGAACCCAAAATCGACCCAAGGATGACCATGGTCGAACATGTATCAATCAATTGTAATATACCACATGTTAAGGTAATATAATTTTATTATAATATTATGGTTTTACCCTTATTAATCGGATTTACCCTTTAACCATGGTAAATAAAATATTTACCGAAGTAATTATTCCTAATGCCCAAAAATAAAAGTTACCTATTTAAAAAATTTGGAACTCTTGATTCGAAATACGGAAACTATTTTTCCAAATTCAAAACATAGAAGTGACAGAAATTAATATAAAAGTAATTCATGTTGTCAAAACAAAAAGCGTGTTTTTAAGAAATAATATCTATCAAAAGATTGACACTTTTTTATTTCTAGTTTAAATGTAAATTACATAAAATGACCTAAATTATATGAAATGATAAAAATATAATCTAATTAAACTTTAAAACCACCCAAATTTATAATTTAACACTATTAATTATTTTGATTAATTTTTTTTATTTGTCACTATTCATCAATAATTGAATGTTTTCATAAAAGTACCAATAATTCACCATAAGATAATTTCGATATTCCAAATTCAAAAATGATGTCCATTTTGAAAAATATAATTTATAATGTTTCAAAAAGTTTGTATTACTATTCATAAAGGCTAGTTTGATTGGTCGTGGTGTGTTATGACCTATAAGTTTTGTAAAATGCAATACATTTCATTATTAAAAGGGAAATGTACAGTGGAAGCATGGGGTGTTACATTATTCACTCTTTAAAATAATTTCATCCTCGAAATTTCTAGAATACTACTACACAAAAATATTCAGGTTGTTCTTCATCATATGTTCCTCAGTTTCCCACATTGCCTCTTCCATCATATGGTTTTTCCATAGAACTTTTACCAGGAGAGTCATCCGGTTTCTCAACAATTGTTCTCTGGTATCAAAAATCTTGACAGGCTCTTCATAATAAGAGAGATCAGGTTCTAGTTCAATTTAATCATAGGTGAGTACATGTGTTGGGTGAGGCATGTATGTTCTTAATAGTGATATGTTGAACACATCATTAAATTTGGAGAAACTTGGCGGCATTGTCAAACGGTAAGCTACAACCCCAATTCATTCTAGAATATCGAAAGGTCTGATGTACCTGGGACTTAATTTACCATTATTTCTAAAATGTATAACACCCTTCCATGGAGATACCTTCTAGAAAACATGATCTCCTACCTGAAATTCCAAATCCTTCCTTCGGTTATAGGCATAGCACTTATCCCTACTTTGAGATGCTTTGATGTGGGTTTGGATCACCTTCACCTTTTCCATCGCTTCCTCAACATGTTATGGGCTTATGATTTTTCTTTCACCAACATCATCCCACCTAGTTGGTGTGTGGCATCTTTTTATGTATAACGCTTCATATGGTGCCATCTAAATACATGAATGGAAGATATTTTTATAGGAAAATTCTAGTTGAGGTCAATATATATCCCACATATCTTGAATGGCATGTGAGAAAGATCTCAGCATTTCTTTTAAGGTTTGAATAGTCTGTTCTAATTTTCCATCAGTTTGACGGTGGTAGGGACTTCTCAAATGAAGTTCAGTATCCAGGCCTTTCTGAATACATTTCCAAAATCGTGATGTAAAATGGGGATCACGATCAGATACAATCGATATGGGTACTTCATGAAGTCTTACAACTACATTAATATATAGTCTTGTCTAACGTTCAAGTGGTAAATATTCTCTTATTGCAAGAAAATGTACTGACTTGGTAAGATGATTAACAATGATCGATATTGCGTCATTCCTTCTAGGAGTATTTGGTATCCCCATGACAAAGTTCATCGTAATATTATCCCATTTCCACTCAAGTATGGGAAGATGTTTCATGAATCCTCTAGGATGTTGTCTTCCAGCATTCACTTATTGACAAACCATACATCTCGACACAAAATCTGAAATCTCTTTCTCTTGGTTTGCTTTAATGTCGTAAGACATAGAGAATTCTTTTTCTGTCTTGATAGCACTTGAGAAAATATCTTCATATTATGAGAAGGGTTGCGAGACTAATGCTTGATGTTGAAATGGTTTTAACCCATAAATTAAATGATCAATCTCAATTCTTGGCTTATGTATAAAATCAGCAGCATGCCTTTCTAACCTTGTAATGTTAGCCTCATAATTTTGCGACATTCTCATCCTCCATTTTCCTTAGACACAAGAATTGTCTTTACATATCCGGTTGATGGTCAGGAGGAAAGTATTTTTCTATGAAAATATCTTTAAACTCCCTCCATTACATGTTCAATACTTCTTCATCTTCCTTTGTGTTTTAGATTAATGGCCACCATTGATCTGCATCTCCTGTGAGGTGATAAACTGCCATGACAACTTTTTCCCTTTCGATACTCCCCAATGTTTGAAATAGTTTCTCCAAGGAACATATCCATTTCTCGGATAAAAATGGATTTATAGTCCCATTCAATGTTGGTGGTTGTTAGCCCATGAAGCGGTCTGACATTGATCCCCCATGTTGTCGATCAGGGTGCTCAATATGGGTATGGTTATTTTTCATAACCTGAGTGAGTTGTCCATGTATAGTGATATGATGATCAGCACCAGTTGCATCACCAGATCCACTATAACTATCTTGAGTATGAGGAAAATATCTACATGGATTACATGCATTGATACAATTTCCATTCCTTCCACTAGGCACCATTTCTAAACAATGGCATAAACTATATTAGTTTAAGAATCACAATACATAATTCCAAACATGTAAAATAATTAACATAAATTGAACAGTTTGTGGACATATTCCATAATCATAAAATGTTTTATTTGAGGATGTATATACTCATAAACCCATCATAATGGTTTGAAAATAAAATAAAATCTATCCTAATCAAATTCATTAGGAGTGTCGTAACCAAGAGTGCAGCAAGGCCCATTGTCGTCCACCTATTCTCGTTCGAGTCTAGCTCAAAGTGGATTTTTCTGGATTTACCCCTAGGTACCTCTGTGCCAGAGTTACCTCTACCTGCTCGTATCCTGACAGGGACATATTTCTTGGAAAACTCACAAAATCTATACATTACAAAAATTATAGGAAGTTAATCTATACTGATCCTCAAAGTCTATCTTAGGGTAATGTTCTCTACTAAGAGTTTATCGAAATCTAGCTACTAAGGATTATAATAAACTTCCCTCAAATACCAATAGTAATGACCTTATCCCAGTTACCTAGAGTTGGTGCATTATTACATAACATTGGAATTATATAAGAAATCATGTCCCGAAAGACCAATCAGTTTAGTAGCCTGACAAACAGGATAAATACCAAATTTTAACATTACAGCTTGAAAAGAAATACAACACTAATTTATTCCCGTAGAAACATCCCATCCTCCTAGATTATTCCTTCATGTCACTCATAACTGAAATCTTCACATCATGGGAAAATGAAACATAAGAAAGGGGGAGCTCAAACACTCTGAAAGGGTAAGCAATACATCAGAAGATAACATAAACATTAGGCATGGTAATAATTGAAAACACATGCCTTTACAATTAATAAACATGAACACTTTAAGGAAGGAATATGAACTGAGTAAATAATTACATAATAAAACATAGTCATGGGTATTATACAATACTAATAACAACATGAACCATAATTATTATTTTCATAATGAGGGAGTTTATAATGTCGGACATTCAAAAACATCTTGTTAAGGCCTGGGCCAAGACGTCTAAATATGATTTAGGCCTTGGCCAAAACCATATATCAAATTGGGAAAGGCCTCTGCCAATTCCACATCTAATTGTCTCATGAGACCTACCGACGCATCCAGGAGCTATAGCGGGATCCACCCATCACATACTAAGTCCAATACATTCCTCATATAAATATTCTGAAACCTAACATAAATATTATTATTTAAACTATCATACGAAATGTCTATATTTTAACCATAAACCATGAATGGTATAAAAATAACACATCCAAAATCAAACATATCACACAACCTTCAATACAATATAGAAGATTTTTATCCTAATAAATTAAATTCAACCAATTTTAAAATCCATCAAAGGATGTTCACATGGATGAAATTAAAACTATTAGAAATAAATACATCTTTTTATTTTTAAACTATTTAAGATTCTCATAATTGTAAAAGTGTACATTTATTTTGAAAATATTCTTATATGTTTTTATGGTAAGATTTGATGATGTTATAACAGTGGAAAATAGCCACACCCACCATATAAGTTAAAAAACATTATTACCTTAATTTTGTCAAAAGGTCTTAAAGTACGTTGTTGGGAAAATGACGTAAAGACTCCTTTCAAAAAATATATGGTCAAATAAGGGTATAAATGAATTTGACCCACAGTATAGTAAATAGTAAAAATGTTTTGAATTACATTTTTAAGAAAATGTAGATGTTGATGATAAAGAGGTCCC
The DNA here is from genome assembly GCA_963277665.1 of Viscum album. Lineage (NCBI taxonomy): Eukaryota > Viridiplantae > Streptophyta > Magnoliopsida > Santalales > Viscaceae > Viscum > Viscum album. Next base: position 1,915,252,744 of record OY728152.1, read on the forward strand.
ATTAGATACTTTCGTAAAAACAATCTCAGATAATAAAGAGATTGTGAAAATAACCCTTACCTTAACCTTTTTCTGGGTTGAGGGTATGATAACCTAAAGTAAAATTGTTAAATCATTATTATTAAATTATAAAATAACTATATACATAAATATGATGCCTTATATTATCCTTGAAAATAGCTTTGTTAACAATATTTCAGTAGTATCATCGTTTCCAGTGTTAACTGATTTTCTTTACTTTATATTCATGGTTATGTAAGTCATGTTTGTTATGGATTGGATGTATATGATTCATATAAAGAATTATATTATGTTCATAAACATTATTTTTAATCATAAAATGAAAATTATTCTTTAATGATTACGATGGGGAATGAATCTCATCGCGTTCGTAGAGACTGTAATATGTACGTACGCACGAGCGATAATATCATTATATTAATGGAAAAATAATATTTAAATGGATAAAATATCATATATGAATAATCATTAAAATTTTATATTTATTATTTACATATGTTATACTCATTATTATATCCATCCAAATAATGAAGTGTTTGACAAACAAATTGCACCACGACGAGGAGATGGTAAGCGGTACGTTCTCACATATGGTGACTTTGTCATTTATGTGATGGATAGAATAATGAATATGGTTGTACCATTTTTATAATAGTGTCACAGTATATAGAAGATACTGGGGTTATTATTTTATAATGGAAACAACAAAGAACGGGGATGTGGAAGAAGAAAAGAACTTGAAAGAGGTGATGTAATATTTACCTCTTCTTCGGGTTCTTCCTTTTGATTTGATCAAAAGGGCTCATTAGGATGGATTTATGACCAAAGGAAGGCCTCTAGGATTATGGTAAGATATTTGGGTTGGGTTTTCCTGATCCACAATTCTTTTTAGGTGTGAAATTATTAGAAGGGGAAGTGCCCTTTTATAAGAGAGGTGAGGGTCACTTTTACGAAAAACTTGAATTATAATTTTATAAAATTAATTTCGGTTTCTAGTGGCACCAAAATAACTTATTTAAAGTATAAGGTGGGAATGGGTCTAAAAACTCTCAACCAATAGGTTTTATAAAGGATTATGTCCTTATATAAACCTTATCTCTTTTATTTAACTCTTAGTTAAATAGATTGACCTTTACAATGTCTCTTTGTATTTTCATATTATATGGTTAATAAACTTACTATAAACTGGTAATATAACCCCAAGTGGTACATTATAAACATATATAACCTTATATAAGTCATTGAGAAGAAAATTAGATTTTTTGGAATATTATATCAATTAATAATATAATATTTGTTTTAAAAACAATTTTTGTCAATTTTGACACTATTTAGTATTTGACTTTTTTGAAAGTCATCCAAACATGATTACGTAGAAAATAATAAATTTAATAAATCCTAGAAATTCATATTAACCTTGAAAATTAGTTTATGTCATAAAAACCTTGAAATTATATTTATTTTTATATTTATAAAACCATTTATTTAAGTCATTCATTAATAAGGTAATTACTACACCATCATTGTCTCATTAATAAATTTAATTATTTATTTTCTAAAAATTATAAATAAAATACATTTATCTAGGAAATAGTTTTATCATTATAATGAATATTTATAGTCTAAAATATAACTTATGTAACACCTAGTAAAAATAGTTTTACTAAAAGATATACGTTTATGTCATTTTTGTCTGTACTTTAAATTATTTAATATATTGTGTCATTACCACTCTAAAGTGGCTCCATGTAGTCCCTTAATCGACCAAAGGATAAACATGGTCGAAAATGTATCAAAAAATTGGAATATAACACATATTAGGGTAATTTAATATTATTATAATATTATTTTTTTACCCTTATTTACCAGATTTACCCTTTCACCATAGTAAATAAAATATTTTCCAATGTAATTATTCATAATGTATTAAAATAAAAGTTACCTATTTACAGAATTTGGAAATCCTGATTACAAATATATAATACATTTTTTCCAATTAAAAACACAAAATCGGATGAAATAAATTTAAAATGAATTCTCATTGTCCAAACAAAAAGCGTGTTTTTAAGAAATAATAACTATAAAAAAATTGACACTTATTTATGTCTAGATTAAAGTTGAAATTACATATAATGACCTAAATTTTATTATATGATAAATATATAATCTAATGATACTTTGAAACCACTCAAATGTTCAATTGAACACTATAAATTATTTTTATTAGAAAAGTTGTTTTTAATTTAAATTTAGTATTTTTCAATATTAATCAAAAATTGAAAGGTTTCATAAATGTACCAAATATTCAGCCTAAACTAATTTCGGTATTCCGAATTCAAAAAATAATTCCATTTTGAAAAATAAAATTTATATTGTCTAAAAAAGTGTGTGTTACTATTCATAAAGGCTAGTTTGATTGGTTGTGGTGTGTTAGAACCTCAAAATGCATACAATGCATGCTATTGCATAATTCAAAGGAAAACGTGTTGTGGAAGCATGGGGTGTTATAGCCAGTATACAAACCATTTAAATGAAATTTTGTTCATAAATAAAAATGTCTCAATGAATGAAATTTGAGATTAAACACTATTATAGTTGTGGTAACATAAGAATCAAAAGAACAATTGATGGTTACAATGAAATAAACATTAAGATATAATGAAATAAAATATACTAATTATACATAATGAAAATAGGGTTGTTAATATAATATAATATATAAATTATTTTGCACAATATCAAACACATATCATAGAAATGAGAAAATAGAAAAATAATCCTTACCTAAATTCAAGACTTCCAATAAATCACTTGAATCTACTATATAAAAAATATATATAATAATAATACATATATAAACATTATTAATATCTATAACCATTTATAAAATTTATTTTTAATTATTCTCAACATGTATATTAGTTATTAATTATCAATTTTTAATAGCAGGTGTGAATAATATTGATTATTTTCATTTAGTTTCTTAGTAGTGGTGTTGTTCTTTTTTATCATCCCAAATTTCACCAATAAAATCTCATAAAATATACTATAATTTATTAATTATAAATATTTATAATGTCATAACTTCATTCTATTAGATATTTTCATTTGATTCATAAAGATAAAATCGAATTTTTTCATGTTTTATTGATTATTAATGAAAAGATATTGGTATTGTAATTAATGAGTGTTGTATTAATGATAAAATTACATAACCAATATAAAATAATTATTTACTATTTATATCATATATTATAAGTTCTTATCTTAGAGTCATCCATGATATTATTTTATACTATTTCTCATGTATGTGGTCAGACTGACCTAAACATGAACATACAATAACTATTGGATGAGTATGGTTTTAAAAGCGGTATATTTGGGAATAATATTATTATTATAGAAGAATGGTGATTATATTTAGATATTTTTATTTTTTTATACAAATTTTACGATATTTTAATTAAAAATAATGAAACATGATGAAAAGTGATATACATTACGTCGTAGAGGTGGTTGTCTACCTAAATGAATGAATGACATTTTCATATTTCTTAATATTGAAGGTAAAATGTTGATAATGGTTATTTAAAAATATATAAAAATAATAAGTATAACATGAATACTTAATTAACCATATAATATTGTACAAATTATATATAAATGGGAAATTTCAAAAATAGACAATGTTAAGGAAAAGATTGCACTTATGTTAAGATATTTGAGTTTTTTCTTAGAGAAATATTTGTAAAGGGGGGACTTAGGACAAATATTTTCTTCATAAGATTAATTATATTAATTATAATTATATATGAATCAAATATTGCATAGTTTCTAGTGGAAACACAAATTTAGAGTATCCTTAAAGGAGTGGTAAAAGGGTCACATGTAACTAATACACTAAAATGGATAATAATAAAATGAACATAATTTTTTGTTGTCAAGCTCATCAAACAATAAATTAAAAACATGTTTTTGGCATGTTTTCTCTTTTACTCATTTGATAAATAATTTTTACCATTTTATATTTTTCCTCAATAATTTTGTGTGCCTAAAAATAAATTGGTACACATTACAAAGTGTGTATAACACCCTAACCCCAGTTACCCAGAGTCGGTTCTTAATTAAAAAACATTTTCATGATCACAAAAGATCATGTCTCGAAAGACCGATTAGTTTAGTATCCTTGGAAACAAGATACATACATAAGTTCAACAATACAACTTGAAAATAAATAAAACACTAATTTATTCCATTAGAGTAACACCCTGGACCCTCTAGACCGGAGCTGGTTCATTACTTTTTATATTGTCATGGTTATAAGGAATTGAAATACTGAAGTAATAATCAGTTTAGTAGTCTTAAAGAAACTAGATACAAAAATGTAACTCAAATTATATTGGAAAAGTTTACAAAATACAATACATAATAAAAACTAAAAACTACATCCACAGGAACATGATAAATGCTCTCTGCTTCATCACTTGTTGAAGGTAAACAGTGAAAGGGGTGAGCTCAAATGCTCAGAAAGGGTTACAAATAGTGGAAACATTAATCAATAATAACTAAATTGTAAACAGTTTGACATAATCAATATGGCATGGTGAATAGATGAAAAACTCAATCCATTAATAAATTGATAATGAAACTACATCCATTGTTTTGGTCATAGAGAAAACATCATGGATAGTAATAAATGATAGTGAATAAAGAGAATGTTTATTAATTTTATGTCATTTATATGGCCCTTGATACCATAATACCATAAAAGCGGTTTAGTTATGTGGGTAAAAATCCGTCAGATTTTTGGAAACAAACTCGAAGGGTTTATCGCCAAAATGTTTTGTCTCAAGAGACCTACAGATGCATCGAGGGGATATAGAGATCCCCACCCACATTTTCATGTCCATGTAATTCTTTATAAATGTATTCAATACTAGATCAATATTCCTTCTCAATTCCCATATAGTTTAGAGTATACCGATTCATCAATATTTTCATAATTAAAATAACTTTCCAAATAAACACCATATGTAAAATAGTATAATGTTTAGAAAACAAACATATCCATGATATAAAATTTTGGATATTTAATATAAATATTACTTCAAATTAAAATTGATATCAAATGTTCAGTAGGTACAACACATAAGGATTATTAGGTGAACCACACAAAGTTAGACACAACAAAATAGTAGTTGAGACAAAGTCTCTAACCACAATATAGTCACTCAAATCATATGACCAGAACATAATAACACTAAAATAAATCATTGTATGAAATTAATATAAAGAGAGTCATGTTATTATATATCAAATGAAAGTACACATTTACCACATACACTAAATAATTGGAGAACAATGGAAATCTCACAGAAATGAAAGTGAGATGAGAAACCCTTTACCTTTTGCTCGAGTGTATTCTTCATTTGTTTTAATGAACTGAATAATAAAATTTATCTTCATTAATTAATAACTACAGATCATACTATACATTTAATTTATTTATTATAACATTATTATGTTCATTCATGGCCCTTTTTATGTGTTTAAGAGGTTGAATTTTCTTGTTTTGGAAGCATTTTCTCCCCTGGTTTCCATGATTCGTTTACTTGTTTTCATGAATGGATGTTCATTTGAAATGTGGTTAAACATCCATAGTTGTTAATATATCTTATTAATGATATTAAGGAGATATAAATTATCTTATAATTATTTTGGGTTATAAACCATGATGGTGATTCATTAGTTAATAGTTTATTACAAATATTTGGATTAACTTGGCCGTTTTGTTCATAATGAACTTGTTTTGTATTATTATTTCATATTATGAGTGTGTAAAGATTAGAAAAAATTAATGATACTAAATAAATATATTCTTACGTGGTTCAACCATTAAAATGGTTTCATGTCTAGTAATGAAATAAAACGTGATGAACAAAACACCTTCGTCCACAAAGGTTATAAATTGGAACCCCATGAATGTTGATTTCATTTATAAAAACAATAGGGGGGAGTAATAATAATGATGATGGTTCTTCAATTCACATGATATAATTAAATTATATATATGATACTAGAGTTTATCATGGTCATTTGGATAGAGGAGGTGAGGAGAGAAAAAGAAAAGAGACGAACTTGAAAATAAAATAAAAGGTGAGAGATCCCTTATGAAAATTGGGAAGCCTAACAGTGTCGCTTAAAATTCCATAAAATGAAATAATGAGAGAAAAATGGTATCTCATCATATTGAAATCAAAATGATATTAATAAGAACAAATAAAATAAAACCACAATATATTAGAATGGAAAATGAAATAGATAACATAAAAGAAGTGTCGACTAAAAGAAGAAAATGAAGGATTCCCTTACCTTGTAGAGTAACTCATAGATCTTGAAGGATGGGACCGTATGGGCTTAAGGAAACCTTTGGAGGACTTATAGAGATGTAAAACCACCAGATCATAGAGGATGAGGGATATTGAATTAATGATAATGAATGTATGAGTGGGTATTTATAGAAAAAAATAGGTAGTTTTTTAATAATTTAAACGGGACACCTCATTAGTGGTTTTTGCAAAACCATGGGCCTGACCATGGTATTTTCCTATGGATTTAGCCACTTGAGACACCTCATATCATAAGTTAATGTAAACCAGTCTACCATACTTTTATATTTAGTTAGTACATCATTATGATGTTGATAAACTACCGAAAACTCAAAATTGTAATTTTAACATTCATGAAAAATTCACGTAATTTAGAAAAATACCAAAAATTCACCCTAACCATTTATTGATAGGTAGAATTCAAAAATGATATCCATTTTTTGAAAAAAAATTTATAAGTATTTTTAATTTAAATTTTATGTAAAATCATATTTAATTCGAAAAATAACAATTTTAAAAGTATAATTAGTTCTATATCACATTGTAAAATCATCCAAGATTTCATTATTTTAATACCTTATGAATGTAAAATATTATCATTGTTTACTATTTATAAGGGTCATATTACTATTAAAATTACTATTCAGAAGAGTATGTTACTATTCATCAAAAAATCAAGTTGGTTTTATTAGACTCAAATGACCTACGGGTCATAACTTTAGATGACTATTTTTGAAAATTCAAAGCATAGAAGTGGAAAATTTATGCTTAATGGATAACTTATAAATTTCTCTTATAGTTTTCTATTTCACAAAATACATAATGCTTCATGAAATATAGGATATCTAATGAAAAATAAGTATTTAAATGGAACATAACATAAAATATTTGGGGTGTTATATTATTCACTCCTTCGGAAATTTTGTCCTCGAAATTTTATATATAAAGCCCACCAAAAAGATGTGGATGGTTCTTCATCATAACATCCTCTGGTTCCCATGTTCCTTCCTCCATATTCTTGTTTTTCCAAAGAACCTTTACTAGAAAAGTTATTCGATTTCTCCATACTCACTCCCATGTGTCAAGAATCCCAATAGGCTCTTCACAACATGACAAATCAGGTTCCAGTTCAAGTTCTTCATAGGTGAGTGCATGCGTTGGTTCTAGCATGTATTTAATCAACAATGACACATGGAAAACATCATGGATTGTAGAGAGACTTGGTGGCATTGCTAAACGGTAAGCTACTACTCCAATTCATTCCAGAATTTCAAATGGTCGGATGTATCGAAGGCTTAGTTTCTCATTCTTACCGAATCTTAAGACACCCTTCTATGTAGATACTTTTAGAAAGACATGATCTCCCACTTGGAATTTCCAAACATTCCTATGGTTGTCAGCATAACTCTTCTGTCTACTTTGTGATGCTTCAATACGGGTGTGTATTGTCTTCACCTTTGTCGTGGTCTCTTCAATAATTTATGGGCCTATAAGTTTCCTCTCACCAACTTCATCACAACAAGTTGGATTTCGACATCTCCTTACATATAATTATTCATATGGAGCTATTTGAATATTTTAATAGAAACAATTGTTTTATAAAAATTTCACCAAAGGCATGTATTGATCCCATATATCTTAGAATTCAAGAGAGCATGTCCTCATCATGTATACTATAGTTGGAATAGTACATTCAGATTGTCCGTCGTTTTGGGGGTGATATGCAGTACTCATATGAAGCTCAGTATTCAATGCCTTCTGGAGACGTTTCTAGAACATTGATGCAAATTGGGGAACTCGATCAGATACAATTGATAGATGTTCACCATGAAGTCTTACAATATCATTAATATAAAGTCTGTCCAAGCTCTCAAGTGGTAAATCCTCTCTTATAAGAAGGGAATGTGCTGATTTTGTGATATGATCAACAATTACCCATATTGATTCATTCCTTATAGGTGTCCTCAGTAGTCCGGTGATAAAATCGATCATAATGTTATGCCACTTCCACATAGGAATAGGTATAGGTTTCATCAATCCTTTGGGATGTTGTCTCTCTGCCTTCACGTGTTGAAAAAATAGACACCTTGACACATTGTTAGAAATTTCTTGCTTCATGTTATCCCACTAAAAATATTCCTTCAGATCATTGTACATTTTGGTGCTACCCGAGTGTATAGATAAATTTGAGCTATGGGCATCATCTAATAGTTCCCTTTCTATCTCAGGTATTGATGTGACACATAACCTCTTCCCAAATTTCAAAACTCTTTCTTCAGACACAAAGTTCACCAGTCTCCCATCCTTGATAGAATTAATTTTCATGTGCAGATTAACATCATCATGTTGAGAGATTTTTATCTTCTCTATTAAATATTTTTTTCCAATCATTTGAAAGTGAAAATATGTTTCCCCTTCTTTAAAAATTACCATATCCATCATTAGTAGATAAAAAAAAAAGGATCTCTATCAATCCTCATTTGAGTCAGAAGTCCATGATCATTCCTACTTAATGCATTTTCCTCCTTATTCACCTTTCCTGGGTGGTAGTGTGTTGAACAATCATAATCATTGAGTAAATCAAGTCATCTCCTTTGCCTCATGTTGAGTTATTTTTGTGTGAAATGTATTTCAAATTCTTGTGGCCCGTATAAAATCTCGCATCTTTTTCCATAGAGATAATTTCTTCATATTTTCAGAGAAAATATTACGACTTCTAACTCAAGATCATGAGTTGGATAATTTTTCTCATGGGTCTTAAAATATCGTGATTCATAAGAAATAAATTTACCATTTTCCATCAGGACGCAACCCAGCCCATTCTTTGATGCATTGTTATATATCACAAATTCATCACATCCAGATGGAAGAGTCAAAATTGGAGCATTGACCAATATTCTTTTCAATTATTCGACGCATTCCATACACTCTTTTTTCAGAAAAAAAACTAACTCCTTTATGTGTGAGCTTGGTTATAGGGTTATCCAGTCGGGCGAAATTATGAATGAAACACTGATAGTAACCTACTATGCCAATAAAACTGTGTACCTCGGTTATGTTTGTTGGTGTTGGCCAATCCTGGATTGCCTTTTTCTTTACAGGATCAACTATGATTCCTTCCTTAGAGACAATATGGCCTAGAAAAGAAACCGATTAAAGCAATAATTTTCACTTGCTAAACTTCCCATATAATTCATTTCTTCTAATTTTTTAGAATAATTCACAAGTGATCCTCATGGTCTTCATAGATTTTTGAGTATACCAGTATATCATCAATGAATACCACAAATAAGTAATCAAGATATACCATGAAAAATCTATTAATTAAATCCATGAAAACAGATGGTGCATTCGTCAGTCCAAAATGCATCACGGTAAACTCGTAATGCCCATACCTAGTTCGAAATGTTTTCTTCAAAATATCTTTCTTCCTCACACGTAGTTGATGAAATCTGGATCGAAGATCAATCATTGAAAAGTATTGATCTCCATGAATTTGATCAAATAAATCATCAATCTGGGGATGAGGATACTTATTATTTATTGTGATATCATTGATTCCCATATAATCATTTCCTAACCGCATGGATCCATCTTTATTTTGGAAAAAAAATAATGGGGTTCCCCATAGAGAAACACAAGGTAGAATAAATCATTTGTAACTCAACTTCGTTATTTGTTTGTTTAGCTCCACTAACTCCACAGTGTCCATTCTATAGGTGGTCTTTGATATAGGTCTTGCACTAGGAATTAGGTAAATGGAAAACTCAATTTCCCCCTCTAGAGGATGTCCAGGTAAATTATCTGAAAACACATCAATGTGTTCTTTCACTAATATGCACATATTAAATTTTAATATTTATTTCCTCACCCATAGATATTGGTTTCTCTTCCTCTCCAAGAATTTCATTCAATAGAGCTACTGGGGGTGGGTCTAGATAAGAATTATATGGTGATGTATTCGCTCTAATGATAAGAGATTATATAATATTTACAAAAATTTTAACTTCATTTTTCTTGCAATAAATTTTCACATCATAATTTTATAGTCAATCCATGCTGATAATTATATTAAATTCAGTCATTGGTATGATGATATGTTTAGCAACTAAAGAATGTTTATGTGTCACAAGGGGGGTAAGTCGACATTCCTTTGTTGCAATGATGCATCCCCTAGGATTTTTTACTAATAACTACTTAATTTAAACAAATTGGACATGTCTAATTTTCATGGAAAACTGGGAAGATATAAAAGAATGCGATGATCCAGAATCAAATGAAGTGCTGGCTATAATTGAGGAAAAAATTAAAGTACCTGCCTCAACACCATTAGGAACTTCAACTTCCATGATTGTAATCATATAATCTCTCCCTTGATCTCTTGTATTTTTCCAAGGCATGTTTCCTTGGCACTTAGGGCACTCATTTTCATAATATCCCATCTTTCTAAATTTGTAGCATTGAACATTATCAAATTGTTTCTCCCCTTGCATTCATGAGATTGATGACCCATTTCTCCACAGTTAGAGTAGACTCCCTTTCCTTTTAAGAATTTTTTAAGATGATTCCTTCCACAGTTTTTTCATAATGGTAATTTCTTTGTTCCCTTGTTCTTTTTTGGCAAATCATCTTTCCCTTGGTTATCAGAGTACCTCTTCTGGTCTTGGTTTCCCTTGAAAAAATTTGATCTATCAAATTCCTTATATATTTTTTATGGAGATTGATACAATTTAATCCTATGATGAAAATGTTTGAGAAGCCTATGACCTTCAAAGATATGGCTTATGAACATCAATGAAATGATCAATCATGTATACCAAGTCACGTACATAATTTACACCATACCTCACTTTCCCTATGATGGTATCCCCATACTCTGCAACACTGTTTTCTTCCCATTTCTTTAAGCCAAGTAATTTACTCTTCATTTCAGAATGTTTCTTATGAGTGAAATATTTTTCGAAGAATATTTTCTTAAAATTCCTCTATTCCATATCTTCTATTTCTTCTTACTCTATGGTATTGTGAATCAAGGACCACCATTGATTATGTCTCCCTAGAGACAATATATTTCTAGTACTACCTTTCTATTTTCATTTCATCTTAATTCCATGAATATATTTTCATTGGACTTGATCCATTTCTCAGAAACCACTAGGTTAGTATTTTTGCTGAAATATGGGGGCTTCTGCCACATGAAATGATCCAACATAGGTGTGGAATGGTTATTTGTTACAACCTGAGTAAGCTGACCCAATATGGTCAAAATCTGATCTCCTCCAACTTTGATTGTGTTGAATTACTCAGTACAGAGATCCCTGCCTTGCCCACGAGTATTTATCCCCCTTCTTCCATTAGATTCCATTCGAAATAATTGGATACACTAGATTAGTTTATGAATCTCAAATAGTAATTCACTCAACATAGATTAAAATTCTATGCATAGATAATCTTATAAACATGGTTTCTCTGAGGAAAAAATTACATTAAACATCTTCACAATGGCCTGTAAGGAAAATGAGAATTATCCTAAGTATATTCCTCGAGAGTTTAATAACCAATAGTGTAGCAAGACCCATTTTCGTGTACCAGGATACCCCAATTTATGCCCGAAACTCCTTGTCGGGGCTTTCACTCCTAGGTACACTTGTGCCAGAGCCACCTCTACCTACTCGTATCAAGACACGCATGTATTTTCTATAAGGATTCACATAATCTATTCCTCACCAAAATAACATGATATTATTTAATTTTTATCCTCAAATTATACCTTAGGGATTTTTTCCCTAATATATATTTCCTACTCTAGTTTCCATGTTTTCTACTAAACTTCATCTGATACCAATTGTAATTCCCCGACCCCTCAAGGCTGGAGCTGGTTCATTACATGTTATATTGTCACCGTTAAAAGGAATAAAAATCTTGAAGGATTGATCAGTTTAGAAGTCTTGAAGAAACTAGATACATAAATGTAACTCAAATTACCTTAGAAAATGTTACAAAATACAATACAGATCAAAAACTAAAAACTGAATCCACATGAACTCAATAAATGATCTCCACTTCATCACTTGTTGAAGGTAAATAGTGAAAGGGGTGATCTCAAATGATCTATAAGGGTTAAAAATGGCGGAAGCATGAATCAATTATAACTGAATTGTAAACAATTTTACATAATAAATATGGAATGGTTAATAAATGAAAAACTCACGCCACTAATAAACTGAGAATAAAACTGCATCCATAGATTTTTTCATAGTGAAAACCTCAAGGAAAGTAATAACTGATAATGAATAAAGAGAATTATTATTAATTGGACATCCTGTATCTGGAACATGATATCATAATACTGTAAAAACAGTATAATTATGTGGGTAGAAACCTGTCTAATTTTTGGAAACAAACTCAAAGGGTTTGTCTCCAAAATGATTTATCTCATGAGACCTGCTGATGCATCATGGGGCTATAACGGGCCCCACCAACCACTTCTTGTCAAAACCATTATTTATACATTGATTCAATACAAGAGCAATATGCCTTTTCATTATCCGTATAGAGTAGAGTATATGGATTCATCAATATTTCCATAATTAAACTAACATTCCAAATAAACATCGTATGTAAAACGGTATAAAGTTTAGACAACAAACATATAAAGATATGAGATTATGTATATTTAATATAAATATAATTTCAAATGAAATGTGATATCAAATGAGATGTAGGTACACCACATAAGGATTATTAGGTGCACCACACAAAGTTAGACACAACAAAATAGTAGTTGAGACAAATTCTCTTACCACAATGTAATCAGTCGAAAAATATGACTAGAACTTAATAACACACAAATTAATCATTGAATAACATTAATATAGAGATAATCATGTTTTTATATATCAAATGGATGTAAAAATATACCAAATATAAGAAATAACTGGCAAACAATGGAAATCTAACAGAAATGAAAGTGATATGAGAAACCCCTTACCTTTTGCTCGAGTGTGTTATTCATTTGTTTTAATGACCTGAATAATTATATTAGGCTTCATTAATTAATAAATCCAGAACCTAGTATACATGTAATTGATTTATTATAACCTTATTAGCTTTATTCATGGATCTTTTCAGGGGTTTAAGAGGTTCAATTTTCTTGTTTTGGAAGCATTTTCATTCTTTGTTTTCATGATTCACATACTTGTTTTAATGAATGAAAGTTCATTTGAAATGTGGTTAAACATCCATCGTTGTTAATATATCTTATTAATAAAATTTAGGATATATAAATGGTCTTGTAATTATTTTTTGATATATACCATAATGACGATTCATTAGTTACAAGTTTATTAGAAATATTTGGATTAACTTTTCCATTTTGTTCATAATGAACTTGTTTGGTATTATTATTTCATATTATGAGTGTGTAAATATTCCAGAAAATTAATGAGATGAAACACATATGTTATTATCTAGTTCAAGAATTAACATGGTTTCATGACCAGTAATTAAGGATAAAGTGAATAATGAAACTTCGTCGTCCATAATGGTTATAAATTGGAACCTCATGGATGTGGATTTCGTTTGTAAAAATTAAAGGGTTGGAGTAAGAGTATTGATGATGGTTCTTCCATTCACATGATATAATTCCAGTATATAGATGATACTGGAGTTTATCATGGTCATTTTTATAGAGGAGGTGAGGAGAGAAAAAGAAAATATAGGTATATGAAAATAAAATAAAATGTGAGAGATCCCTTATGAAAATTCGGTAGCCTAACGGTGTCGCTTAAAATTTCATAAAATGAAATGATGAGAGAAAAAGGGTATATCATCATATTGAAATCAAAATTACTATAATAGGAACACATAAAATCAATCCCTAACATATGATAATGGAAAATCAAACAGATAACATAAAAGAATTGTTGACTAAAAGAAGATAATGAATGATTCCCTTATCTTGTAGAGTAACTCCTAAATCATAAAGGATGAGACCATGGGGGTTTAAGGAAACCTTGGGAGGACTCTTAGAGAGGTAATCCCACCATACCATTGAAAATGATGGATTTTTAATGAAAGAAATCGAATGGATGTGTGTGTATTTATAGAAAAACAGAGGTATTTTTTTAATAATTTCAAAGGGACACCTCATTAGTGGTTTTTTCCAAACCATGTGTTTGCCCATGGTATTTGACCATGGTTTTAGCCACATGGGACACCTCATGTCATAATGTACTATAAAAAAGTTGAACATAGTTTGAAATTTAATTATAATATCATTAGTATGTCATTAAACTACCGAAAACTCAAAATTGTATTTTTACTATTCAGGAAAAATTCATGTATTTTAGATAAATCCAAAAAGATCACCCTATCCATTTTTCGATGTGTATAATTAAAAAATGATCTCCATTTTTTTAAAACAATTTTCTATTTATTTTAAATTTAATTTTTAAATAAAATCACAGTTAATTCGAAAAATAAAAATTTTAAAGGTATAATTAGTCCTATATCACATTGTAAAATCAACCAAGATCTCATTATTTTATTACCTTAAGAAAATAAAATATTATCATTATTTACTATTTATAAGGGTCATATTACAATTCATAATAATATTCCTAAAGTTATGTTAATATTCATCAAAAAATCAAGTTGGTGATATCAGACTCCAAATGACTTACTAGTCACAACTCTAGGTGACCCTTTCTCGAAACTCAAAACATAGAAGTGGAAAATTTATGTTTAATGGTTAGATAATAACTTTCTCTTATAATGTTATGATTCACAAAAGACATAATGATTCTTGCAATATAGGCTATCTAATGAATATAAATTATTTTAGAGGAACATACCATAAAATGTTTGGGGTGTTATATTATTCCCTTTTCATAAATTTCATCCTTGAAATTTTATGTATAAATCCCACCAAAAAGATGTTGATGGTTCTTCTACATAATATCCTAAGGTTCCCATGTTTCTTCCTCTATATTCTTGTTCTTCCAAAGATTCATTCCTAGATGAGTTGTTCAAGTTCTCAATGCATTCTCCCTTTTTTCAATAATCCCAATAGGCTCTTCATAGTATGACAAATCAGTTTCCAATTCAATTTCATCATATGTGAGTACATGCGTTGGTTCTGGCATGTATTTCTTCAACAATGACACATGGAACACATCACAGAATTTGGACTGACTTGGAGACATTGCTAAACGGTAAGCTACTAATCTGATTCATTCTAGAATTTCAAATTGTCTGATGTACCTGGGGCTCAGTTTCCCTTTCTTACCAAATCTTAAGACACCCTTCCATGGAGATTCTTTCAGAAAGACCTGATCTCCCACTTGTAATTCCCAATCATTCCTCCGGTTGTCAGCATAACTCTTCTTCTTACTTTGGTATGCATTAATATGGGATTATATTGTCTTCACCTTTGTTGTGGTCTCTTCAATATGTTTTGGGCCAATAAGTTTCCTCTCACTAACTTCATCCCAACATGTTGGAGTTCGACATCTCTTTCCATGAAATGCTTTATATGGATCCATTTTAATAAAAGAATGGAAACTATTGTTGTATGAAAATTCCACCGAAGGCATGTATTGATCCTGCATACCTTAGAAGTCAAGAGACCATGACCTCACCATGTATTATATAGTTTGAATAGTCCTTTCAGACTATTCGTGAGTTTGGGGGTGATATGCAGTACTCATACGAAGCTCAGTATTCAAAGCCTTTTGGAGACTTTTCTAGAATTTTGTTGTAAATCGGGGATCTTGATCAGATTCAATTGACATAGGTGCACCATGAAGTCTTACAACTTCATTAATATACATTATTGTCAGGTGCTCAAGTGGTACATCCTATCTTATAGGAATGAAATGCGATAATTTTATGAGAAGATCAACAATTACCCATATTGAATCATTCCTTATAGGTGTACTCGGTAGTCCGGTGATAAAATACATCATAATTTTATCCCACTTCCACATAGAAATAAGTGGAGGTTTTATCACTACTTTGTGATGTTGTCTCTTAGCCTTCACTTGTTGACAAACTAGAAAACATTCCACGTAGTTAGCAATTTCCTGCTTCATATTATCCCACCTAAAATATTTCTTCAGATCTATGTACATATTGGTGCTACCTGGGTGTATAGAGAAATTTGAGCAATGGGAATCGTCTAGTAGTTCCCTTTTTAGTTCAAGTGCTGATGGAACACAAAACCTCTTCCCAAAGTTCAGAACTCCTTCTTTATACAGGAAGTTATCCAGTCTCCCATCCTTGACATCATTAATTTTCATGTGCAGATTCTCATCATCATATTGAGAGATTTTTATATACCCTAATAATTATGGTTTTGAAATCATTTGAAAGAGAAAATATGTTTCCCATTCCTAACAATTTTCATATCCATCTTTAGTAGATCCAAAAATTTTGGATCTCTCTCAATCCTCATTTGAGTCAGAAGTCCATGATCTTTCCTACTTAATGCTTCATCCACCTTATTTTCCTTTCCTCGGTGGTAGTGTATTGAACAATCATAATCATTGAGTAACTTGATCCATCTTCTTTGCCTCATGTTGAGTTCTTTTTGTGTGAAAATGTATTTCAAACTCTTGTAGCCCGTATAAATCTCACATCTTTCTCCATAGAGATAATCTCTTCATATTTTCATAGAAAATATTAACACTACTAACTCCAGATCATGAGTTGGATAATTTTTCTCATGGGTCTTCAACTGTCTTGATGCATAAGCAATAACCTTATCATTTTTCATAAGGATGCAACCCGGCCCGTTATTTGATGCATCACTGTATATCACAAATACATCACTTCCATATAGAAGAGTCAAAATTGGAGCATTGTCCAAACTTATTTTCAATTATTCGAATTATTTATTACACTCTTTTTTCCACACAAACTTATCTTTTTTATGTGTGAGCTTCGTTAGTGGGTTAGCTAGTCGTGCGAAATTCTAAACAAAAGGCTGATAGTAACCTTGTAAGCCAATAAAACTGCGTACCTCAGTTATATATGTTAGCATGGTCTAATCTAGGACTTCCTTTGTCTTCATAGGATTAACTAGGATTCCATACTCAGAGAAAATATGGCCTTGAAAAGAAACTGATTGAAGCCAGAATTCTCACTTTCTAAACATCCCATATAATTCATTTCTTCTAAGAGTTTTCAGAATAATCCGCAAGTGATCATCATGGTCTTAAGGGCTTTTTGAGTATACAAGGATATCATCAATGAATACCACAACAAATTTATCAAGATATTCCTTGAAAAATCTATCCATTAAATCCACGAAAAAAGATGGTGAATTTGTCATTCCAAAAGGCATCACTGTAAAATCGTAATGCCCATACCTGGTTCGAAATGCTTTCTTCGAAATATCTTCCTTCCTCATATGTAGTTGATGATATCCAGATCAAAGTTCAATCATTGAAAAGTATTGAGCTCCATGAATTTGATCATATAAATCATCAATCTGGGGAAGATGATACTTATTCTTTATTGTGATATCATTGATTTCCCTATAATCATTGTATAGCCTCATGGATCCATCTTTCTTTTTGACGTAAACGACCAGGTCTCACTATAGAGAAACATGTGGTCGAATAAATACTTTGTCACTCAAATCCTCTAGTTGTTTCTTTATCTCCAGTAACTCCACAGTGTCCATTCTATAGGGGGTCTTTGATATAGGTCTTGCACCAGGAATTAAGTCGATGGAAAACTCAATTTCCTGCTCTGGAGGATGTCCAGGTAAATTATCTAGAAACACATCAATGTGTTCTTTCACTATATTCACATATTCAATTTGAATATTTCATTCCTCACCCATGGATATTGGGTTATCCTCCTCTCCATGAATTAAAATCAATAGAGCTACTATGTCTGGGTCTAGATAAGAATCAGATGGCGAGGTATCTTCTCTAATGATTATAGATTCTACGCCATTTTCAAAAATTGTAACGTCATTTTTCATGCAATAAATATTGACATCATAATCTGATAGCCAATTCATATCGAGAATTATATCAAATTCAGTAATGGGTATGATGATAAGGTTAGCAACTAAAGAATGTTTATGTGAAAAAATGGGGACTAGACGACATACCATTGTTGCAATGATTCATCCCCTAGGATTTTTGACTGATAACTCCTTTATTAAATCAAATTGGACATGTCTAATTTTCATAGAAAATGGGAAGTTACAAATGAATGCGATGATCTAGAATCAAATAATGTGTTGGCTAATTTTGAGGAAACAATTAATGTACTTTCCACCACACCATTAGGAATATCAAATTTTTTTGTTGTAATTTCATAAGATCTCCCTTGCACTCTAGGATTTTTCTAAGGCATGTTTCCTTAGAGATTAGAACAATTATTTTCATAATGTCCCATCTCTCTAAAATTGTAGCATTGAACAACATCAAATAGTTTCTTCCCCTTGAATTCATAAGATAGATTACCCTTTTCTCCACTATTATAGTAGACTCCCTTTCCTTTTAATAAATTCCCGAGATGATTGTTTCCATAGTTTTCGCATAATGGGAATTTCTTCATTCCATTGTTCTTCTTTGGTGCCTCACCTTTCCCTTGGTTATCATAGTACCTCTTCTTATCTTGGTTTCTCTTAAACAAATTTGATCTAACAAACTCCTTCTATGTTTTGATGTAACTTGATACAATTTCATCATATGGTGAATTTTTTTGAGAATCCAATGCATTTCGAAGAATTGGCTTCAAACCATCCAAGAAATGATCAATCGTGTCTACCGAGTCATGTATGTAATAAACGGTATACCTGGCTAGCCTTGTGAAGGTAGCTTCATACTCTATAACACTATTTTCTTACCTTTTCTATAAGACAAGGAATTTCCTCTTTATTTCAGTTCGTTGCTCATGATGGAAATATTTTTTTTACGAATATTTCCTTAAAAGTCCTCCATTCTATATCTTATATTTTATCTTCCACTATGTTATTCTGAATCAAGGACCACCATTGATTAGCATCGCCCTTGAGACAATATTATGCTAGTACTACCTTTTCATTTTCATTGCATCTTAATTCCATGAATATCAGTTCAAGGGTCTTGATCCATTGCTCAGAAACAACTGGGTTAGTAGTCCCACTGAAAGATGGGGGCTACTACAACATGAAACAATCCAACACAGGTGTGTAATGGTTATTCGTTACAACCTGAGTAAGTTGTCTCAATATTGTCATGATATGATCTGCTCCAACATTCATTATGTTGACTTGATCAGTAGGTAGATCCCTACCTTTCCCACGAGTATTGATTCCCCTTATACTTTTAGATTCCATTTCTAAATAATGGGATATACTAGATCTGTTTATCAGTCTCAAATAAAAAATCACCCAACATAGATTGACATTATATGAATAGACAATCTTATAAACATGGTTTCTCTAAGGAAAAAATTACATTAAATTCCTTCATAATGGATTTTTTTATAAAATGTTAATTATCTTAAGCATATACCTCGGGATTCTTGTAACCAAGAGTGGAGCAATGCCCATTTTCGTGTACTAGGATACACCGGGTCAAGCCCAAAACCCCTTGTCGAAGATTTCACTCTGTGGTACATCTGTGCTAGAGAAACCCCTACCAACTCATATCCAGATAGGGATATATTTTCAGAAGGATTCAAATAATCTATTCCTTACCAAAATACCAAGATATTTTTGTATATTTATACTCAAATTCTACCGTAGGTCTTTGTTCCACACTATATATTTTCTACATTAGTTTCCATGTTTTATACTAAACTTCCTTTGATTCCAACTATAACACCTAGACCACTCTAGACCGGAGGTGGTGCATTACATGTTATATTGGAATGGTTAGAAGGAATGAATATCCCAAAGGAATGATCAGTTTATTAGTCTTTAAGAAACTAGATACATAAATGTAACTCAAATTACATTGGAAAATGTTACAAAATACAATACATAACAAAAACTAAAAAGTGCATCCACAAGAACTCAATAAATGGTCTCCACATCCTCGCGTTTTGAAGGTAAACAATGAGAGGGGTGAGCTCAAATGATCAGTGAGAGTTAAAAATAGTGGAAGCATGAATCAATAATAATAGAACTGTAAAAAATTTGACATAATCAATATGTCATGGTGAATAAATCAAAAAATCGTGCCATTATTAAACTGACAATGAAACTGCATCCATAGATTTTGTCATAGTGAAAACCTCCGGGATAATAATAATTGATAATGAATAAAGAGAATTATTATTAATTGGAATTCATGTATCTGGAACATGATACCATAATACTGTAAAAATGGTTTAGTTATGTGGGTGGAAACTTGTCTGATTTTTGGAAACAAACTCGAAGGGTTTTTCGCCAAACTTGTTTGTCTCATGAGACCTACCTATGCATCAAGGGGATATAGCAGGACCCACCCACCATTTAATTTATATTTAATTATTTATACATAGTTCTATTCAAGATAAATATGAATTTTAAAAATCCATATAGAGTAGAGTTTATGGATTCATCAATATTTCCATAATTAAAATAACTTTCAAAATAAACACTATATGTAAAATGGTATATGATTTAGACAACAAACATATCCATGATATGAGATTATGGATATTTAATATAAAAATAATTTCAAATGAAATGTGATATCAAATGGTTAGTAGGTACACCACATAAGGATTATTAGGTGCACCACACAAAGTTAGACACAACGAAATTGTAGTTGAGACAAAGTCTCTTACCACAATGTAATTAGAAAATCATATGAAAAGATCATAATAACCCTCAAATGAATCATTGAATAACATAAATATAAAAAGAATCATTTTATTATATATAAAATGGAATTAAAAATATACCACATACATGAAATAATTGGCGAACAATGGAAATCTCACAAAAATGAAAGTGATATGAGAAACCCCTTACCTTTTGCTCGAGTGTGTTCTTCATTTGTTTAATTGAACTGAATAATAAAATTAATCATCATTAATTAATAACTATAAAACCTAATATACATGTAATTGATTTTATATAACCTTATTAGGTTCATTCATGGCCCTTTTTGGGTTTAAGATGTTGAATTTTCTTGTTTTGGAAGCATTTTCTTCCCTGGTTTTAATGATTCATTTACTTGTTTTCATGAATGGAAGTTCTTTTGGAATGTGGTTAAACATATAGAATTGTTACTATATCATATTAATAGCATTAAGTATATATATATGATCTTTTAAATATTTTGGGTTATATACAATGATGATGACTCCTTAGTTAAAATTTTATTAGAAATGTTTGGATTAACTTGGCCATTTTGTTCATAATGAACTTGTATTGTATTATTATTTCATATTATGAGTGTGTAAATATTCCAGAACATTAATGAGATGAATTACATATATTAAAATCTGTTTCATCCATTAAAATGGTTTCATGACTAGTAATGAAGGAGAAAGTGAAGAATGAAACTCCGTCGTCCACAAAGATTATAAATTGGAACCTCATGGATGTTGATTTCGTTTATAAAAATAAAATGGAGGGAGAAAGAATATTGATGATGTTTCCTCCATTAACATGATATAATTATAGTATATATATGATACTAGAGTTTATCATGGTAATTTGGATAGAGTAGGTGAGGAATGAAAAAGATAGGAGTTGAACTTGAAAGTAAAAGAAAAGGTGAGAGATTCCTTATGAAAATTCAGCAGCCTAATGGTGTCGCTTAAAATTTCAAAAAATAAAATGATGAGAGAAAAATGGTATCTCATCATATTGAAATCAAAAGGATAGTAATAAGAACATATAAAATCAATCCCTAACATATTAAAATGGAAAATAAAATAGATAACAAAAAACAAGTGTCGACTAAAAGAAGGGAATCAAGGATTCCCTTACATTATATAGTAACTCCTAAATGTTGAATTATGGGACCTTGGGGGCTTAAGGACACCTTGGGAGGAATCCTAGAGAGGTAAAAGCACCAGATATTCGAGAATGAGGTATTTGGAATGAAATAAAATGAATTGTTGAGTGGGTATTTATAGAAAAAGAGAGGTAGTTTTTTTTTAAAATTTGAACCTCATGGATGTTGATTTCGTTTAATAAAATGTCATATATTTTCGAAAAATCCCAAAAATTCACTCTACAATTTTTTCGATGTGTAGAATTCAAAAATGAACTCCATTTTTTGAATGTAATTTTTTATGTATTTTTAATTTAATTTTTAAATAAAATCATAGTTAATTCAAAAAATAACAATTTTAAAGGTATAATTAGTTCAATATCACATTTTAAAATCAACCATGATCTCATTATTTTATTACTTTAATAAAATAAAATATTATCAATATTTTCTATTTACAAGGGTCATATTACTATTCATAATACTATTCATAAAGATATTATACTAATCGTCAAAAAATCAAGTTAGTTCTATCAGACTCCAAATGACTTACTGGTCATAACTCTTGATGACCGTTTTTCAAAATTCAAAACATAGAAGTAGAAAATTTATGTTTAATGGATAGATTATTACTTTCTCTTATAATTTTGTGATTAAAAAAAGACATAATTCTTCATTCAATATATGATATCTAATGAATAGAAAGTATTTAAGAGAAACATTCCATAAAATGTTTGGGGTGTTATAATTAGAAACATCCAAGCCTCCTAGATTATGCCTGCAAGTCACTCATAACTAACTTCTTCACATCCTTGTAAAATTAAACATAAGAAATGGGTGAGCTCAAACACCCAGTAAGGGAAAGAAATATAGTAGAAGATAACATGAAAATTAGGCATGGTGAATAATTAAAAACACAAGCCTTTACAATTAATAAACATGAACACATTAGGGTAGCAATATGAGCTGAGTAAATAGTTTCATAATAAATCATATTCATGGCTATTCTACTAGTTGAATAACCACATGGACCATCATTATTATTCTCATAATGAGGGAATGTATAATTTCAGACATTTAGAAACATCTTGTCAAGGCCTCAACCAAGACATCTAAAAATGATTTAGGCCTCAACCAGAACTATATATCAAATTGTGAAATGCCTCATCCAATTTCACATCTAATCGTCTCATGAGACCTACCGATTCATCGAGGATCTATAACGGGCCCCACCTATCACATACTAAGTCCATTACATTCCCCATATGAAAAGGTAGAAACATAACATAACCATTTATATTAAAACTAGCATACAAAATATAAATACTTTAACCATAAACCATGAATGGTATAAAAATAACACATCCACAGTCAAACATATCACAAAACCTTCAATACAATATGGAATATTTGTATCATAATAAATCAACATCGAACTAGTTTAAAATCCATAAAAGTATTTTTTACATAGATGAAATGGAAACTATTTTAAAGAAATACATCTTTTTATTTTCAAACCATTTAAGAGTCTCATAATTATAAATAAAACACCTATTTTAAAAATATTATTATAAGCTTGTAAGGGAATCTTTGATGATGTTATAATGGTGGAAAATAGCCACACCTGCTGTATATGTTAAAAAATATTCTTACATTAATGTTGTCAAAAAGGTCATAAAGTACGTTGTTTGGGAAATGATAGAAATATTCTTTTCAAAACAATTTTTTTCAAATAAGGGTATAAATGGATTTAAACCGTAGTATAGTAAATAGTAAAAATGTTTTGAATTACATTTTTAAGAAAACACAGATGTGGATGATAGAGAGGCCCCAGTAGATACTTATGTAAAAAAAACTCAGATAATAAAGAGATTGTGACATTAATCATGACCTTGTACTTTTCCTTGGTCGAGGTTACATTAACCTCCTGTATAATAGTTTAATCATTGTTATTAAATTATAAAAAAACTATATAAATAAATATCATATCATATACGATCCTCTAATATTTCTTTGATAATAATATATCAGTAGTATCATCGTTTCATGTGTTAGCTGATTCATATTACTTTATATGCTTGGTTACATAATCCTTTTTTGTTATGGATTGGATGTATTTGATTCATATACAAAACGATATTATGTTCATAAAAATTATTTTTAATCATAAATTGAAAACTATTCTTGAATGATTACGATGGGGAATGATTCTCATCTCGTTCGTGGAGACGGTAATCCGTACATACACACGAGCAACAATATCATTATATTGATGGAGAAATCATATGTAATTGGATATTATATCATATATAAAGAATAATTGACATGTTATATTTATTATTTACATTAATTATACTCATTATTATACCCTTCCAAATAATTATGTGTTTGAATAACAAACTACACCACGACGTGGAGACGGTAAGCCGTACATATGCATGTATGGTGACTTTGTCATTCATATGATCAATAGAATAATGAATCTGGTTGTTAAAATTTTATAATAACATAAAATTATATATAATATACTATAGTTATTATTTTATAATGTAAACAATAAATAAAGGAAATGTGGAAGAAGAAAATAACTTGAAAGAGGTGATAAAATATTTACCTCTCCATCGGGTTCTTCTTTTTGATTTGATCAAAAGGGGTACTTAGGATAGCTTTATAACCAAATTAAGGCCAATAGAATTAGTGGAGGAATGTTGAGAGGATATTTGGGTCAGGTTTGGCCAATCCAAAAGGCTTTGGAGGTGTGAAATTAAGAGACAGGGAAGTTCCTTTTTACAAGAGAGGTGAGGGTCACTTTAGGAAAAGCTTTAAATATTTTTTATAATAAAATTATTTTCAGTTTCTAATGGATAAAAAATGATTTATTTAGATAATAAGGTGGCTTTGGGTCTCAAACCTTTCAACCAATATGTTTTTTACAAGAATGGGTCACTATATTAACCTTATCCTTTAGATTTAACTCTTAGTTAAATTTTTTGGCATTTACCACATCTCTTTGTATTTTTATATGATATGGTTAATAAACATACTGTAAACATCCACATGAACCCCAAGTGGTTAAATATTAATATGTATAACATTATATAAGTCATTTTTCTAATCATTAGATTTTTAGGAATATTATATCAACAAATAATATAATATTTGTTTTAAAAACACTTTTATGTCAATTTGGGAACTATTTAGTATTTGGTTTTTATGAAAGTCATCACAAATTTATTACATCAAAAAAAAAAAATAAATCAATACTAACATGTAATATTAACCTAGAAAATTCGTGTATGTCATAAAAACATGGAAATTATATTTAGATTAATATTTATAATACCATTTATTTGAATCATTCATTAATAAGGTAATTACTACATCATCATTATGTCATTAATAAATGTAATTATATAATATATAAAAATTAGAAATATAATAAAATTATGTAGGAAATATTTTTATATTTTTAATTTATACTTATAGATGAATGGATAATATATATAACACTTGGTAAAAATTGTTTTACTAAAATATATATGTTTTTTTCATTTATGTCTTTACTTTAAATTAATTAATAAAAGTTTCATTAACACTCTCAACTGGCTCCAATTGGTCCAAAAATAGACCCAATGATGACCATGGTAGAACATGTATCAAAAAATATGAATAGAACACATGTTAGGGTTATTTAATATTATTATAATATTATTGTTAACCCTTATTTACTAGATTTACCCTTTAACCATGGTAAATAAAATATTTACCGAAGTAATTATTCATAATGTCAAAAAATAAAAGTTACCTATTTACAAAATTTGGACCTCCTGATTCCAAATATGGAATCCATTTTTCCAAATTCAAAACACATAAGTGGTGGAAATTAATTTAATATTAATTCCTGTTGTCAAAACAAAAAAGCGTGTTTTTAAGAAATAATAACTATCAAAGATTGACAGTTGTTTATGTCAAGTTTAAATGTGAAATTCCATAAAATGACCTAAATTGTATTAAATGGTAAGAATTTAATCTAATGATACTTTAAAACCACTCAAATGTATAATTTAACACTATAAATTATTTTGACTAAAATGTTATTTTTAATTAAATTTTAATATTTTCACCATTCATCAAAAATTGAATGTTTTCATAAAAGTACCAAAAAATCACCCTAAGATAATTTCGATATTTCGAATTCAAAAAATGAAGTCCATTTTGAAAAATAGAATTTATAAAGTTTCAAAAAAAAATTATTTATATTCATAATGGCCAGTTTTGTTGGTCATGGTGTTTTGGAACCTCGAAGTTCTATACAATGCAAGATTTTACATTATTCAAAGGTAAATGTACCATAGAAGCTTGGGCTGTTAAATTCTTCCCTCCATAAAAAAATTATGTCCTTGAAATTTCTAGAATACTAACGCACAAAATGATCCGGGTGGTTCTTCATCATAAGTTCCTCTGGTTCCCACATTGCCTCTTCCATCTTATGGTTTTTCCGTTGAACTTTTACCAGACGAGTCGTCCGGTTTCTAAACACTTGTTCTTCAGTATCAAAAATATTGACCTTCTGTTCACAATATGATAGATTAGGTTGCATTTCAATTTTCTCACAAGTGATTGCATGTGTTGGTTCAGGCTTGTATTTTCTCAACAGTGATATGTGGAACACATCGTGAACTTTGGAGAGACTTGGCGGCATTGCCTAATGGTAAGCTATAGTCCCAATTAATTCTATAATTTCGAATGGTATGATTTACCTAGGACATAATTTACCCTTCTTTCTAAATCATATAACACCCTTCCATGGAGATACCTTCAAGAAAACATGATCTCCTACCTGAAATTTCAAATCCTTCCATTGGTTATCAAGATAACTCTTCCACATACTCTGAGATTCTTTGATGTGGGTTTGGATAACCTTCACCATGTCCATCATTTCATCAACATGTTTTGGGCCTACGACTATTCTTTCACTAACATCATCCCAACAGGTTGTTGTGTGAAATACCTTTCTGTACAATGCTTCAAATGGTTCCATATGAATACTTGAATGGAAGCTATTGTTATAGGAAAATTCTACCATAGGTAAATATTTATCCCACATACATTAAAATCAAGTAAGAAATATCTCAACATGTATTCTAAGGATTGAATCATATGTTCTGATTGTCCATCAGTTTGAGTGTGGAAGGAAGTTCTCAAATGAAGTTCAATATCCATGGCTTTCTGAATAATTTTCCAGAATCTTTATGTAAAATAGGGATCACGATCAGAAACAATTGATAGGAGTACTCCAATAAGGCTTACAAATTCATTAATATATAGTCCTTCCAGACGTTCAATTGGTCAATATTCTCTTATAGCAATAAAATGTACCAACTTGGTAAGAACATCAACAATGAACCATATTGCTTCATTAATTCTTGGAGTCTTTGGTATCCCCATGAAAAAGTCCAACATAATATTATCCCAATTCCACTAAAGTATGGGAAGAGGTTGTGTGACTCCAATAAGATGTTGTGTTCCAACTTTCACTTATTGATAAGCCATACATCTCCACACAAAACCAGAAATCTCTCTTTTTATGTTGTCCACATAAAATGTTCTTTCAAATCACTACTCACCTTAATGAAACCAGGCTGTATAGAGAAATTAGAGCTATGGGAATCATCCAATAATTCCCTTTTTGAGATTAGGTATATCGGGAACACAAAGCCTCTTCCCAAATTTCAAAATCCCATCTTCATATACGAAGTCGATCAATCTCCAATCGTTTACAGCTTTAATTTTCTTTTTAAATTCCTCATCATCTGTCTGATAAATTTTTATCCTTTCTAGTAATGATGTTTTGACAAACATTTGAAAAATCATTGATGTTTTACCTTCAATGGTTATTCCAATATACAGCATTACTAGATCCATGAAAATAGGATCTCTTTCGACTCTCATCTTGTTCAAAACTCTATGATCCTTTCAACTCAAATCATCTGCCACCCTATTTTCCTTCCCCATGTGGTAGTGTATTATGAAATCATAATATTTGAGTAGTTCAAGCCATCAACTTTTCCTCCTGTTGAGTTCTTTTTGTGATAAAATATACTTCAAAATCTTTTGATCACTATAAATCTCACATTTTCCACCATATATAGTGTCTCTATATCTTCAGACAAAAGATTACAACTGCTAACTCAATATAATGAGTGGGATTGTTTCATCCATGATTTTTTAGCTGTCGTGATGCATAAGTAATAACTCTATAATTTTGCATAAGGTCACAACCAAGTCCATTCTTTGAAGCATCACTACAAATAACAAACCCACCATTCCCCGATTGGGGAGTCAATATAGGTGCATTGACTAATCATATCATTATTTCTTCGAAATATTCTTCACACTGTTTTGTCTAAACAAATTTAAACCCCTTACATGTGAGCTTGTTCAATGGGTCATCCAATCGGGAAAAATTCTGGAAAAAACAACTATAATAACCTGCTAAAATAATAAAACTGCATACCTCGATTTTACTTGTTAGTTCTAGCCATTCATGGATTTCCTTTGTCTTAAAAGGGTCACCAGAGATTCCATACTTAGAGATAACATGTCCAGGAAATGAAATCTCTTGAAGCCAGAATTTAAACTTACTAAACTTCCCATATAATATTTTACTACTAAGAGTCTTTAGGATAATGCGAATGTAATTTTCATGGTCTTCGTAGCTTTTGGAGTATAACAAGATATCAATAATAAATACTATTAAAATTTCATAAAGATATTCCTTGAAAACATCGTTCATTTGATCCATTAAAATAGAAGGTGCATTATTCATCCCAAATGGCATTACTGTAAACACATAATGCTTCTAGCTGGTTCAAAACGTTGTCTTTGGAATGTCTTCCTTCTTCACACACAACTGATGGAATACAGATCAAAGGTTAATCTTTGAAAAATAATGAGCTCCAGGAAGTTGACCAAATAAATCATCAATACAAGGTAGGGGATACTTGTTCTTTATTGTTATAGCATTGATCTCTCTGTAGTCAATTCACAACCTCACAGATCAATCTTTCTTCCTAACCAATAGTAGAGTGGATCCCCATAGAGAAACACTAGGGAGAATAAATCCCTTGTTACTCAATTTCTCTAGTTGTTTCTTTAGTTCCACTAATTTTACAATGTCCATTCTATAAGGGGTCTTTGATATGGGTCTTGAACAAGGAATTAAATCAATAGAAAACTCAATTTATCGTTCTGGAGGATATCTAGGTAAATCCTCTAAAAACACATCATCATATTCTTTCACAATAGGTACATCCTCTATTTGTACATTATTTTCCTCAACCAAAATTATTTCATTAACTTCCTCCCTGATAATTGAATTTAGTTGAGCTATTAGGGGTGGATCAAGATAATAATCAGGTGGTGACATTTCTACTCTAAAGATAATGTGTTCTTTATCATCGTAAACAAAAAAAATAACCTACTTCTTCTTATAATAAATTTTTACATCATTGCCGGAAATATAATCCATACTGAGAATCATATAAAATTCAATCATGGGTATGATGATGAGATAAGTAGATAAATAACATTTATGTGCCTTAATGGGAACTAATTCACAAAACATTGTTGCAATGATACTTCCCTTATGATTTTTGGCTGACAACTCTCATGTTTAGATAAATTGGAAATATCTAATTTTTATAGCAAATTGGGAATATATGAAACAATGTGATGACCAAGAATCAAATAAAGGATTGTCTAAGCTTTTTAGAAACCATTAAATTAATTTCCACCACGCCTTTTGGAGCATCAACCTTAGCAGTAATGATCACCTAAGCTTGGCCTTACTCCCTTGAAATTTGCTAAGGTATGTTTCCTTGGATCATAGGACATTAATTTTCATAATTTTGCATCTCACAACAATTGTAGAATTGAATATTGGTAGCTTCTTTCTTCCCCTTATAATCCCTAGTTATATGGAATTTCTGTCCACATTCATAGCATATTCTTTTTCCTTTCAAACAGGCACCCGGGAGCATCCTTCCACAATTATCAAAGGTTGGAAATTCTAATCTTCCCTTCTTCTCCATTTCCTTATTTCATTTCCTAGAGTGTTCAGCAGATCTATTATTCTCTTGCTTTTCTTCAAAGTCATAATAATTAGAGAGTTACTTTTCTATCTTGATAGTACATGTGACAATATCTTCATACGATGAGAAGGATTGCGAGACTAATTCTCGAAGTAGAAATGGTTTTAACCCATCATAGATACGATCAATCTTAATTTTTGGGTTATGTATATAATCTTCATCATGCCTTTCTAACCTTTTAAAGCTAGCCTCATATTTTGGAACATTTCATCCTCCTTTTTCCTCAGACTCAGAAATTGTCTTTCGATATCCGCTCGATGGTCACGAGGAAAGTATTTTTCTATGAAAGTCTCTTTTAACTCCATATATTCCATTTTAGATACTTTCTCATCTTCCTTTGTGTTTTGGATTAATGACCACCATTGATCTGCATCTCTCGTGAGGAGATAAACTACAATGACAACTTTTTACCTTTCGCTACTCCCTAAAGCATGAGATATTTTTTCTAAGGATCTTATCCATTTATCGGCTACAGATGGATTTGTAGTCCCATTGAATGTTGTTTGTTGTTGCCTCATGAAGCGGTCTAACATTGATACTCCACATTGTGGATCAGGGTGCTCCATTTGGTTAAGGTTATTATTCATAACCAGATTTAATTGTCCAAGTATGGTGATTAACTAATCAACACTAGTTGAATCACCAACTCCACTATTATTCTCTTGAGTAGGAGGAAAATCCCTGTATGTATTACGTGTGTTGATATAGTTTCTATTCCTTCCACAAGGTTCCATTTCTGAATAATTTTATACACTAGATTTGTTTCTAAAACCCAATACATAATTCCAAACCTATAAAAACACTTAACATAAATTGAACAGTTTATGGATATAATTCATAATCATATAAATGATTTCTTTAGGAGGTATATAAACATAAACCCTTCATAATGGTTTGTAATGAAAATGAAAATTATCCTAAGCATATCCCCCAGGGGTGTCGTAACCAAGAGTGCAGCAACGCCTGTTGTCTTACACCAATTCTCATTCGAGTCGAGCACAAAGCGGTGTTTTCGGGATTTACCCCTTGGTACATCTGTTCCAAAGCCACCTCTACCTGCTTGTATCCAGACATGGATGTATTTCATGGAAAACTCCTAAAATATTTACATTACCAAAATTCTTGGAAGTTCTTCTATACTAATCCCCAATGTCTAACTTAGGGTAATGATATCTAATAAGAGTTTATCTAAATATACCTTCCATGGTTTGTACTAAACTTCCTCTGATACCAACTATAACTCCCTGACCCCAGTTACACAGAGTCAGTGCTTTATTACATAACATTTTCATGATCACAAAAGTTCATGTCTCAAAATATAGATTAGTTTTTAGCCTTGGAAACAAAATACATACATAATGTCAACATTACAAATTGAAAAGAAATACACCAATAAATTATTCTATTAGAATAATCCAAGATTCCTAGATTATGCCTTCAAGTAACTCATAGCTAACTTCATCACATCCTGGGTAAATTAAAAATAAGAATGGGGTGAGCTCAAATGCTCAATAAGGGTATGAAATACAACAGAAGAGAAAATAATCATTAGGCATGGTGAATAATCAAAAACACATGTCGTAACTATTAATAAACATGAACAATTTTTGGAAGAAATATGAGCGGAGTAAATAATTCCATAATGAAACATAGGCATGGGTATTATACTAGTTGAATAACCACATGAACCATCATTATTATTTTCATAATGAGGGAATGTATAGTGCTGGACATTCTGAAACATCTTGTCAAGGCCTCAACCAAGACATCTAAAAATGATTTAGACCTCGACCAAAACCATATATCAAATTGGAAAAGGCTTCAGAAAATTCCACATCTTATTGTCTCATGAGACCTACCGATGCATCTAGGATCTATAGCAGGCTCCATCTGTCACATACTAAGTCCAATACATTTCTCATTTGAAAAGGTTGAAACATAACATAAACATTCGTATTAAAACTAGCATGAGAAATTTCAATAATTTAACTATAAACCAGGAACAATATTAAATAACACATCCATAGTTAATCATATCACAAAACCATCAGTACAATATAGAAGATTTGTATCAAAATAAATCATCTTCAGACATGTATAAAATCCATCAATGTTTGTTGACATGGATGAAATGATAACTATTTTAAAGAAATACATCTTTCTATTTTTGAAACCATTTAAGAGTCACATAATTATAAAAGAAAACATTTATTTTGATAAGATTTTTATAAGATTGTAAGGGAATCTTCAGCGATGTTATAATGGGGGAAAATAGCCACACCAAATGTATAAGTTAAAAAAACATTCTTACCTTACTTTTGTCGAAAATGTCATAAAGTACCCTGTTTGGAAAATGACGGAAAGATTCATTTAAAAACATATATGGTAAAATAAGGGTATAAATGACTTTAAATCATAGTGTAGTAAATAGTAAAAATGTTTTGAATTATAATTTTATGAAAACACAGATGTGGATGATAAAGAGGTCCCAATAGATACTTACGTAAAAACAACCTCAGATAATAAATATATTATAAAATTGACCCTTAACTTGTAAATTTCCGTGGTCAAGGTTATGTTAACATATTTTATAATAGTTAAATAATTTTTATTAAATTATAAAAGAACTATATATATAATTATGATATCATATATGATCCTCTAATATTCTATTGTTAATAATATTTCAGTAGTATCATCGTTTCAGGTCGTAACTGATTCATTTTCCTTTATATACTTGGTTAGGTATGCCATGTTTTTAATGGATTGGATATATTTGATTCAAATACAGAATGATATTATGTTTAGAAACATTATTTTTAATCATAAAATGAATTTTCTTCTTGAATGATTACGATGGGGAATTAATCTCATCGCATTTGTGGAGACGGTAATCTATACATAAGTACGAGCAAAAATATGATTATATTGATGGTGAAATTGTAGGTAATAGGATTTCATATCATATATAAACAATAATTAACATGTTATATTTATTATTTACATCATTTATAATCATTATTGTACTTATCCAAATAATTAAGTGTTTGAATAACAAACTCTACCATGAGGTGGGGATGGTAAGCCGTACATACTCACTTATAGTGACTCTGTCATTCATATGATGGATAGAATAAGGAATATTGTTGTACAATTTTTATAATAACATCACAGTATATAGATGATACTAGATTTATTATTTTAAAATTGAAACAACAAATAAAGGGGATGCGGAAGAAAAAAATAACTTGAAAGAGGTTAGAAAATATTTACCTCTTCTTCGGGTTATTCATTTTGATTTTTTCAAATGGGCTCTATAGGATGGCTTTATGACCAATGGAAGGCCTCTACGATGAAGGGAGGAAAGTTGGAAGGATACTTTGGTAGGTTTTGGCTGAGCCAAAAGGCTTTGTAGGTTTGAAATTAAGAGAAGTGGAAGTACCCTCTCATAAGAGAGGTGAGGGTCACTTTTGGAAAATCATAAAGTATTATTTTATAATAAAATTATTTTCAGTTTCTAATGGCTAAAATTTGATATATTGGGAGGGTAAGATGGTTATGGGTCGAAAAACTCTCAACTAATAGGTTTTAGGCAGGTTTGGGTCACTATATTAACATTATCTTTTAGATTTTACTCTTTGTTAAATTGCTTAACATTTACCATGTCTTTTTGAATTTTAATATTATATGGTTAATAAACATACTATAAACTGCCAAGAGAACCCCATGTGGTTAATTATTAATATATATAGCATTATATAAGTAATTTGGAATAACATTAGATCTATAAGAATATTATATCAATTAATAATATAATATTCGTTTTAAAAACTCTTTTATGTCAATTTTGAAACTATTTAGAATTTGGTTTTTGTGAAAGTCATCACAACTTGATTACTTTGAACCAAACACTTTGAATCATTAATAACACATAATATTCACATAAAAATTCTTTCATGTCCTAATAAAATTGAAAATATATTTATTTTAATATTTATAATACCATTTATTTGATTCTTTTATTAATAAGGAAATTATTGCATCATCATTGAGTCATTAATAAATTTAATTATATAATGTCTAAATATTATAAATAAAATACCATTATGTAAGAAATCTTTTTATATTTCTTATGAATACTTATAGTCTAAAATATAACATATATTACACCTTGTAATAATTCTTTTACTAAAAGATATATGTTTATGTCGTTTTGGCCTTTACCTTAAATAAATTAATATAAAGTGTCTTTATCACTCTCATGTGGATCCAAGTGGTCCAAAAATAGACCCAAGGATGCCCGTGGTAAAAAAAATATCAACCAAAAGGAAGAGGACACATGTTATGCTAATTTAATATTATTAGAATATTATTTTTTTACCCTTATTTACTAGATTTTCCATTTAACCTTGGTAAATACAATATTTACCGAAGTAATTATTCATAATGTCTAAAAATAAAAGTTACCTATTTACACAATTTTTAATTCATGAATCTAAATAGGGAATCCATTTTTCCAAATTCAAAACACAGAAGTGGCAAAAATTAATTTAATATAAATTCTCGTTGTCAAAACAAAAAACTTGTTTTTAAGAAATAATAACTATCAAAAGATTGACACTTTTTTATGTCTAGTTTAAATATGAAATTACATAAAATGACCTAAATTATATTAAATTATAAAAATATAATCTAATGATACTTTCAAACCACTAAAATTTATAATTTAACACTATCAATTATTTTGATTAAAAAAAGTTGTATTTAATTAAAATTTAGTATTTTTAACTATTCATCAGAATTTGAATGTTTTCATAAAAGTACCAAAAATTCACCCTAAGCGAATTTCGGTATTCTGAATTCAAAAATTAAGTCAATTTTTAAAAATAAAAATTGCAATGTTTCAAAAAGTGTGTATTACTATTCATAAAGGCTAGTTTGATTGGTCGTGGTGTGTTAGAACCTCGAATTTTCATACAATGAAAGCTAATGCATTATTCAAAGGGAAACATATCATGGAAGCTTTGTGTGTTACAGTGTGGAAAATTTAATTAGAAATTTAAAATAAATTTTATAATATAGACATTATAAAATTAATAATAACCACTTTTAAAATACTACCTGTAAAATGTATTAAAAATAGTTTTAGATAATAGTGTAACTTATGTCCCAGAATATTAAACAGGTTTATAAAATAAAATAAATATTTATCAATTTAAAATATCCCTTATAAAGTGTATATTCTATCATTAAAATGGATTTATATATTTAAATTCCATAAAGATATATAAATATTTCTATAAAATTCAATGTATTTTTAATTATTGAACATTACACTATTCACCTAAAAATCATTCATTTAATAAAATTTCATAAAATTAATACTAAGATAAATTTGAAATTAAAAATTCAAAAATAATATTTCTTTTTTCTTTTTAAAATTCTAAAACTGTATGATTTATTTTTTAATTTATTTAATAAATATAAATAAAAATGCTTTTATTGAGAAGTATTTTTTTCATTAAGAGTTATTTATATTATTCCTTACCAATTTATGATTTAAATAATGTAATGTTGTATATTATCGTAATAATAATTTAAAAGTGCTCGATTTAATTTATTAACATTTAAATAGTTATTTCATAAATAGAAATTATTTTAATTATATTTGTTATTTATCCTATAAATAAATTAATTTTAAATGATTATTATATTTTTATTTACTAGTGGTTTTAATCTTCTTATAATTTTTTTTATAATGTTAATATAATATGTCATAAATTGTTTTAGTTTAGTGTTCCATGTAGATAGATGTGACAGTTTTTTATGGAAAATACATATTGAAATCTTGGGTCATTATAATAACACCAGTGGAAGTTGTATAAAAGTCATCTGTATAAAACCATCATGAGAGACAAACTCAAATTTTCTTGAAAAATCACAATGTTTTCTCTATATTTTACAATTTTTTATTAACTTATAAATATTTTAATTTCATATATTTTAAGTTTTATTTTTTAATTAATGTGGGATAGGTTTAAAACATATTTATTACTAGTTTATAACTTGTTTTGAACCATTTTTTTAAATATTTAATAATCTATCCATGTTGTTTTATTTTCTATTTTAGATTATTGACCTATTTTTATGTTATCAATTAGAGATTTAACTATATCCTTTACTAATGAAAAGTATTATACTATTATTTAGGATTTCCTTTTATTTTTAAGGTATTGGGGTTAGATGATTTCTAAATGAGTTTCCACTATTTTCAGTGATGTTGTTGTTTTATAACAAGAAAAATGAGTTTAATAGATTATTATTAAGTAAAATAAATATTATAAAAAGGTAAAAAAAAATTTGGTTGTAAAAAATTATTATTAAATATCTTATATCAATAAAAAAATAATTCTTTCATAACATTTTACTCAAACCCTATCAATGTTGGCCAAATTTGACCAATGTTGGTCTATCCTAATTGATGGTGATCTAAATCAAGCAATCAATTAAATTATGATCAAGATATACTATCATTGGTATAAAAAGATTTTACATTGGTTAGGAGGTCAAAATGATTCAAATTAGGTTGATCTTGATCAACCGTAGTTAATTCTAGTCAATTAAGGTCAATTTTCATTGAATATTTTCTATTTGGAATGCATGGTGTCAATGTTGATTGAATGACCATTCACATGATTCAAAACGAAATTCATATAATTTAGTAATTTCGTAAAACCAAGGATCTCAATAGGTTATTCCATCAAGGACATGAGTTTATGAATTTTAAAATGTAAAAACAGCCCACAAACCACCTCAATTTACACTAAAAAAATTTCATTTTGATATACAAGAAAAATTTAGTGTACTGCATTTTTTTGAGTTTTAAGAAGACTTAAAACAACCACAAACAATTTAAAAATTAAAAATACAATCCAAGTGAAAATATAGAGATGCACACTCTGGATTCACAATGGAACACTACATGGTTGCATCACAGCATTCCAAACATGCATGATTCAATAAGGAGGGTTTCCCACAAATCCACTTTTTAGGGTTAATTATATCGTTCTTGGACCAAGTCAATGGGGTGGGGGAGATAATATAGGTAATTCACCTATTGAAAAAAATTGAAAATTTCATAATCATCAAACACACCAATGTAATAAAGGGGACTTTGGACACAAATATATGTTGACATCATCATGTGCTAGTGTGTTGTTACAAAAATTAGAAATTCTAATTCACATTGTGGTGTAGAATGTCACCTTAAACAAAAATTTCTAAATATAGTTGTATATTCATATTTTAATTACCTATAATTTTTTTATAATATACTTACATCAAATTTATTACAACTTGGGAGATAAAAAATGAATGATTTGGTACCGTCAAAATTTATTTAAACTCAAATTCTCGATTTTTAAACCTCCCATAAACATGAATGATATGATATTTTAATTTTCACTAAATGAAATTTTATTTGGTGCATGGATCACATTTTAGATTGAAACATATAAAAAACTATGACCAATAAACTAAACCATAATAAAAGGGTGTTTGGATAAATATTTGAAATTTAAATCATTCTCTCATATAAATTCATTTCATGTTCAATATTATTTTTGAATAAGATTATGTAATAAATTACATTTATTTTCTCTAGTTATCTCATTCATATATAATTTTGCAGAATTTTTTTTCCAAATCCTTGATTATGAGAAATTTTTATCCACTTCGTAATTTATAGTTGTGCCTCATGTCGAAGACCCTATAATAAATGAAACTACTTAATTTAATACAATTATATATATGTAATAACAATGTTGTATTTATAATAAATCCCCCAAATGAAAATTTAACAATGATTACAATATTTTATGATAAAATTACTTAAATTCCCTCATTTAAACATTTGGTCAAAAAATACCCCAAATTCATATTTTGGCCCAAAATCAACCAGAATGTATTTATTAAACCGTAATTCATTATATAGACATAAAAATAAAAAATTAATGAAGCTTTAAATCATTAGAGTCTGGGTCTCAATAGAAATTATTTAAGGCGATACAGTTTCCATCCTCACATTTTATATGATATAAACCCATGAAAAATTAAGGTGTAACTCATAACTGATAATAAATTTTATGAAAACACATAAATAATATTTATCCACTGATAAATAATATCCATAACTAAAAAACTACTTCATCAAATCACAATAAAGACACCCCGACATCCTGAAAATATAAAGGAATCCCCAAGTTAAGTACGGACCTAGGTGAATATTTAAATATCCTCACAAAACATTACACTACCCACCAAGAAACTGAAACCAAAAACATATATATCTGTACTTTGTACATTAAATAATAAATATAATCACTGATCCAAACAAATTTAGTCAAGAATGCATTTATCATCTCATTAACCATGTATCAATACATTTAATTTAGAGAT
The DNA here is from genome assembly GCA_963277665.1 of Viscum album. NCBI lineage: Eukaryota > Viridiplantae > Streptophyta > Magnoliopsida > Santalales > Viscaceae > Viscum > Viscum album. The sequence goes on from OY728152.1 coordinate 1,915,291,705, forward strand.
GAATTATTACATTGAAATCCTTTTTGTCCTTTTTGAAAACATCCCTGGTCATCATACATGATTAGAAATAATAATTTTAGAAAAATGGAAGGAAACAAGATTAGAGGAAATATTTTGTCCGTTATCATCATATATAATAGGGATTGTATAATCTAAGGGGTATGACATACAAACATGGGTCCAATATGACCTAATAAACCATCTTATATGACTTGTGGAGTTATGTGACATCATGTTATCATTATTATCCACTATATATCAAGAGTTTGTAAAATTATATATAATTTTATGAGTTTTATGATTAAAAAATACTAATAGAATGCCTCATGTAATTGTAAATGTTATGGGGTGATTTTTAGAAATTAATTGTATTTTCATTAGGTGAAATTATATGATAAATGTATAAATAAAATGGCATGAATGTTCATCCTCGTATAAAATTTAATACATGTATGTAGGTTTATATGATATTTAATCTTGAATGTTATATCATGCTCCATTATTTGGATTGCATCAAACACCATTGAAATTAATAAATTTCTCTGGAGATTAAATGTTTCTAAACTAATTTTGTGTACCTTTATCTTATGTAATTTTAAATTTCCCACTCAACAACGAAAAAAATATCCTCCAAAAGAATATCATATTTCAAAAATGAAAATTTCAAAAATATTCATTATTCATTAAATAATCATGGAATTTCATCTTTTTATTTAATGGATTAAAATATTTATAACATCCATTTTTGGATAATATTTTTTCATATGAATAATAATTTATGAATTAATGACATAATAGATCATATTTATTTTTTCTATAATATACACCCAATAAATTTCAAAAATATGTATATCAAGAATATAATTTTCTATATATAAATATTTTATTTTATTTATAATTTATTTAGAAAATATGAATTAAAAATAATCAAAAAATTAAATAATTATTGAATAATTATAGTGACATTAAATAACCTTACTCATTAGCAAACTCCATTGAAATTAATTTCTCTATCTTTTAGATGATATATCTCTTAATTTTACATATACAGTTTAGAGATAATGAAAACTATTAGAAGTGTTAATCACATTTATATAGTGAATCACTTAGGTTTCAATATGGTAGTATATCAACTTAAAATAGGTCAAAAATTGAATCTATCTTTGAATGAATATAACTTTACTTCATTAATGAAATTTATCATTATAAGATCAATAATATGGCTGAAATAAAATTCAGAGATTATCTTATATGTAAAAATTACATTTTCCTTTTTCTGTTTAAAATGACCACCCCCAAGAAATTTTGAAACCTCTCAAAGAAATACCTAAAAATATACATCATTTATATATTTTTACTTTTGGCCCTACAAAAATCAATCCAAAATATTGATTTTGAGAAAAATTGAAATGAAACAAATCATGAGAATTCATAAAATACTAATCAAAGGAATAATAAACCAACACCATCCACCTAAATAAGATCAGTTTTTTTAGAATTACTAAATGTATACTGATCATTTTAGTGACTTCCACTCTAATGTGTTATTGAAAATTCCCACACAACTCTATCATACCTGCGCTTGGGAAATAATTTTTCATCATAATACCATAATTTAGATGATATTTTATAATATCCTACCACATCATGAATGTACAATCCATGTCCAGATCTAGCCCATCCCATTGTATTACATGTGATGGATCATCAACATATATTGGATTTAAGATACATATATTACATTATTATGATGCTTTATATGGGGAGACAGGTTTAACTAGTCAACCACCTCTTCAATGTGTTCCAAAACCAGGAATAACTCAATGAACTATAGAGATAACATGACCCCGCTACCAAATACCCACTGAGGAGACATTCGGTAAATCTATTACACAATATAAAACACTAAATAACTATAACATGGAGTCACATGTGGCTCCTATAAACTTTTAATCATCAAAATATGGTGTTTAACAAGCTATATTAACAATTCCATACTCTTAAACCAGCCTACCACAATAATAGTTGTCTCGAAAACATCCTCCAACATGATAGTTATCTAAATGGAATCTCATAGAATAGAGAAAAAGGATTCATCCTAATACAACATTTACTTATATTTACCATGAATGGCCTAAAGGACTTCATTTTTATTTAGTTTGATAACCCCCCTTTAAAGGTATATGGGGGCACCATTACAAGGCATGTAGGCTCAGAGATTACATGGCCTGTAGGCTTAAGAGATTACATGACCTGCAGGTCTTAGGGAATTCAACCATATTATCTTCAAGGAACTGCCCCTCCCCATCATCTGCATCATGATAGTATCTCTCCACCTTTACATGGAAATCTGGATGGGCTTCCCGTGCAAGCACAAGATGGTCCTGATGGCATAGCCATACCCTCTCATTCTGAAAAATCCATTTGCCTCTACTCTGGTGAGTGCACCTGATCTGAATCCTCTTCTAGGGTTACTCCTTTTTTGTAGTTTGTCTAGGGAAACAACACGTGGCCCGAAGGTCTTAAGGTGACCCAAAATCCCTACAGACCCAAAGGATTGGGTGGCACGAAGGCCTTAAGGACTCCAAGCGCAAACCGGTGGCCCAAGATGAATAGTTCCAACTGCTATAGTACCGAACAGTACCTCCTACAATAACTGCTACAGTGTATGCTACAGTACCCACACAAGGTATAGTTTTCTACAGTACCTGTACAGTGTACTGTCTTGCTAGAGTACTATACAGTGTACAGTTCTGCTATAGTACTTGTGATAGTGTATGCTACAGTACTGCTACAATACCCTGTAAATATACCTCTACCTGGTTTTGAACCATTGTCTTGTGGATGCACTTAAGGATACCTCACCAACTGGGCTGAGGCTCATGTGCATTTACTTATATTATTTTTGAAGAAATCAATAAATAATAGATATTTCTACGAAAAGACACTAAATTATAGAATACATGATTATAACATATAATCAATTATTTGAATTTTTTTAGTCTTTTCATCATTCCAATAAATGGAATATAATACTTGGTGATAATTGGATGTAAATTCCTAATTAAAACCCCTTATAAGACCTCAAGGTAAACTAAACACACTATCATAAAATGTAAAATTAATTATTTTTAATATGTGTATAACATAGATAAGACCAAATTTATTATATAAATATATATATATTATGATTTTTTTAATATGATAAAATAAAATGTATTCTAGGGTTTGGGAACATTATTTGAAATTATATGGAATAAAACTACCGAAACTCAGTGTTTGATATTTATAAACTAAAATGGGGTTTGATATAAATATGTGAAGGTGATTATCAATGTTTTTTTACATATATTGAAAATTTCATACTTCATAAATGTTTATTTTTGTTTAAATTCATTTGGTGAGGTTTAATGAGGATTCTAGAAATTCAGTAGCCGCTTATAATAGTTCACTAATAACATGACCTTTACATAAAAAATTATCCATGGTCTAACACATATGTATTAATTAAAAAATAAAAATTTAAAATTAGTTATTAAGTGAAAAACGGATAAAAATAACAACGTTTTTCTCAATTAGAATAATATTAGTTGTCAAGTCAAGAACCCAAGATGATCGATTAATTAATCAAGATAAATTTATTCAATCATACAAAAAAATTAATTTAAATCTAAACCATAATAAAATAAAAATCAAAAATGGGTTTTTTATACTCAAATTATATAAAACCATAAAATATTTAATACTCCATAAATTCATCACCAAATGTGCAGCACCATTTTAATGATCACCACAACCTCGCAATAGAGATATAATGGATAATTGATTGGAGATCCATGCTAATACAATATATATATATATATATGATAATATATTCATATAGAATGTGTAGGGTGGTAAAAATAAACCATATAGTCTCCGAAATTTATGAGTATTCCATTCATGTATAAACTCGCTATCTAGGTATCCATGATACATATTTATAGCCAATGGAGGGGGTTATTCGTTGCATAAATGTTTTCTAATAACATTAAGAAAAAGGTTTTATAAAATGAGAAATTATTTTATACAGTTCTAATAAAAGAATTATTTTTATTGAATTTATATTTTATGCATCATCATAAAATTAGATGTAAATTACAGTTTTAGGATAGGAGTTAAGTCAACAATACTAAACTATCCACTTAGTTATGAACATTTTTATATTTCTATAACTAATACATATTTTGGGACACCAAATAAATGAATTGAGATCAATAATATTCAAGATAGTTTTATCCCAAATATTATGGGATGAACCTATAAAATTTATCCTAATTGGATGGAAATAAATCTTGTAGTTCAAATTTCAGCCTAATAATATTTCTTAACTTCTTTCCACATTGGCATGTTTTACTCAAATTATTTTTATTGAATTTCCAAATAATTTACACATGACATAAAAAAACTAAAAAATAATGAAATTGACATATTTTTAATATTATTGACATTAAACATATATATTATATAAAAATAAAACATCATTATTATGATGGGTAATTAAGAAACACAATTAATTAATAACATTAGGATAAGGATGGAAAATAATAGTGAATCATAATACAATCACACCCCCAACCTAACACATAACACTCATGGAAAAACTAATTATCAATTTCTTTGAGAAAATAATGATAATATAGTTATGATGATTTTTCCTATTCCCTAATTATTTAACATTTATAGGTAAAATAATTGAATATAGTGATGTTATAAAATCTTGATTCGTGCTGAGTAAATCATAGTAAATATGAAATTAGTTTTCTCAATAATTGTATCAATGAGAAATTAAATGAGATGAATTATACGAATAATAATAAAGTAATTAATTTTAAAATTATTCCATTAAATATATTCTTCTCAATGTGAAAATAATTTCATGATTTTCAATCCTTTCTTTATCCTGTATATTTATGTCAATTAAAAATTTTAATCTCACCCAATTATTGTCTATTGACCTGCTCTTAACCTTCAAAACCAATGAAAAATGAATATATAAAAATTATCATTTAGATGATATCTTTAACTAAATATCCACATTTTTTTTAATTTTTCTTTCACTACCACCAAAACCTTTTTTAAAAGGCATAAAATATCAATTTGACAAGTACACCTGCATGGCATAATCCATGTTCACATGATCATAAACATGTTTTAATTATAAAATTATTTTATAACAAATATTTATTCAAATCATTATGGTAATTATTTTACTTTCATATAACTTTTATTATGTTATAAAAAATCCTTATTCAAGATTGTGTACAATGACTTGTGGAATTAAGTAACACAATTTTCCCTTTAAAAGGTCATATAAAATTCACCAACAACAAATTTTTTTTCTAAAAATATAATTATTAATATTATTGAAAAATCATAAATATATGTAAATAAACATCATAATTAAATTAATTCTCATACTTAAATGTGTACAATGAATTAAATTTCCCTTGATCATTTTGAAAAATTAAATAAGGAAAATTCTATGTGCCTTTTAAATAATTCCCAGAAAAGAGTTTGGATGATACAATAATGTTATTTTTTTTGTTTCATCAAAAATAAAGATTTTAAATTAGTTAAAATTCATAAAAAAGGTAAAAAAATAGATTTAAGAGGTCCACAACTCTTGACGCAATGAATCATTCTCTCAAAAAATGGGAATCCTCATGATCCTAATCTCATTCAATTACTAATTCATCCATTATGCCAGGACATTTTTTTCATGTGTTCTGAGTATAGACTTCTCCATAAAGATTTTATTTCTTTAATAGAATTTACAAAACTATTTTCCTCTATACTCTTTACTATTATTATCCTTATATAATTTTATCTTCAATTATGTCTTGATTTTTATTATGGACCTCTTTTGGAAAATGTTTTTAAAACTTCTATCATGTTTTTGATGAAAATACCCATATTTTCGATGTGGAATAATTGATGATGGTACCATAGACCCTTGAAATTATATTAGATCAAAGTCTTTCTAGTCCACATATTTCTGTGTGAACCAGCTCAAGTTTTTTATTCTTTAGTGGCTTTTCTAATGATAGAAAGATACATTCCTCTACATCCTAAAGATATGAATTTAAAATTTACTTCACTACACATGATAAAGTTTCAATAATACCTTTACATCCATGGTATATTGACCATTTTCACCAATGGGCACCAAATATTCATTTAACATCATTAGAACTTCATAATTTAGTACTTCGAAAAGCGTTATACATTCCAAATTCATGATGAAGTATAATACTCTATCCTTAAAATCATTGATAACCTTCATGGGACCCTATATGATCTTCCATAAACAATATTTAAATATAGTAAAAAATGGCACATTATAAATATGTCTAATAGAAACTAGTTTCTTCAGTAAACCAAGGATTTGATGAAAGCCTTAAAAATGAAACAGACGTATGTTCTTCATTTGAGTTTTCTCATAAACATTACTAATAATATCAAGAATATATCCATCATAAAGGTGGAACTTTACCATGATTATAATACAATAATTACACATCAAAACCTCAACATAAGTTGTGTGAAATGAATCTCCAAATATAATAATCCAAGAATACATCAAACTTTTGATACTTAAGATCACATTTTCCTCCTCGCCTCTAGATATGGAGTTTGTGGATGAAATTGATTAAATCTTTCCAAAGTTAAATAATCTTACTATGAGTCTTTTTTCAAGTGTTAAATATTTATTCAGTGTCAGTATATGGTGTCAACATGTCTAATTTATTCATTATAGGTCCTTTTTATTCAATTTTATCCTTTATTTTTTAATATTCATTGTGTTGAATAATCATTCCATCTACACGTAATTATATTCATATAGAACCCAAGACGTCATTTTTTTGCCTCTTAATTTAGAATCATATAATATATATACTCAAAAAACAATTCATACATACTACTAGATTTTCTCAAAATAGTATCAATCGTATCCCTTGATTATAAATGCGATTAAAAAGGGGTTGATTCCCACACACATCTAGTGAAATTCACTCTATTGGCTCTAAATAACATTGAACTATTTCACACGATTTCCATCATCCTTCATTTTGAGATCTCCATGTTGAATAGTAACTATATCAAAAAATATATTTTCATTATAGAAGTCTCATAATTTATATTTTTATGTGTAGAAATTCATTAATTTTTTGTCATCAAATCATGGATGTTGAATTCCACATTCCAAAAAAACTTTCTCTAGATCAAACAGGTACTGGACCCCATATGTTTGTATAAACTAACTCAATGTTTCTATTATTTGTTGATTTTTCAAATGTGAAATAGAATCCTTATACTAATTTAAAAAGATATAACAACCAAATGTTTTTACTACACAATATGAAGATTCAGTAATCAATTTTAAACCATGGCATATTGAACATTATTACGAGTATTCCTAATGTGACCACTCCATAAAATCATTGTTTCAAACGTTGTCTCTCTAGCATGTATTATTTCTTCTAAATCCCAATCAAGTACAATGTTCTATCCTTAACACTATGGTCTATAAACATGGAACCCTACATGATCGTCCACACACAATAAGAAATGATAATATAAAATCATACATCATCTTGGTAATTAATAAAAATAAAATTCTTTGATAATCTAAGAATATTATTAATTCATTAATAATTAAGAAGGTATACATTCTTTTTCCGATGTGTTCACATTTAATGGGATTCTTTGGTTAAGTTAGTGTCATTATGAAGGGTACTAAAAATGTTCATCATTGAAGATGGTTTATCCAAAAATATTATATGATAGTGTAAATAATATAACCATCTGATATGATCTATCAAAGGATGGTTAGTGTCTCTTAAGCTATATATTGTTTCAACCTACTTTAGATTATTGTTAAGTATATATTTTTTCCCATGAGTAGTACACATATCATTGGGATCTTATAACTTAGTCGAGTGATTTTAATTATCTTATACATCTCGTTTATCCAAAATTCATATTCCCGATGAAATATTAATTTTTTTTAATAATTTTAAATGGATATTTTATTATTGGGTTCTTTACATCCATTTTCTTCGTAGTTTTTTTGGATTTTTTATGTGAGTTTTATGAAATTTTTAAACATAGTAAATTCTTGGGAAGCGAGGCTTATTATTACTGAATAATTTGATTCATAATGTCATGAATTTATAACCTTTTGAATATATTTGTGCCTTTGCAGTTCATATGATAGCTCATTATAAATCACTTATTCCAGTGCAATAGTGTTTTATTGTATAAAACTATTAAATATAACAAAAAAACATATAAAAATTATCAACAGAAAAAAAATGAAACATGAATAATACCTTGTTTTGAAAACATATATCCACCCTCACACATGTATTTTTCTTTCCTTATTGTAATAAAAATAAAATATCATATGATAAGGGAATATAAAACCCTATGAGCTACATGTATAAATTTATTCATAAAGGAACAACTAATTTGTTGAGATTTTTTTAGGATTTCATGGAATTTCTTAAAATACACTCCCTTTATAATGCTTTTCTACGGGTTTTCTTGATTTTTAATCTAAATATCCTAAAGAGAATAGATATAAGTAATTGTTTGTGGAACAAACCACTTGATACGTAGTTTATACGGGTGAATATTAATCATTTCATTACAAGAAACAAATTCTCAACAATAAGAAACAAATGGTGAATTATTAGATGATCGTCAACATCCCTGGTTATATCCTTAATGATTTTTTATTTTTTATATACATCACAAAAAATATCTTATAAATCATGAATTTAAAACCTCCTTTCATAACATAAATCTAAAAAGTCAGATTTTTGTTTCATTATATCACAATATGTGAGGTGTTCTACCTAAATTAGAATGTGAAATTATTTTCCAAATTCCATCCAATATAGTGACATGTAAATTAATGTTTTATAAAAAACACATTATTCTAAAAAAGAATCATTTCGTTCAAAATTCCTATCTAAAAAATAATCAGTCAGAAAATTTCCTAAAAAAACTACCATAATAGAGTATTTGTATAGAAGAAACATCCAGAGAAATGTTTTTAGATATAATAATCATTCAATCTCATCTGATGAACTTTTTTTGGAAAGAGTTTTTAGCAGGTTATTTCAATCCAACAAATATAATGGTTATGATAAAGAATATTTTTTTAATGAACAGAGATGTTTTTTGTTTGGGTGATATTTCTAGAAGATCTCAATGTACGGATAGAATTTGATAGAGTAATTAGATAGAAACATTTTGGCCAAAGAATTTTTAGGGAAAGAGTATGGTTTTTTTTTCACTATAGAAAACCATATAAAAACATTTATGAATAGAAGAAATAGATAGAGGAATCAGATAGATGGATTTCACTAAGTTTTTCTTAATTTCTAGAGAATAATTTCTTACCTACTACTGGGTAGGAAAGTGATAAACTATATTTTAAGGATAAAAAGATGGATATTGTTAAAATATTATAGTGAAAACTTAAAAACCAATTGGTGAAGGTTTTTAAACAAGGTAAAATACTATTTAAATATTTTGTTATATAAGAAGAACAAACACTATTTTTTTATTATACCTCTTTACATGTACAAGTATATTTCCTACTTGTTGTAACTACATAAAGTTAATTTTTTTATAGTCTATTTTTTTGTTATATTACTATTTCCAAATCATGTCAACGACTTGATAATATTATTGAGTAGTGAACCTTGTAAATTATTTTATTCCGTGGTATTTTTTTGAATTTTTTGTTTTCCAGAAAAGTAATAAATCTTCAACGGGAGGTGAATTTTTTTTATAAGAGATATAATATAAAAGAAAAATATAAAAATTATTCACCCCTCCCACTATTACTGATTACATTGATCCTATGTTGGACATTTTAGAAACACGATGCCTGAATTATTACCAATAAAAATGTTTCTACATTTTGTAGATCCAAAAATGAGAACCTTTCCCACTAATGATGAACCTAGTTATGAAAAAACCTATAAAATATTTGGTTTCTCATATACCACACAACCTCTTAACATAATGTGTTATAAAATGAATGTGCAAGATACTATACAAACCAAGGAATGGACCCACATATATTATATTACCCAAAAATAATCTATTTCATGAAAGAAAATTATTGTTATGGCATTTAATATTTTGGAGGTATTAATATTTCATTTAAACTATGACTTTATTTTTAAAAAATTATGATTTCAAAAAAAATTAGGTCAAAAAATATGTAAATGAGGAAACTTATGTGAATTATTATATTGACCCATGTGTACCAATCCCCACAAAAATGGATGTGGTTAATCCTAGGGATTGACTAAATATAACTCTTGGTAACACATAATCTGAGGAACTGATCACTTAAAGTACAGTATAGGTAAGGGTTTACCGAAATATACAGGCAAAAAATTTGTTTAATATTTTGATTTTGTTTTTTATTTTATTTATTGAGAAGGAAGGATGTTATAATTAATTAGTAATATAAACAAAATAGTGATTAAAATCTTGTACTTGGTACTGTTTTCCACTGGAAATCATGTCATTTATTGGAATTAAAGAGTTATTTGAATATAAATGGATGAAATTAACATACTAATAACATTATCCAAGACATTATATACTTCATTATATCCAAAAAATTCTAAATTGGATTTTTGAATCAAGTTTCTCTTATAGATGAGATATCATTTTACATTTTTTTTAGGATTTTCCAGAAGGATTCGTAGTTTGAGAACATAGTCATACTAGAACCAAAAGGGAAAGACATGAATTTTAAAAAGGTCAAAATAATTGAAATAATTTATTTCCCATTTATGGTAGAGTTTTTATAGGATTGGTATAATATATATGATCTATATTTAATGAAATGTGGATCTTGATTAACATAGTGTTATATAAATTCTCCAACTATGTAGTTGGATGTGTAACACCCAAGATCAAATTAAAAATTTTATTGTGGTATTTGTATTACTATGGGTAACATGTTAATCCTTTATAATTTATTAAATATATTCAATTGTTCCCAATGTAAAAATATATATTTTTTTGTTTAAGTACAGAGAGGTTATAAAATCATTTTAAATTCATGAATGAAATAGTGAAAAAATATTGCCTATCCTAAGAATGATTACACATCCCATACATGTATAGGAAATGATTATGATAAAATGATATCTTCAATTGATTTTTTAACTCGGATACCTTCCCTAGAAATGACTTGTCCAAGGATTATCACTTATCATTCATGAAATAATATTTCTCATCATTAAATACAAGATTATTTTTTATAAAATTATAGAGGAAAATAACCAAACAATTTAGAATATTATCCAATGTTGACCCATATATGAAACAATTATATATTAATAATTCTAGCATGTTATATAAGTAACCAACGAATACTGTTCATGAATCACTAGAAATTATTTGAAGCCTTCCAGCACTAAAATATATACTTATATATTATCATGTGATGAAGGGAAAGGTAAATATAGAATTTTTTTGAAACTAAAAATAAATATAAAAATAAAAATATCTTGAATACACATCAAGGAAAAATAATGGATCTTCCATATCAATCTATCAAGAACTTGGTCAATGATCAATAATGGGAAATGTTACTCCCTAGAAAATTCATTTTTATTAATATATTATTTACATAAAACCATCTATATTTCAATCATGTTGGTTCCAATTCATTATTTTCAATTGTAATCCCCATGAAATGAGTTTTTAATAATAATTTCCTATGTTGGGATAAACCATGGAAGTCCTAAATTGCATAAATATTTATAGGAACTAAAAATTTACATACATATAGTTTAATAATAGAAAATTGGTTTGAGTTGAGTCATCTTTATTCCATCCTCATTGATTTATCCTTACCGTCAAATAATGTATGATATATATAGATTCATGGCTGAATACTAAGAATTTAATTATTTTATCATCCCAATTTTTTTTATAATTCCCTAAAAAGTTATATGACCACAATTCATTCTCTAAAATTTGTAAACTGGTAATAATTAAGAGAAACATATTACCAATATAAAAATATGTATGTTTTATAAATTTTGGTAGTGGTTTCAGTTTAAATTCTAATGGATATTTGATTTTTCTAAAATAATCAGAAATGTGTAGGTCTATGATAACATATATCTTCTAATTAGTCAAATATATAGAAAGTAAATTATATTATTCAGGTTTTTTAGAAACATAGATGGTCATTAGATCCGGAATTTATAAAAAACATCAGTTAAAAAATATGCACCACACTTTTGAAATGTTAAAAAAATTCAATAAATAGAACAATTCCCATCATGTATATTAATGTTAAAAAATAAAAAATTTATTATAAGAAAAAATATAATTTTATATTGGATTATTTATTATATCAATGAGATTAAATAAAATAATATAATTGTGTTCAATTGAGTGTTTCATGATAATAAGGATGTTGAACAAGAAAATTTTACCACAAGTCTATATATAATTAGAAACATTATTTAGTAATTTTATGGTTTTTAATAAAGGTATATCTTGAATAATTTGGTTATTCACATTGATCCTATCATATTTGGTTTTATGTATATATATATATTTTTAGAAAAAAGAATGTTTTTGACCCTTGTAATAACATCGACAATTACCCTAGTAGGCAGTGTGGTGATTCATTTTTCTAATTGAACTACTATACTTATAGAAGTTATACCCACACCTGAAAAAAGAGAATATAAGATAGGAATCACATATATTGAAAAAATCTAATTAGGTATAATATAAAAAATTAGAACTCAAATTTGAAATATGGGATAAAAAATCAAGAATCCTTGAATTTAGTATAAAGTTATTTTTGATTAACATAGATATGTTCTATTGATGATTGAAATTGTATCCAATAGTTTTTTTATTACTGGTTGAAAATCCCATTAAAAACATATCATATCATGGAAATTAATTTATAAAATATATCAACAAGATTTTGTGATATACCTTTTCAAAATTCATTAGTATTTATTTATCAATATATGTTTCTTTAGGTTTCCTAGATTAGGGATCACTTCTGTAAATGGGTAGATGTATTGTTGGTCTATATGTAATATCAAAATAAAAAAATTTACACATAGTTTTATTCATGTACATGCAAGAATTTTGGTTATTTCAGTTTTCCATGATGATTGATATAGTGGTTTTAGTTTTGACTTTGGAGTCATACTCATAGATTTGTTTTGTTTTTAAAAACATAGTAGGGTGATAACACTAACATTTCCCATATCCCTTGGGGTTAATATTGATTTATATTTAAGTTATCCTAAAACATGGTTTTTTATTTATTTTAAAAAAATGAATATATAAACCAATTAAGTACATCAGTTATGTTTATTAGCATATTTGGTTTATTGGAATTATATACATAAAATAAACTTTTCGTTAATTAAATGATCAAATGATTAATTATAATTCAAGGTTTTTAATGGAAAATATTTTCTAGTTGTTGGGAATTTTTTTGTTGTGGTGGAGGTTGACTGCCCTACCCCTACAAATACCATAAATGTTTTCAATAACCAAAATTATTCCCTTAACAAAATGATTTTATTTTCTTACAGATAATGTTAAAAGGGTGGTAGGATTCTTTCTTAAAAGGATGTTGGTATAATCATCCTAGAAAAATACTAAAAAAACTATTAAGATAATACCTGCTTTGAGAGAAATGTTTAATATAATGGGTGACATCAATAAAAATACCAAAATTTGTTGGAGGAGGAGGTTTTGATTAAATATGAAAAAGGCAATGTTTAAAAGAAATTGTTCTTACATCAAAAAAAAATTTGTCTATATTTTTCTCAAAAGTATACACATCCACCTCATGTGATTCTCTAACAAGTGTGTTGGATGGTGAATAGAACTAGTAAGTGTTGTGTACCATATTTGTGATTAACAACCTTTCCAAAAAAAATTCTTGTTTAACAACAAACCTTATGAAATTGCATCAATAATACTTTGATATATTGGAAGTAATATATTATAAATTTATTGGATTACATGTTAATTATTTATTTTATGACATGGAAGACTATTTAATAACCATTTAAAACATTCTAAACATTATTGAAATATATCTTTAGGATATTGTATTACACTAAACAATATTCATCTTATTATTGTAGTTCTATAATGTGGGAAATTTTTATTTAAAAAGAGATATTATTTTTCTCTAAACATTCAATTAGGGTGCTCACATAGCAGGGTAAATCTTTTATAACATCATTAAAGAAAGGGAAAACCCATAGTTTTACAGGGCCCTCTTTCACTCTCTTAGGTTTTATGGTAGAACACATATTATAAAACTCCATTAAGTTTTCATTCGTATCATATATATAATGTCCGTATAAATTTTACAAAAAAATGAATTTCATTGAATTGTAATTCAAGATATATTACTTCTCCTAGAGTTTTGGTATAATCCATTTGATATATAATATCATTTAAAATTATTTCTGATAAAGGTAAATTTTTTCCACCATATTATATATGTTTATATCCATTTAATGTTTACTTATTAAACTATAATGTTCTTGAATCTTAATTATGGATCATGTGTCATCCTTTAAATATTAGATTCATGTTTTATGATTTCGTTGATAAAGAAATTGTTATGTTTCCTTTTTCAAGGGTGATAGTTATTTTAGTGACAAATATTTCATAAAAAGTATAAATAATATAAATTAAAAAGAATATTATTTAAAAAAATAAAATAAATATTTATATAATTGATAAAAAAAATCAGAAAACAATACATGCTCTAATAAGCTATGATCCCTTGAAACAATGCCAAAATTTTATTACATTGACATGATACATCAAATTGATCAATTCTATCAAGTTTATAATATATGTAAAACAATTTAAATTTATATGATATTGTTTAATGTATAGATTATTAGTTTTTATAATATTATACTAACTAAAACAATGATGGTTTCTATAGTGATTTGAAATTACAATAAATAAAATAACTAAATCTCAATGTGTGATAATTACAAACTAAAATAAGGGATGATAAAAATTTGAAATATTGGTCATTAAATGGTTGATACATATATTAAAAATTTATTATTTCTTAAACAATAATTTTTTGTGGTGTGATGTATTGGTTACAATTTAACCAAAATCTCGATTATCCACTAGCCCTTTAAAATAGTTCCCAACGATCTAGGAATTGAAAAAAAAATATTTTAAGTAATATCTAACCCTCGTATATGTTATGTAGGATGAATGAGAAAAATTATATTCTAATTACAAGATAGATAAAATTTTTCCTTATGTCTTCCAATCAAAATAACATAAGCTACCCACTTAATATTTCATTACAATCAGTTATGAAATGAACACAAATTCCATAGATTATAAAAAATAATGAACTCAAATATTAACTATATCAAAATAAATATAAAATAAATTGATTTTAACTAAAATTAAACTAAAATATTATATAAATAATATATTTTGACTCCATTACCACTTGGGTAGTCCCCCTGTACTGATAATCTCATGTTTAGCTCACTCAGAAGAGGTGGAGGAGGCTCAAGTTGATTCCAGCCTTTCTCTCAACTCTCTTTATTAAAATAAAGAGATTCATACTGTATAATGTGATTTTAATAAATCTTATACTATCCAAAAAGATATATATTCTCCTCAATGTCTAAATTACTCTTTGAGTATGTCATGGTGCATATTTATTCCTAGAGGAAAAGGTATTTTTTTGAATATGCTTTTTTTAAACAACTTGACATGAGGTTTTAAAACAAATACTATTTTATATATAATTGTATGTTACACAAAATGTTGTCTGTATATTTATGTGAATTAAATTATGTGATCACCACATCAATAACATGAATATGAATAATTATTCCACTCTATGAATAAGATATAATTGGATTTCTAATGGGATACAATCTTCTCATTAGCCAATGGATGAACATCTTTAAAAATTGTAACCCAATATGGTGATGTTTTTAGGAGAACAACCTTTTAATATTAATCATTCGATGAGGGTCGGATATCCTTAAATAACATTTCCCAATATTATGATGTGGTGATGAGACACTCATATCCAAATTAATCCATTTATGCCAACTATTTTTTAAGTATAAGTTCCCTAAAATCTTTGGATTCATTTTTAAATGTTTTTAATTGGTATTTTGGCTATGAAAAACATAGTATTTTAGAGCACCCAAATCCATGGGGTACGTTGTTCTATTATCATGTATTTCAAAACTCATGGAACTAAAGAAAAACTCTCAGATTAAATGTTATTTCTTTTTTTATTTGAACATATTATAATTGAGGTCACAAAATTTTAGAGGGAAACATATAAAAAAGAGAAGGTTTGGTGTGCGTATTTTAATTTTTGTGCAATACTTAATCAGAGCCCATATGCATTAAATTATTGATTCCCATTTATGTTATAATACAAACCATCACACACACTTTGTAGATACTTGGTCCTCTGTAATGGTTTTGACAAAATTTGGGTTATCAATGATGCCTTTCTTATAAATGAACACCTAATCCTAAACATTTTACACAAGGTAGAGGGTGCATCACTTAAGGGAACAGATCCCTAGTTTTAGAATCATAATGCTACATTAATTATAAAATGTGATATTTGAATTAGAACCTAAAATAATGTAATGGAAAGGGGAATTATTTTAGTCCTCCAGGTGTTTTGGACATATAATGCTCATAAGAGACCACTTTACCCAATAATTATGAATATATACAGTAAATAGTTCCATTGATGGAGGACCTATAGAAGGAAGGATAAAATTATTTTCTTCCCAAATCTTTGAAATCTTTCTTGGTGGTTCCCAACCCTCAAGAGATAATTTGGGCGCTCTACCCTTCTTGGTAACTTACCTATGTGAAGAACTTTTATTTCACCCTCATAGCGTCACTAAACCTAATGAAAACATTTATCTCATGACATTATCCAAATGTTTTTTTAACCCGAATATCTTATTTTGGGACCAAACCTCACCCAGGTCACCCACCTAGGCTGAAAATCCCCATTTCAATAATGTGACTACTCTGACTCTTGTGTGCTATTTCAACTAAGCCCCACTTGACCTAAATGTTTTTTTCAAAAACCCTCATAAATAAACTCAACCACTTAAAAAGTCACTAGGAATTACTCATATTGGGTTACAATTATGGTATAATCTATAAACCATCACTAATTTAATCCAATGACTTGAGATTTAATGGATTTTATTCTGGTATAAATCCCACACAACATCAAGAAACTTATTCACCAGAGAAAAACACAAAGGGTAACTCATGAATAAGTACTAAACAAAAAATATGTAATATCCTTTCACTTAGCTTACATAGTTATATGATTTTAATCTATAATACATCTATGTTCCTTTTCATTCAATATTAAAAGATACGACATGCCTCATGATATGAAACCGAAATACATCTCTTTTTTACACCCTTCATGATGATATGTAAGATTTCCTTTCATGGACCAAATAATTTAGTCATAAGATATTTTACCACCCCTCATAATATAAACCTTCTTGGATGGAATTAAATTAATAGTTCCCTATCATAAGGATGTAAAATAGTGGGTAATCAATGATTTATATTAAATGTCATAAAATTAAATTCCCTTATGTTGTGTATTTTTTATAGGAATCAACACTAATAAATTACTCTGATAAAGGGAAAAAATTATTTATACCATAATGGATTTCAAAAACATGGAATA
Organism: Viscum album; assembly: GCA_963277665.1. Taxonomy (NCBI): domain Eukaryota; kingdom Viridiplantae; phylum Streptophyta; class Magnoliopsida; order Santalales; family Viscaceae; genus Viscum; species Viscum album. Next base: position 1,915,309,538 of record OY728152.1, read on the forward strand.
AATCAACAATATACCCCATGACTTGAAAAAGTTCTCTTTTTAGGATGAGTCGGCTTCCCATGTTCTTGGTTTCAATACACATCACCCATGAAAAATAAAAAAATGGGATATGAGACTGAAAACATAAAAAACTATAATTTTAACAATTTTAATGGTTCATTATATATATAATTATTATTTTCCCAAAAAAAAATTGTGTCAATTTTGGTTATATTAGAATAAATGGATAAACTACTATGTTTTACTCTTGACTATAAATTATTTCAAGTTTCTCCAAATATTAAATTCTTTTTAAACACAATATCAATGAATGGAGACCAAAGATCATTTCTAAATTTTTGTACCCCATAGTTTAGGATAAACCCATAACATTTAGTATTAATAGAGGATATCGGCTAGAATACTATATAGTGTGGGATATACCATTTTGTCTAATTGTTTTGAACATATGATATATCTTGGATATCTGTCAGGGTACTCTTATTTTTTCTATATTATCATATGTTTTTTAGGGTGAAATAATTCCCATATGATTCCCATGTTTTTATCGCTATCCAGTGATGATAAGGAACATGCTTTGAGTATTTTTACGGACCAAATTATATGATATTATTGGTTGAACCATGTTGGTCTGTTACACATTGTGTGTGTTCTTGTATGTTATTATATATATTGGAGATGGTTTTAAAGGGACTTGATTATGATGTATTTTTCATAGGGGATCTTGAGATGTATGGTTTGTTTTTATTACTCATGTATGTGTCTCTTATTAGTTTAAGATGAACCATGCTAGTGAGTAATAATTCTGTTTCATCCTATTTGAAATATGTTAATGAACCTTAACCCATATTTCCATGGTTTTCTATTTGGCTGTGTTTTCCCTTTAAGGCATTCATAGTATGGTCTGGGAGTGGTGGTTTGAACATGATTGTGATGTCTAATTTTGGGTAATTGTTGAATTTTTTTATTTTTAAGTAGTTTTATATTAAGATAGGTTATTATTATATTCCACCAATCTACATAAATTTTAAAGGGTGGGGAGGCCACGTTCAGTTGATCTCAGTATCTCGTTTTTCCCCTCTTCTAGGAAAAGGGAGTATGATTCAATGATATTAGTGATAGGAGTAACATATATCTTCCCATTTCCAATTGCCATAGTCATTGTTTTACCAATGGATGGTTTAATTATATAATTCAACTAAATCCATGAATACATTTTCTAATAATGTATGCATGATTTGAGTAGATTTTGGTGAAAATCGAAAAATATTGGGTTTAAACTCTTTAAAAAATTATAATAAAACATTGATATATATAAATCCCTTGAAACCTTTATTGATAGTCGTTTAAATCACCTCAGTAACAATCAAGTATGGGTAAAAAGTTTTGGTTAATACCAAGTTTCACTCTAGTGGTGATTTGTGAACCTATATTAATTTGGGATCATTAGCAATGACCATGAGTTCCTGATGATTTTCCTAGAAAGTGTGTTCTTATTATTTCGAGATATTAATTAATGATTGGTTATCAATATTACGTATTTATTCTATTGGTACCCCATTTTATGATTGATTTTCATTGTTTTATTTTGTGTTATTTTATGCCTACAGGTTATAGAGTTCCATGGAAAGAGTATTTTTTGTTATACACTCTGATATTGTAGAATGGGATGTTTGGAAATCATAATATTATACCCAAGTTTTTTAAATGACTTTTTATGGTTTTGAGAAATCTAGACCAATGATTTATATCAACGAGACCCATCTTATAGTTTTTTAGTAGTGTCACTAGGATGACGTTATGTTTTAGAAGTATAGAACCTTAAAGAGAGAGAGAGTGGTCGAGAGATAGAGTCCTGGAAATTAATTCTCATTGATGTGATGTGTTGATAAATTTCTAGGGGTTGAATTTTCATATGCAGTATAATTGCATTCCCACATAGATCAATGGTTATTATTTCACTTTAATTACCTTTTCATTTTTAATAATTATAAATTTCTAGGAGTCAATACTCAATATTTTTATTTTTTAGAAAAGCTAATTGGGGAACACTATTCGTGAATGGTTAATTGAAAATGTTTTCTATCTAATAAAGAGGAAATAATGGATTCAAATAATGTTTTTCATGGTTTCCACATCAATTTTCAATCTATGGGTGGGTTTCTAGGAAACAGTGGCTGCTATTTTCTGAAGGGGGTGACTCTCATAGTTGCCTAATGGTTTGGAAAACCATGTCACCAAATCGTTTTGTCTTCCTATATTTCATAAAAATATGGGAAAACCCAAATTTACCCTTTTATTATTAAAATATACTTCTACCCTCTTCCTACCATTGATGAAATTTTCCCTCCTTGGTTGTGAATATATCTTTTACCAAACTTCCTTGGTGGAATTTCTTCATTCTTAGTGGATTTCTCTAGGGTAAGACTTGAACTCTTATGGTTTTTTCCTATCCTTTCCCTATCGTCTTAATGTTATTAATTTTTATTGGAGTTTGAAATCATATATTTCTATGGGGTATGAATCTAGGGTTAGGTTTGGATTATTATTGAAATTTATTGGCCATTTTTTATTATAGGGGCCCCATTATACTTGTTTATGTCACTTTCAGTGATGGAGAGGAGTTTGGAATTGACGTTGAGGTTGGTGTATCTACTTAATGTATTTTCTCCATGGAATTACTTATGTTCTACGTTTTCCTTTGGTAAAATATTTTTAATTATGATTAATGTATTTTTTTCCTTTTTTTTTATTTTTTGACGTGGTTATTCATTTATTTCAGATTGAATGGTGTTATCATGTTTTTTTCAATTGAATTGATTATGTTTCCTTTAATGGGTTTAATAAAGGGTACTAAAGATATTTTTAACTCTATAATGATATCAAGAATTTTTTTTCCAATTTGATTCCATGAATGATTAATTCTATGAATCAAATGTGTTTGAGAAATTTTTTTCAATGGAATTTGAACCCAATGTGATTTAAAGTGGAATGATTTTATGGGTTTTTTAATTTTAATGTGTTTTAGGAGTTATGTGTGTTATTTTTATGTAGATTTAATTTATATTGGTATTTGGGTATAGATTAGTTTCCGGAATCACTTTGGTGACCTTTGGTATGCTATTGAGTGGATAGGTTCTTCCATATATTTAGGAATTATACTAGATTGGGGCTATATATTATGTTATCTCAAGAGGATTGGGTTAAATTACATTCTTAGGATAACAGAATTCAGCCTATTTTCTATGATGGATTCTTATTTCCTTAGAATCCTAATATTTAGATCTCCCCTATATTTCATGTGTTAAATTTTTGAAGATACAAAGATGATTCTTGATTGAGGTGTGACATTTTGTATTCCCCATTTATTAGGTTTGTTATAATTAATTTTTTTTTCTTCTTAGTTATATATTGATGGTTTGAATAATCATTCATTGGAACCTATGATATTTTAAAGAAAACAAAATTATTTTTCAAAAGTGTTATAAAATAGAAAATGATTTCAAATTGTTTTTTTTCAAACATGGACTGATGGATTTATGGGTTAAATTAATTATTTAGATTTGTGGTGGTATCTTATTCGGATTTTATACTCACTATTAATTATCCATTGAGTTCATATATATTTTGTTAAGATATGGGTATAGAAAGGAGTTCCACAAGTATGGTGACTCCTCTTAATTATCATCATCCTTACTAGGTATGATTCTTATGGTCATTGACTATCACATATAAGTTTTTATCTTGTGGATTATTTTAAATCCTATATTATTTTAGGTTATATTGGTTCAATCCACTCTTTACATGTTGATGTTATTGTTTATTATTATGTTTATTTTTTATGGTATGTATTATAATCATGGTATGGTGATTATAAATTTTTTTATTCGTAATATTTCATAAAATATAATTTTATATCATTATATTTTGAGATTTTATTTAATTGGTGGCATGGGATTCCAATCACTAGATGGTTTATTAAGGAAATCAAGGAGTAATCTATGTTAATTTATTTGGACTCTAAGGGTCAAATAATTCCTAAATAGTTAAATTTTGGTACCCTGGTGCATGTCTCAAGCCAATAGTGACTATGAATGTGCATTGATCTTTGTGATTGACTGACCTAAGTGAAGGTGTTAGTTGACCAAGGTTGGTTTGTTACAAAATGATATCAGATCCCTATATTGTTATTTATGGAGTAAAGGTAGAATAAATATACGATCATTTAATCTTAAAAGGGTGGTTTGGGGGTCTTCGATATCACTTCTTCATGTCAATCCTCAAGAGACTATGCATTCTTAGTAGTTGTTCATCGATTTGGAACCTAATTTAACATTTTATTTATTTTATTTGATGTTATTTTACTATTGGTTATTGGTGTTGGGAAGAAAAAATTGAATAATTTGAGGAATTTTTATTTTCTTGGTGAAACAGGATAGTGATGTAGAGTCACCTAATTTATATTCATTGTCAGTATAAATCATGTGGATACCATGTGATAGTTCTATAAACCATTTAGTGGAACATGAATGGTTGGAACATAGTTTGTCATGACATGATGAAAACCCATGTATAGTGTGGATATTTTAAAATTTATTTTATTCTTACTCATTTTATAGTTTGAACAACTATTATTTTTTATTTAACTTGTTTAAACAAAACTAATTAAGTATTTTTATGTGTTGGTTATTTGTAATTGATTATTTTTGGTGACTTGAATTGAGTGATATTTTTTTTATTTTTTGGTTTGTTATTTTAGGATTTGTTGATGATTTTTTGAGATTTTTTTATTTTTAAAAGGATTTTATAAAAATTTTAAAGCCTAAAACCTTAACATTTGGGATAAATATGGAACGATTTTGGACTGTATGTTATGTTTTAAGGTTAGGGGTTGTTATAAAATTATTTTTGATAGTGATTTACTATAATAACATGAGATTTTGTGAAATTATTATTTTCATATAAATTTAATCCTTTTTATATCTTGTTCTACATGGAACACTGATTTTAGCTTGTGTTACAGACAACAGTGAGCTTAGCTTCGGTTGCATGAAACACTGAGTTTAAATGAAGTGTGTTATATTATTAAAATATAGTTATTTGATATTATACATCAATAAATCAAATTTTTTCATTAGAAGAAATTTTATATTTGATTTTGATATAAAAACATTGTAAAATTTTGAACATTTTCTTTTTAAAACCCCTCTTTCTCATCACATATATGGATAAATTTAAAATTAATAGATTTCCACTTTTGTAAATTGAATTGGGAAAAAATGGATTAAATATTTGTAACCATAATAATTTATACTATATAATAATTTTAAATTAATTTCATACAATAATTAATAGTGAATATTGTAAAAATTAAGTACCGCGGTTAAGGTAAAAATGGGTTTACGTGAGGTTAAACAAAAAAGTTACTGGTAAAACTGACCAATAAAATTTTCTAGAAAATATATTATTGACATATTTCTACATTTTTACCTCTATGTTTCTATAATATCCCACCATTTTTTTCAATAAACAATGTGTAGCACCCTATTATTTTCAAAAATACCAGGTTTGTCCTCTCCCCTCCTTATAAAGGGATAACCACATTCTCTATTCTTTACCCATACATACCCTTTGGTTCGATCAATAATTTCAAAATTAACTTCCCAACATTCATACCCTCATCCTAGAAGTATTATTTCTGTTATAAATCCATCCAATATGGTATTTTAGAGCAAGGAAATGAGGATACCCAAATAAGGCCTAACATTCATCAATGAGCGTTTTTTTCTATTTCATCCTCCACCCCCTTAAATAATTATTATATAATGATTATATAATAAAAATAATATAGTTAATATATTGAGGTTTTTTATTTTAATTTAATTACTTATAACCATATCCACATCCATAAAATGGGTTACAAAAATAATCATTAATGTGTATGGAGGATAACTGCCTCACAAATCGATGTAATTCATTTTCCCATTACAACCTCTCTTGATTGGAAATAATGAAGGATTTATTATTTATATATGATATCTATGATTTTATTATTATTATTAGGGAATTATTATGCCATACATACCTTTATTATAAGAATATATGGATAACATACATGAATATTACATCTTTTTGGATGAATATTCGGTACATTATAAAAATACATGCTCGTGGACCATAATAGTTTAGTGCCATTGGAATCTTGGGAAAAAATATTCTATCCAGGTGAAAGATATTGAACATCTCCCATAAATATCTCCAACATTATTTGTTCTACATAAAACCTTTTTCCATAACATAGGTAAAAACATAGGAAAATAGGTTTGCTCAGATGCTTGGTAAGGGTAAATAAAAGAAATGCGTAAGCATAACATGATCAAAGGATATAGAACATGAGCCTAAATTTTGAAGATCATAACATGATTATTAGTGATCATAATGAAATTTTTCAGTTAGATAATTAAGAACACAAGTCATGAAAGAAGAACATAGGAATAAGACATGGAATCATGGAAAACACATAAATATATAATATTATTTCTATAGTATCCAAGATATTTCTTCCAAAACTATTTTATTAATATGGTTTCACTTCCCATACCATCTTTTTAGTCATGGTTTACTCCCATTTCAATCTTATTTGAATGATTTCACTCTATATACCATCTTTGTAGTCATTGATCCATCCCATGGCCCTCTTAGTAGTCAAGGATCACTGCCAAGACCATTTTAATCTTTCTAATGAGATATAAATCATTCCCCAAATAATTGTAGGGATATTTATATCCCAACCATCTCTTAATGAAATCATATATACATGATTAAAAATTTCATAAACAATTATATTATAACCCATTCCATAAAATGGGTATCATAAACATGTAAACATATCATTACCTATGGAAAAAGATATAAGTTTCATAACACTTTCAACAAAAGAATAACTCATAAAATAAAATTGAATTTCATAAACATATAACATGTTAAAGAGAAATGATTTTCATAAATACCTTGACAAGAATCATAAACCATTCATAGAAATAATATCAATGGAACATTCATATCATTTCCAAGATGGGCATGTGTAACAAAAGTAGATGTCATCTTAGATGGAAAAAAAATTTAAAATATCATTGAAAAATGTTTCCTAAGTAAAATAGCCTTTTTACTTTAGAAAATAATTTTTTAGAACATAAAACCTTTGGAAAATAATTTTCCTAGAAAATACCATTTAAAATTATAAATAATACTTCAAATTATTTTGAAAAACTATTTCCTAGAAAACCTATAACAAATCATCTAAATATTTTTTTAAAAAAATTTTAATAAAAAGAGTCTTTAAAAATAAAAATAATTCTTGAAAATATTTTTAAAACATTTTAATTAAAAACATATGAACTTAGTATGAATTATTTTTGAAAATCATTTCATTTAAAATAATTTGAAAATATATAAATATTTTTTTTAAATGAAACTTGTATATGAATAAATATTTAAAATATTTCGAAAACCATATCTTTGAAAATACATAAAAATCATATAAATAAGGCTTGAAAACATTTTGAAAAAAATCCATGAAAACATATAAAATAAGAATGAAAAAAATTTTACTTTAAAATAACATTTAAAAGACCTTTTATTAAAAATTACTTGTTTAAATATGAAAAGTATTCTTCAAATAAATTAAGGAGGGTAAATCTATACATGTCATATAAGGAAAAATAACATTCCTTTCACATGGTCAAAAGGATAGAAAAATACATTGTTCCAAAAGATAAAATAATATTCCTTTGAAAAAAATGGTAAAAGACAAAAAGTGAAAAAATGTATTATAAATAATATAGGAGTATGGTAAAATATTTTAGGCAACCCTTTTTAGAAGACATGGGTTTGAATGAATATTTATTTCTATCATAAGAGAAGGTAAAGTCAGGATTCCTTAAAATCATGTTCTTAACTATATTATGTACTGAAGACTAGAAAACCTGTACCACTACATGAATATATCGTGAATATCTGGAGGAGAATAAAATTCATTAATTTTATGAGATATGGGTTTTTATATTTCATAAAAGGAAGCATAATCATAAAAAATATTCAAAAGAGATGAGACTGTTTCAATAAATTCTTGTCACATTGTAACTTATGATAATTATCTCAATGTAAAAAAATGAACAAAAATGAAGATTATAATATCAAGAAATGATGTATATTCATGATATATACTGAAAAATGTCATTATATACACCTCAAAACAATTTTTGGTGCATTACAAAACATGATTCTCAAAAATGGAAAAATGAGAAAAAACTATTTTACTAATTTGGAATATTTTGAAACATAAACCCCCTAAAATAAATTATATATAATAGTTATATAAATACCCATAAATTTAAATATAAGAATAATTTAATACATCCATGATTATTATATACAACACACAAAAGTAATGGGTGGTGAATAAAGCATGTGTCTCACAGAAATAATAAGTGAGACAGAATCCCCTTTACTTATATTTTGACTCTCGTCATACTAATTCAAAACACATGTATAATAAATATAAATTTATTATAATTATTTTACAGAAATATATTCATATATCTAAAACCATATATTTTTTTGATCCTGACCATATATTACCCTCTTGATAACAATCTTATGTTAAGGTTTCACTTCGGGTAATGTTTTATTTGATCCTTGCATGTGCATTAATTTGTTATATCATTGATCCCCATAATGATATAGTGTTTCAAGAATTTAAAAAATTATATAAATATCATTTATATTATGTGTATGTGTATTATTATAATATATATAAAATATAATTATTAAATGGAATACACCATTCAAGGAGATGGTAAGTCGTACGTGCGCGTGAACGTTGTTTCAGTTTTTATTATCATATTGAAAGAATGAATGAAAAAGTTATATGTTTTTATATGTATGTAATTTAATTACTATATCATTATAATGATATAAATTTCATTCAATTTCTCTAAACCCTTCCTTAATACATCCCGTGTAGTGTGTGAATGATTCACATCACTTTAAGGGGTTAAAGTCCACACTTCCTCAAAAGAAATTATTAAATTTACACCAAATGAAAATTAAAAATATACATGATGTAAAATTATTAAAGAAGATAAAATAAAAATTAAATATAATATATAAAATTTATAAAAAAACTTAAACATAATTTCCACGATGAGAGGCGGTAAATGAAAAATGAACAATCATCTTTTAGTGAGGTTGTAGTTCGGCGTACAAGTAAACAGTATGTTAGTTACCAATTAGATAGAGGTGTGTATTAGTGTAGGTTGAAATATTATCAGGAAAAATACTAGTATATTTAGGATAATTTTTTAAAAAATATTATGTAATAAATATAGTGGAGGAGATGGATAAGGAAAATAAATGAAATTATCATGAGAGAAGGTGTTACCTCTTAATCGGGGAACTCCTTTTGGTTTGTGCCAAAATGATTCATTAGAATACTTTATTCCAAAGTGGATGATTTTAGTATGAATTTAGGAACGTTATTAAGTTTACTGGGAATTTCTTGACCGAACCTATGTGGTTTTATAGGTTTTATGAAGAGAGAGAGGTGGTGGACGGTTATAGGGAATGGGGAGTGTCACTCTTATAAATATTTGAAGAGAGAATTTCAAACACTTTTTTCATGTTTTAAGTGGATCCAATAATGATATAAAAACGAAAAAGGTAGTATAGTGTCGAACTATAGTCATAAAAAAGATTTTGCACATTTTTATAAGTCATTTTGGGCCTTAAGGTTATTTTTTAGTCCCTTATTAAGTTCAATTTAACCTTAATCGATGTAATTAAATTTAATCACCTTCACTAATATTTATGGAAAAAAATTGGCCTTAATAGACATTTTAAATTATTATTATTCTAAATATTGAATAAATATAGAAAAAATATAATCACATAAGTGGTAGAAATTAATTAAGAATTAATCTCATACTCAGGTCGACAATGTGTGTTTTTAAAGTAAAAACATTCAAAAGATTACTATGTTTTTATATCCCATTTTAATTTGAAAATGATATTAATGACATAAATATCATTAATTGATAAAAATATTATCTAATAAATCTTATAAACCAATTTAATATATAATTTAACCTTATCAATAAATTGAATGAAAAATTCAATTTTGAACTAAAATTTTGTATTTTTATCTATTCATTAAATAAATAAAACCCTATTGAAAAGTACCAAAAACCATAATTAACTAATTTTTATGTTTTTATTTCAAATATGTAGTTTATTTTGACATATTAAGTCTATTAATGTTCCAAAATTTGTATTTAAAATGGATTCCCCATTAAAAGATGGTAAAACTACATTTATAAAAATTATATGTTTTTAAGCATAAAATTGGGTCAGTTCATTATTGTATGTCTAAAAAATCTATTAAATGAATATAAAAAATATTTTATTCAATATATACAATATATATTACATTAATATCACTTACTAATTGTTTTTAATTTAATTCACTATGGTAAAACAACTTTGTGACCATATAAATAATAATATTACCTTATTTATTCAATCAACATTCATATTCATTTATAATTAATTCATAACCGATGAATTCATTTTATATTCTGTAAAATATATATATTCATAAATTAGTTAATACTATTAATAACTTCTAATTTTACATATTGGTTATATTGTATTAAATTAAATAATCATCTTTTATTAATATATTATTGTTCGGTAATCCATGGTCTTGTGTGTTACACAAGCCATCGAGGAAAGTCATTGTTGCATATAATTAAAGTTAAACTAGGTGTTCTATGTAGAGAAAGATAAAGTTTATGTTTCATTTTGGGCACAATTAACTTTTTTTTCCTATAACACAATCCAATCATAGTGTTTTAATACAAAATAAACTATATTCGGTGTTGTGTTTAATGAAAAATATGAAAAATGATAAATTATTTCGAAGAAAATAATTCACAAAATCTCAGGGTGTTAAGTTGTACCCACCTTAAAAAGAATTTCATACATTAAATTTTTATGGGTTATCAACGGATTAATAATTGAATTTTTATTTCATAGAAACCCATATTGTAAATTTTTGCTAAAACTTCTTTTCAAAAATGGAAAGTTGGAACCATAAGGTTATCCCAAATTAATATATAAATAGGTTTCCACATAAGATAACAAATGGTGGGAGTGAATATTTGACATGTAGGAAATGTTCAAATATTTATATAGTGTTATTGGGGTTGTCAATCACAAATAATTGAATGATCAAATACAATTTGAGGCCAAAAAGTCAAAAATATTTGATGATTTAAAAGGCCGTCAGTTTAATAAAATCAGGGTATTATGACAACACATTTTATTTTTGATCCTTATCTTAACATTGGGTAATTATTTTATTGACCAAGAATATAGGGAAGTATACTTACATGATATATTTTTATAAAAAACATTTCATTCTTCGGTTGGGATTTTAACAATTTCTAATTCATCCATTAATTCATGAAATGAATGCCCAGAAATTATCTTTGATGCCCGACGCACTAAAATAAAATTTTATCAGATATTAAGGCCAATAAAATAATGAAATGTATAACTATTTATCTATAAGTATTCTCAAAAATCAATATGGTTAATAGATTAATCTCTAAACATAAAAAGTAACATTTTTGTTTCATCAAAAATAATTATAAACAAAAAATAGTTGTACATTAACTAGGACATCGCGTAGGCCAGTTGTAGGAGTGAAACTCTTATCGTCCTTTACTCATGGGTTCAAGACCCAAAACCTTACAAAACCTAATTGTTTGTCACCAAAACACATTATTTAATTTTCTAAAACCATAATAATGTAATTTCTAAAATAGATAATATGCACAACCTTAAAATAAGGTTAATCACTAAGTATCCTTTTATACAATGTTTTCAATACAATATTTGTGCATAAATTATTATTCTATAGTTTAACAAAAACTTTTCTTTAATGGTTAAACATATAACCCTTCTCAATGATGAAAAGACAAAAAATTATAAAGAGAGTCACATAATCATCTTATCATTGATTCCCCCATATATAAAAAATTATCTCTTCATTGTCACATTCCAAACATGTGAATACCCTAATCATATATTATCTTGAAACATGCTAATAACATGAAATACCATAAATAATTCTAGAAAAACTGAATTAATCCCTATTAAATATATTACTATATATATCCCATTAATTTAATAAGTTTTAAACTTCATCCATTATAGCATAAATTACTTTTTCACATGTCCTTAATTAGTTCGAAGGAAATCATTACCATCTAACTTACTTATTCATGTCCCACATATCTTTTATACAAACAAAATTATCATAACATAAGGAACAAATTATGTTTTATCATTCCCTTAAAAATGTGTTTCCAAGGACATAATATTTCCATTATATCACATTTATATTCTATCAGAACAATTCAATGTGTTCTTGTAAATCTGTAGAGAAAAACGTAAAGTGAAGAATCCTTATATATTTCAACTTTCATATAACATACATATTGAACAAAAATACATAAAAATTTTCTTAATAAAACTTCATCCATATGAAATTACATAGGCTACCACATCCTATTAATAATACCTCTATCCATTCACATTTCATATGTAGTCTCATCACCATTAGCATTATAACCATTACTTGCACCACCATAATGATCCTCTTAAGGAAAAAATTTCTTGGGAAATTGTGTTTCAAAATGATCTTTTATTACACACTTAAAACACTTAACCTTTGTTTATTCCTTATACAGGACAATATTTACATCTGTTTTATTAGTCAAAATCTTCAATTTCCCCTTTTATTCACTTATTTTGTTTCATTCTTTACCACATTGAAAACATCTTCTTGTTCCTCTAAGAAAATCTCTAATGTGATACCTTCAACTTTATTGAAACAATGGTGGCCAAATATTCTTTCATCTATGGTCTTAATTACTTGAGCTCGCAACTATCTCCTTCTTTATCTTCATTAGTGAGTCCAGGAGTTGGTTAAGGTACACCTTGTTAATCACATTTCATGAAAACATTTTAGGCATGATCATAATATCTTTCAATCCAGTGATCATCCCACATGAATTCTCCTCAAAAAATCATCCATCACATTCAATCGTAATCCAGTTTTTTCCAGTTCCCACTATTTTCTAAAACCATAAGCATAGTGTGTGCATTAATTGTCACAGCAGAAAACTAGATATTCATGAAAATAATTACTTATAGGATGTATAAATCATAAAAAATTACTTAATCTATGACACATAATTCTCATAATAGGTTATTCATAAGAAACTCATATCTAAAACCATCATTATGTTTCATGGAGATTATGCGAATTCCAAAAGAATATCCCTTGGGAATGTCAAACTAGGTGTGTATCAAGGACAACTTCTGTGTACCAGATTATCCTAAGTAAGGCCAGAAACATCTTTTTGGAATTATAACCCAACGGATCTTCTATTGCATATAAACATATTCTTTTATTATCCAAAAAGGGATGTACCTCCAAGAAACCAATCACTCTATCCTTTATTAAAATTTTACGTCATTTTCCTAAATGTTGACTCATCCTTATACTTATCCTTAGAGACGTCCCTAGACATATCCTTAGAAATATACCAATGTATCAAAATAACGTTTTCTCATGTTGTTTTCCAAAGGTTGACTAAAAACTCCCTTTTATACTAACAATAAAGACCCTCTATTTTCATACATTAACATTACCTAACTTTTAGAAAATACTTAAAACAATCTACAAACATATTCCCAAAGACTTTAGTATTTTAGCGTCTTTGGAAACACGAAAAAAAATATTCTCTCATGGAGAAAGATCTTCAACATATCCCATAGGTATCTATTCCTTTATTAATTTCACATAAAACCATTCTTTATAACCTGGTTAAAGGAAACATAAGAAAGGGGTGAGCTCAAATGCTTAGTAAGGATAAATAAAGGAAATGTATAAGCATAATATGAATAATGGTTAGGGAACATGAGAAAAAAATTAATACCATTCCATACATATTATAGGTCATAATAAAGATTTGTAATTCATATGATATAGTTCATTACAGAAAAAATATCATAAGTCATGAAAGCCTAACATAGAATAAGATCCATAATTGTAGAAAACACATAAAAATATAATATGATTTCTATAGTATCCATGACATTTTTAGTCATGGTTCACTCCCATGTATATATTAGTAGTCAAGGATCACTCACAAGACCATATTAGTCTATCTCATAAGATATAAATCATTACCTAATGCATTAGAGGGAGATATAGGGCCCATCCATTTCATAATGAAATCATACATACATGTGACACCATATAACAAATAATCATATCATAACTCATGCAATAAAATTGGTATCGTAAAATGTAAACATTTCATAACATAAGTAAAAATATATAGGATTCTTAAACCATTTATCAAAATATTAACCTATGAAAGAGAAATGGATTTCATAATTATATAACATGTGAAAGATAAATATGTTTCATAAAGGATGTTACATTACGCATAACCCATTTATAGAAAAAATATTAATGAACCATTAGATTGTTTCATAAAATGGAAAGAGTAACATCAACCGATTTCATCTTATAAGGAAAATAAACATGAAATATATTTAAAAAATGATTTTTAGGAAAATATATTTTCCTTGAAAAATAATTTTTAAAACATAAAACTATTAAAAAGTCATTTTATTATAAAATACCTAGAATACTTATAAATAATACTTGAAATCATTTTGAAAAAAAGTATTTTTAAGAACATATTAAATAATATTTAAAATATTTCAAAAACCATTTTCTCAGAAAACTCTTTTAAAACATATAAAGAAATATTTAAAATGTGCTGAAATCTTTTTAACTTGAAAAAATATAAAATAATATTGAAAATGTTTTCAAAAACATTTAATAGAAAATACATTGAAAAATTATTAAAAAATTATAAAAGGTTTTGAAATTTTTTTTACATTAAAACATATGAAAAAAGATAGAATCTTTTTTGGAAAACATTTCATTCAAATTTCTATGAAAACATATAAATAATTATTGAAAAAAATTTCAAAATAATTTTCTTTGAAAACATATAAAAGAATATTGAAAACATTTTGAAAATTATTTTACATCAAAATTACTTTTAAAGAACATTTTATTAAAAAAAATCCTTTTAAAAAGGAAAAGGATGCTTCAATGAAATGAAAACAGGTAAATCTGTACATGTCGTATGAGGTAAAAAGAACATTACATTTTCATGGTAAAAAGAATAGAGAAATGACCAGTTTGAAAAGAGATAAGAATATTTCTTTGAAAAAATTCTTAAAATAAAAGAATGGTAATTTTTTATTAATAATTATAGGATAGTTGTTCAATATTCTTGGATACCCTTTCTTGAAAACCTGGTTTTGAATGAACATAGATTTCCGACTGAAGATATATTAAAGTTGAGGTTACATAAAAACATTTTCTTAACTATATTATATTCCAAAGAGTATAAAAATGGTACCAATTAATGAATATATCTTTAATTACTAGAGTATAAGAAAATTCATAAAATTTATTAATATATATGTTATAATATTTCATCAATGGATGAATAGACCTGAACAGTCTTGAAAAGTGATGTTTATGTTTCAATAAACACTTGTCAGATGGTAAGTTGGGTTCATGATCTACATGTATGAAAATTAAGTTACATTAACATTAGAATATCATGAAAATATTTTATTCATGATATATCATCTAAAATGGAATTATACAAACCTGAAAACAAATTTAGGCACATAAAAAACATGAGTCTCAAAGAATGAAAATTGATACCAAACTATTTTACCATTTTGGTAACATTTTAAACATAAACCCTAGCAAATAAAAGTCAAATAATAAATATGTAAATACATAAAAATTAAAATATATGAAATAGTGAATATATCCTTGGTCAGAATACAAACCACACAAAAGTAATGGGTGGTATGTAATGCATGTATCTCACAAAAATTATAAGTGAGATGAAATCTCCTTACCATCTATCTTGACTCTCATCGTTATAATTCAATCAAGATGAATAATAAATGTCAATTTATTATAAAAATTTTAATGAACCATATTAATATATATAATTCCATATATTTTTTTATCAAGATATAATATTACCCTTTTCTTAACAATCCAATGTTATGGTTTCACTTCGGGTAATATTATCTTTGTTCTTCGCATGTTTATTAATTTTTTATATCAATAATCCTTATACTTATATCATTATTCTATAATTTAAATAATGATTTGTATATCATTAATATTATTTATATGTGAATTACTATATTCTATAGAATATAGAATTAGGAAATGTAATGCACCACTCATGGAGATGGAAAGCCATATGTAAGCATGAGCATTGTTCCCGTTCTTATTGTCATATTGAAAGAAATAAAGAGAATTTTATATGTGTATATATCTATATATTATCATTAAATTATAAATATATTGTTATATATATCATATAATTTCACTAAACCCATTCTTATTACAATCCATGTAGCGTGTAAATGAATCACATCGCTTTGAGGGAGCGGTAGTCCACACTTCCTCAAACGAAATTATCGTATTTACACCAAATGGAAAGTAAAATGATACATGCATTAAAAGGAATAAATAATCTTAAAACATAATAAACATAATATATGATATATATAAAAATATATTTCCATCATAATGTCCCACATGAGAGTTTCTAAATGAAAAATTAACGATCATTGTTTAGTTAGGCGGTAGTTCATCGTTCCCAAAAACAATATGTTCTTTACCCATTAGACGGAGGTGTATGTAAGTGTAGATAAAACCATTATCATAAAAACATCTTGGTATATCTAGGATCCTTTTTTGATATAAAATAATTTAATAAATAGAGGTTAGGTGTGGGGAAGTAAAATAAATGAAAGGATCCTGAGAGAAGACATTACCTCTTCATTAGGTAACTTCTTTTGGTTTATGACAACAGGATTCCTTGAAAGAATTTATGACCAAAGTGAGGCTTCAATGAGGAAGGTAGAGTATTTGGGAATTGTATTTTGTATATATTTTCCAAATGTAAGTGTTTTGTGAGGTGAGAATAAGAGGGAGGGATGGTGTCTTTTTATTGGGAAAGAGAAGTGACACTCTGGAAAATATTTGAAGTGTGAATTCCACTCACATTTTCCATGTTGAAAGTGGATCCAATAATGATATAAATTTAAACCAATAGCATATAGGTTATGAATATGTCCATAAAATGGATTTTTGAAATGTTTATTGGTTGTTTTGGCCTTTACGTTTATGGTTTAGTCCCTTATTATGCTTCATTTAACCTTAATTGATGTAAATACATTTAATCACTTTCACTAATATTTTTGGTCAAAAATGAAATCAAAATTATAAGATATTGTAAATTATTCTGATTCAAAATTTTTAATCCATTTTTCCAAATTATAAATACATAATTGGTAGAAAGTAATTTAAAATTATTCTTATAGTTTGGTTGAAAATGCGGGTTTTTATGTAAAAACATCAAAAACGTTTGTTATCTTTTTATATAAAATTTCAATGTCAGATAGATCTCAATGATCTAAATTTTTATAATTGATAAATATATTATCTAATAAAACTTTTAAATAAATATAAATTATTGATTAGCCTTGTAAATAAATTATATGATGAAGTAGTTTTGAACTAAAATTCTTTATTTTTTGCTATATTAAAAAATGAAACCTTACATAAAAATAGAAAAAAAAATATAATAATCTAATTTTTCTGTTTCTATTTAAAATATGAAGATTATATTGGAATATGATATCCATAGAAGTGCCATATTTTGGATTTAAAATGGGTTCTTCATTAAACGGTGGTAAAACAACAATTATAAAAAAATATATGATTTAAAGAATAAAATTGGGTTTTTTCTTCATCTTATGTCTGTAAAATATATTGAATGAATATAAATAATGTTTTATAAAATATAAGATATAATTATTACATAAATATTACTCACTAATTTAATTTAATTTAATTTAATTTCTTAAAGTAACATTGTTACTATAAAAATAAAAATATTACATTTTTTATTCAACCGACTTTCATATTATTTTATATTTAATTGTTAACCTATGAATTAATATTATATTTTTTAAACTATATATTTTCATAAATAATTTAATACTATTAAGATCCTCTAATTTAACATCAAGGTTATATATTATTATATTGAATAATAATAATTCAGTAATATATTATTTTTTGCTAAACCTCATTCTTGTGTGTTATTAAAACCATCGAGGAAAGTCATTATTTCTTATAACTCATGATAAAAATGGTTTTTTATTTATAACAATATAATTTTTAGGTTTCATGTAGTGCATGATTAACTTTGTGTTGCGTATAATGCAAGCCAAATATATTGCTTTAATATAAAATAAATTATCCTCAGTGATGTGTGAAATAAAAATTATCAAAAACGTTAAATGAATTGAAGAAAAATAATTCCTAAAATCATAGGGTGTTACATTCATACTCTGTATTTTTTAAGAATACAATAGTGTTGCTTGTGTTTACGAAAAACTACTACCTTACAAAGTGATCTGATTCGTTCACACTTTACATAGAAATTATTATGGTATGTTTTAGTAAAAATATGTGATATATATGAAATAAAAATGATTATCAATTGATAATATGCTATTTAACTATCTTTTATTCAATGCTATAAGAAAACAGAAACAACATTCAGGAAATGTTTGACTTACAGTCTCCGTGAACAGTGTATTTCATTTTTTATTACTAAATTTTATGGATTACTATAAATAAATATATAATGAATATATATGATATAGAAATCATGGTTATAATTCTTATTATGATGGAAAAATAATCAATGTTATTGGATCAAAAATGAAAAATCAAAACATATAGGAAAAACAATGCAGTTATTACATAAAATGGGACTTTAAATTGGGATTGATAATAAAAGGGTATTAAAAGGACATAAGTAAATAATATAAAGTATTATATAGGTACATTTATTTATTTAATATATTTATATTTAACATAGTTTTATTATGTGTGAGGTTCAAATCAGTACGATGGAATTCAAGACTTATGGGAAGGTATTTTCATCTCTATTTCTACTTCCATTAGACACATATATGGTTCACAAACTATTTATTTAATGTGATTAATATACCACTAATGAATTTATTTTATGATTCATATCCTTAAAAATATAGGTACATAAATTTTTATTTGTGGATACCACTTTTAAGGGGTTAACCATTTTTATGTTTCCATAGTGGTAAGGAATTTTCGTCCCAATTTTCATTCTTTGAAATGAATGTTTTGGTATACCCCTATATTCTTTTATAAGGTTTATACACTAAAACATTGACATTTAATATCATTAATCTACACATTTTCATGATTTTAGAAATTTCATTTATTCTTTTATGTATAGTATCCATGTTGGTGTAGTACCATTCTGGTGTTACTCCTTGACCAATGCATTTTCCATCTAGCGCTGAAGGTTCTATGTGAGAGATAACATCTTGTGACTTAATGAGGGCCCAACTCATTTGACTGAAAATTCATCGGTCCTTTTTCATTGTAATTATTCCATATTGGATCCAAATATTCTCTAATGAATGTAAATTTTATAAAATAATAAACAAACACAAAAAAGGTAACTCAAAAGAGTATCGACAAAGGAAGATGAGAGAATACTGATTGATTGATTTGAGATTTCAATGTTGGTCCAAATTTCACATATTGTGAGTACATGATATGAAATGGTTTGTAATGTGGGTAAAACAATTATCTTAGTTGATGAACCATTCATGTTGGGTTCCCCATTTTTTCACACCTTCTTTCATGTCAGATCCCATTGGGGTTGATTCGTTGAACTAAAAACCACTAATGGTTATCAAATCCATTATATGGAATTACATTCCAAAGGAAGGAAATAATTCCTCATTTTTTCAATGATTTTTAGGGATTCCCAATGTTTTAGAGTATGGGTGGTAACATTCAACTATCTATTTTCTATGAAATTTTTTTCCTGCTTTGGAACTCTCTTATAGACTTATTTAATATTCATGAATAATTTATAAACAATAATTTAAGGTTTTTCACCCTTCACATTTTAAATAAAAAATGATTACATACAATAGTAACCATTAGTATATATAAAATATTCTCTGTCAATGAAAAAAAATGTACGTATCTGAGGTTCTATATTGGAAGATACATATTTATTTCTTCAAGGAACTTTTTATTTGTTTTTATTAATTATTAATGAGTTATTTTAAATAATTAGGATTTAAAGCCTCATAATTGGGAACATCGGAATTTATTACCATCCATGGAGGCAGTTTTAGTTTTGATGTTCGAATCTAGCCCATGAGAATGGATTCCTAATTTATCCATTTGAAAGGAGGCATAAACCACATAGTTCGGTTCCACTTAATAGGACACTTAATACCTTTTAAAGTTATATGAAGAAGACAAATTCTTGTTTTTTAACATCATTCGATGATAAATTCTAGGAGGATGGTGCATAGAAAATGTTTTTGTGGAACTTATGAAAGAAATAAATTTTTGGTTTACCCTATGGGGATTATTTCCATATAGGAATGAATTATTCTTTCAAAAAATATGTTCCTACGATGTCCTCTATCACTAGTAGTGTAGGTCAGTGAGATTGAGATTACAAGGGAGAGAAAGGAATATGGCCTCTAGGAAAAATTATGAAATTACTCATAATATAAATCATTAAATGTGGTAGTGAATTTGGGATATTGGGTTTGAACCTCATTAAGTATTTATATATATCCCTTTATGAATATAATCAAATCCCACATAGTTCATCATGTTGAGACTTACACCTATGGGGGAGGAACAAGGTTATGTCATTGTTAATAACGACCTATAAACAATTTATTCGTATGTAATATGGATATTTTAGAGGATGGTAACATGGTTGGGGATTATACCTCATAGGAGACCCATGAGATATTTATGAGAATGGTAGTGTCTTGATCACCACTGATCTTCAAGCCCACATTATTCATGCTCAATGTGAGAAAAAAGAGATATTTAAATATCACTAAACCACATAATAATGTGTGTGAGGGACTTATACATGAATTATAATCCCATATAAAATATTTTTTCATATCCATTAGGGGATAACGGCAGAGATATGGAAGGAAGAAAAAATATGATATCTTAGAAGATAGGTTAAAAGATTACTCTATGAGGTATTAACATGGGAGATACTCACTCCTCATATGTTGGTTGATGAGGATGAGTCTATGGTCGGGAAGTTATAAAGAAAGGAATGGCTTATCCATTACCATATTCCTAAATATATCAAAACCCCGAGTCAATGATTATGTATCTATATAGATACTTCCAAATTTTATTTACATTTTTAGACGAATGTGAGTAATAAATGATGCAATATGAACCACTTATACCATCCCTATGGATAAGATCCTCATTATCATAGTAATGAGTGATTAGGATCATTTTATGAATCCTAGATATTGGATAGGTTAAATGAATAACATCAATTAGTAAGGGAATCTTTGATCCTGAGAGGGGCACACTAATGTATCTCATCATTAGGCTGGAAGAATTTGGTGTCTTTGGAGGAGGAATCAATGATAAAAGTTTTAGGTTTTGGTGATGGTCCTAGGGAAAAAATTTGATAGTTCATGGAGGGGCCCAAATGAATTTTGACGCTACATGCGTGGAGAACAATGAGGGGTAAAGGGTAAAATAACCTATCAATACCCAATTATACATATTTTTCTTCCTATATGGGATAATGGATTATAAAGGGTCCTTCCACAAATGAGATGCATTCATGAGTTTTTTCCTTCATTGAAGAAATTGGGGCGCCTTTGTGAATGACCTTAGAGGTCCCTTTTTTTCTTGAATGGTACCCCTTTATAGGCGGGGGATTTTAGCTGAGGATCCCTTTGAAGGGTATCCATTTCCATTATGGAATGTTGAAAGTTAATTACCAACTAAATTTAATGTCTCTCACTTGGCCTTCTTGGGTTTTTCCATCCTCTATCTCTATCATCTTTCCACTATCTGTGACATATTTCTAGTGAGAAAATTTGGTATTCTTACGAAACATGAAGAACCATTTTCCTAAAATTAATATATGGTGACATAGAATACCTATAACTTTATATAAAGAAATAAAAATGATTCTTTATCTTCAAATTATTTTCATTTTTGGGGTCGGTTATCTCACCACCTCACACTACAAGAAATTTTCATTAGTGGGGGCAGTCAGGTGAATGCATCACACCACCCATGATTTTTGTTTATAGTTGTGGTCAAGTGACATAATCACATGAAAAATGATTTTGGATTGAGGGGACATCTAGGTGACCACATCACACCACATAATTTTTTTTACAGGGGTGGTTGGGTCACCGACACACAATGCAAATGAAATTCGTTTTTTGGGGTATGATATTACCACCTCACACCTCAAATTATTCACATTTATTCAGATTAATTGAAAAGAGATAACCCCTCATAGTATGAGGTTATATGGAGGAATAAGAAGGATTCTTTGTGAATCTAAATTCTTTTAAAATTTTAACTTCATATATAATTTTGTGAATTTTATTCCAACTTTACCAAATTCATTATAGTTTTTTGTAATTATACATGAACATTTTAGGCCCAATAGTATCATATAGAACCCAAAAAATTGAAATAATTAAAGGTCCATATTAACAATATTAAATCTAAGGG
Organism: Viscum album; assembly: GCA_963277665.1. NCBI lineage: Eukaryota > Viridiplantae > Streptophyta > Magnoliopsida > Santalales > Viscaceae > Viscum > Viscum album. Next base: position 1,915,332,411 of record OY728152.1, read on the forward strand.
ATTTATTCATCCTATTTTTTACCGTGGGCATCATCATTGATCATTTAAAAGCAAGTTGGAAGCAGGACCTGACTTTGTATTGACTACCAGAAATTCAACTAGGTAAAAATTGTGAGAATATATAAATTTCGTATGAATTATGGGTGTTTTTATCATCTCTAGGGATCCCAATGGTTTTAAAATATTGATATAATATTGGGGTAATATCAAATAAGTATCTGAGGGGAAGATATTCCTGGGATAGGTTTTAGGTGAATGTATGTGAATTATGAGTATCTGGTTATGTTGTTTGGACTTAATAATTCACATATATTGTTTATGGATTTGATAAATCAAATCTTTAATAATTTAATATATTATTTCTTGGTTTTCTTGGTGAATGGTATCCTTTTTCATTTTAAATCAAAATGAGATAATACAAATAATGTGAGTTTCACCCTTAGGATATTCAAAGAACATCATTTGTATGGAAATCTATGAAAATGCCAGTTTTGGATGAGATAGGTTTTATTTATTGGCCTTGTGATTTATGAGAATGTTGTATTAGTGGTCCCTAAAATGATTCAGCCAATGATGACTTGGAGAAACCTAGAAATATGTTTTAGATTTGGTGTTTCTTTCGATTAGCTCGATATTATAGGCCCTTTTTTGAGACTAATCCATGAATGAATCTCCCATGATAGAGAAATCCCATATGGGTGTGAATTTTTTTAAGAGTGATTAGTGCTAAATATAATTGGAGGATTTAGAAGTGATATTAACATTATCTATAGTCTTGATTCTTCTTGAGTTAGGTTTTATGTTTACTGTGATGCCTCTAGCTTGAGTTTGCGATGTTTTATGATATTGGGGAGGCAAGTAGTTTCTTTTGGATCTCATTAGTTACATCCCTATAAGTATAAATATATAATTCATGTACTAGAGTTGGTAATAGTGGTTGATGATCTTAAGACATGGAAACACCAACTATTATAGGAATAGTTTATAGTGTGTTTAGACAATAAGATTTTGAAGTATATATTCACATAAAGGTATCTGAACATGAGAAAAATATTCTAGGTGGAGTACCTTAAGATATTTGATTTTATATTTCATACCATCCATGTAATGGAATCTTGGACATAGAGGATTCCAGCAAAAAACTACATGCTCATGAATTAAAGGAATCAGTGAATGAAGGGTTTTTGATGGGATTGTTTTGCACGATACACTTAAATAAAGGTATAGATGATGTTTTGGTTTTCCTAGCTTGTGATCAAGTTGGATAATTTATGGATGATCAAATTAAGCATGGAAAATATTATTATATAGAGTTTCATCAGTTTGTAATAACTCTTTTTCGTGGGGGATACATTATGTGAGTGGTCTTGGTTTCTTGAGGGAGTGTTATGCTTCCAATTTGGATTGTTATCCAAATGAAATTCTGTAACACCATGATTTTTTATAGACATTGTTTTCAAATTAAGTAATTTATGTCTTCAATTTCAATAAATCAGACATTAATTTCACATGAAATTGACTTCGCTAGTGCTACACGCAACACTGACATAGTTTGTGTTACATGCAACATTGAGTTTCTACGAACCATCATTTTATTGTTATAATTATTTAGATGAGGTATTTATAACCTAGAAATTAAACATAGTAATATGATTAGTGATAAATATATTTAAATTTTTATTTATTATTGTTTTATATAAGAAAAGCATATTGATAATGAAAAATATATTTTATGGTAAGGTTTTTATATGTTTAAAAATAATATTTTCTCAAATAAACTGCTTTTAATGTCCTTTTGTCAAAAAAAAATAAAACTAATTTTAGACATATTTATAAATTTAGTTTAAAAAAATTATTTTTTTAATTTTTTATGTAGAAATTATCATTGTGTGAATTTTTGGGATTTTTCTAGGAAACATTATTTTACATAAATAAGGAAAAATACTAAATTTAAATTCAAAACTATTTTTTGTATAATTTATTTTTGTAGTTAAATTATATTTTAAGTTTTTTTTCAAAGTATAATTAAATTAAATATACATATATTAATCCAATTTAGGTCATTGGAAGAAATTTAATATTCAAATTTGATATAAAAACCCAGAAAAACATTGATCATTTTTACTTTATAAACTCGTAGTGTCGTCCCATCATTGGGATTAATTGTAAATTAATTTCTACAACTTATATATTTGGAATATTGGGAAAATGGATTCCATATATATAATAAAATTGATTTATGATATCTAATAATTTCTACTTAGTTGTTGACCAAAAAATATTAGTGAATGCAGTAAAAAATAATTATAGTGATTAAGGTAAAATTAAGCTTATCTAGAGAATAAACTTTAAACATAAAAGCGTAAATGACCCTGAAAATTTTCTATAAACCATTTTATGGATATATTTTGGCCTTAAAACCTCCATTATTTAGTTTTTTGGATTTTTATGAATTTTGACAGGTAAAAACAAGGGTACACCTAACTTGTTTTCAAAAATTCCCAGTGTGTCATTTCCCTTCGCTATAAAAGGCCACCATCTATCTCCCATATTAACCCCTCTTGAACAAATTATTCTGGAAAAATATATAAACAATATAATTTCCAAAAACCATCCCTTACATTTTGAATCCTTCATTTTCTCATAAATCCTTCCAAGGAAGCCATTTGGTGCAAACCAAAATGATTCACCTGATTAAGAGGTAACACAGTCCCTCAAGCTTCTTTCTTTTATTTTATTTTTACACCCCTTAACTGTACTTATTACATTATTATACAAGAAAAATAAAATCATAAATATACTGATATATTTTTATGTTAATGGTTCGACCGACGCTCACACACACTTTTATCTAATTGGTAACAATCATTCCTTTTATGTATACAATGACCTACCGCCTAACGAAATAAAGCATGTTCATCTTTTTTACATTACCACCTTTCAAGGTTGGGAATTATGAGGGAAAATAAGTTTATAAATGATATATATAATAATTTTTATGTCTTTATATATAATTATTTTACAACACAGTTCTTGATACATGTCATTTTTTTTAAATAGGACTAATGTTTTTGATGAAGTGTGGACTACTGCCCCATCAAAGTGATGTGATTCATTCCCACCATACATGGAATGTACTACCGATGTGTTTAGTGAAATAATATAATATATATGAAATAATAATTCTACAATAGTTTTGATATATATATTTATATATATATATTTACATATATTTCATTTACTTTCTTGCATGTCGTCAACAAAACAGAAGTTGTGTCCATTCGTACGTTCGACATACCGTCTTCATGAACGGTGTGTTACATTTTCATACATCTATATTCTATAGAATATTATAATATACATATACTGAATATAAATAATATTTATATCATAGTTTAAACTTTTTAAATCATCATGTAAGTATATCCTTCCAAGATATAATAAATTAAGGTATATGCGAAAAAAAGAGAATATTACCTGAAGCATAACCTTAACATGAAATTGTTAACAACAGGGTAATATAAAGTCCTAATTAATCCATATATGGTTTTATATATAATAATATGGTTATTATATATGTGTATATAAATATGTATTTATTATATAGTATGTTTTTATGAGTACGACGTGATTCAATACCCAAGGTAAGGGAATTTCATCCCATTTTTTATATCTTTGAGATACATTCCATGTTCACTGCCCTTTTCATTTGCATGGTATGTATACTACACATAAATGTTTTATATGATTCATACTCTAAATTTTATGTTTATTTATATATCCATTCTGTGATAATTCGTTCACTAGGTTTAAACATCAAATGTTTACAAATCAATAAGATAGTATTGTCTCAATTTTCCTTCATTTGGGAACATGTTTTGATATGCACATTCATTTTTTTAGGTTTAATTGACATTATATATGAATAATATACTTATTTTCATGATATTTAAAGCTTAATATGATTTTATTTTCTTACATCAAGAGTATGATCCCATGTTACAATGTGGGAAGATTTTATTGAAATAATCTCATCGTTTATCCAGATTGTTTATCACTATGTTTCCATTGATGAAATATTATAATCCATATCCCAAGAACACTCATTAGTTTTATTATCCTCTATTTATTCAATATATCTCCATGTATAAGTACAATTTTCCCACTCTTTGGTACTTATAATAAATAGTAAATTTTAAAAAAAAACATATTGTAATTCTCTTTTTGGTCATTAATTTATTTTATTTAAAAGCCTATATTTTCAAAAAAATACATTAAAATATGTTTCCAGGATTCAATTATTATTCTTCATGGAAAAAGTTTTTTAAAATTATTTAAAGTATTATTTATAATTTTTCAAAAGATTTTCAAATAAAATGTTTTTCAAAATGTCTTATGATTTAACAATATTTTTTCAAATAAGAAAAAAAATTTGTAAGAAATATTTTTAAAATAATCTTAATATTTATTTCACATATAACATGACATTATTTTTTGTTAATCATTTATTTTTGGGAAAAAGAATAAATGATTCTATTCATATTATTTCTCGGAATGGTTTTTGTTTTCAATTAATGAATTTATGAAACCTATTTCTCTTTAAACGATTATATTCTTTTGTAACCTTCTTTTTTTCATGAGTTATAATTTTAATGAAATGATTATTATACCAATAAATTTTTCCACAAGATATGATATGATTATGTGTTTTTATACCCATTTCATCTAATGGGTTATTATATGGTTGTTTGTATCATTGTGACACATTTTTTTTATGATTTCATTTTGAGATGGGTGGGACCTATATCTACCTCCAATGCATTGGGTAAAAATTTCTATTTCATGAGATAGAATAAGATAATATTGGGAGTGAAATATGACTACTAAGATGGTCTTGGGAGTGAACCATAACAACCAAGATGATATGGGGAGTAAACTCATATTACTAAGATGATCATATGAGTTAACCATGACAACCATGTTGGTATGTGTAGTGAACCCATACTACCAAGATGGCATTAGCAGTGATTCCTTGACTACTAATGAAATAATTTTATATGCTTGTGTATCTACCACAATAACATGTGTTATTATTATGTTATTCTTTAATTTATTATGTTATTTACTTCCTTATGATTCATTTCTTATGAACTATCTTCCTTTATTCGATGATTCATGTTTATGATCTTATGATATGTAGTGTATGCACATATAATGTTATGATAATTTTATCAAACCTCTATTCTCATGTTTATGCTTACAAATTTCCCTTGATTATCTTTATTGGGCATCTGGTCTCACCCATTTTTCTGTTGCCTTTCCCCCACATTCGGAAGATATATATTATGATCGATTTTTCTAAGATTTGTGCTTGTCAAGAAGAAAATATTGGTATATCATGTAGCATACATATGTACCAATGTTTGTGTTTTCATATTTCCAAAGGATCTAGAATCATAAGTCTTTAGGAATTTGTTTATATAATGTTTTATGTATTCCGTAAAAGTTATGAGATGTTAATGTATAAAAATTTAGGGTCACTATTTTTTGTATCAGAGAAATGTTTTAATTAAAATTTGGAATCTAGGATGAGACTAACTTATTGAGAAACCTAAGGGTTTGTCTAAGGATAATACAAAGGATAAGGAAAAGTATAAGAAAATGTCCTGTAATTTTGGTAAACGATAACGAGAGTTATTTCCTAAAAATAAATCCCTATCAGGATACTATAAGTGCATCTGTCTCCAGAACAGATGTACCTAGGGGTAATAACTCGGACATGGTTTAATGGTCCTGACTCGACGTAACAAAGTACATGACAATGGGCCATGCAGCTGACCTAGTTTGAAACATCTGGGGGATATGCTTTTTGAATTCAAAAACTATTCACCAACAATCATAAATAATTTAAATAGAAGTTGGCTATTAATAACCTAGTATAATTATAAGGTGTCATACATTAACGATGGATTTATAATTTACACATCTTAAAAAATAAATTTCAGGAATTTGGGGTTCTTTATATGATAATTGTTTCTTACTCTATGCTTTTGGTTTTAGTCAATGGATAGAACCTAAAGGAACCGAATTAATGGTGATTATGATGGAAAATGAAATGATTTTCCTCAAGATCAATCAAATAATATGGCATAAGGGATGAAAAATCATGTTTTTATGGTCACATAAATTTCTTAATCTATGAATCATGGTGGACATTAAAATGATCAAAGTGGGGAACATCATTTTATTGAGTCCTTCATGAGGAAACGACCACTTTATTTTCTAGGGTCTTATGATCAACATGTTTCTTAATAATGGAACAATACTACTAAAAATACATTCTCAATTTTCTATTGTTCAAATAATGAGATAATTATTCTAGTTGTTTATCATTTATAAGGTGAAGAAGACTAGTGGTGGACCTTAATCAAGAATGCGTAGACACAATATGAAATTGAATCCGTGGACTCGGACAAGTTCAAGGAATTAATTTTCAATAAGTACTTTCTTGAATTATTAATACCAAGATTGAGAAAGAGTTCCTTGAGTTGATGCAAATGGTTGAGGAATCTGTTTGCACCTATGAGGCTAATTTTACAATAAATGCATCATAAGCATAAAAAATTATCATCTTGACCAAATGTATAGTTGATAGGTTGTTCACTATCTTAAATCTATGTCTCAGAAGGGAGTTGGCCATAAGATAATTTAGTTGCTAAAAATAGACAATTCATTGTGAAATCAATATTGAAATGGAGGTTGGAATCACGTATCAATCTCATTGTTTTGAAATGAAAATGAATATGTATTTTAAAGGAAAATCGAAAAACCATAAATAGATGAAAATGAGATTTCCATTATACTATAAGTGTAAAACAATTCATGGAGGAAATTGCAATAAGTGGTTTAATAAATGGTTTCTGTATAAAAGGTAATAAAATCAAGAATTTTATAATCAAAGTGATAGGAACATGTTAGTTAATAGTGATAATGGAGAAAAGGCGGTACAAAATCCACCTCCGATGATACTGTTCTACAAGTTTAAGGAGAAAGGTAATTATGCTAAACAGCGCACAAACCCAGGGGCTAGTGATTATGATCTACATCAGCAACCTCTTTTGCTAATGGATAAGGGGAAATCTTATGCAATATATATTTCTGATGTGGGTTGTAATAACAGTGTGGTGAAAGGTACACTAACCATCCACCCTATAACATCTAATGTCTTATTTGATTTTGGATATACCCCCTTTTTCTTATCTAATTTTATTTTCAATGGTGTTAATATTCCACAAAAAATAATTATATGTGGAATTATTAGTGCAACACTTTAATGTTATGATGATTGAATCACATGTCTATGATTCCCCTTTGGTTGATGTTTTTGGAAATGAGCTTCTTGAAAATATTTTTATTCTTCCTTTTGTTGAATTTAATATCATATTAGGAATGGATTCGATTTATCTACATAAATCCCACATCAATTGTCGAGGAAAGAAAGTTGTGTTTGATATTGAAACCCCTTCTATTATCATACATCAATGTGATGATAAGTATGAACTTCCTTTAGAGATTACATCCAGTGTATATGTATTAATTCCCATTCACAATGTCTATTTATATCAAATGGTTAGGAATAACATCGACATCGATGATATGAATATTGTTCATGAATTTTGGGATATCTTGGTGGAATAATTTTCTATCCATCCACAGAAACATGAAGTTGATTTCACCATATAAATCATACTTAATTCCTCACAAATTTAAATGACTCGTTATAGAAAGACTCCAATTTTGTTGCAGGAATTGAAGAAGTAACTCTAAGATAACCTTAAGGGATTCATTTATCCAAGTGTGTCACCTTGGGGTGCATGGGATATTTTTGTGAAAAAGGAAGATGGATCAATGTAATGTTGTATTGATTATCAGAAGTTGAACAAGATCAAAATCAAGAAAAAGTATCATATTCCACATATTAAATACTTTTTTGATCAAATGTGGGAATCTCAATACTTTTCCATGATTGACCTTTATTCTAGATATCAGAAATTGAGGGTCAAAATAGATGATATATCCAAGATTACATTCCGTAAAAGGTATGGACACTATGAATATATAGACACGAAATATTATATTACTAATTCACTAGATGTCATCATGTATTTAACTAATATAGTATTTAAAGGTCACCTCAACTAGTTTGTGGTAGTTTTTATAGATTATATTCTTATCTATTCAAAGATAAGGGTTTACCATGAAGATCACTTGAGAATTATACAAAAGACTCAGAGGAAGGGGAAACTATATGTAAATGTGTGAAATTTGGAGACAAAAGGTATCATTTTTAGGTCACATAATCTCAATAGATGGAATATCATTAGATCCATCGAAGGAGTATATTGAATGTTGATCTAGACCAACCACGGTGACTCAGATACGTAGATTTCTTGTTTTAGCTAGATATTATCGACAATTTGTGGATAATATCTTCCAACTACCTAATACTTTGACCAAGTTAACTCAATAAGGTGGCATTTTCCTCTATAAAAAATTACTTAAGGAAGATTTCTAGGAACAGAAGAGAAGATTATTTAGCGCACTTGTACTTACATTACCCTATAATGGAGAAGGTTTTGTAGTATTTTGTGGTGCATTAGAGAAGGTATTGGGATGTTTTTTTATGAATAATAACATAGTAATCACTTCTGTATCACGAAAGATGAAGATTCATGTGAAAAATTACCCAAATCACAATTCGGAGCTATCTACAGTAATTTTTCATTAAATAAATACATGCATTATCTTTATGGGAAAAATATGATATATATATATCAATCATAAATGTCTAAATTATATATTCACACAAAAGGAGTTTAACATGCTCTAGAGAAGATATTCAGAGTTGATAAAGGATTAAAACTACTTATTACATCACCACCTTAGAAAAGCGAACAAGGCGGACAATTCTTTGAGTTTATAGGATCATGCAAAATTATCCTTGATGATGATAATAAAAGATCCAATATTTCATTATTTTCAATGGATGGGTTTACAAATCCTGAAGGAAGGGGGAAATATTATCTTTATCAAATAAATTTTCAACTATATATCTATGTAAAGAATAAGGAGGCTCAAAAGGAAGATGTAGATCTGCGAAATAAAGTTATAAATACTCCTATGTTTAACCTTAATCAGGATAGAATGATAAGGTTTAGGAACTGTGTATGTGTTCCTTTCGCACCAGATTTGAATAAGGATCTATTAGAGGAAGATCATAGTTTTTCATTCTATATTTACCATAGAATTATTAATATGTATAGGTATTCGAAAAAATACTTTTGGTGGGATGTAATGAAGAAAGATAACATCGAGTTTTTGTCACGGTGCATGGTATGCTGGCAAGTTAAGGTTGAAAGAAAAAATTCTAATGGGAGGTTTCATCCATTACTCATACCAAAATAATAATGGGATAACATCACTATAAACTATTCCATTGAACTCCTCAAGACCTCTAAAGGGTTTAATTATATATGGGTGGTAGTTGTCCACCTTACAAAACCATCACACTTCATCGTTGAAGAGTAGACTTCTCTCTAGATCAGATTTCTAGGATACGAAATAAATAAGAGGTAAGGATTCCTAGAGTACCACACTACATTATATTGGATATGGATCCATTTTTTTCATAAATGTAGTATATAAGTCTTCAGAAAGTACATGATATGTAATTGAGTTTCAACACTTCTTATCATCCTCATATGGATGGTCAGTCTGAAAGAACAATTAAAAACCTAGAGGATCTATTGAGATATTGCTCTCAATATTTCAAAGGTGGTTGGGATCAACACCTTTTTCTAGTTGAGTTTTTTTTACTATAATATATTTCAATCAATGATTAATATTTCTACGTATAAATCCATTTATGAGATTAAATTTAGATCTACCATACACTAGTATGAATATAGAGAAAGAAATCTATTGTGACCTAAGATTTATGAAGGAATGGAATAGATGGTTATGACCATTCAGAAATATATAAAGTCAGATCAATGTGGGAAAATATTTAATACTGATAACCAATGGCGTGATCTAGAAGTTGAGGTTGGTGAGAAGGTGTTTTTATGCATCTCTCTTTGGAAGAATGTTATGAGATTCCAAAAGATAGGGTAACTAAGCCCTATGTATAACTGTCCATTTGAAATTCTTGATTGCATCAATATGGTATCCCATCACTTAGAACTTCCTACAAATCGTTCTCAATTACATAATGTGTTCCATGTATCTCTCATGAGGATGTACATACATGGCCCTTAACATGTACTAAACTTTTAGGTGATACCGCTAAAGTAGGATATTTCTTAGGAAGAACAACCAGTTTAAATTCTGTACCGATTAGAGAAATTTATAGAAAATTAAGCCACTAACCTGGTTTAATTTTTTTGGATAAATCACATATTAGTGGAAGATACACAGGAACATGATGATATGATGAAGTAGAATTATACTAATTTTTTACCCAAATGATAAATTTCACGGGTGAAATTCATTTTAACGGGGCAGCCTATTAAATGCTGAATTTTTTATGGAACTTTTTTTCTATAGATGTAACTGATCTCTTGAATTTCAATAATTCATGATTTCATTTCACAAGGAATCAACCTGTATTGCACTATATAAAACACTGACTTGGTGTAAAATACACACAACACAGTGTATCAATGGAACAAATTTTATTATTATAATTATTTAAATGATATTGTTATAACCTAAACATTAAACATAGTAATATAAAGAGTCGCAAATACTTTAAATATTGTTTATTTTGTTTTTATATAAATAGAACATATTGATTATGGAAAATAGATTTTTTTGTAATGTATTTATATGATTAAAAAAACTATTTTCTCAAATAAACAGTTTTAATGTCCTTCTATGTAAAATAATAATTTTAATTTTAGACACCTTACTAAATTTAATTTTATTTCATAAAATTAAATTTTGAGTTTATAATTCTGAAATAATCTTCAGGAGATGTTTTGGGATTTTTTTGAGAAATATCATTTTTGGATGAATAGTGAAAAATACTGATTTTTAATTAAAATATGCATTTTTTCTAATTTATTATATTGTTAAATTATAAATTAGTTTGTTTTTAAAGTATAATTAAATCAAATATAAATTATTTAATCCAATTTATATCATTTTAAACTATTTTTCATTGAAATTGGTTATAAAAACCAAGCAGACTTTTGATCCTTTTCACTTTAAAAACCTACACTGTTGTCCCATCTAAGGGATTATGTTTAAATTAATTTTTTCCAATTCTGTATTTTTAATTTGTAAAAATGGATTCCATATATTCTGTATTACTAATTTATAATTTCTGATAATTTCAACATAGTTAGGTCCAAAAATATTAGTGAAAGTAGTTAAAAATAATTATAGTGATTAAGGTAAAATTAAACTTAATAAAGGAATATACCTGAAACCTAAGGTCCAAAATGACCAAGAAACTTTCCCAACACCAATGTTATGGACATTATTAGGCTATAAAACATTAATTTTTAAGTTTTATTTGTTTTTTTACTTTTTTAGGTAAAAATGTGGTACATCGATGTTGTTTTAAAAAATTCCAAGTGTGTCCTTTCTCTTCCATATAAAATGCCACTACATCTCCCTATTATTTACACATATCAAACCATACATATTTGTCCAATATCTAACCAAACATATTCCCCAAAACCATATATTTCTCCCTGAATCCCCCCCTTTGGTCATAAATCTTTCCAAGGAAGCCCTTTGGGGCAAACCAAAAGGATTTACCCGATTAAGAGGTAACACCCTCCCTCAAGATTATTTGATTTATTTTCATTCTCCAACGCCTAAAATATACATATTACAGTCTTCTAAAAAACAATAGTATTGTGAATATACTGATATTTTTTACTCTAAGGATTCAACTTCTACTCACACACACTTCTATCTAATGGGTAATGAATGTACTGTTTATGTGTATGATAAACTACTACCTTGAGAAATGATGATTGTTAATTTTTACGTTACCACCTTTCATGGTTCATAATTATGATGGAAAATGTTTTTATATATGATAATTTTTATGTCTTTAATCTTTTGTAATTATTTTACAACACAGATCTTTATTCTTTCCATTTTATGTGAATATAAAAATTTCATTTGGCGAAGTATGGACTACCACCCACTCAAAGCGATGTGATTTGTTCAAACCTTACATTAAATATATTATGGATGAATTTAGTGGAATTATATATTATATATGAAATAGTCATTCTTTTATAATTATAATATATATATATATATCCTTTACATTGTTTCTTACATTACGTTTATAAAATGGATGTAGCATTCATTAAAACTTACAGCCTACCATCTCCATGAACGTTGTGTTCCATTTTCATAATTCTATATTCAATAGATTATTCTGATATAAAAATACTGAATATAGAAAATATTTATATCAAGTGTAATGTTCTATAAATCAGAATATAAGTATAAGTACCAATGATATAACAAATTAAGACACATGCAAAAAACACAAAGCAAATATTTCCTTAAGTGTAACCTTAACATGAATTGTTGAAAATAGTGGAATATAAAGTATTAAAAAAACCATATATAGTATTATATATAATAATATAGTTCTTTTATATATTTATAATAAACTTATATTTATTTTACAATAGGTTTTTATGAGTACGATGAGTGCCAAGACACAAGGTTAGGGAATTTCATCTCTCTTTTTATATCTGTGAGATACATGCCTTTTTCACCACTCTTTTCTTTGGAGTTGGGTATATACTCACCCAAAATGTATTATATGTATTATTATTATATTTATGGGTAATTACATATCCTTTCTATGATCTTTATTACATGGAGATTCTGTTTTAAAAGTTACCAAATTGGTAAGATAGTTTTTCTTGAATTTTCCTTCTTTGAAACAGAAGTTTTGTTATGCACCTACAATATTTTCCAAGGTACCTTTGACATGTTATATCATAAATATAATTATTATAATTATATATTATACTTTATGTAATTTAATTTTCTTAAATTGATACTAGGATCCCAAGTTACCATGTGGTGAAAATTTACTGAAACTATCTAATCATTTATCGGGATTGTTTATATTATGTTTCCATTGATGAAATATTATGACCCATATCTCTAGAACATTAATTAATTATATAATAGTTTTTTATTCAATATATATCCATGAATTATTACACTTTTACAATATTTTTTACTTATGATAAACAATAAAAAAAATTTATAAAAAAACTAACCATATTTCTTATTTCGGTCAGAAATCAGTTTTATTTCAAAAAAAACGTTTTAAAAATTGATTTCACAATGTTTTCAAGATTATATAATAATATTTCATGGAAAAATGTTTTAAATTATAATTTTAAGTCTTCTTTCTATGTTTTCAAATCATTTTCAAAGCAAATGGTTTTCAAAATGTCTTGTGTTTTATGGATCCTTTTAGAGATAATAAAGGATATTTCCCTCATGAAATTTTTTCAAAAGAACTTTAAAACTTATTTCCCAAATAAGGTGAAATTAAATGGTGTTAATAATACATTTATTCGGAAATAATTCAATGATTTCACTCATATTCATTCTCATAATGGGTTCTTCTTTGATGGCATGATGTTTGTGAAGCCCTTTTCTCTTTCACGTGTTATATTATTTTGATATATTGATTTTTCATGGGTGTTATTTTTTTTGATGAATTGATTTTGGAAGCTATATTTTTTTTCATATTTTATGATATTTTTACATATTTATGATTCCCATTTCATTTCAGGGGTTATTATATGATTATTTATTAAATTGTGTCACATATATGTATGATTTTATTATGAGATGGGTGGGACCTATATTTCCTTCCAATGAATTAGTTAATGATTTATATCTCATTTGATAGATTATTATTGTCTTGGGAGTGAACATTTACTACTAATATGGTCACGGGAGTGAACCATGACTACCGATGTGGAATGGGGAGTGAACTCACACTACTAAGATGGCCATGGGAGTGAACCATGACGACCAAGAAGGTATGGGGAGTGAACTCATGCTACCAAGATGGCCTTGGAAGTGATTCTTTGAATACTATGGAAATGATTTTATATGATTATATGTATGAAAAAATTACATCTATTGTTCTTATGTTATGATTTAATGGATTATATTATTTATTTCCTTCTGATTAATGTCTTATGAACTACCATGATTTATGACATGATTCATGTGTACGATCTAATTATATGACAGTTATAGTCTTCTAATGTTATGATCACATTGTTATACCCCTATTATAATTTTTATGATTATATTTCTCCCTTGATTACCTATAATGAGCATATGATCTCACACCATTTTCCATCCCCCAAGGTAATGAATATATGCATCATTTTTTTTTGAGTATAAGAAGGGTGATACACAATAAGAACCTAGTCGAAAAAAATGTTGTTCACATATGTACCAGTGTTCATTTTTCCAAGATTCCAAAGGAACTAGACTAATACAATCTTTGGGAATCAGTTTGTCTATTGTTTTACGTATTCTGAAAAAGTGAAATAATGTTAATGTTTTAAAATTGTGGGTCTCTATACATTGAGTCAGGAATTAATGGATAATGTACATAGATCAAATTTGTATGTTCACCTTGGTGATTCAAAGATATTTCATTCCCTGATACCTTATTACTGGTAGCTTAGAATTAAGTGATTTATTGTGTATTTTGTGTCTTTATTCCTTACATGTTTAAGATTTAAGGAAAAAAATCATAAGCATAATAGTTTTCGGTATCCTTAAACAATTATAGTATATAAATGGGATGATATATACATGTAATTTTTTATTAGTCTACCATAAACTCGACATCGTAAATATGTGATACAGGTGATTATTAATCCACTCGTAAAATCTATGTATTTTCTACCTATCAAGTATTCTATAAGGGTATAGGATATTCAGAACTTATATGTGTTAGATATTGTTAGACACTATAGTGTTCCATCATCTATCATTTTAGATAGGTACCCAATCTTCACATCCCGTTTTTTAGAGGGGATTACATGCACTAATGGGTTCTCAGTTGAACTTTATCAATACATATCTTCCCAATGTAGTAAAATAAACTAAATGGTCCATCCATCTTCTTAAAGACATGCTTCAAGAAAGAATTATGGACTTTAGTGTATCTTTCGAGAAATATCTTATCTTAGAGTAATTTTCAAATAATAAAAAATTATGCTTTGATTAGAAAGTATCCATTTAAGGCATTGTATGGGTATCCTTATAGATTGTATTATGTTTGGCTAGAGGTTTTAGAATAGTCCTTGGATGGATTGATTATAATCCACGAGAGGCTGGATATTGGGAAATTTACTAGGAAATGGTTAATGAATGTTTAATTCCACAATAAATCAAATGTCAATCAGAGTCATCCTATTTGTGATTTTAAGGTAGGTGATTAGGATTTCCATAGTGTTTTATGTCAGTTGGTACATCTATGATTGGGAAGGTTGAGTAAGTTAGAACCTAATTATGTCATCCCATTTGAGATTGTGAAGAAACTCCGGAAAGTGGATTATTGAAATTACTTACTGCCTAATTTTAGTTCTATATATTATTTTTTACATGGTTTCTAATTGAAATAGTACCAAATATATTATTACCATATTATTATGTGTGAGGATGTTAAGATTGAACTTGATACCTTAGTGAATGAAATGCCTACTCAAATAGTAGACTTATAGGATACGGGGATACATGAAAATATTATCTCGTAGTTTGAATGAGATGAAAGTTTAGTATAAAAAACATGAGACATGGGATCATGATGCCTTGATGATACCAGAAAGTCTTTATCTTTTCTTTGATTTATAATCCTAGGCCTTTCTAAGGATATAAATATTTTATGGTGGTATGAATTATCACACCTTGGTATATTTAATCTGGTATAAAACCTCTTCTTATTTACAATTTTTTATTTTGATGAGTTAGAGGTGTAATATCGATAAAAAGTGGGTTTTTTCCTATCGTGTCAAAATGGGAAGGTCCATAGCCATGGTGGTGGTCATGGTGTAGCATGGATCTTCATATGTGAAATGGGATAAGCCATCACAACTGGTGTAGGTCACAGTCCTGGGGGTCTCCTTTTTATGGTCTCCATGTGAACTAAAACCGATAAACCTTACAATAGGTTTGGTGTATGACATGGCTAGATCAGAACCGCTTAGGTTTTGGAGCCAGGGTGTGGCTTGTCCATGTTATAATTCTCCAGGGAAAGGCCACTCTACTATGGTGGTTATCACTAGGGTGTGGTGATGTTGGTTTCTTAATTTTAAAATACCCCTTTGTCACCTGTTATTAGAGGGCACACCATCTATGCATGACCATGAGAGAGGTATTTATTGTCCTTAGTGACTCAGTTTCCCTCTATTAAATAGATAGTTATTCCCTATTTGGAATTGATTCCATATTGAGTATCTTCCAGGAAGGGGTTTTGGGAATTCAACCTCGAATAAGTAGTAACTAAGATTATATCCTTCGATTTTATCTTTTTAGATATGGGATCATGAGGACCAATGTTTTTTACACCATATAATTAGAAGTAAACATTGTTTTCATTAGTCTTGATGTAGTTTTCTCGGTCCCATGGACTATCCCTTTTAATATATTATGTTATTACTTTTTCCTCAGTTTTTTATTGATTAAATTGATTATTTGACATCTATGAATGTTGAATTTTTCTTTTGTTGGATATAAAATTGTTTTAAAAAGGGACATTCATTGGAATGTAATTTTTTAATTTATATATGGATTTAATGGAATGTATCCTAGATGAATTGAAAGAGAATTTGTTTTTCAAGCATAAAAGTTGTATGGAACTCTATAAAAAATGTTTTAGGAAAATAAAGTCTTGAAAATGATACATATTCATATTATAGAATTTTTATGAAATGGGATGTGGGTTTCTTGAATATAATGATGCTATATTAAAACACTGAGAATACCCTAGGGTACAAGGTAAAACTAGGCATATGTGATCCTTTGTGGATTTAGATTTCACTAAGGGTGGTTACCAAGGGTATCTGTTCCATTAGAATGAGACTCCTAGACTATAGGTTTCACTTATAACAACTATTGTTTCCTTGTTTTTCTTAGTTTTGTACATGCTTCTGTTATAATTGAAGCTTGTGTTCTTGGATTATATATTTCATTCTTGTTTGTTTGATATACCCATTTTTCCAATTGATGAGGAAAATGATCCTTGAACAATATTATGTCATCTTATTTTGTCTTATAGATAAATTTTATGTATTATTTAATTATTTGTTCGAATATGGAATGTTTTTTAAAAGAAAGATAAATGATTATTTTATTTGGAAAATGATTTATTTTAAAATGAATTGGAATATATTTTATAAAATAGCTAATTTTTACTTTTGGGTAGAGATTTTATAGATTCTATGTTTGTATCCTATGGAGATTTAATGCTCATATACTACCTTTTCCATTGGGAATTTGTACCCATGGTAATACATGATATAGGTAAAGAGAAGAGTACCATGTAGAGGATGAATCTATGGGAATATGATTCTTCTAATGGTTTGGGATAGTGGTGATATATTTTCTTGTTATCTAGTTGTTATATGTAAACTTTACGGTTTCATTGTTTTTGATGTATGAGATATCTTGAATTGTTTTGGGACACACTAATTTTTAATATCATATCATATGTTTGTTAATGGTGAAATCAGTCCCATTCTCTTTATATGATACCCTGGTGATTTTTTCAAGCCCATGATGATCTAGAATATATATCAAAACATATAGTGGAATAATTTAGGTGATATTATTAGTTGACCCAAGTCAATATAATACACAGTGGTTTTATTTATAGAGGATTAGGTTAGTGAGAGATAGTAGTAAAAATAAATTATTATGATGGATTGATCACGGTGTATCTTGGGATATATGTTTTAGTTTCATGAACCAAGGATGGGGCTCCTGGTAGTTCCTATATAACCGTGTGTGTGATTCATCATTCTCTTTTATCCTAGTTGAAACATGTTTATGATCCTCAACCCATAATCCTTGGGTTTTATCTTGGGTTATATTTTTTCTTTATAGAATTCAAAATATGGTTTGGGATTTCTGGTTGTATCTTGATGGTGATGTCTAGTTTTGGATTATTTTGGAGGTGTAGTTTTTTAAAGTAACTCATTGTTTTGAGATGTTACTCTTAAATTCATCCTTTCTAGATGAATTATAAATTATAGGGAGAACTCGGTCAATTGATCTTAGTCTCTAGTTAGTTCCCTTTTATAGGAAAATTTTTTGTCCTTCCCTATGCTTGGAGATATGAGTTCTGGGGAGTAGGCCTCTTTTCAACTGACTGTGACATTTTTTTTTCGTAATGATTAGTTTCACAATGTAAGATAACTGAATCCCTGAATAAACATTCTAATAATTATTTCATGATTCTTGTTGCTTATTTTGAAAATCAACTAATCATTGGTTTGATGTCATTCAAAAATGATCAGAAAACACTAATACATATGACTCCATTGAAATGTTTAAGGATAATTTCTACAATCACCCCATCACCAGTAAATTTTGGTTGAAAACTTTGGGTTCAAACCAAGTGTCATTCTATAGGTGATTAGTGAAACAAAATTAATTTGGGAGGTCCATTGATGACCTAGAACGAGTGATGTTTTTCCATGAAATTATCATTATCACTGATTAAATATTTTAATTGATGATCATGTAATCTTGTTATGTATTTATTTGATTTAAAACCTCATAATTTGGATGATATAGGTTTGTCGATGTTGTGTTCTACTAGGAATTTAGGTTATGGAGATCCTTGGGAATAATAATTTCTAGTTACAGACCTCATCATTCTAGAAGAGGATGGTTAGAAATCAAAATCATATGTTTACATTTTTAACCTAAATGTTTATGGTTTTGGGCTATCTGGACCATGATTCAAAATAATGTTGACCATTATCAGGTTCTTTAGTAGAGATTGTGGGACGATCTAAATTATTTGATGAATTAGAACTCATAGATTGAGATAAATAGATAGAGATTCATGGCCTTGTTTTATAAATGGTTATAGGTGTTGAGAACTTTGTGGTGCTAAAAGATATATTGTTTGAAGAATTGTGACACTCATCACGTCACTGGTATGTTTTTATCAGGAATTTTTTTTATTTATAATTAACATGATTTGAGGGTAAATATATTTATTTTTTGGAAGAACTATATTGGGTAAAAAAATTAGTGAACAATTAGTATTTTCTGTGTGCCTCACCATATAAGAGGGGTTAGGGGTTTCTAGTTCAATTTTTCATAGTATTCACAGGGGTTTTTAAGTAATGAGATCTCTTTTATGAAATTGCGAGTCTTTTTCTGTGAACTTTTATTGACCCATGTGATTAGTTAGAAATTTTGAAAAACATGCGTCCAAATTGTGTAGTCTACCCATATTTCATTAAAATGTGGAAAAAAAGACAATTTCCTCTCTAAATTGCTAACTCTCTTTATCCATTATCCCTCCCAGTCATGTGTTAATCCCTCCTTAGTTTTCAATATCTATTATCCCTTCCTACCATGGTGGACTTCCTTATATATTAACGTATTACTCTATGGTGTATCATGGATTATTGTTTTTTCTCACCTCTTTTCACCCACTTCCTCTTATTATTACTTTCCTTTGGATATTGGATTCCTATTTTACCATGTGGGATAAAACAAGGCTTATGGTATGATTTTTATGGAAATTTCTTGGTCAACTAGGTTTTCGACGATCCCTTCTACCATATTCTTATTACAGTCAAAGAAGGCAATGATTTTGGACTCGATTTTGATATAGGTGACCATACTTAATGGGACTTCCCCATAACATACCATATGTTCATGGGTTTATATTAGTTTAAAAAGGCTAATTATGATTAATTTATTGTTATGGAATGTTTTTTGATCGTTTTATGTAGTTATTTGATTATTTCAGTTTCAAAGGTGTTTTAGTGGTTTTTTATTTGAAATTATTTTCCCCTTAATGGAGTTTGATGAAATGTTTCATCCAAAGTGTTGAATCCAATATGATTTCATGATGTTTTTTTTCAAATGGGTTTTACTAAAATATTTATTATATGCTCAAATGTGTTCGCTAAATTTTCTCAATAGATTTTTACTCCAAAGTTATTTTAAATGGAGATTTTTAAAGGTGTTTATCCTTTAATTATAGTTTATGGATTATGGGTATGATTTTGAATGTTATTTTATTTATATTTATATTTGTGTAAGTATTGGTGCCTATTTGCACAAGTTTGAGCTTAAATATTTGACAAAGTGGTGGGGTAATTCCGTAGATTTAGGCATAATTCCATCTAAGGGCCATTTATAGTGTCACCTCAAGAGGACCAGGTTTTATTACTTAATTAAGATCTCATAATCTGGGTAGTGTTTCTTGAGTGATTCCTAGTGCCTATGTAACCTATAGGCTAGATATCCCACATATTTCATCTTTTATGTTTTTAATGACGCATGGATAATCCTTGGTTGAGGTGTGACGTCACTTTTTACTATTTATTTGGATTGATGTTATTCATAAAATGGCTCATTTTAGTTATTTATTGATGATTTATATGGTTGATTTTTTTGGAACCTATATTATTTTAATGAAAAACAAAGTATTTGTAAAAAATGTTTTAAAATAAAAAAAGGTTTTAAATTTTAGTTTTTAAACCGGTAATAATGATTTTATAAGTTATGTTTTTCATAAAGATTCATGGGGGTATAATTTTAGGACTTTACTTCAACATTTTATATTCAAATGGGTGTATTCATACATCTTTTGTAGTATATAGGTATATTAAATAGTTTCCCATGTTTGGTGAATCATCTAGAGAATTATCATCCTTCCTGGGTATGATTCTATAATAACCAACTATCAATATGACGTTGGGATCATGTGGATTATTTGAGAACCTCGGTGGTTTGTAGATACATTGGTATAAATATATTTGACCTTGGTGATGTTTGTGTTTAGTTTTTTGGATACCTTTATGGCATTTTCATTACCCATCATATGGTTATTATATGTTTTTGTTTACTCATGTCGTTCCTTGTACTCTTATTTCTATTCTTTAAATTTTTATACTAATTTGTTCTTTTATAGTTTTCCAATATCTACATGGGTCATGATATAATTTTGGGAGGAATATATAATTGTTTTTTTTATTCTAAGGATCACACCATTTACAAATGGTAAAATGTTGATACCTTTTTGCTTGTTGATGGCCCATATTGATCGGGAATGTGCATAATTTCCAATGAAAGGTTTAATCAAGTGATTTGGGTTGTTGGATAGGGTTACTATGATACAAAATGGAATGCAGGACTATCCCATGTTAGATATAGTGGATAATGAAGCACTTCTTAAAAGGTAAGTGTGGATACCTTATCTATCATGATTAATTTTCCATGGGAGGCTTCACTAATAACCTATGAAAAAAACTATTAGGGAGAGGCCCAAAGCGAACAATATAATAGTGTCACTGGTCTATTACAATTGGTATCAGATCCAGGGCCTATCCAGTTTGATAATGAGAAAATTTGACCCTTATTAGGTGGGGAATCCCGTATAAAGATCCCAGATCAGAGATGGTGAAGTAGGAAGAACTCTTATATGGGAAGTTTTGAATACCTCATCCATCATTTAGAGTATTCTAGGGAATTTCTAGACATTATACTATGAAAAAAATTGTGAGGGAGATACCCGAAGAATAAAAAATCACATTGTGTATGGTCTTTTACTTAATCGATACTAAACTATTATATTTCATTAAAACACTAAAAAATTGAAAACATTTTGATGAAAAGTTTTAGGTTGATTTTGAAGTGTTATGAAGACATAAAGACCATTTTAGTAAAGTATAACATATATTATTATGAAAAAAAATTGTATGATTTCACTACCAATTTATGATTTCATATACAACATGTTTGAAAGGTTTCCCAACACCTGTAATTTACATTATTTTCCATTACCAAGAGATGGGAAAATTATGATGTGATAAAGAAAAGATAACCAAAAAACTATATAAAATTGTGTTTTACACAAATTTAGAAGTATAAATGACTCTTATTGATTATTTATAGACAAGAATAATAAAATGTAGAAATTAATATAGAATTTTTTCAAGTCCATTCTGGTAGGAAAATGTAAAATTTTTGTTTGCATGAGTTAGATCATTCAAATGTGGATGAACGTAGATTAAATATTTAACATTTTAAGTTGGTTAAATATCCACATCCCCACACTCCACTTTTAAAAATGGAATAATTTTATACAAGACTGTATATATTATAAAAGATCAAATTGTTAAATTTCATTTTGGTTTAGTTTTTTCTTAAACATGAAATTACATCATTATTTTAATACATCATCATGGAGGTTTAAGTTATTTATAGAAATATGGTAAATATAATAGATGTAAAATAAATATGGGTAGGTATAGAAGCATCATTTTGTATTCATTTGTTTGGTATTGGGTATCTTCTGTTTTCGGGGCTGGCATATAGTGGATACTGGTGTACTCATTGGGTACTCTATAGCATTATACTAGGGACTCGAGAGAAATGTAATATGATTTTTAATATGATCGTAAATTAGTAATTTATACTTAAAATTAATCCTCTTAATCTTCATTAAATTATGAATTACCTTATTTCAATCCCTGTAGTATCCTTTGGATCTCTCCCCTTTACCTCTCATCATCTTCTTATGTTCCCAACATTGTTATTCTTCCATATTCATCTTTGTGTTACTGTAGGGTTGATAATTTAGTGAATCTAAGGATACAAAACATCATATTCATAGTTTTTCATTATTCTTAATGAAATGGAGTGTATAATTAAATCCCCATATTCATTTAGGATTTTTAATTAGAATTATATTATTATCATTATTTTTTCATGTAGTAGTATGATCTTGTATTTGATGGTCTAGAGATTGGTAAGTCTTTTATAGTCATGATTTTCTGTATTTTTGATGTAGATACACAAAGACAAAATTTATTCCAACCTATATTTCATTGTTTTGTTGAGTAGTAAAAGATTCTCTTCTTGTGGATTTTGATTTAGGCTTTATAAAATCATTTAGTATGTAACACCTTATTTTCTACTATATTTTCAATGTGGTAATAATGATAGTGGGATGTCATAGAGTTATTAATAACCAATAAAACATTCTCTCCAAGAAAAACATTCTAAAAATGTGTTTCCTTTAAAAAAAATTATAATGTCTTTTCTTCCATAATTTATTGAGTAGTACATCGTGAATATGATGTGAAATATTTATTTAAATTTTTTTATTCTAGTTATTGAAATATATTCCATGGATACCTACTTCCTTGATTCATATTATTCTTTATATGCATATTTAATTATCCATATGATAGTTCTGGCTATGAAATTTATGACTGAGACTTGCATATATGTTTATTGATTTTTATGCATTGTTTTTATATCTCAATATAAGATATGGTATATATTAATCATTAGTATCATTGGATATTACTTATGAATTTATATAGGTCTCTGAACATGGTGGTTATAGATTGATATGTGCATACGATATACATAAATGGATATATATATATATATATATATTTGTATGTGTGTGTTTCTAGAATATTCTTTATAATGATATAGGATTCCTATGTGGGGATGGATTGATATGGTTGTGTGTGTGCCCATGTGCGAGTGTGTGTGTGTGACAATACATGGTTATTTCCCACCTATAGAGGATGTCCAAACCTCACCAACTTGGACTTCAAGCATGGATCAATGTAGGTTTAATTTATCTCTATTATAAGAATGAATAATTTTATCAATTCTAAACATTATTGGAAATATATTAACTATTTATTTATATGTCTTACTACTTCTCAGTGATATGTTAATAATTTTTTCACTTGATGTTATGTTAGATAGGTTGGGGACTAGTGCTCACCTCCTACTAGGTAACATGTACTCGCACACAACATGTGTTCCACTGGATTGTGTATTACCATAGTTTTATATGATATAGGTAAAGGTAAGAAACCCATTCATGATTGAATATTGATATAGAAGTAAGGATTCTAATTTTCCTGAACAAGATTGTGGTCTTCTTATAGGGAGATGATCTTGGGTTATATTTGTTTCTCCAATTGATGTATAGTCTTGGGATTTCTTACACACATGACAGGTACAGGTTTCCCTTTTATTTTTTATCATGTATATAGTGTGGAATACATTTTCTAGTTTATCATACTAGTTGGACTACATATTTTATGTCCTTGGCCTTCATGGGGTTTGTATTAATATAGAGTGATGTTTAGGTTTTTCTATAGTTTATATAGTTACTCTCCATCAAATAGGTTCTTTCTATTGGTATATGAGTTTTTATTTTTCTTTCATCAAACTTATGAAAATATATTATCAATTTTAGAGTATGATCTATTTATGGGTTAGTCGGTAACCAAATTGGTAAAAATTTAAACAAATATACACTTAATTATCCCTTAATGTCTAAACCTGATTCAAGTGATCAGGGGTAATTCCTAAGATTGTATGGTAGTTCAGTTTGGGTTTAGGAGTTATACATACTAGGTCATTTCAAAGTGGCGTGAGAGTGTTATCTCTGTTATTTTGATTGAGAGTACATAGAATATAATATTTTCAGAAGGAATGTGAAATGGTGACATGACACAGAAATTAAATGACCTAGATACATGATTTAATAAATTAATTAGTTTAGGGTTAAAGGTGCATTACATGAAAACATAATAAATGACATGATTATTATATTTTATAAAAAAACTAAACATATATTAACAAAAATATAATTTTAGTTGATTAAATTATTATATATATGTGTGTAAGAATACATTATTTGATTCATGGTTATTTTAATTTTAAGAATAATTTTAATTGACATAAATCTTTAAAATATAATTCATGTATACTAATGAATGAATTATTTAATTATAAACATTTTTTGTGACATGATTAAACGACACACTAATCCTTTAAATAAATATTCTAGGTTTGGGTATCAAAATATTGATATTAATATTAAAAAATCCAACATGACATGAAATTAATTTTCTCCTATAATTTTTATTCTTAAGGAAGTAATCTATAAATATTTAATACCATAATAATTATCGTGTATGCTTGAGTTTTCAATGTTAGTATGGGTTTGAATGTCCTCTCTTTGACTAATAACTTTTGAGTTACACACATCATGAGAAGAGCATTATGAGTAGACACTATTGGATGAAATGTCATATTTCATTATTGTGTTTGATTGATTACTATACTATTAATATCATTTAAAGGGTTATATTAATTGAAACTAAATAATAAATAAATAGAATATTCATACCAATTTTATTAGTAATTCCTAAATTATTATGAAACATTATGTGATTTTTTTCTTATTCTTGTTAATTTTATATTTATTCATATGTTAGTGAAACTTTGTTTAAAAAAACTATTTTTTTAATGTTTTTAAAATCATGGTAAATTGACTAAATTTGGGAGGGGATTTTGTTTTATACTAATTATCATTATGTTGTTCCAAAATTTTATGGATTTTTTCTTGGAAGGATAAATAGATTTGATTACCCACATCATTGTAGAATAAACCACCCATTTAACCACCTATATCCATGAAGGAAAGGATTAATGAGTGTGTTTACCCCTAGTAATATAGTTTATTCATAGGTTATATAGGGGAGTTCTCATAATTTTTTTCTATATTGCGAGGAGTACCTTAATGGGAACATGCTTTTACTGATATTATATAGTATTTAAAAATTTACAATACTAAACAATTTCAAACTAATATCTCATTTTAAGAGGTAGGGTAATGGGTTGAATACATTCATCATATCTTTAATATCATTATAGTGATTGAGAAACACAAGGTGAGATTTGTGAACATCAAGATCCATGGGTCCCCTTATAGATGGTTCTATGTGATGATTAATGAATAAATATACTAATTATTGGAATTTAAGGTATTTCAGGTGCCCTTATTTAATAAATTATATCCAGATAACAATTTTAATCAAATACCAAGAGTTCAGGTCACTCAACATGGTGATAATCATAGTGATGAATTATATTTCCAAATTTACTGACTTGTTATATTTCTCACCATAACTGAGTGGGTAAGAGGATTTAAAATCCATAAACATTACAATGGTTTTGAAATAATCATTATAGATTCAAGTAATGATATTCAAAATCTTTATTTTATAATGTATGATAATGAAAATAGTGTTTACTAAGACAGGTTCAATGGGAAATCATGGATCTAGTGGCTTAATATATATTTGGATAACATGTGGAGGATCATATAGTAAACAAAATAAAAATAAGGAAGATCTAATATAAGATTTATCTATATGGGGTATTCATGGTTGGAGTATTTTTATTCCTATTATAGGAGATATTTCATAAATATATTATATATTTTTTGTTATATCATATGACATAATATAATCATATCATAAAGCTTGATATTTTATATCATTCTCACACCTTCACTAGTCATATTATGTGACATATGTAAGTCAAAAGGATTACTGAATCATATCACATGTTTCATAACACTCTATGATCCATTAGATAAACGAATGATAAGTATTATAATTTGTATGATAATATACATGGTTGTTCATTTACTATTAATATTTCATAAGATGAAACAATGGAGAGGTTGATGTACTATTGTGATTAATACATGAACTGATGAATGAAATTTACACTTATTTCATAACAAGTGAGTAAATATATGACACTCAAGGAGTATCCTTGAGGGATTATAAAAGTAGAAACTTATAAATAGATGGAGTGCATTTTATCTATCACAATAATTATCCGAATATCACTCGCCTTTTAATCTCTCTTCATTCTTCATCTTTTTCTTAGTGAGGAAATAGTATACCATGTTTGTGAGGATGATCTTTCTAATATAATGGGTAATTATTTCAACCCATGGATAAAATAAATAGAATGTTTTCTAATGGATTCCATTCAAGTGATATTATTTTAGTACTGTGAATAAATATGAAGTAATAATGATCCGTAGTGTAAGGTACACAACATGATCTTCATTTTGTGTTTTCATCATTTTGTTCCCAATAAATTATTTATATTGGGATTAAAGGTCTCTAATCACTTGAAATGTTCTAAAAATGTGTTTTAAATCCTTTAAAACCCTTCAATGTTACTAAATAAATTTATTTTTTTATTTTTGAAATCATATTTTGAAATGGTGATATAGGATATAATTTTTTATATCATAGTTGTTATCACCAATGAATCAAGATAGAGTAGTAACAATTATCTTTGTAAGGAACAAAACAAGTTATTTATTTTAAATGTACATGGTTTCTATTTCAATACAAAGTATGTCTTGGGATTATGGGTTTCTATTTCATTTTTAATAATTAATTTAACTGTTAATATATCCTTATAAACCCAATAGTGGTATTAAATTAATATGTGGTGTCTGGTTCTCAAAACCATGTTTTAAAGTGATGAAATTTGATATCATTTTTGATATTGTAATTGATATCATTAAATGTGGTAGATACTTTTCACTTAACCTATATATATGATATAATATATTATAAGAAGCAATCAAGTCATCTAATATGATACAACAAATCAAAGGTGGTGACTATATTCATTTATTTGGTTTTTCAGTGTATCATAACATATGATATTGCCCAGTCATAGCATACAATGGTACAAATTAAGTTCCCTAAAATATAGTAGAATTTCATTAATATGATAAAGGTTCTAATGTATTATTTAATTTCATAGCACAATAGGTTTTTCATATATAGTACATTCACTGACTTCATCATACACAAAGGCACATTATATGTCATCATTACAAGTCGTAGTGTCTTATTTTAACTTAATAATATTTAAAATTATTTTTTCATTATACATATTCAATATCATATGACGGAACCAATATAGGTTCTTGGATATTCCAATAGATACTATATCATAATATTTAGTCTTGAAACAAAGTTAACCTTATAAATTAAGTCATTAATTCATATTAATTATTAAAAAGTTTCCATATAATATGGATTGATATGTCGGAATATGAATTTATTATCACATAAGTTATAAAACATCAAGTTAATATCACTTAAGAACATTTTGTAGAATGTGATAACCAAACCTTGAGATTTTTTATTTCATGACACTAGTTTTATCTTATACAGGACACCACACCTATCATTCTAGAGGTTAGAAATTGTAGAATTTAATTGATAGCACTCAATATGGTTTATAGAGTTGTAACTTTTTAGTCACAATATTCAATTCATTATGTATTTTGAAATATTAGTAAATATAATTTTTTTCCCAAAAATAAAATTTAGATTTGAATTAAATTATTAATTAATTATTTATCGATCAATATAAATATTTATTGGGATATATATTAACTTTTAATAATTTTTAAAAATTAATGAATTAAAAATTATTTATAATAGATTAATCAAATTCTTATGAAAATTTTAGATAATAAATATCCATAATATTAAATCTTAATATAAGGCCATATCCTTAAACATTATATAACCTTTAGTTAAGTCAATAATTACCATTGAATATCTCTTCAGGATTAGATTTTTAGATAATTAGGACATAATTGTTACATAATAGACTTAGAAATTACCTGTGGATAGTTACACTCACTGTCCACTTTTTCCACCAAAGGAAACCCTTTAAACTAGTCATGATTTCATTGATAAAAATCTTCTCAAATTCTTCCTTTCTCTTACTCATCCTTATACAATGTGAGAAACATTTCAAAAACATGGGATTAGCATAAAAATCTATGTAAAGAAAATAAAATAATGAATAAAACTTTAATTCCATGAATATTTAAAACCTTTCAAAAAAATTCAAAAAAACACAACTTTCACCCATAAAACATAAAAAACATCGATTATACCATGTAAACATAAGATTACTACAAAAAACATAGAAATAATAAAATATAATGGTAACTTGGGGAATCCATATCATACTTACATTGTAGATTTGAAAGCTACACAGGGAGTAACCTTCATGGTAATGTTGGGAATACCCATCGTAGTATATTCCCTAAAAATATTAGGATAATACTTAACATTTTTCTCCCTTATGTTAGCCAACAAATTAGAGAGATATCACGGGCTCACCCACCCATGTATTATCAGGAAATCACTCATATAGGTAATCAATTCCCAGTAATGATAATACAATCATAACATATGAACAAGAAAAAAGGACAAATAACATTCCTACATTGCAATCATAAGACATCATTTCATAATATTGATATAATAAATCAATTCTCAAAACCATTTTCCATACCAACATACCTAAAAATGAATATGGTATTTAATTTTCTTTTTAAAAACATTATGGCTTGTAGTGGAATCCAAAAAACAAAAAATGGTTAGGGAGGAGGAAAATTTCATTGTCTCCGCATAAGTAAAAAAAATATTTTTTATCGTGTAGTAAATTTCTTAGTAGAAAAATATTCCTTTTGAAAACCATTGAAGTAAATTTAAATAAAAATGGTATAATTATAGACCATATAAAATAATGAGGTGTGTATAATCAAAATATGCCTCAATCAAAGGAGATTGGGACGAAATACCTTACGAAGATCGTCTCACTAGATTAAGGATAAATCAATGAAAATATTATTTGGGGAAATAAAAATAAACCAAATATTACTGGATATACAATGTAAAACAATAAGAGAAAATTCACAAAAATTATTTTAAAATCAAAACCAATGACATGGATATCTAACTCAATGAATAGAGATTGAGATAGATTTCCTTTAACTTGAGTCTGACTCGTCATGTACAATCATTTTGTTCCTGAATAATAAACTTTTGTTAATTTATACTTTCCTGAGAACCTTTTTCAAGTTTATTAATCATTTAATATTACTTATTACCATGTTATGAAAAGTACATAATTATTTGAGTTCATATCGTTCGTTTTTTCGATATTTGGTACATGAGTCAAAAATGAACTTGTTTTGATATAAATTCTTCTTGTGGAAAAAATCTTTAATATTATAAATATTATTCATGATTTAAATATTATATATATATATATATTATGTTATTATAATATTCTATTACATTTGGATATAAGAAATTAAATACATTGTTCATGCAGATGGTAGATCGAACATACGCATGAATGCTACTTTAATTTCGTTTTAATATTAATGGAATGAAAAATAAATGATACAGAGGTATTCCAGTATAATATCTATGTTATATATGTTACATATTTTCATTAACATTATCCTTTATATGTTCCATGTATGGAACGAATGAGTCATATAACATTGAGGGGGTGGTAGTCAACAATTCCCCAAATAAAATTATCGTATTTACACAATATGGAAAGAATAAGGGTATTTTGTAAATAAAAATTATATAAACATAAATAAAATAAAAATATAATATATTTAATATATAGATAAATTTGCATCATAATGGCTACCATGAGAGATGGTAGGAGAAAATTGAACAATCAATGTTTTGTGAGGTAGTAGTTCACCATACATGAAATAGTGTGTTCTATATCCATTAGATAGAGCTATGTGTAATTTTAGGTCAAACAATTATCATGAAAAAATAATTTTATATTTAGTATATGTGTGTTGGTTTAGAATAATGGGAAAAAAAGAGTTTAGTGGGTTGGAGAAGGAAAATAAATGAAAGGATCTTGAGAGGAGGTGTTACCTCTAAATTAGGTAACTCTTTTTTATTTTAGCCAAAATTATTTCTTGAATTACCTTATGCCAAATGTAATGATTATTGGAGGAGTTGACGTATTTTCTAAGATTATTTGAGTATAATTTTAGTGATAAAATGTGATTTAAAGGTGTGAGTAAGTGGGTAGTGTTATAGGTATTTTATATGAGGGAGGAGGGTCACTTTAGGAATGTGTTGAAATATTATTTTATTATAAATTTATTTTTAAATTATAATAGAATGAAAGTGATATATTTCTATAATAAGATGATAATGGGTCTAAATACACACAAAAACAGGTTTTAGACATGTTTAGGTCACAAATTTAACCTTATCTTTTGGCATTAACCATTGGATAAATAAATTAACTCTTACCATGTCTTCCTTTATGTTTACACTATATAGTTAATATAGTTACTATAAAATTCCAAGATAACCTCAAGTGGTTCATTAATAAAATTTCTAACATTAGTTATGTCAGTTGAAAAAATATTATATTTTTATAAATATTATATCATTTAATAAAATATTAATTTTTTAAAAACATATTTATGTCTATTTTGACACCATTTAGTAACTTATTTTTGTCAAATAAATGACAAATTGATCCATTAGAACAAAATAAAATAACTAAATGATAAAATTTCATAATCTTAAAAAAAATTGTGCATGGCATTAAAAATTTCAAATTACATTTTTTTAATATTTATAATATCATATATTTGAATATTTTAATAATAAGGTAATCAATGCATCATCATTGTCTCATAAATAACATTTTTATTTAATTTATACCAAGTATAAATAAAATACCATGATTTAGGAAATATTTTTTGATTTATAATGATAATTTATAGTCCAATATATCTTCCCTATAACCTCATATTAAAAATTTGTTATTAAGAAGATACATGTTTATATTATATTTCCCTTTAAATTAATTATTATTACATGTCATTATCACACCCAACTAGCTCCCAAATTCCAAAATTTCATCCTAAGGATTATTTGGGTCACCCATGACTCATAATATATTATTAGGACACGTGATAGGGTAGTTTTATATTATTATAATCTTATTTTTACACTTATGTACCATATTTACCCTCTAACCGTGGTAAATAAAAAAATTATTGAAGTTATTATTCAGAATGTCCAAAAATAAAAGGAACCAATTTACTAATTTAGAAATTTGACATCCAAATAGGGAAATGATTTTTGTAATTTGAAAACATGGAATTTTCATTAATTAATTTAAAATTAATTCTCTTTGTTAAAACCAGAAAGCAAGTTTTTATGAAGTAAAAACTATCAAATGATTGACATATGTTTATGTCCAATTTAAATTTGGAATTACTTAAAATTAACAACATTGGATTAAATGATAAAAAAAATATCCATTTAAATAGTAAACCTAATTAAAAATATAATATAACTATTCTAATAAATTAGATGAAAAGGTAGTTTTGAATTAAAATGTTATATTTTCACTATTCATTTAAAAATGAACTTTAACATAGAAATACAAAAAATTAAACCACAAAAAATTATGATATCCCTATTCTAAAGGGGAAGATTAATTTGTAAAATAAAACATATAAAAGTGGGGAAAATATATTTAAAAAGGGTTCACCATCAGAAGGTGGTAGAACTGCATTTTTATTAAAAAAATTACTTCTTTATCCAAAAAATTGAATTTTTCCTTATATCATATCTAGAAAATATATAAGCTTAATTTTAAACATTACATTGAATATATATCATATTTTTTTCATTATACAAAAATCAATAAATCTAATATGATTTCATAAACACAATTAATCCCATTGAAAAAGGTTTTTCAAAAAAACATGTCCTTTATATACAATTAGTGTTTATTTACATTTTTAATCAATTGGGTAACCAATGAATCATTATTTAAAAATTTGTAAACAATATTTTCATATGTTAGTTGAAAATATTAATTCCCATCATTCCAATGACTTGGTTATAACAGTTACATTTAAATAATATTATTTAGTTGTTCAATTATGCTTGATGTAGCGTATCATATATTCTATTGAACATAGTGTTTCATTATTAGAACTATGGATTTTTCATCCCCCCACCTTTAATAAAATACCTCCTTGAAATATTAATTTGGGGTTGGTAACTAGGGTGTGAATTAAAAAAATACATTTATTGCAATCCTATATCAGAAAAAAGATTGATAGAACTTCCACATTAAAAGATATAATTTGAAACTCAAAGGCCACCCAAGATAAAAAATACTAGATTTCCACATAGGAAAAAAAGATATGGAAGAAAAAATAAGTGTCTACTTCTAATGGAGAGTGATATAAAACACGATTAGGTGAATGTTAACAATAATAAAACCACAAACATGTGACGGGTTAAATATTTTTTTATTTCATAGTAGGAAAATGTAAATGGAAAACATTTTTTTGATTTAATAACCAGTTAATAATGGTGAGGAATTGTTTTTCTAATTATAATAATACCATAAGTGAATATTGTTACTTGAAATGTATAGTTTCATCTATTAATCTAATTCCACCACAAACTCATCTTTTTTCCAATTCGATGAGTATTTAAGATGAGTTCGTCACTCCTAAAGCACTAAAATCAACTTATAGAGAATCACATAATCCAATAAAGATGAACTATATATTTCATTTATCATTAGAAATTAACCAAAACCAAAATGGTTAGTACAAGATCAGATAATCTCCCCAAATAATAATCCTTTATAAGAAGAAGGAATACTTTTAATCTCCAAAATTCAACAGTAATACATGGGTTCTATAAAAAACATTGAACGAAAAAATGTCCTTAAAATTACCCCAAATAATCTAATCTAAAATTCAAACCCAAAATTCCAAAGTATTTGACAATAAAAAGATCTTTCATAATAAATCTTAACATTTATCCCCAAATAACACCCCCAACACATAAAGATTCCTACATAAAA
Source organism: Viscum album (assembly GCA_963277665.1). Classification (NCBI taxonomy): domain Eukaryota; kingdom Viridiplantae; phylum Streptophyta; class Magnoliopsida; order Santalales; family Viscaceae; genus Viscum; species Viscum album. Next base: position 1,915,366,311 of record OY728152.1, read on the forward strand.
GTAATTAACTGAATCACATATTCTCCATGATAGGTTAATCCTTTCCATAAAAAATGTGAATCACCATATTTGTTTTCAAATGAAGGAAACGAATTCATTTGAGGGGTAACAAATAAAAATGATGACTGAAAACAATCATCGAATGGCTTAGATGGGTATTCCTCTATTAGTGCATGTTGTGAGTGTTTTATATAAAATATATATATATATATATCAATAACATATAATGTCATGTGATTAATTTTGTTTTAAACTTTTATGAATGATCCACCATATAGGTTCCACTTATTCGATGTAGAGCCTAGTAGTGGTCTATGTACTCAAGTCAGTGGTATGGGGGGTACACGAGATAGACGGTCTAGTCAGCGTACCTATTTAGACCCTAACCCTCCCACTAATGTACCATCTTCCATACAGTCTGATCCTACTATGTCGTTAGGGACACATGGGATGTTTAGCCCTCCCATGTTTTCACCACCCTTCACATCTGAGCCTCCTCACCCATCTTTAATGTATACCATTACAATTCCCACTCCATATCTATATTATGCAGTTGGCCAGTCATCCATCCATCTTCATTACAATCTACATCTTTTTCTATGGGATTCTACATTCCTTATTAGACTTCTACCCCGATATAGTTTGTGCATAAAAAGCATACATTGGGACCCACTCTATCGGTATAGGGTGATGCCCCTTCAGTAGAAACAGATCTAAAGGCACCCATTTAGTAGACTACCGTATGTATATTTTAGAAATCTAACATGTTTTTTACCATAATATATATTCATTATAACATGTATTGATATAATATTTTCTTTTATATCATAACGGATACATCTATTGATAGGTAGGGGGAGGGTGTACACACATGCATTCAGTGTGGAACTCTCACACATAGTTCATGGTGGACTACAAAAAATACATTAAAATGATTGAAAAAAAGGGCAGCAATATGGGAGTTTTTTTGGCATCGCTTCCCTAATACTCTGACATCATTCATGTCAGCCTGATCTCATGGAGAATGTTTCCAATTGAAGTCAAGGATAATGATTAATCATACATATGGGTAAAAATATATTGAATTTAATGTAATATTATTTTTTTATTTATATGAATTAATATATTAGTTTCAACATCGGTTTAATTTTCATGATGGTTAGGGTGAACGACCAACGCATCTAAAAAAGTTAGGAGAGATTTAGAGATCCTATAAGCATTAGATTTATATTTTATGGCATTCTAGACTTGGAATAGAGTTAGAGTTGGTACCTATCATGTATGATAATCTGATAAAACAGTTTTAGAAAATGATTACTCATTGTAACACTATCATGTTTAAGGTACTAATCATATTTTAGGTATTTAAATGAAAATTCTCATGTTTTTCATTTATACTATCTATTTTATTATTGAATTTTATTTTGGAACCATCCAGAAAAAAATATTGATGTAAAAAAATACCTCCAGACATTGGGACATATTACTATGTCAGATTATGAGAGGAAGCAGGTATGGCAATTGTCTATAATTTTCTTTGGACTTGAACTTTCTATTGTTTCATCCAAAATTTATTGGATTTATAATGTTTTCAGGTAAATTTAGTTTTGAAATTAATATTTTTTATTTGATTGTTAATTATGGTTTCCTACATTAAATATCATTATAGAGGTAGGTATTGAATATTGAAGGACTTGTGCCTCGAGAAGAACTGTTTTTCTTAGTTATAAGGGGAAAAGATGGAAGTGTGGTTAACAAACCAAAACTGCAGTAGATTTTAAGTTTTACTTTGCAGATTCCAAATATTAATATCTATTTTTTAACCTAATAATATATATATATTTTTAATAGGCTCTTTAGAGTCCCTTGAAGCCTATGAACCTAACAATTTTTGTCCAAATGATCACTTATATCATGTGTTGGGTGATGATCACCCTGGAAGAGTACGCTACCGACCTAGGAAGACTATAGTCCCAACAGGGTATTGGACCTCTTCAAGTACCAATTATAGTGCCAAAGAGTTCAAAAATGTTGAGGAACAAAAGTAACATGATGAAAAATGGCCACATAGGTGGAAGAATGGTTTGGTAGGGTAAACACTCAATTTATGAAATTGATGAACACTTTATGACCAACACTTCCACCAGAGGTCAGAACAGCTTGTGATGAATATATGTTGTCAATGAATTCAATATATAGTCCACTAGGTGGATGTTCTATAGGTGTTCAAGACAATGTAAATCCTGGCGATGACGATGATAAGGAAGAGGATGATGATGAGGATGATGTTGTGACAGATGTCGAGGATGAGGTCAAGGACAAAGAAGAGGTAGAGGCAGATGCAGAGGATGAGGGTGAGGATGAGTTCAAGAATAGGGATGGGGTTAGAGATGAGGATAAATATGGGAATAATGAATGTGATGTTGATAGTGACAGTGATGGTTATGAGAGAAAAATTGATCTATTACATTTTATCTGATATTACTGACATTTGATAGCCATATCCTAGATAGCATTCCTTAAGGCTGATATTACTGACGTCGTATCAAATCTATTTCATTTCCCCGCTCATCCATATCCTAGATATCTTTCCTTAAGGAAGATGATGACTGTGATGATAGTGATGGTGATGAGGGATAGATTGATATGTTACCTTTTCGATTTATATTTCTGATATTAAATGATTGAAGATTTTTTGTGACTGAAAATATGTTTGATTAGGTAGGTCACATTATGATTCACTCAGGTAGTCTAAATACGATATAGGTTTAATCACAACACCTTTTACCAATGTATTGTCATCTTTTTTGAAAAAATAAATTAGGGTATTAAGAAATTTATTATATGATTGAACATTGAAATGATTCATTTGGCTAGAGGTATTACTTTTATCCTTATTCTGTTATCTATAAATAATAAAACATGAAATCACTTGGTGTAATGGATTCTATATATTCTCTTTTTTACTTGGTATCAAAGATATTTCACAATTCTCATTTTATATACAATCAAAAATTTTGCTGAAGAATGTCATATTATTCATTATAATTGTACCAATTAATAGTCATATTTCTTAGATTCGTTGTATTTTGATTTATTACATTATGGGACTCCATTTTTGACCTAGTCTCACTCAAGGATCATGTTTTACTTGAAGGAATCATATTATATATACTAAATATATTTATTAACATGGATGCGTTTTTAAATTGGGGGATTTAAAATTGATTTTAGAAATACATATTTTCCAATATAAATTTCATGAAAACTATAATCTACTCAATTATATAAGGACAACCTACCCCTCATAAAGAATCATGATTCCCTCATTCATAGGACAACCAAAGAAATGCCAAAAGAAATTGAGAACTCAATCTTGCACCTATCAAGAATTTTTGAAACAACCTATCCATATAATCAAGTTCCTCTCACTATAGTATGTTTCCATTCATGTATGTAGATAAATAATAAAACTACATCATCTAATCATTAGGAAAAATGAGAATCGACCAACCAATATTAGATAACCACAACCAGATACCCTGATAGAGAAAACTATTATCCTACCTAGAGAACCTTATAATAACTCAAGAGAGAGCCATAATATCATGGCACGCTAGCATCACCACTATCAAATTGAATCATTCAAATATATTTAACCAAACAAAACCTCTCATGCACAACTCATACATGGGCACTCATACCTATATCCCATCATAAAGCACCTCATACCGAAACCTACACTTTGAATGGTTGTCAAACACTAAGAGAATAACTATAATAACATCAAAACAACACAAAATAATCACCATAATAGTCTCAATTAATTAAGGCACCTCCAATGGGCTATATTTTTAAACAATGAATATTTTATTATTGAAAAATTGTTTAATAAAAAACCATTCAATACAATTATCAAGAATTTTTCATTTTTTAACAATTTTATAAACCCACTACCCTCACTATGTAAATAATTTTACACCCACAAGAAGTCATGAACATGTTAAAGTATATAAATTTTTATGATTCATGAACCCGCATGATCATCCAAGCTTAATATAAGATTAAAAAAATAAATAATATCTCACCCAAAACATCTTACTTGAATAAAAATCTCAATTAAAACACTAATAATAAGTGAAAAACAATCTCATAAACATGTATATTTGATTGTCCTTAGACATGGGTTAGTTACATACCAATACAAGGTTTATTTCAAGTTACAACAACACATCCTGCCTCCAACTACCATAATCAAATAGTCAAACAACCAAAAATGATTCTATGTAACCTTTTTGTACTACCTCGACTAAAATAGATCATATTAAATCATTGGTAAATCACTACAAGACCTCAAGAACACCTACCCTTATACCAGAAACATTAGACTAGTGGTGAGTGTCTATAAGTATCATTGGGATAATATACTCACTATACCCTCCTAAATACAAATGTATAAATAAAATAATCAAAATAAAATAGTAGAGTAACCATGAGAAATTACAGCTAAAAGACAACCAATAATTACAGATAACATCACCATGATTTAAATTTGTATTTTATCACCAATTTCCCCCAATATACATCATTATACACAGTGTATACATGTATTGGAAATTAAAACAACTACCAATATACAACATGAAACAATTATGAATGATTAGGGGGTGCTACCCAGGGAGACCCCGTACCCGACCTCGCTTGATTTTGAGAATTTCGAAATAGAAGTCATCTCAAAACACCGCCCCAAACACATACCTTTCCACTTAGGGAAGGTTTATGCATCTTAGTCTCAACCTCCAACCTCTCACTTGGGTTAGAGCCTTACACCATGTCTCGATCTCGTCTTTATCCTCAAACTTCCACACTTCTTCTAAATGTGAGGTCTGGTATCACTTCTTGGAGATTAGCCAACCACTCAAGGTAGGATACTTACCACTACCCTGTCACCCGATCATAGAATCTATATCTTATCATAACCACTACACTCTCACTCCTGGTAATGTCTTATATCATATCTCATGCACTACTATCTAACTTAAGTTAAGGTCATGTATCATATATGATCACAATCCTCCACTCAAGGAAAGGTCTGTTATCACATTTGGAATACTATCCACTCACTCATACTATGGTCCCATATAACATCTAGAATACTGGGAAAGGTCCTATGTAAAATCCCAAAAACTACCCTCTTCCTCAGGGTAGGGTCATATACTATTTCTCATGCCATGTCACATACCTCAATCCTCTCACTTAGTCTGAATAAAATCATTATTGTAAAACACTGTTAGATCATAAATATTGAAAAAAAAGTAGTAATAGCTCATATAAAATCCCGCAAGTTATCCACACAACCACTCCCACTAAGCTCCATGTTATACAGTAGATGATATATCTCAACAACACGTACCCTAATTAGCATCGCCATCCTAATTTGACCAAAAGGTTATACCCATCTATCCAATATTCATGGATATCATAGTGTGAGGAACCTAAGAAAATTGTATAGATAATGATGGTCATGCCCTCAAACCACCAATTGTATACTAAAAACTATATATCATACATTTTACTACACCTCAAGATCCACCTCAAAAGTTATCATTGCCGCATGACACTCCTCCCAATCCATTCAAATACACATACAACTCTTGACACTAATTCTCTTGGACAATAATTTCCAAGGCCCTATATTGAGTAAATTATGTAACAAAACCTGATTCACATCCAGTATATTCTCTTCTTTGGAGGTATATCTCAAATTCTCATTCAAAAATCATGGCCAAAATTCACATGAAATTACATTAAGAACATCATCTATCAACCACTATATAGTACACCACAACGCAATATATTAAGGGTATATAAAACCCCTATATATGACACCACACTGTAATGTGGGTTTCCACTCTCCACATTTTGGGAGCTATCCCAATAATCCCTTTGAAATTGATCATCAATGATTATATACTACATATAAATTAGATTCTAATTTTAGCTCTAATGAGACACCATTGCTGACAACCATTACTAGCCCAAATATATATAATTCCATCCATTCAAATTGAATTTGGATTATATAATGATTGTTTCATTAATTTTCCAAATGAGAGAAATAAACTTCGATCACTATTTGGATCATATTTTCTAGTGTTGAGTTTATGGAGATGTTTGTTTTCGGGGTGTTGTGGTTTCCATTGGGGTATTCTGTTTGGTGTATTTGTGTTATTTTGAATTGGTTTTATTCATAAATATACACAGTGTAATACAATAGCATTGGTGTTTTTTGATGGAATAATATTTAGATCCCATTTTTTAGCATTGGTGTTATTTTGATTTATGTGCAGTGTATGGGAATTATAGTAATTTGCACAAGTAATTGCAGGTAATTACCTGAAATTCGTATTTCTAAATTCTCTAATTGTAATTGTATTGGTTTTACTCTTTTAGGTGATTGCATAGGAGGAGGCCGACTACTGCATGCTGTTGGAGTTCCATCAAATCTATGCCAACGGTTTAAAAAATGTTGGTATAGATGTAAAAACAAAATCTATACATGTTCTTTACAGTAAACCATTCATAAAATTATATTCCAATAGGTTGTAAATCATTGGTATAGACCTAAAAACTAAATCATAACCAATGGTTTACATAAAAAATTAATAAAAGTAAATATCAATGGTTCATAAACCATTGGAGTGGATATAAGGTGAGTTATATTTCAACCGAATCAAACCATTGGCAACATGTTATACCAAGAATTACAACAAAACATTGGTGTAATGTGATTTCTAATGCCATATGCCAATGATTATTGAATAACTGTGGGCATGTGTCTATCCCCGTGCCTCAGAAGCCAATGGTTTTCCAGCCTATTCCAACAGTTTTAAACCATTGGTATATCATAATTTTCTAGTAGTTCCTCAATTTTACAACCATGTCACCTCAACCCGGTGATCATCATTAGTCTATGTATCTCTGGACACACCCTACCATATGGACCACATTTCCTCTATCCAATGATTAATTTCACCTCAATCCTTGGAACTAACGTATTACATTCCCCAGGAACTCAAGAATATAAATATAAAAATTTAATTAACATAAAATCACACACACAAACTAAACTAAAAAATTAGTCCTAATCCCCTAACCTAGATTCACTATTTGTAGCGGAGAAAGAGCATGCCCATAGGCTTGTTATATCACCAATTAAAAAATTTAAAAGAAATCAATTCAACAATAGGAGTCAATCAAAGACTAACCACAAGTTTTATATTGAATGATTTCATAACTCTAATAAATTCATGGAGAAAGATAGGAACCTCCTACCTTATACTCATATCCAATCACTCGTATGATATCAACCTCTAACTCTATCTGAATTAGAAGAAAATGGTGTTTGAGACAAATTCCCATAAAATATTGAAAAGACCTACCATATATTTTCCATTATATATGGAGAGGTAAAAATAAAATTTAATCTAGTGAATCAAACACTTTACTGAGACGAATCTATATTCACTAAAGAATCATGTATCAGAGTTTAGATGATGGAGTTATCTGAAAGCCTATGGAGGAGGAGAAATGAGAATCCCCCTTTGTGATGATGATTAATAGGGGTTGATTCTGGATGAAAAAGATAAATAGAGAGAGGGGAAAATGTAATTCTCAAAAATAAATAAACTGAATGGTTTGGATGTACATTTTGGATAACATTACACCAACAGTTTAATGGTCACAATCCAAGCACCTCACACGCATGGGTTGGGTGCACGGATTTCCAACCCATGCATATATAATGTGAATCCCCTCTATTAAAACTATAGAGGTATATCATAGTCATTTTCCACCAACAAAATAGTTTGAAAACCCGTGTCCATTGATATAGTTGGGTCACACGATTTCTCCTGGGAGGTTGTACGATTTGTCCAAACTATGCACCTTGATTTCCAATTTCCCAAAACAATGTTTCTAGGATATAATTCCCCCAAAAATCAACCAAAAGCCTAAAATATTTAAAAATACATAAAAATATTTTAAAAAAATATCCTTGGAACCAAAAAAAATCTCAGAATTATTTTCTGAATATCATAATAATATTGGCCCGCTCACCAAACTGAAAAATTCAAAAAGGCTGTCGATTTTACCCCACTCAAAATCTCAGGATATTACAGTCTCCCCACCATAACATATCTCATCGCCAAGCTATTAGTATTTATCGAGAGATGGTTTCAAACTTTTCAATATTGCAGTTCCCCGACCCTAGAGGCCTAGAGGTGATGCATTATTTTATTACATTGGCTTGATCATAAGAAATCAAATCCCGAAGGACCAACCAGATTTATATCCCATAAAGACTAGATAAAAACATATTTATTATATTATTTCATGAAATTAAAAGTAACATATTATTTTAATTGAAAACCCTCGTATCTCTTAGATTATTCTTGTTGGTCAGTCAAAATATACCTCTTTTCATCTTGGCGAAAATGAAACAAAATAAAGGGGGGATCAAATTCTCAGTAAGGGAAAAAATATAAGAGAATCTATCATAAATAAGCATCAAATTTTAAGGAAATTTATAAAAGTAAAACAAAATCCTTTTAAAAATAACATAGAGAATAATGTGGAAATAATTAATCAAATAATGACATTTAAACATTCCCATGGATATTCTACTAGCTGAATAATCAAATGTAATATTGACAGTTAATAGCATACATAGCTAATGCATAATACCAAACATCAAAACCATACTTTCAAGGACTCATTCCAAGAATATACATAAATGGGTAAAAACCTAGACTAGATTGTTTCATGAAACCAACCAATGCATCGAGGGGCTATAGTGGGCCTCACCCACCACTTACTAAGTGTAATTAATTCTTCTTATGAAAGGGGTAAAACAAAACCAACATAAACATTTATATAATAAATATTATATAAAATCATAATACATTATCCATAAATCATTAATGGTATAAAAGTAGCACATTCATAGTTAAAATACTCATAATCCATTCAATAATATATGATAGTGTGTATAATTTAAAATCAACCTCAATTGAATATAATATCCAATAAAAAATGTTTCCATAGATGAAAATGTATTAATAAAATCATTGGAAACATATTTAGATAAATAAAGCTTTTATTGAAAATATTTATTTAAAATTCCATACAATTTAGAAGAAAATATTTTCTTTTAAGATAATTTTTCAATATTATAATGGAATCTTCAAAAAAGTTAAGGCATCACAATGGTGTAAAATCCGCTCATACTGTATAAGTTAAAAACCTGTCTACCCATACTTTGTCAAAAAAGACAAATTACCTCGTAAGGAAAACGAAAAAAAGATTTCTTTTATAATATATAACATATGTAAAATTTTCATTAAACAATTTTAAAACAATAGTTATAATTTTTGGAAATATATTATTAAGAGACATGGAAATTGATGATAAATATGTCTTAGAAAATTCTTACATAAAAGCAATCCTGAATAATAATGATATTGTGAAATTAACCCTTAACTCATACTCCCATTTAGTTGAGGGTGATTTTACATATATTATAATGGTCAAATAATTTTATTAAGTTATAATAGATCTATATTCATAATTTATCATATCATTTATGATTCTATTATTTCATTTTCTTAATAATATTTCATTATTATCATTATTTCATTCATGAACTAAGGATATATCTTATTCTTATCCATAATGGTATTAATTTCATAAATATTATATTCGTTCATAATATGCATTTTCAAAGTCATTCTTAAAAGGTTGTAGTGAATAATGAATCTCATCACGTCATGAAGAAGGTAGGTCGTACATATGCACAAGTAATGATATCATTCCCTTAATAGTTAAATGGTATGGAATTGGATGGTATATTAATTATAATGAATCATTATCATGTCATATTATATATATATATATATATATATTTCTCATCATTATACATATCTAAATAAATTAGTGTTAAATTACAAATTACACCACGACGTGGACATGGTAAGCTGTATGTACACAGGCCTGGTTATATTTTTATTCATAGGTTGGATAAAAGGATGAATATGGTTTTCAGATAATCTAAATATCATATTATCATGTTTATGATATTGTATATAATACTATAGTTCGGAAAAAACATAGGAAGAGGAAGTATAATAATAAATGAAATTAAATTGAAATGGTATAACAATTATATCTTCTTTGAGTAACTCCTTTTTATTTTCACAAAAGGACATCTTAGGTTGGATTTGTCCCAATGTATGGCATGTAAGACGAAGTGAGGGAAGTTGGGAGGAGAATTGGGATTTTTTTCCAAGATTAAGGGATTTAGATGTGTTAATAAAATAGAAGGAGGGGTGCCCTTTTATAAGAGAGGGGTGGGGATGTTTTGGGAACTCCCAAACAACTGATTTAATATAAATTGGTTTTTTATATAAAATAGGTCCAAAGTGAGTTTTTTAGAGGATAGAAAAAGGATTTGTATAAATCCTATCAACCAAAAAAAATTATACATTCTTGGATTTTATTTTGAACATTATTATTTTGATTTATCAATAATTAATCTATTAAATTTTACTTTTGGTAATAATATTATAAATTTTAAAAGGTCATAAATATTTACTTATATGCTTTAAATTGTCTATAAATAGACATTTTATTATATGCTAGACCTTATAAGAATCACTCTCTAGTTTTTTAATATTTTTATTATTTCTAAATAATTTAATAAGATGTTATTTTTATAAAATATCAACAGTGCCAATTTTCACAGTACTCATTACATTAACATAAATTAAAAATCCAAACAAAAAAATAAAATTGAAAAAAAAATATAATAACACTATATCATATTCATCTATAAAATTCGTGGTAAACGTTAATTAATTCATTTTATATTTATTTTAATATTTTTAATATCATTTATTTGATATTTCTATTAATAAAATAATTTATTCTTCACAATTGTTTCATCATTAATAGTTAATATTTAATCTATAAAAAGTATAAATAAAATACTAACATGTATAAAATTATTTTAGCTTTCCATGTACTATTTATGATTGGTGTTATCTCATGGAGAACTGTATATTAAAATTATTATACTTATAATAAATGATAGTGTGACATTTTGTCGCATTCGTTGATTTTAACAATACCCATGTCATATTATTGAAAAGGTGTCCATTAAATGATTACATTTTAAAAAATAGATTATAAGGGAATAGTTTAGTCATGAAATAGGATTTTAACAAGTTTTAGGGTAATTTAATAATTTATTTTTTCCATTCATTAACTGATATACCCTTAACTGCGGTAATAACAAAATTACTAAAGTTACTATTTAGAATGAAAAAAATAAAATAAACCTATCTACATAATTTGGACCCACTAATTAAAAATATGGGATCCATTTTTCAAATTTCAAAAAAATATATGTTTTAGTAATTAAATTAATGTAACACCCCAAGCATCCATGGTACCCTTCTCTTTGAATAATAAAGTATCGTGTGTTGTATGCAACTTTGAGTTCTAACAGACACCAAAACTAATCAAACAAACCGTTATGAATAATAATACCCACTTTTTGAAATTTTATAAATTTTATCTCTCAAAATGGACTTAATTTTTGGATTCGGAATATTGAAATTATCCTAGAGTGAAATTTTGGTATTTTTCTGAAAACATTCAATTTTTTATGAATAGTTAAAACAATAAGTCATAGTTTTAAACCAAATTTTTATTTAAATAATTATTTATATTATTTAAATTTATTTTAGGTCCAGATAGATAAATAACACTTATATATGTTCAATGTAATTCATTTGAATCAGTTTATAATAAATTTAGATATATAAAAATTTTATTGAACTTTTCACGGTCTTTTACCCATCTCCTAAGAGAATTTTCAAATTCACATAAAACATAATTTAACGCTTCTGTGAGTGTACGTTTGAAAATATGAGTGACACATTTATTTTCATGTAGTAAAATATGGTTCATTAAAGATAAAAATAATATTAGTTAATAGTAACTTTTTAATTTTATTTACCACGAATAAATGTAAATAGGGTAATTAAGGGGAAAATTATATTATTATTACCATAAAACATGTCCTAATGCTATTTTATAGGTATAATTAGTCCAAAAACAACCTTGGGAATAAAATATGAACCTCTTTGGTCCACTTTGATTAGATTAGGACATTTATAATTATTTAATTCAAAGAAGAGTTAAATGAGATAAAATCAATGTTAAATAAGAATACATTTTTAATATATGGTTATACATAAGATAAATTCGATTATAAATATTCATTATAAATATAAAAATATTTCATACATATTTATATTTTATTTATAATTTTTAGACATTAAATAATATAAGTTATCTATGACACAATGGTGAAGCAGTAATTACATAATTAATGAAATATTAAAATAATTGATATTATAAATAAAATAATAAATGTAATTTGAGCCTTATTATGACTTACGCTAATTTTATAAGTAAATATAGCATAATAGGGTTGGTTAGAAGAATTGATTTCGATGTAATAATGATGTTATAAATTTAGAAAAAACAAAATACCAAATAGTGTCAAAATTGACATAATAGAGTTTTTAAAACAAATATTATATTACTAATTCATATTCTATTCATTAAAATATAAGGTTTGTCCAAAGGACTTATATAATGATAGATGTATCATTAAAGAACCGCTTTGGGTTTTCTTGGAAGTATATATTATGTTTATTAACTATATGATATAAAAATACAAAGAGACATGGTAAATGTCAAACTATTTAACTAAGAGTTAAATAAAAAATATTAAGTTAATATAGTGACCCAAACCTATAAAAAACCTATTGGATGAGTTTATTTCGACCTATCCCCACCTTAACCTTTAAATAATCCACTTTGAGCCATTATAAAGTGAATATTAATTTATTATAAAATAATATTTCTAGCTTTTCCTAAGGTGCCCCTCACCCTCTTATAAAAGGGCACTCCCCCTACTCACTAATTCATACCATAAAAGTTTTTTGGTTCATAAAAACCCAGCCCAAATATCCTATCAACTTCCCTAACTTCATCCTAGATGCCCTCCTTTGGTCAAAAGTCCAGCTTAAGTAGCCATTTTGATCCAATCAATAGGAAGAACTCGAAGAAGAGGTAATGATTTCACCACCCTCTTTCAAATTCCTTTCTTCTTCCACTTCTTCTTTCTTTGTTATTTACATTATAAAATAATAACTCCAGTATCTTCAATATAATGTGGTGTTATTATAAATATGGTACAAAAATATTCAGTATTCTATACATCCTTTGAATGACATCTCACTATACGTGTGTACGTACGGCTTACCGTCTCCACGTCGTGGTGTAATTGTTATTCAAAACATTATTATTTGGATGGGTATGATAATGATGTGTAATTTATGTAAATAATAAATAAAACATGATAATGACTATCTATATATGATATAGCATCCAATTATATATTATTTTAATATCAAAAGAATGATATTGTCGCTCGTGCGTACGTACGGACTACCGTCTCCAGGAACGCGATGAGAGTCATTCCCCATCATATCCATTCAAGACAAAATATCATTTGATGATTAAAAATAATGTTTAGAGACATTATATAATACTGGATATGAATAAGATGCATCCCATTCATAACAAATATTGGTCACACTACAAATAATATAAAGGAAAATGAATCTTTTCACTCCTGAAACGATGATAATACTATGATACAATCAACAAATCAATGTTAAAAAATCATATATGATATCATATTAAAGTATATTATTCCTATATAATTCAATAACAATTATTTCACCATTATACAGTAGGTTAAACCACCCTCAACCAAGGAAAAATTACAATGTATGGATTTTCTTATCTCACTTTTAATTCCGTGAGATTTCAATTGTTCACCACTTATTTATTGCCTGTGGTGTGTGTACTGAACATGATTGTATTCATTGTGTAATATACATTAATTTATGGATATTTACATAATCATTTTATGATCCTTCTTTCATGGGTGTATGTTTCATAAGTTACCAAATCGATAATGGTATTTGAAATTTCAATTTCCACCCATTCGGCTTTACGCATACTTCATTGATTATTTTACTCCAATATTATGTGTGGAATCACTATTTATTTTCTTATGTCATAATTTACACTCCCCTTTCAGTAGATATACTTTTGATACCCATAATCACTCTGTTTATAAATTCTCAACTCATCGATATGAACTTGATAAGTGTAATTTTAACTCAATTTCCATTTATTGAGTTAAACATCTAATTCATTGGTGTTGTTTTTACAAGAATCTGTGTGAATGCCCTTTGATTGTTTTACACTTAATATCCAATTACATTGAGTGTATTTATTTTTTTCACACATAATTATGTTGTTTATTTATCCTTAACCTAAGGATACGGCCTTTATGAGAGATTTCATCTCAATTTACATTCTACTGAGACTCCTTTGTTGTTATAAACCAAATGACTTTTATATGGTGTATATAATGTACTTTGACATAGTATATCATGACTCACTTTATTCTCATGATATTAAAATGTTTTTATTACCTCAATTATTTGTATTTAAGTGTCTCTCTTTTGGTTAGGAACTCTAAATAAAATATCATTTTAAAATGTTTTAAGGATTTATTCTTCTAAATCGTTCTCATTCATGCCCATGTTTTAAAAACGGTTTTAAGAATTTATTTATATGGACATTAAAGTTTTCAAATCAAAATTCCTTTTAAAATTTTCAAAGTGGTATGTGACACTTTGATTCCAAAATCTATTTTAAATAGCTTCTTGAAAAATAGCATGACTTTTAAATGTTTTCAAGAAAAAGGAGGATATTCCTCACATTAGTTTGATGATTATTTGAATCTATGTCAATATCCTTCATTATTCTCAACTAAGGTTAATCAGATATTATACAATCTTCCATATTGTATCGAATGAGTTATGTTTGATTGTGAGTGTGCTATTTTTATACCATTCATGATTTGTGTTTAATGTATTGATATTTTGTATAATAGTGTTAATATGAATGTTTATGTTATGTTTCAAACTATTCATATGAGGAATGCATTGGACTTAGTAAGTGACGTGTGGAGCCCGCTATAGCTCATCGATGAATCGGTAGGTCTCATGAGACAAACTAGTGTCTTGGAACAAGGCCTTGACAAAATCTTAATTGTAGTCTTGGCACAAGGCCTTGACTATGTGGTTATGATAGTCTTGCATTTTGCATTCCATTATTATGAAAGCGGTTATTGATAATTCATTTGATTATTCGACTAATAGAATATCGAAGTGAGTAAGTAAATGGAATTATTTCATTTTATCTTTTCCATATTATGCTGAAGATCAAGTTTAAAAGGATTTTGTTTTAGTTATACATTTTTCTTAAATGTTTATGCTTATTTTTGAAAGTTTCCCTTATATTGTTATCCTTCTTGAGCATCTGATCTCACCCCTTTCTATGTTTTATTTTTTCCAGGATGTGAAGAAGTATTTTATGAATGACCTATAGGGATTGTATGAGGATATGAGTGTGGTCATGGACATAATATGTTGTCATAGTTTTTCACTTTATGATGAATTGTAAACTTTATGAATGTATCTAGTGATTCAAAGGCTACTAAACTAATCATTTTTTAGAGACCTGATATTTTGTGATCATGACAATGATACGTATTAATGAACCGACTCTGGGTAACTTGGGTCGGGGCGTTACAGTTGGTATCAGAGAAAGTTTAGTACAAACCTTGGAAGCTAGATTTAGATAAACTCTGATTAGAGAACATAGGCCTAAGATGGACTTTGAGGATTAGTATAGAAGAACTTCCAAGAATTTTGGTATTGTAGAGACATTGTGAGTTTTTCGAGAAATACATCCCGGTCTAGATACGAGAAGGTAGAGGTGGCTCTGGCACAGATGTACCTAGGGGTAAAACCCAAAAACACTGATTTGAGCTAGACTCGAACAGGAACTGGTGCACAACAATGGGTCTTGCTACACTCTTGGTTTTGACACTCCCGGGGGATATGCTTAGGATAACTCTCATTTTATTTTCAAACCATTATGAATGGTTTATGAGTATATACTTCCTCAAAGAAAACATTTTTTTATGATTATGGATTATATCCATAAATAGTTCAATTTATGTTATTTATTTTACAAGTATGGAATTAGGGATTTTGATTCATAAACTAATATAGTTTATGCCATTGTTTAGAAATGGAACCTAGAGGAAGGAATGGAAACTGTATCAATGCATGCTCTCCATGATGGGATTTCCCTCATTCTCAAGATAATTATAGTGGAGATGGTGATGCAACTGGTGCTGATCAGGTAATCACTATACTGGGACAAATCACTCAGGTTATGAATAATAAACTTACCTATATGGAGCACCCTAATCCACAACATGGAGGATCAATGCTAGATTGCTTCTTGAGGCAACAAACACCAACATTCAATGGGAGTAAAAATCCCTTGGTAGCTGAGCAATGGAAAAGTTCTTTAGAGAAAATATTCCACGCCTTGGGGTGTAGCGAAAGGGAAAAGGTTAACATGGAAGTTTACCACTTCACTGGAGATGCTGACCAATGGTGGTCATTGATTCAAAACATGAAGGAAGATGATGAAGTATCAAATATGGAATGGAGGGAGTTCAAAGAGATTTTCTTAGAAAAATACTTTACTCCTGACCATCGATCAGATATGGAAAGGAAATTTCTGAGTCTGAGACAAATGGAGGAAAAGAATGTCACAAAGTATGAGGATAACTTTACAAATTTTGTGAGTCATGCAGCAGATTATATACGTAACCCAAGAAGTAATATTGATCGTTTCTTTTATGGGTTAAACCCATATCTTCGTTGAGCATTAGTCTCACAGTCCTTCTCGTCATACGAAGATATTGTTTCATGTGCTATCAAGACAGAAATTGAATTCTCTAAGTCTTATGACTTTAAGAAAAGAAAGAGAAGAAGTGATCTGCTGATCACTCTAGAAATGGAAATAAGGAGAATAAGGGAAAAGTTGAATATCCATCCTAAAGTAAATGTGGGAAGAAACACCCTGGTACTTTCTTGAAGGGAATGGGAGTCTGTTACAAGTGTGGTGAAAAAATATCACCAATCTCGTGACTGCAAGGGGAAGAAAGAAGTTGTAGATGTTCAATGCTACAATTGCAGGGAGATGGGAAATTATGCAAATGAATGCCCTAGGAATCAAGGAAACATACCTCAGAAAAGGCCAAGAGATCATGGCCAAGCTTATGCTATCACTACTGCTGAGGTATAAGCTTCTAAACATGTGGTGGACGGTAATTTAATGGTTTTATCAAGTTTAGAAAATGCTTTATTGGATTCTGGATCATCGTATTTTTTCATATCTTCCCATTTTGCTAAGAAAATTAGATATTTCCAATTTGATTTAACAAGGGAGTTGTCAGTCAAAACTCCTAAGGGAATTATCATTGTAACATAGTTTTGTGAATCAATCCCCATTAGAGCACATAAATGTTCATTATCTGCTGATCTCATCATCGTACCCCTGATTGAATTTGATATAATCCTCAGTATGGATTGGATTTCAGAACATGATGTGAATATTTATTATAAGAAGAAGGAGGTTATTATTTTTGATGTTGATGATAAAGAACACCTTATCCTTAGAGAATAATTGTCACCACCTGATTCTTATTTAGATCCACCCCAAGTAGCTCAACTAAATTCAATTATCAGGGAGGAAGAGAATGAAATAACTATGGGCGAGGAAAGGAATGTTCAAATAGGGGATTTACCTATTGTGAAAGAATATGTAGATGTGTTTTCAGAAGATTTACCTAGACATCCTCTAGAATGAGAAATTGAGTTTCCCATTGATTTAATTCTAGGTTCAAGGCCCATATTGAAGACCCCTTATAGAATGGCCACTGTGGAATTAGTTGAACCAAAGAAACATTTTGAGGAATTGAGTAATAAGGTATTTATTCACCCTAGTGTTTCTCCATTGGGAGCCCCTATCCTTTTGTTAAAAATAATGATGGATATATGAGGTTATGTATCGACTATAGGGCAATGAATTCTATAACAATAAAGAACAAGTATCCCCTATCTCACATTGATGATTTATTTGAGAAACTGCATGGAGCTCAAAATGTTTCAAAGATTGACCTTCGATCTGGATTCCATCAGTTGTGTGTGAAGAAGTCATACATTATGAAGATAGCATTTTGAACCAGGTATGGGCATTACGAGTTTACAGTAATGCCTTTTGGGTTGACTAATGCACCCTCTGTTTTCATGGATCTAATTAATAGATTTTTCAAGGAATATCTTGATGACATTGTAGTGGTATTTATTGATGATATCTTGGTATACTCAAAAATCTATGAGGATCATTAATATCACTTGCGCATTATCCCAAAGACTCTGAGAAGACCATGAATTATATGGAACATTTAGTAAGTGTGAATTCTGGATTTAGGATATTTCTTTTCTTGTCCATATTGTCTCTAAGGATGGAATTTCTGTTGATCCTTCTAAGACAAAGGTAATCCAATAAAATCCAGCACCGATGAGTATAACTAAGGTACGCGGTTTTATTGGTTTAGTAGGTTATTATCGGCGTTTCGTCCATAATTTTTCCCAATTGGATAGCCCATTAATGAAACTCACACATAAAGGGGTTAAATTTGTTTGGAAAAAAGAGTGTGAAGAATGTTTGGAAGAACTGAAGAGAATATTAGTCAATTACCCTATATTGACTCTATCATCAGGGAATGATGGGTTCATTTTTTATAGTGACGAATCAAAGAAAGGACATGGTTGTTTCCTTATGAAGAATGATAGAGTTATTGCCTATGCATCACAATAGCTGAAAATTCATGAGGAAAACTATCTTACTCATGATCTTGAGTTAGATGCTGTAATCTTTGCTTTGAAGATACAGAGACATTATCTCTATGGTGAAAAAAAATGTGAGATATAAACTGATCACAAGTGTTTGAAGTATATTTTCTCACAAAAATAACTCAACATGAGGAAAAGGAGATGGCTTGAACTACTCAAGGATTATGATTGCACGATACACTACCACCCAGGGAAGGAAAATAAAGTGGCAGAAGCTTTGAGTAGAATGGATCATGGAGTTTTGAACAAGATGAGAGTTGAGAGGGATCCTATTTTCATGGATCTAGTAAAGTTGGATATGGGAATAACCATGGAAGGTGAAACCTTGATACTCTTTCAAATGGTTGCCAAACCATCTTTATTAGAAATGATAAGGAGTTCTCAGACCAATGATGAATAATTTCAAAAGAAGATTAAAGCTGTGAATGATGGGAGATTGAATGACTTTGTGTATGGAGATGGAATTTTGAAATTTGGGAAGAGACTTTGTGCTCCCGATATACCAGATCTAAAAAGGGAATTGTTGGATGATGCTCATAGTTCCAATTTCTCTATACACCCTCGGAGCACCAAAACGTATAGAGATTTGAAGGAACATTTTCGGTGGCACAACATGAAGAGGGATATTGCTGATTTTGTGTCAAGATGTATGGTTTTTCAACAAGTGAAAGCTATAAGGAAACAGCCTAGATTAGTCATGCAACCTCTTCCCATACCTGAGTAGAAATCAGATAATATTGTGATGGACATTGTCATGGGAATACCAAAGACTCCTAGAAGGAATGATGCGATAAGGGTCATTGTTGATCGTCTTACCATGTTAGCACATTTTCTTGCTATAAGGGAGGATTTACCACTTGAAAGTCTAGCAAGACTATATATTAATGAAGTTGTGAGACTTCATGGAGTACCCCTATCGATTGATTCGGATCATGATCCCCATTTTACTTCAAGATTATGGAAGAGTCTTCAAAAGGCCTTGGATTCTGAACTACGTTTGAGCACTACCTACCACCCTCAAACAGATGGACAATCAGAACGGACTATTCAATCCTTATAAGACATGTTGAGATCATGCTCACTTGACTTTCAGGGTATGTGGGATCTTTATTTACCTTTGGTAGAATTTTATTATAACAATAGCTTCCATTCATGTATTCAGATGGCACCATATGAAGCGTTATACAGAAAGATATTTCGCACACCAACCTGTTGGGATGACGTTGGTGAAAGAATGCTTGTAGGCCCAGAACCGGTAGAGGAAATGATGGAAAAGGTGAAGGTAATCCAAAACCACATCAAATCAGCTCAAAGTAGGCAGAAGAGCTATGCCGATAACCGAAGGAAGGATTTGGAATTTTAGGTATGAGATCATGTTTTCTTGAAGGTATATCCATGGAAGGGATTTATAAGTTTTGGTAAGAATGGAAAATTGAGTCCTAGGTACATCGGACCTTTAGAAATTCTAGAACTAATTGGGGTTGTAGCTTACAGTTTGGAAATTCCACCAAATCTCTCAAAAGTTCACGATGTGTTCCATGTATCACTATTGAGAAAATACATGCCTGATCTAATGAATGTACTCACCTATGAGGAATTAGAAATGGAACCCTATCTGTTTTATTGCAAAGAGCATGTAAAGATTATTGATACAAGAGAAGAAGTGATGAGAAACCAGACGACTCATCTCGTAAAAGTTTTATTGGGAAACCATAAGATGGAAGAGGCAACGTGGGAACCCGAGGAACTTATGATGAAGAAACACCCGAGTATTTTTATGCAATAGTATTCTAGAAATTTCGAGGATGAAATTATTTGAAGTAGGAGAGAATGTAACACCCCATGCTTCCACAGTATGCTTCTCTTTTAATAATACAGTAGTGTGTGTTGTACGCAACTTCGAGTTCTAACACACACCACAACTAATCAAAGTAGCTGTTATGAATAGTAATACCCAATTTTTGAAATTTTTATAAATTTTATCTCTCAAAATGTACTTTATTTTTGGATTCAGAATATCGAAATTAGCCTATGGTAAGATTTTGGTATTTTTCTAAAACCTCTTAATTTTTGATTAATAGTGAAAAACAATGAGTCATAGTTTAAAACCGAATATATATTTAAATAATTAATTTTTTTTAGATTTATTTTATGTCAAAATAGATACATAATACCTATATAAGTTCAAGGTAATTCATTGGAATC
This sequence comes from Viscum album, assembly GCA_963277665.1. Classification (NCBI taxonomy): domain Eukaryota; kingdom Viridiplantae; phylum Streptophyta; class Magnoliopsida; order Santalales; family Viscaceae; genus Viscum; species Viscum album. The sequence goes on from OY728152.1 coordinate 1,915,387,511, forward strand.
AGTTTATAATAGATTTAGATATATAAAAATTTAATTGAACTTTTCACCGTCTTTTACCCATCTCCTAGGAGAATTTGCAAATTCACATAAAACATAATTTTACCACATATATGAGTGGAATTTTAAAAATCTAAGAGACACGGTTAATTTCAAGGAGTAAAATGTGGTTCAAAATGATAAAAATATTTTTTGGTGAATAATAACTTTTTACTTTTATTTACCACGGTTAAATGTAAATAGGGTAATTAAGGTTCAAAATGATATTATTATTACCCTAAAACATGTCCTAATTCTATTGGATAATTATAATTCGACCACAAAAAACCTTAGGAATAAAATATGAACCTCTTTGGTCAACTTGGATTAAATTAGGACATTTATAATTATTTAATTCAAAGAAGGGTTAAAAGAGATAAAATCAATGTTAAATAACTAAAACATTTTTAATATAGGGTTATATATAATATAAATTAGATTATAAATATTAATTAGAAATATAAAAATATTTCCTACATAATTATATTTTATTTATAATTTTTAGACATTAAATAATTTAATTTATTTATGACATAATGGTGAAGCACTAATTACCTAATTAATGATATATTAAAATGATTGATATTATAAATATCAAAATAAATTTAATTTGAGACTTTTTATCACTTCCACTAATTTTCCAGGTTCATATAAAATATTAGGGTTGGTTAGATGAATTTCGTTCGATGTAATAATTCTGTTATGAATTTATAAAAAACTAAAATCCCTAATAGTGTCAAAATTGACATAAAAGTGTTTTTAAAACAAATATTATATTATTAATTTATATTCAATTGCTAAAAATCTATTGTTTGTCCAAAGGACTTATATAATGATATTTGTATCATTAAATAACCACATGGGGTTCTCTTATATGTATATAGTATGTTTATTACCTATATAATATAAAAATACAAAGAGACATGGTAAATGTCAAACTATTTAACTAAGAGTTAAATAAAAATGATAATGTTAATATATTGACCCAAACCTATAAAAAACCTATTTTTTGTGTGGTTTTAGACCTATCCCCACCTTAACCTTTGAATAATTCACTTTTGAGCCATTAAAAACCGAATATGAATTTATTATAATATAATATTTCTAGCTTTTCCTAAGGTGCCCCTCACCCCTCTTATAAAAGGGCACTCCCCATACTCACTAATTCACACCTTCAAAACATTTTGGCTCTGCCAAACCCTGCCTAAATATCCTCTCAACTTCTCTCAATTAATACTATAGTCCATCCTTTGGTAATAAATCCTACTTAAAAAACCCTTTTGATCCAATCAAAAGGATGAACATGAAGAAGAGTTAATGATTTAACCACCCTTTTTCAAGTTCCTTTCTTCTTCCACTTATTCTTTCTTTGTTATTTCCATTCTAAAATATAAACTCCAGTATCTTCTCTATAATTTTATGTCATTTAAAATTTTGTACAACCATATTAATTATTATATCCATCCTTTGAATAAAATGTCACCATACATGCGTACGTACAGCTTACCGTCTCCACGTCGTGGTGTAATTGTTATTCAAAACATTATTATTTAGATGGGTATGATAATGATGCTTAATTTATTTAAATAATAAATAAAACATGATAATTAATCTTTATATATTATATACCATCCAATTATATATAATTTTAATATCAAAAGAATGATATTGTCGCTCCTACGTACATACGGACTACCGTCTCCACGAACGCGATGAGATTCATTCCCCATCATATGCATTCAAGACTAAATTTCATTTGATGATTAAAAATAATGTTTAGATACATGATATAATTCTATATATGAATAATATAAATCCCATCCATGACAAATATGGCTCACATAACAATGAATATAATGGAAAATGAATCTGTTAACACCCAAAACGACGATAATACTAAGGTACTATCAACAAATCAATGTTAAAAGATCATATATGATATGATATTATTGTATATGATTCTTTTATAATTCATTAACAATTATTTCACCATTATAAAGGAGGTTAACCTACCCTCGACCAAGGAAAAAGTACAAAGTAAGGGGTTTCATATATCACTTTTAATTCTGTGATATTTCCATTGTTCGCCACTTATTTATTCCATGTGGTGTGTGTACTTCCCATGATTGTATTCATTGTGTAATATAATTTAATTTATGGATATTTATATTATCATTGTATGATCCTTCATTCATGGTTGTCTGTTTCTTAAGGATTGATTTATATGGATAGTAATGTTTTCAAATCAAAATTCTTTTTCAAAGTTTCAAAGTGGTATGGGACACTATGATTCAAAATTCTATTTTAAATGGCTTTTTGAAAAATAGTGTGACTTTAAAATGTTTTCAAGAAAAAGAGGGATATTTCTCTCAATAGTTTGATGATTATTTTAATCTATGTAAATATCCTTCATTATTCTCGACTGAGGTCAATCTGATACAATACAATTTTCCATATTGTATCGAATGAGTTATGTTTGACTGTGGATGTGATATTTTTATACCATTAATGGATTGTGGTTAAAGTATTGAAATTTCGTATGCTAGTTTTAATATGAATGTTTATGTTATGATTCAGAATTTTCATATGAGGAATTCATTGGACTTAGTAAGTGACAGGTTGAGCCCTCTATAGATCCTCGATGCATCAGTAGGTTTCATGAGACAAACTAGTGTCTTGGAACAAGGCCTTGAAAAAATCTTATTTGTAGTCTTGGCACAAGGCCTTGACTATGTGGTTATGATAGTTTGGAATTTTCCATTCAATTATTATGAAAGCGGTTATTGATATTGGATGTGATTATTTGACTAGTAGAATATCCATGTGAGTAAGTAAATGGAATTATTTCATTTTATATTTGCCATATTATGCTGAATTTGAAGTTTAAAAGGATTTTGTTTTAGTAATACATTGCCTTAAATGTTTATGCTTATTTATGAAAGTTTCTGCTATATTGTTATCCTTACTGAGAATCTGAGATCACCCCTTTCTTTGATTTATTTTTTCCAGGATGTGAAGAAGTAATTTATGAATGACCTATAGGGATAGTATGAGGATATGATTGCGTTCAATGGAGACAAGATATTGTTGTAGTTTTTCACTTTATGATGTAATGTAATATTAATGAATTTATCTAGTGATTCCAAGGCTACTAAACTAATCAGTCTTTCGAGACGTTATCTTTTTTGATCATGCCAATGATACGTATTAATGCATCGACTTTGGGTAACTGGGGTTGGGGCATTACAGTTAAAATCTATCATGTTGATGGAATACGAACGCAAGAATTTAAAAGTAGTAACCATAAATAAGACTTACATGTGTTTATATCACATTTTAATGTGAAAATAATTTCAATTACCTAATCTATTAAATGATGAAAATTTAATATAATTATACTTTAAAACCAATTAAATTATATTTTAACACTTTAAATTATCTTGATGAAAAATTATGTTTTCAAATAAAATTTCATATCTTTTTCTACTCCTCAAATCATGAAACTTTTTTGAAAAATACCAAAAATTGATCCAAAGTAAACTTACATATTACTGTTTCAAATAAGATTATTATTTTGTCAAATAGATTATATAAAATTATCAAATATTGTATTTAAAATGGGTTCTCCATTAAAAAGTGGTAAATTTGTTTTGGAAAAAAATTGCCTTTTAATGTGTAAAATTGGATTAATTCTTATCTTATGCCTATAAAATAATTTGGATGGATGTGAAAACATTTTATTAATTTTATAGTATATAAATTTTATGATTTGGTTAATACTATTCATAATCACTTTTCAAAGGGCTAGGTTTGATAGATCATATAGCCCTGGAACTTGGTGTTTTGTGAAACCCAAGATATTGAATTATTTAAAATGAAGTGCATCATAGAATATTGAGCTGTTACATTATTCCCTCTAAATAATTCAACCCTCAAAATTTCTATAATATTACTTTATAAAATGATTCAGGTGGTTCTTCGTCATAATTTCTTCTGGTTCCAACATCACCTCTTCCATTTTAGGGTTTCTCCAAAGAACCATAACCAAACACATCGTCTGATTTCTCAACACTTGATCTCTAGTGTCAAGATTATTGATAGCCTCTTCATAGTAAGTCATATCAGGTTCTAGATCTAATCAATCAAATGTGAGTACATGTGTTGGGTATGTCTTTTATTTGCTTAACTATGATAAATGGAAAACATCATTAACTTGGGAGGGACTTAGTGGCATTGTTTAATGGTAAACTATAACTCTAATTCGTTCTATAATTTCGGAAGTTTCAATGTACTTGGGACTTAAATTAACATTCATAGTGAATATTATAACACCCATACATGGAAATACCTTCAATAATACATGATCTCCTACTTCATATTAGAAATCCTTCCTTTATTTATCGACATAGATCTTTTACCTACTTTGAGATATTTTGATATGGATTTCAATAGTTGTTACTTTTTCTATTTTGTCTTCCACAAGTTTCGGTTCTATAGTCCTCTTCTCCCAAAATTATTCCCAACAAGTTAGTAAACAACTTCTCTTTCTATATAATGCTTCATTTTGTGTAATTCGAATACATGACTCGAATCTATTATTATAGAAAAATTCTACTATATGTAAATACTAATCCAACATACCTTGAACAAGAAGTGAGAAATATCCAAAAATTTATTATAAAGTTTGAATATTACTTTATAATTGTCCATTAGATTGTGGTTGGTAGGTAGTGATTAAATGAATCTCAATATCTAAGGTCGTCAGAAAACTTTTCTAGAATCTTGACGTATAATGGGGATCACAGTCAGAAACAATTTATAGGGGAACACCATGAAGTATTACATCATTATTAATATAATGTATTTCTACATGTTCATGTGGTAATTATTCTCTAGTAGTATGAAAATTTAGTGATCTAATAAGATGATCAACAATAACCCCTATATCGTCATTTATTCTATGAGTCTTTGGTATCCTCATGAAAAATTCCTTAATAAAATCATTCCACTTCTACACAGGTATTGGATGAGTTTTCATGACATTCAAGGATGTGGTATTCCAGCCTTTAGCTATTGAAAAACCAATCATCTTGACAAAAAATCTGTAATCTACCTCTTCATGTTGTCCCACCATAAATTTTCCTTCAAATATCTATACATATTTGTGCTACTATGGTGTATAAAGAATTTGGAGATATGTGCAACATCCAATAATGAACTTTTTACTCTGGTATAGATGTAACACAAAGCCTATTCCAAAATATGAAAAAACCATTTTCATATATGAAGTCAGTCAATCTCCCATCATTCACAGCTTTAATTTTATTTTAAATATCCTCATCATCAGACAAAGAACTTTTTATCTTTTCCAATATAGTTGGTTTTCAAACCATTTGAAAAAGTATAGATGGTTCACCTTTAATGTTAATTCCTATATCCATTTTTACTAGATCTATGAACATAGGATCCATTTCAACTCTAATTTTTTCCCTAACTATATGGTCGTTCCAACTCAAAGAATTCACCGTCTTATTTTTCTTCCATGGGTGATAGTGTATTGTGAAATCATAATCTGTGAGTAGATCAAGACATATCATTTGTCTCATGTTGAGTTCTTTTTGTGAGAAAATATATTTCAAACTCTTATGATTAGTATATACCTCACATCTTTCACCACAGAGATAGTGTCTCTATATCTTTAGAGAAAATATTAGTGCGGTGAACTCATGATAATGAGTTTCTTAGTTTTTATCATGAATTTTTAATTTCTTTGATTCAATAGAAATAAATCTATTATTTTACATAAGAACACAACCAATTCATTTCCTTGATGCATCATTATAAATCACAAACCCATCATTTCCATATAGTAAATTTAAGATTGGATAATTTTCTATTATTATCTAAAATTCATCAAAACATTATTCACAATCTTTTTTCCAAACGAATTTACCCCCATTACATCTGATCTTCGTTAATGCATTATCCAATCGGGAAATATTTTGGACAAAATTTCAATAGTATCTTTAAAAACAATAATGTTTTTTACCTTATTTATGAGCATTGTTTCTGGCCATTCTAGGATTGCCTTTTTAGTTTCCAGATCAATAGATATTCCATCCTTCTAGACAATATAGCCCTTATAAATTTCCTGCAGATAGAAATCTCACATTCTAAATTCACCGTATATATCATTTATTCTATGAATCGTCATAAGATTCTACAAATAGTTCTCATGTTATTTTTATATTTTTGAGTATACCATGACATCATCAGTAAATACTAGAAAAAATCCTCAAGATATTCCTTGAACAATCTTTTAATTAAATTTATGAAAACAAAGGGTGAACTAGTCAGTCCAAATGGTATTACTATAAACTGGAAATGTCCATACACTATTCTGACTGTTGTCTACATAATATATTCCTTAATTACACAAAATTGATTATATCTAGAATGAAGGTCAATATTCATAAAATATTTAGCTCCATGAAGTTGGTCAAAAATAAATCAATTCGAGATATATGATACTTGTTATTTATTTTAATAACATTGATTTTTCAGTAGTTAATTCTCAACGTCATCAATCCTTCATTATTCTTAACAGAAATAACTAGGTATCCCCTTGGATAAACACTAGGGGTGAATACATCACTTATTAATCAACTCCTATAATTGTATCTTCAACTCTACTAATTCAACAATGGCCATTGTATAAGTAGTATTTGATATTGGTATTGCATTAGGGATTGAGTCAATAAAAAACTCAACATCCTTCACTAGAGGATGTCTAGGTAAGTAATCTATAAATACATAAATGTATTATTATACAATAGGTACTTACTTAATTGTAATATTATTAGGTTTTATCTTATCATATTCCCCCAAGAATTTCATTTAGTAGAGATACAGAAGGAGGATCTAGATAAGAATTAGACTATGAATCTTCTTCTCTAAAGAGAACGTATTCTTCATCTGCCACACAAATCATATCTTCCTTATTATTATAAAATATTTGTCAATCATATTTTGATATCCATTCCATGCAAAAGATTATATAAATGTTGACCATATGTATGATGATAATGTCAGAATATAAATCACATTTATATACCATAAGTGGCACAACCTAAAACAACTTTGTTTCAGTGAGACTTCCTTTATAGATTTTGACTATCAACTCCCTTATTAATTTAAATTGTAAATGTCTAATTATTAAATAAAACTAGGGAGATATAAAAAATGTGAGTATCCAAAATCAAATAATGCTTCAGGTAAATTTTAGTAAATGATTGATGTTCCTGCCACCACATTATTAGGAGCTTCAACCTCAGCAGTTGTGATTTGTAAAATCTTGGACTTGGTCCCTTAACCTTTTCGGGAAATTTTTTTTTCTATTCTTATGAAGATCATTTTCAAAATGTCCCGTCTCTTTACAATTGGAGCATTCAATATTTATAGATTCTTTCTTTCCCTTACAATTGAAATCTTTTTGGCCTTTTTCTTCACACCTATAACATACACCGATACCTTTTAAAAATGTATTGGGGTGTTTCTTCACATAATTACTATAGGGTGGAAAGTCAATTTTTCCTTTCTTCCCATTATTTCATTTTTCTTAGTGGTCAGCGGCCCTATTCTTCTCTTTCTTTATTTTAAAGAAATGATATACAGAAAATTTATTTTCCTTCTTAATAGTACATGAGCCTATATCATTATACTAAGAGAAATATTTTGAGGCAAAATCCTATAAGAGGAATGTCTTTAACCCCTCGAGGAATTGATCAATATTACTTCTTGGGTAAATTATTTAGTCTGCAACATGCCTTGCTAACCATGTGAAGTTAGATTCATACATTGCAACATTTTCACCCTCTATATATATCAGACTCAGAAATTTCCTCTCCATATCTGGTCAGTGATCATGAGGAACTTATTTTTCTTGTAAAATTTCATTAAATTTCCTCCATTCCATATTTCCTAATTCTTCATCATCCTTCATGTTTTGAATTTAATATCACCATTAAACTGTATCCCCTGAGAGATGATAAGTTGAAATGACAACTTTTCCCCTTTCTTTACTCCCCAGAGTATTAAATATTTTCTCGAAGGAACATATCCATTACTCAGCTAAAAAAGGATTTGTAGTCTCATTAAATTTTGGGGGTTGTTGTCTCATGAATCGGTCCATCATTGATCATCCACATTGTGGATCAGGATGATTCATATAGGTAATGTAATTATTCATAACATTAGCCAGTTGTCCCAGTATAGTTATAATTTGATTACCACCAGTTGTAGCTTCGGCTCCACCAAAATTATCTTTCATAGGTGGGAAATCCCCTAATGGATTACATGTGTTGATACAATTTCTATTTCTTCCACTATCCTCTATTTCTAAACAATTAAATTCTCTAGATTAGTTTATGAATCATAATGCATAATTTCAAAATATGTTATATAATTTTAAAAAATTATGCATGTCTAATTTCATAATCATAAACATGGTTTCTTTGAGAATATATTTACTTTTAAATCATTTATAATAGTTCGTAGTGAAAATCGGAATTATCCTATGCATCTCCCTTGAGAGTGTCAAACCATGGTATTAGTAAGGCCCATTGTCATGTACAGCGTTACCCCAATTCAAGCTTAGAACACCTTTTTGGAATTATTATTTCTAGTTATATCTGTGCCAAAACCACATCCACATGTAGTATCCAAAAAGGGATGTATTTTATATGAACCCCCACATAATCACAAAATTACCAAAATTTTAGAATGTTCTTCTATACTTATCCTCAAATTATTTATTTGGGTAGTGTTACTTAATTAAATTTCTTTCTAAATCTACTTTACATGGTCTATACTAAACATATTCTAATACCAATTTTAATACCCCAATCCCAAAAGATCAGAGTCGATGCCTTATTTTATTACATTGGCATGATGATAAGAAATCAAATATTGACGGACCGATCTGTTTAGTAGCCCTAAAAAAACTAGATAGAAACTGAATTTTTACATTAAATAATGAAATGAAAGGTAACATAGTATTTCCATTAAAAATACAAGGATCACATAGACTATCCCTGAAGTTCAGTCATAATATACCTCTATGCATCCTATGGAAAATGAAACATAAGAAATGGGTGAGGTCATATTCTTTGTAATGACAAACAATATAGGTAAAGATATCATTAATAAGGATAAACATTTATGTAAAGGTATAAAATTGTAACAAAATCCTTCTAAACATCACCCTATGATTATTATGGAATGAATTAATCAAATAAAACCATTTAATAATTCACAAGGATAATCTACTAGCCGAATAATCACATGTATTATAATCAACTAATCTCATAAAGAGGGAATGCATAATATTGTACATCATAACCATACCATCAAGGCATCATGCAAAGACCATAAATAAATGGGTAAAATCACAAAATAGATTGTTTGATGAGACCAAAGGATACATCAAGGGGATATATCAGGCTATTCATGTCACATACAAATTCCAATGCATTCCTCTTATAAATGGAGTAAAACTTAACCAACATAAACATTTGTATTAAAACTAATATACAAAATCTTAATAAATTGTCTATAAACCATGAATGGTATAAAAGTAGCACACCCACAATCAATATATTCATAAACCATTCAATAAAATATAATATGTTGTATCATATTTAATCAACCTAAATTAAACATGATATCTAATAAATGATGTTGACATATATGAAGATGGTTTAAAAAAATAATTAGAAACTTTTTTAAAGAAATAGCCATTTAATTGGAAATAGTTAATTAAAATTCAATAAAATATAAAAAATCTATTTTCAATGAAAATAATATTGTAATATTGTAAATGAATCTTTAAATATTTTAAGGAATCAAAATGTTAGAAAAAAATCATGCCATATAAGTTAGAAAAACATTCTTTTCAAACTTTTTTGAAAAAGTCAAACAAAGTACCTCATAAGGAAAACAAAAAATAGTCCTTTTTTAAAATTAACCATTGGTAAAAATGTCTTTCGAAAATTATAAATAAATAATAATAATGTTTTGAAAAGTATTCTTTATAAACAGGAACAAGGTTGAAAAATATGTCATAGTAAATTTTTACGTAAAAGCAATCATGGATAATGAAGAGAGTATATAATTAACTCTTACCTCATACTATCCTTTTTTTTGAGGGTGAATTAACCTCATGTATAATGAATAAACAATGTTATTATGACATACTGGAATTATATTCATGATTTATTATATCATATATGATTCTCTTATTTCATTTTCTTAATAACATTTCATTATTATCATTATTTTTTGTGTGAACTGCTTTATTTTCTTATAGTTATTTTGTCGCGTAAGTCTTATTTCTTAGAAATCAGATATATATTATTCATATCCATAATGATAATATGGTCATAAATATTATATTCATTAATTATAAACAATTTCATAATCAATCTTAAATGGTTGTAGTGGAAGATGAATCTCATCGTGTTGTGGAGATGGTACGTCGTACGTATGCACAAGTGAATATATCATTCCCTTAATGGTTAAATGGAATGAAATTTAATGTTATATTAATTATATAGATTAATTTTCATGTCATATTAATTAATTATATCCATTATACTCGTCATTATACCCATCGAAATAAAGTAGTGTTAAATAATAAATTACACCACGGTGTAGAGATGGTAAGACATACACACACATGCATGGTGATATTGTCATTAGTAGGATGGATATAAGGAGGAATATTGTAGTCCCATAATCGTAATATAATATCATCATGTATATGATACTGAAGTTAATAATTTAGTATGTAAATAACATAGGAATATGAAGTAGAAGAAGAAAATAAAATGAATTGAAATGGTTAAACAATTACCTCTTCTTTGACTATCTTCATTTTATTTGCACAAAAGGACTTTTTAGGATTGATTTATTCCCAAAGTATGACCTCAAGTATTAAGTGAGGAATTTAAATGAACCAACCTGGGTTGACCCTAAACCGTTCACGTGATCTGATCTATGTTAATACCTTAAGGGAGTTCTCGATCATGACGGGCATGCAACTACTGCGGGGCCTCAATGGAGCACAATAAGGGTCTGATTTTACCCAATAAAATACAAAGATATATCAATAGTGGAAAGAGAAAAAACAATCCAATATATATATATAAATAAAATTTAACTGACTTGACTTCAAATAAGGATGAAAGGTATAACAGCAATACAACAAAGACCAATTGAAAAAAAAGTCCACAGGATGTCCATGGGACCCTACTGGTCACTCTCCAACACAAAGATCAGTCATCGACCAAAGTGACTGAACTCATGTTCAAACATGAACTAATTGATAAAAACATAAAATAACTATAGGAATGACTATTAAAACGCAGTAGGCAAGCCCGATTATATAATCTTGATGGACTTACATTAAAATTAAAGAAACTTAAATTTCAAGTTGGAACTACATCATATAAAAGAATTATTTTCTAAAACTTTTACTTAAAAACCATGTACGACCCATTTACCTTATTAACTTCAAAAAACTAAGCACATTCCATTAGTGTAACGTTCAAATTTTATTGGGGAAGTGATTATTTCATTTTCAACTTGAACAAAGGAGGGTAAAAAACTTCTCTTTAAAAATACTTTTCATATGACTTTTTAAAACCAACAAATCAATTCCATGAAAACACTACACAAGAAGGCCTCATGATGATTATATAATAATTGAAATATAAATAAGGATATGAGTAACAAATTCATCACTACAATAAACTAAGATCCAATAGACATAGGGGAACCCAAGATATCATGAATAATCCAAAACATACAAACACATGAGACCCCATACCTAGTAGCATGCCACACATGATGAAATAAAAAACAACCTAATACTCTCATCCATCGTAACTCAGGATAGGATGAGGGAAAAATTCCATAGTAATAAACACAAATATATCTTCCTACAATGGGCCACCAGCAATTGTGTGATCAAGATAGTGCAGCGATCATTCTCAGAAAATTCTCTCAATATTCTAGGTTCCCATGTCTCATGTATATAATGTGGGTGAGACAACTGATTTCAGTCAATCATCCATTAACAATTTTATTTAAAAATAAATCAATAACATAAATCACCCTGATCCACCCTTAGGACCGAACTCATTCCATATAATAAATTGAACACAATGATTCCAAACTGAGGAACTCTGATAATGGATTGCAAGGATTCCACAGAATGTACATCTAATTCATTATACACAAACAAGGCATGGCAAACATCCAACAGAGGTTTTCATAATAAAAAAATTCACCACTTTCAAAAGTTACTAAATGGGCCTTTATGCATTTTATAGAAGAAAACTTTACCCATGATCTAAAATCCTCTTTTCATAATGTGGTGTAAAAACACAATTTTCACTTTTTAAACATTTAAAAAATCACTTTAAAACATTCATGTTACACATTCAAGGCCCAAACCATTTTTATGAAAATACCAAACCATCCATTCAACGACATTAAATTCCATAACACGTTAAAATCCAAAAATAATTTCTTTATAAGAAACCAAGAATTGTTGGTAAACCCTTTATGTAAACCAAAATATCATTTCTCATGCTGGTAATATATTTATAAATCCAAACAACCCATTTTACATCACAATTAACCCATAAAAGCCAATCAGGTAATTATTCACACACTAGGCATACAATATTTGGAAAACCAATTTCTATTTAACACTCTATAAGGTAAAAAAAACCAATTTATATGCCATAAATTTATTTAAATTTCTAAACAATTTTTTCAGTATCACAAACTATGTGAAAAAGCTTATAAGGAATTTTATTAAACACATGGTGTGCACATTTTGACCCCAAAAACTCATTTTGTTATAAAAAAGAAATAAGCCTCTACTATTTACACCACAAAATTAATACAAGGATCATACATAAATATTTATAAATCAATAGAGGTGTGAAATTCATGAAATCAATGATTCTGAAATTATAAAGGCATGTTCAAGGGAAACGTACCTCGAATCCATGGAGGAACAATAAGGCATGCCAGAAATCACACCACGATGGTTCCAAAAACCAAGTTCTATAAAGAACATCCATAATGAAGTAAATCTCATCATAATACATGGGAAAATAAAACCCCAGGTCTAACATTACTAGGGGAGAATATACAACTAGGAAAAAAATGAAAGAAGTAAGGAAATGAAGGAGAATGGAGAGGAAAAATACCATGTGAAACTAGTCCCACCATGAGGGTTCATAGATCTAAACAAAAAGAGCATGAGGAAAGTCTTGGGGAGAAAAGGATATGCCTTAATAGGTCTTTAATCTCATAATGAATCAATTTTGGGAGGATTTGGGTTTAAATTCTTGAAGGGGTAGATCCTGAATTTTTTTTAAAATTTTAAATTCTGGGTAGCCTCTCACAGTTAGGCCGCACAGTTTGTTGAACTGTGCAGAAACTGTGTGGAAGCCTCGGGGATTGACCGTATAGTCACCCTGACCCACTTCACAACCATGTTCCAACTGTGTGATAGGTTTTATACCTTCCACACTGTTGTCTAGGTTCAACCGCTCTATTTATAAAATTGTATGCCTATTGTGCATAGGGTGCTATTAACGAAAAATTTTACTGATTTCTTAGAAAACTCTCAAATGAACCAAAAGACAAACAAGAGAAACAACTATAAAAAGGGAACACATAAAAATTTTACCCCTACCACACCCAAAACCTAAGGAAAAGACTGGGTTTCCCATGAATTGGGGATTAAGGTAAGAAAAGTAAAAAACAGTGGTACAATTATCCCCACCATTAACATTTTCCACCCCCAAAAACCCATAACACATTCCATCTAATTGATAAATGCCTAATGAATCCACATTAACATGATCCAATCTATTCATTCAATTACATTTCACCTACCATTAATACATCTTATTCCTCTTTCTTTAAATAGAACAACAAATCCCAACCACTTCCCTAAAATCAACATAATTATAAAACCACCACATCCACAACTAAGACATGAAAACTATTGTTGGGTATTCTTCCCAGAATCACAACACTCACAATAACCAAATAGGAAAATGAGAAATCCACAATTTAAAAACAACTAACTCATCCAAATTAATAGTGAAACCAAACCAAAAATCGATCAACAATAGAGGGAAGTCCCAAACAGACTCCCTACTATTAAAATTCTTCTATAATTCAATAACATCATAAGATAAATGTCACTAAGACTCAAATTTGGTCTCCCCAGCATGAAAATTTATTATCTGAAAATTTAATTTCTTTTCATATGGTTATATATTTTAAATTTAATGTGGGTTTATAAAAAATATAAACCCCATAGGGGCAACCCTCAAGCTGGGCAGAAGAAGGCATCTCGCACTACTTCAAGAGTAGGCGGTGGAGCCTATCCACTTTAGCCATAGCACGGGTATGTCATGGGAGTGTGTGCACGCCTATAGGTGAACAAGGAGGAACCAAGAAATGATCCACCGTACAGGGAGGCACGATGGTAGGGGTGGGCACAGAAGCATGCCCGCAGAAGACCAGTACAGGGTAGTACCAGGAGGGGGAGGTGGATTTTTGGAAAAGCGTTGGGAGTTCTAGCCTTATAAATTCGAATCGAAAACCCTACCAATTCGATGTAGGATGAATGCTTTAAGTGGAAATAGAATCCTAGCCATCCGATCACGCCACATAGGATTTGGACCATCTGATCAGCCCACCCTTTGAACTCCACCTCCGTGTTATTAATACCTCGTTTTCTCTGGACCATCTTATCACAGACTGAGATTTAATCTCTTCCCTTCACTTTTTTTTAAATCGTGGAACACCGTTAAGCATCCAATCAGATCCTATTGGACATGGACCATCCGTTTCTTTTCCACATTTCATATTCGCATTCTTTCTTCTTGTTCACGCCAACCAGTGGCTTGCCCGCTGTTTTCTTCCTTCCTTCTTCTTTTTTTCTTGTCCCTCAAGATTCCCCACCCATCTTCGGACCGACCCTCGATTTATACTCGTTAGTCTCGGTTGACCTTTTTTTATTATTTCCTTTAACTTCCTTCTAGTTAATTAAAATCTTATATATATATATATATATATATTGAAATCGCCATTGGGTTTCAGGTTATTTTAAGCTAGGTGTGGGACTTATTTTGTTTCAGTATTTTTGCCAATCTTTGATTATAATTTCTGTATAAATCATTGTAAATGAAATATATATATATATATATAACTTTTGTATAAACCCTGGTATTCTCTCATAATCCTACCCGATATCTTCACTTTAACATGAAAACATCCCCTGCATGACCTTGTTTCTCTCTTGAATTCAGCTAAGGGATCATTTTTCTTCAATTTCAATTTTCAAACCCCTTGTTATCTATTTTTTGTTTTATATTTTTATGTTTAAGTATATAAATTTTTCCAATATCATTTTAGGATTTCGAAAAAAACAATCGTCGGTGTTAAACTGGTGTTTTTAAATTATAAGACATCTATAAGGGTTAAAATTGTGTTATGTTTAATACTATGTATATATGTATACTTATATACGATTTAATTATATAACAAATAATTTCAGGTTTATTAACATTGAATGCTGATCATTTTTTTGTAAGTTATGTTTATTAAAACATGAAATACATGTATGGGTTCATTTTAGCAGTGTTTTAATATAAAAACCCATTATTTACAATTTGTTTATATATGGTTATGTAAAAAAGATTATATATATAAAAGTTTTATTTTTTTGTAAAAAATACAAATTGGGTTTTCATAAAAACTTATTCTTATTGATCATATTATGTTTTGATGGGTATAGATATTAAAAGAATTTATTAAACCTTGTTTTGGGTTATGAAATCCCAACTCGACCCCTTCTGTATATAGGGTTTTATAAAATTTTCAAAAACCGCATGAACATGTATATCTATTTCAATTTTTGACTTCTAATGTTTTAAACAACACTAGTTATGTTAGTAAGTGATATAAATTGTTCATTCTTAAGCACAAAATATATGTTTATATATATACATGAGCACATGTAATTAATTACGTTTTATTTTATACATGAATACTCAACATGAAATAATGATTTTTCATAAATTAATTTTATTCTCATTTTAATGATAAATGGATTGATAATTTATGTTTATGTTTTAATCTATAATAGTTAACATTGCATGGCTTAATTGAGTATCTAAAAGTCAAAACATGTAAACCATGGCTAAAAAAGGGTAACATTAATAAAGGTTTAATGAAAGAGTTTTTATTTTTTCTGAAAACCCATTATTTTATGTGTACTAGTTCTTACTACATGTGAAAGTGTATTCCGTTTTAGTCCCTGCACTTCACTGTTAAATTTGAATTTAACAAATCTATTCATTTTCACATTTATGAAAAAATTATTTTTAGTTATGAATATGTGTAGAAAAGGATTATGGAATAAGAATGTGTATATTCAATGTAGTATGGTTCACTTTGATTATAATACCATACTATTCATATGATAAAAGTATTATACATAAATGATAAGATGGGTGCACCCAGATAGTGCTGCAATGCATTGGATTAAGTTAAGTCTCATGAGATGTTGTGTGCAACGGTATTGGAAATTAGCCTTTACTAGTGCTTCTATGGGAAACAAGATTGGCGGTTGGCCTTGACCAATACTACTATGGGAAACAAGATCGGAAGTTAGCCTTGAATCATAAAAATTCATGTTTTATGTATAGAATTTGTGCATGGCCTAGCTAATGTCTGACATTATCCATTCCATCATTATGTATTGGTATATGAGAATCCAAGTAATTATTTGACTAATAGAATACGCTTTGGTTATGAATATTTTATGAAAATGGTAATGAATGCATATGGCATGATTATATATACAAATAGAATTTTCTATGATGAAGGGGTATCTAAAGATAAGGTTATATGAATTTTATTTAAGAGCTAATGAATAATGACATGATTGTTTGTGTTTACAACTCTACGTGTCACATTTATGGTTGGTTTGATCAATTTATTAATTATGAACATTTCATGAATTTATTATTCTTGTATTCCCGCTTTGATTTATGTTTTACTTATAGTTTTTAAATAAACATATATGATTCTTATATACTAGGATTTTCAGAAAATATTAACAAGTAATCATTAAAACTGATTATGACGTCCCTCAACAAAATGTTTGTGAATATTTAAAAGGTTTTTATCTTAAAAATAATTGCATTAAATTCTTTTAAAACCCCTTAATGGTCATTCTTATGCTTACCATATGTTTTTAATTTATTTTATAGGGTTTATTAGATTATTCCAAGTTTTGAGTACTCTTATGTGACGACATCAATATTAATCTTAATATTGTCAAGATTTAGGAAGTAGTGTATCAACAACATCTAGTTTCTAGAACCTAAACAAAAGTGATCATCTACATTGAAATAGATTTTCTAGTTTTTATATGCATGTTTCTATGAAAAAAATACAAACCATGTTTCAGGAACTGACTTCGGGCTTCCGGGATTAGGTTTGTTACAGATGTTTTTTTTATGATTAATTCTCCAATATTACAATATCATGATCTACCTCTCAATAAATTCCTCAATTTTCTTATACTATTTTTATTAATGATTTTATCAAGTTAAATTACCATTTTTTAATAATTGGTACATAAAATAATTGATAAAATTATTTTAATAAAATCATAATTTATTTCCCTCTTTGATTTTAAATATTTTTTATTCCAAAACACTGTTTTATTAAAATGTTATCTAAAATGCTTTATTATTTTTCAAATTATTTATTAAAGACTTTTTTACCCATTTTTTGCTTTTTATAAATTTTTTTAAAAGGAATCTTCAGGCCTTTTTCAAAAAAAATGTATGTTTGGCATTTATTAAAAATCTGAATAAAAATTAAAATGCACAACATACATAGTATTTCCCAATATCATGACCAATAAATGAATTAAATCTTACATTACTAGTTTTATAATTATTTTTAATGAAATTATTTCCCTTAATATATGGGAAATTTTAATATTTTAAATTAATTATTTAAAAAGAAAATTATTTTGAAAATGTTTTATGTTCTTAAAAAATTCTATTCGAATTGGAAAAGATATTTTCTCTAAGATATGTTTTAAATTATTTTCCAATGATTTCTAGGTAATATTTTAATGTTAATTTCAAGGAAAATTATTTTTTTTAAATGTACTTTTAAACATTATTTCCACATAAAGACTGTTTTCCTTATGAAATGTTCCAAGTGATCTTTCAATATCCTTGTCATTATATGATCATATTGTTTGATGCAACTTATGATTTTTGGGGGATATAATCCAAGGATACCATTTTAATTCATTTTCAAAATGGTTTATAATTATTATGGAGTCATTTATATGAATCCCAATTCTTTCTCCTTAGTTTGACCATGATAAAAATTCATTTGATACCCATTAATTTTTCCATGGTTTATGCTATGATGAAATGATTAAATTATTAGAGAACTATATCTTTTAAACTTGTTTGGATATGATGAAATTTTTATTATGCTCTTTTTATTTCATGAGTTGGGGTATGATAAATGTTTTTGGATATTGTGGAATACATTTGTATGATTTTCATTATGTGATGGTTCTTATGTTATACACAAAAATGGACGGGACCTATATCTTCCTCCAATTCATTGGGAAAAGATTTATATCCTATCATAAAAATAGTTCTAGAATGGGTAGTGAACCCAATTAAAAAAGATAGGGCTATAATGGGGAGTAAACCAAGTTCAGCATCATAGTACAATAATATGGGATAAACCTAGATCAATAATCTAGGGTTGTAATGGAAATTGAACCCAATTATGTATGACAGTAATGGAATAAGAAGTAAATCCATTTCAGTAAGATAGGGTTAGAATGGGGAGTGAACCCATTTTAGTAGGATTGGTCTGG
This sequence comes from Viscum album, assembly GCA_963277665.1. Taxonomy (NCBI): domain Eukaryota; kingdom Viridiplantae; phylum Streptophyta; class Magnoliopsida; order Santalales; family Viscaceae; genus Viscum; species Viscum album. The sequence continues at coordinate 1,915,406,568 of OY728152.1, forward strand.
ATTAGGGAGTGAACCCAGTCTAGTTACATAGGGACAGAACAAGGAGTGAAACTAATTTAGTATGGGACTTTTTCAACTATTATTGTATTGGAAGTGAGCCTTAGCTAACATGGAAATTATTTTCTATGCTTATGTGTGTTCCACAAATTACATTTCTTATACCAATGTTATGATCTCACAGGTCATGTTTTTTTCTTATGGTTTATGTCATATGAGGTTCCAATCATTATTCCATGGCTAAATATTAGGGTCTTTGATATACAGTCTATGGTTTTAAAATTTTATGATCTTCTTCTAATATGATTATTTCCATGTTATTCATAAATATCTATGTTTTTTACCGTTACTGAGAATATGATCTTACCTTTTCTTATGTTAAATTTCCATAGGTTATAGATAATTTTTTGAAGTAGGGTATTTCTATAAATATTACTTAATGGTATGATCTTTTTGAGATATGTTGATGTTCATTCATGAATTAAAAATATTGTGTTTTAATTTTTCAAATTCACTAAACCATTATAGTCCTCATGTTTGTCTTTGTGTAATCTAATGAATATTCATCTAAAAATATGTAACCTCAACTTATGAGAATGTTGTGTCACTATAAAGAATCCTCTTGGGGATTAAATGATGCTTCATTCTAGGTTACATGGAATTTCCCATGGGGACGAACACTATCCATGTACCTTCATCGTACTCTATATATATATATATAAAATATACACAACATATACTAAGATCCACATGACATGAAACCTCACCTAGCCTCTTGGGTGGGTCCTCACTCACAAATATATTTTTTCATGTAATCAAACATGTATTGTACATGTAGTACATGGAATGAATACCTGGACTAGCTCAAGCCCATTTCCAATGGTCAGTACATGTGTACATCTGTAAGTACCCATGTACTCGTCCCTGTGCATGTGTACCTAGTCAAGTTATTCGGCTTGTGACCACTGAGGGTTCTGGCCATTCACTTCTATAGGGTTGTGTCCCTTTTTGATATAGTGTCTTCCCATGTCCTTGCACACATGGAAAAATATCAGGATATGGAATATACCCCCAATAATTAGAATTTATCCCTTTAATGTATTTCTTCCCTAAGGGAAAGAACATAAAATATGTTTTCATAAACTGTACATTGTGTGATTGGGATTTTCAAATTAGAAATCCCTATGAACCACCCAAAACATATATTTTTTTTTACAATTACACATAGATCAACCACCAGTGAATAGAAATTAGTCATAAAATTTATTTAATACTTATAAAAATGAATATAAAAGTATCATGATATAAACACATAAATCTACCTTCCTCGTGGAATAAATTCTTAAGCTTCATATCCATATCAATGCCCGGAAGCTATTGCACCTCATTACGTTCATGATCACTATAAATAAAGAGTTTGATAGTGTCTCATATCTCCCTAACTATTACACCATGTGAGGGAGATGGAATATCCCTTCCTTGGAACTTGGGAATCCAATTAAGGGGTTATATTCCATTAATTTAATTAATTAAATTAATTATCCATCACATCCACTAATGGTCACTTTCCACTAAACATCCAATTCTATCCAACTTTATATCATGCCCAGGGTACGATATTTTTTCCAAATTTAATAGAGATCTTATATTTCTGATTTGACACTCTATTTAGGAGTTATTCCGTTATTGCCAAAAATGGTGTTTGCATGATAAAAAAATATTTAATATTACTCATTTCAACACATATTGACTCTCTGATCCTTGATATTACACTTCTTCTTTTTACCCAACTCCAGAAATATTCTTAGGGATATTAAATATTCTTACAAAGGATTTTTTTTAAATCATCCCACTTTAGGACTTTTTGTCTCAATAATAAAAAAACTTAGACCTAAGAAAGAATACTGAGATCTAAACTGGGTTTCCCACTACGAAGAGATAAAATAAAATTACTCATGATTTAAAGACATTTTTTCCCAAGGAAAACACATTCACATGAAGGTTATTCTCTGATTAGGCCTCAAAATCTACCACGAACCAGGTAACTCTGCACTCAAAGACCATCTCATCCTGGTTAACATTGTGTAAAAAGTAATGCACTAAGGTCCTCAACTGTGACATGTGGAATATATAGAGAACCAAATATTACTATCTTCATGGGGTCAAGTAGAAAACCACCTCAATAACCCAACACAATAACTTTAAAAAGTTATTACTATCCTAGGATAAATCCCATATTCCTGACCAAACATCCATAATCCATTACGAAGATAAATATCTCAGATCACATTCTTTCTTCATTAAACCCCAAAGGCCACTCAACCAGTCCTAAAATAAATCATGATATCTCATGGAATTCCTCAACCACCACTGGATGTATTTCACCAACTGAAACTATCATTATCACCAACTACAGGCCAAAAAGCATTGTCCCATAGGTCTATCTAGTAAAATATTTACCTGCAAGTTCCCTCACATATAGCCCTAAAATTGTAACATCCCAAGTAAGTAATGAATAATAGATATTTTTATCTATGTCTATTAATGAATTATATAGTGTTTTAGAGGCTTAAATTGAAAATAAATCCAATCTTAAGCATGGAATACACTAATATTCTTAAAAGATTGTTTTTCTGCCTTTTGATGGAAAACCCTTTTTGAATCAAACTTTTGACAATTTTATAATATATATTTGTCAAAATAAACATATTCATTGTTATTGGGACATTGAAATTTACATTGAATAAATTTTTGGTATTTTTCTGACAATGTTCATTTCTTAATGAATAGTGAAAAATACTGCATTTTACATTAAACTGCTTTTTCATTTACATTAATTATATGGTTAGATTGTCTTTTTAATTGGTCTTAAAGTTTAATATGAATATATTTTTACCATTTAATGCAATGGTGGTCATTAGGATTAATTTTACTTTGGAATTTGTCATAAACTAATGCCAAACGTTTCATAGATATTGTTTAAAAAAACCCACTATTTGTTTTGACAACATGAATTATTTTTAAATCAATTATTTCAACTTATGTGTTTGTAATTTGGTAAAATGGATTACATATTTGGAATTAGAAGTTCAAAATTATGTAATCAAGACTCTTTTGTTTTTGGACATTATGAACAGTAACAACGGTAATTATCTTTAATATCTTGATTAATGGGTAATCGGGTAGTTAAGGATAATAAAATGATATCATAATAATATAAAAAGGCCACAACATGTGTCCTAAGGCTATTGTTTGTCTCATTTCCGAACATGGGATGCCTTGTACAAAACTTGGGGGCCCCATGGAATCACTTTTGAGGAAAGTGACTTGTTATCTTTTTATTTTTTTTATAGAAAGTAAATATAACAAGAAAGTATCACCTGATTAAAACATTTTTAATTTTGTCTAAATATATGATATTTTAGACTATAAATATTAATTAGAAAGCTAAAAAGATTTCCTAAATCATGATATTTGTTTATAATTTTTAGGAATTAAATGTATTAAATTATTTATGACATCATGATGATGCAGCGATTACCTCATTAATAAATGATTTAAATAAAATGGAAAGATAATGTAAAATATAAGACGTAAACATGTCCAAAACCTATTGTATGAGTTTATTTCGAACCCTTATCACCATACCCTAGAATTATATCAATGTGGGACCTTTTGAACCCGAAAATAATTTTCAAATAAAGTAACATTTCTTTACTTTCCAAGAGTTCCCCTCCTCTCCTCTTATAAAAGGCTCAGACCTCTACCTCCTTACCCACACTCCCAAAGCCTTTGAATCGGCCAAACCCAGCCCATTTTGTCTCTCCACATCCCTCTCTTACTCCTTGAAGCCTCACTTTGGGCAGAAGTCTTCCCAAGGAATCCTTTTAGCTCAAACCAAATGGAGTTACCCGATTTTAAGGTAATGTCTTCTTTTGAGTCCTTTTGTTTTATTTTGCTTCTCCAACCCCCTAAAATCTTTTTATTCTTTTATTTTGTAACAACTCCAGTATATTCAATATACTAGTATGTTGTTATAAGAAGTATTCGAGCTACACTTACACACAGCTACATCTAATGGTTAAAAAACATATTGTTTCCGTGGGTGGCGAATTTCGGCCTCCCGAAACGATGATTGTTAGACATTCTTTTAACACCTTCAAAGGTGGCCATTAAGATGACACTATATTTATATATGATATATAATATGTTTATGTTTTCCTTAAGATTGTTTATTTTTCATTTTGGGCATACCTTTATGGTTTCCATTATGGGTAAACGCGATATCTTCATTTAAGGAAGTGCGGACTACCGCCCCCTCAAAGTGATGTGATTCGTTAATGCCATATGTGGGATGTGTAAAGGATGGATTTAAAGTTATTATATATTATTTTATAATGGAATTATAATATACCTCTATATAATTATTATTCTATTCCATAAAAATATGAAATAGAAATGAAACTAGCGTTCAAGCGTACGTACGTCTTACCGTCTCCATGAACGGTGCATTTCATTTCTTATCCCCAAATGTAATGTACTCTTATAAGTACATGTATATAATGGATATATATGATGAATGATACATCTAAATTATGAATATAATTCTGGAATTAAAATATACATACCTCTCATTTATTTTTAATTCCATTAATATGACAAAGAAATGAAAGTAGCGTTCCTGCGTACGTACGGCTTACCATCTCCATGAACGGTGCATTTCATTTCTTACCTCTAAATGATTATGTAATATTATATATACATGAATATGATGGATATATATGATATATATGATATCCAAATCAGGAATTTCATTCTGTATATAAATAACCTTTGACCACACGAACAACATGTAATTGTAAGAAGTCCACTTTCGACATAAGAACCAAATATCGACAAAACCAAAATTATTAACTTAAATGGTTACATAATGTTTATAACATGGCCTTAAGTTATATAAAAGGAATAATGAACATGAAAAAGGTTCTTAAGAAAATATAAATTAACTCAAGATTTTTATTCATAACGTTAAAGAACGATCGAGTCAAGTCGGACCCGAGGTATGGGACTTCGTCTCAATCTCCTTTTGTTGAGGCATATTTTGTTTTATACACAACCATCTTTTATATGGTGTATAACACCCTTTTACTTTTACGTTTATTCAAAAGGAATCTTTTTTATACGAAGCGTTTACTAAATGACAAAAGGGAATGTTTTTGTCGTACGTATGCGGTGATAACGACTTATCCGCCGCCGTGACCATTATTTGAGTTTCGGCTTCCTCTACAAGCCATACCTTTTTTTTAAAGAAAAATAAATACCATGTTTTACTTTTATTTTATTTTGGTATTGAAAACGGTTTTCATAATGTTTTTATATCAATGTGTTGTATTGATATCATGTGATTGAAAGGTGGAAATGTTATGTTTCCTTTATGCATGTTTTATGTGATATGATTATATTGAGGTTCTTGGGCATTATTATGAAGACGGGTGGTTCCGTGATAGACTAAGGGAGGGTGAGCCCGATATAGCTCTCCAATGCATTGGGTAACGCGAAGGAGTGAAACGTTAAGGTTTCTCCGAAGAGATTTTGGGAATATACTGTGATGTGTATTCCAAACATAACCAAGAGTGTTACTCTCTACATAGGAATGTTATGAATGCCTCAAGTTACCTTTATGTCTTATGATTTCTATGATTTATTCATGATTTGATGAGGTATGTTAAAGTGCTTATATTTTATGGGTAAAGTATGATTTAATTCTTATGTATATATGTACCCATGTTTCCTTTCCATATTTTTATATCCCTTATTGAGCTTTTTATGCTCATCCCAAGTTTTTTGAAATGTTTTTCATAGGTCAAGGGAAAGGTACATGGTACAATGATAGTGTCAAGGAAGTTTCAAGAAAGAATCCATGTTTTATTTTAAATATATTTCCATTGATGGGAAAGAAGAATACTATCTTTATGTAACCACTTTGTTTATATGTGGAATGTAATGCATGTTTTATGATCTAATTCTCTAAAACTCTAAACCCGAAAATATCCTCAATGTGTAATCTTGTAATAACTGAAGATTAAGTAAGGTTTAAGGCTGGGGCCTTATAGTTGGTATCAGAGGTTGGTTTAGACAACTTTAGGAGTTAGAAAATTGTTAAATTATAAATTAATTTATGGTATTATTGAAATGAAATAGCATTTGAAGATTACCATGTTGCTTCGCCTAAGATATTTGTGTGTTAAGAAAGTATTTTCATAGAGGAAACAGAACAACCTTTCTGGGAAGGCATACAGAGGGAAATGACATTTCAATTCAATATCCTGAGATGGTCAAAATCAGAACTAAATAGTTTCTTGCAGTGATGGCTCTGTTGACTCAGGTGAAAAATGTTGGTTATTTTTATTGATGGCATTTTGGTGTTTTCTAAAAGTAAATAGGAGCATGAAGGACATTTAAGGGTTATTTTGAAAACATTAAAAGAAAATAAATTGTATGGGAAATTTAGCAAGTGTGAGTTTTGGTTGCAAAAAATTTCATTCCTTGGTCATATTGTTTCTAAATATGGGATAACTGTTGATCCAAAAAAAACAATAGTTGTTGAAGAATGGCCAAGACCCACAAATGTAACTGAGATTCGTAGCTTCCTTGGTTTGGCAAGATATTACTGAAGGTTTTTTAGAAATGTTTCACGGTTACCTAGTCCAATGACGAAGCTAACTCGGAAGGATGTAAGTTTATCTGGACAAAAGAATGTGATGATTGTTTTCAGGAATTGAAAAGAAGATTGGTGAATGCTCCAGTTTTGGCACTACCTTCCAGGAATGGTGAGTTTGTTATATACAGTTATACTTCATTGAAAGGACTTGGTTGCGTCCTAATGCAGAAAGATCAGGTTATTGCTTATGCTTCACGACAGTTGAAAACTCATGAGGTAAATTACCCTACACATGATTTGGAATTAGCTGCTGTTGTTTTCGCTTTAAAAATTTAGAGGCATCATTTGTATGGAGTAAAGTGTGAAGTATATACTGATCAAAAAAGTTTAAAGTATATATTCACTCAAAAAGAGTTAAACATGAGACAGAGGAGATGGCTGGAATTAATCAAGGATTATGATTGTACAATTCATTACCATCCAGGAAAAGAAAATAAAGTGGCTGATGCTTTGAATCGAAAAAGTAATGCTCCATTAGTAGTGTTGCATTTGGAACATGATCCTTTGGTTAAGGATTTGATAAACTTTGGCATAGAAGTTGTTGGTGCAGGAAGTTATTCTGTTTTGTTTCAGGTATCAGTGAGATCATCTCTATCAGATAGAATCAATCAAGAACAGAAGCAAGATAGTGAGTTGCAGAAAAAGGTAGAGCTGGTTCAGAAAGGTAAGTTGCATGAATTCAACATTGATAATGATTGCGTTTCGAGATTTGGGAAGAGATTGTGTGTGCCTTGTGATTCACAGTTGAAGAGAGAGTTTTTATGTGAAGCTCATAGTTCTCCGTTTTCAGTTCATCCTGGTAGTACTAAGATGTACAGGGATCTGCGGGAGTATTACTGGTGGGATGGAATGAAAAGAGATATTGTTGATTTTACTATGAAGTGTTTGACTTGTCAACAGGTTAAAGCAGAGTGGCAGTTACCGAAAGGGATGCATCAGCCTTTACCAGTGCCAAAGTGGAAATGGGAGACTATATCCATGGACCTTGTTGTGGGATTACCGAATACATCTCGAGGTAATAATGCAATCTTGGTTATTGTTGATCGCTTGACTAAATATTCTCATTTCCTTGCTATACAAGATACTTTTTCCCTAGATCAACTTTCCTATTTGTATCTTAAAGAGATATTCAGGTTATATGGATTTCCTCTCTCCATTGTATTTTACCGTGATCTCGGGTTCACTTCTAACTTTTGGAAAGGCCTTCAGAAGTCGTTGGGTACTGAATTAAATTTTAGTACAGCTTTTCATCCTCAATCAGATGGGCAGTCAGAACGAACAATTCAGATCATGGAGGATATGATACAAGCTTCTTCGATGGATTATCAGGGAAGTTGGGAACAAAATCTTTCATTGGTTGAATTTTCATATAATAACAGTTTTCATTCTAGTATACAGATGGCACCATTTCAGGCATTATATGGGAAGCGGTGTCGAACTCCAGCTTTCTTTGATGAAGTGGGTGAAAGGATGTTGATGGGACCAGAATTGGTAGAAGTGTTGGCAGAAAAAGTTCATCTGATACTGAAACACGTGAGAGCAGCTCAGAGCAGGCGGAAGAGTTATGTGGACTACAGGAGTAAGGATCTATCTTTTGAGGTAAGTGATCATGTTTTTCTCAAAGTTTCGCCATGGAAAAGTGTGATGCTATTTGGTAAGAAAGGAAAGATGAGTCCATGGTTCATTAGACCATATGAAATTCTGGAGAGAGTTGGATCAGTTGCATACAGAGTGGCATTACCTCCGAGTTTATCACAGGTACACAATGTTTTTCATGTTTTGATGTTGAGGAAGTATATGCTAGATTCATCTCATGTTTTGAGCCCAGAGGTAGTTCAGCTGGAAGAGAACCTATCTTATGAAGAACAGCCAGTCTGGATTCTTGACCGAAGATAGCAAGTGTTGCGAAATAAGGTAATTCACTAGGTAAAGGTTTTGTGTAAAAACCATATGGTTGAAGAGGCAACATGGGAATCTGAAAATGCAATGAGGGATAAGTACCCCCATTTATTCGATAAGTAAATAAATTGTGGGGACGTAATTTTATAAAGGGGGGAAGGATGTAACATCCAAAGTAAGTAATGAATAATAGATATTTTTATCTATTTCTATTAATGAATTAGATAGTGTTTTAGAGGCTTAAACTGAAAATAAATCCAATCTTAAGCATGGAATACACTAATATTCTTAAAAGATTGTTTTACTACCTTTTGATGGAAAACCCTTTTTGAATCAAAATTTTTACAATTTTATAATCTATATTTTTCAAAATAAACATATTCATTATTATTGGGACATTGAATTTTACATTTAATAATTTTTTGGTATTTTTCTGACAATGTTCATTTTTTAATGAATAGTGAAAATTACTGCATTTTACATTAAAACTGCTTTTTCAATTAATTTAATTATATGGTTAGATTATCTTTTTAATTGGTCTTAAAGTGTAATCTGAATATATTTTTACCATTTAATCCAATGGTGGTCATTATGATTAATTTCACTTTGGAATTGGTCATTAACTAATGCCAAACTTTTCATAGATATTGTTTCAAAAAAACCTGCTATTTGTTTTGACAACGGGAATTATTTTTAAATCAATTATTGCAATTTATGTGTTTTGAATTTGGTAAAATGGATTAAATATTTGGAATTATAATATCCAAATTATGTAATCAAGACTCTTGTTTTTGGACATTATGAATAGTAACGATGGTAATTATCTTTAATTATCTTGATTAACGGGTAATCGGGTAGTTAAGGATAATAAAATGATATCATAATAATAAAAAAATACCACAACATGTGTCCTAAGGCTACTAACTGTCTCATGGCAGTCCATGGGATGCCTTGTGCCAAACTTGGGGGGCCCATGGAATCACTTTTGTGGAAAGTGACTTGTTATCTTTTTATTTTTTTTAAAGAAAGTAAATATAACAAGAATGTATCACCTGATTAAAACATTTTTAATTTTGTCTAAATAGATGATATTTTAGGCTATAAAAATTAATTAGAAATATAAGAATATTTCCTACATCATGATATTTTTTTATAATTTTTATACATTGAATTTATTAAATTATTTATGACATCATGATGATGCAGCGATTACCTCACTAATAAAGGATTTAAATAAAATGGAAGGATAATGTAAAATCTAAGACCTAAAAATGTCCAAAACCTATTGGATCAGTGGATTTAGAACCCTTATCACCTTACCCTCGAATTATATCAATTTTGGACCTTTGGAATCAGGAAATCATTTTCAAATAAAGTAACATTTCTTTACATTCCAAGAGTGCCCCTCCTCTCCTTTTATAAAAGGCCCCCACCTCTACCTCCTTACCCACACTCCCAAAGCCTTTGGCTCGGCAAAAACCTGCCCATTTTGGCTCTCCACATCCCTCTATTACTCCTTGAAGCCTCAATTTGGTCATAAGTCTTCCCAAGGAAGACTTTGAGCTCAAACCAAAGGGAGTTACCTGATTTTAAGGTAATGTCTTCTTTTGAGTCCTTTTGTTTTATTTTGCTTCTCCAACCCCCTAAACTCTTCTTATTCATTTATTTAGTAAACAATACAGTATATTAAATATACTAGGATGTTGTTATAAGATTTATTCGAGCTAAACTTACACACACCTACATTTAATGGTTAAAGAACATACTGTTTCCATGGATGGCGAATTTCGGCCTCCCGAAACGATGATTGTTCAACATTCTTTTAACACCTTCAAAGGTGGCCATTAAGATGAAACTATATTTATATATGATATATAATATGTTTATGTTTTCCTTAAGCTTATGTATTTTTCATTTTGGGCATACCTTTGTTGTTTCCATTATGGGTAAACGCGATATCTTCATTTAAGGAAGTGCGGACTACCGCCCCCACAAAGTGATGTGATTCGTTAATGCCATATGTGAGATGTGTAAAGGATGGATTTAAAGTTATTATATATGATGTTATACTGGAATTATAATATACCTCTATATCATTATTATTCTTTTCCATAAAAATATGAAATAGAAATGAAAGTAGTGTTCATGCGTATGTACGGCTTACCGTCTCCATGAACGGTGCATTTCATTTCTTATCCCTAAATGTAATATACTATTATAAGTACATGTGTATAATGGATATATATGATGAATGATACATCTAAATGATGAATATTATTCTGGAATTAAAATATACATACCTCTCATTTAGTTTTAATTCCATTAATATGACAAAGAAATGAAAGTAGCATTCATGCGTACGTACGGCTTACCGTCTCCATGAATGGTGCATTTCATTTATTACCTCTAAATGATTATGTAATATTATAAATACATGAATATGATGGATATATATGATATATATGATATCCAAATCCGTAATTTCATTCTGGATATAAAGAACCTTTGACCACACGAACAACATGTAATTGTAAGAAGTCCACTTTCGACTTAAGAACCAAATATCGACAAAACAAACATTATTAACTTAAATGGTTAAATAATGTTTATAACATGAAAATAAGCGATATAAAATGAATAATGAACTTGAAAAAGGTTCTTAAGAAAATAGAAATTAACTCAAGTTTATTATTCAGGATGTTAAAGAATGATCGAGTCAAGTCGGACCCGAGGTATGGGACTTCGTCTCAATCTCCTTTCATTGAGGCATATTTTGTTTTATACACAACCTTATTTTATATGGTGTATAAAACCCTTTGACTTTTACGTTTATTCAAAAGGAATCTTTTTTATACGAAGCGTTTACTAAACAACAAAAGGGAATGTTTTTGTCATACGTATGCGGTGACAACGAATTCTCCGCTGCCGTGACCATTATTTGAGTTTTGGCTTCCTCTACAAGCCATACCTTTTTTTAAAAGAAAAATAAATACCATGTTTTACTTTTCTTTTATTTTGGTATTGAAAATGGTTTTCATAATATTTTTATATCAATGTGTTGTATTGATATCTTGTGATTGAAAGGTGAAAATATTATGTTTCCTTTATGCATGTTTTATGTGATACAATTATGTTGAGGTTCTTGGTAATTATTATGAAGACGGGTGGTTCCGTGATAGACTAAGGGCGGGTGAGCCCGATATAGCTCTCCAATGCATTGGGTAACACGAAGGAGTGAAATGTTAAGGTTTCTCCGAAAAGATTTAGGGAATATACTGTGATGGGTATTCCAAACGTAACCAAGAGGGTTACTCCCTACGTAAGAATGATATGAATGCCTCAAGTTACCTTTATGTCTTATGATTTCTATGATTTATTCGTGATTTGATGAGGTATGTTAAAGTGCTTATGTTTTATGGGTAAAGTATGATTTCATTCTTCTGTATATATGTACCCATGTTTCCTTTCCATTTTTTTTATCCATTACTGAGCTTTTTATTCTCATCCCATGTTTTTTGAAATGTTTTTCACAGGTTAAGGGAAAGGTACATGATATGATGATAGTGTCAAGGAAGTGTCAAGAAAGAATCCATGTTTTATTTTAAATATGTTTCCATTGATGGGAAAATAGAATACTATCTTTATGTAACCACTTTGATTATATGTGGAATGTAATGCATGTTTTATGATCTAATTCTCTAAAACTCTAAACCCGAAAATATCCTCAATGTGTAATCTTGTAATAACTCATGATTAAGTAAGGATTAAGGCTGGGGCCTTATAGTTGGTATCAGAGGTCGGTTTAGACAAATTTAGGAGAGATAAAATTTTTAAATTATAAATTAATTTATGGTATGATTGAAATGACATAGCATTTTAAGATTACCATGTTGCTTCGCCTAAGATATTTTTGTGTTAATAATGGATTTTCATAGAGGAAACAGAACAACTTTTCTAGGAAGGCATACAGAGGGAAATGAGCTTTCAAATCAGTATCCTGAGATGGTCAGAATCAGAACTAAATATTTTGTTGCAGTGATGGCTCAGTTGACTCAGGTGAAAAATGTTGGTTATTTTTATTGATGACATTTTGGTGTTTTCTAAAAGTAAAGAGGAGCATGAAGGACAATTAAGGGTTATTTTGAAAACCTTAATAGAAAATAAATTGTATGGTAAATTTAGCAAGTGTGAGTTTTGGTTGCAAAAAATTTCATTCCTTGGTCATATTGTTTCTAAATATGGGATAACTGTTGATCCTACAAAAGCTATAGTTGTTGAAGAATGGCCTAGACCCACAAATGTAACTGAGATTCGTAGCTTCCTTGGTTTGGAAGGCTATTACTGAAGGTTTGTTAGATATTTTTCACGGTTATCCAGTCCAATGACGATGCTAACTTGGAAGGGTGTAAGTTTATCTGGACAAAAGAATGTGATAATTGTTTTCAGGAATTGAAAAGAAGATTGGTGAATGCTCCAGTTTTGGCACTACCTTCAAGGAATGGTGAGTTTGTTATATACAGTGATGCTTCATTGAAATGACTTGGTTGCGTCCTAATGCAGAATGATCAGGTAATTGCTTATGCTTCACGACAGTTGAAAAATCATGAGGTAAATTACCCTACACATGATTTGGAATTAGCTGCTGTTGTTTTCGCTTTAAAAATTTGGAGGCATAATTTCTATGGAGTAAAGTGTGAAATATATACTGATCACAAAAGTTTAAAGTATATATTCACTTAGAAAGAGTTAAACATGAGACAGAGGAGATGGCTGGAGTTAATCAAGGATTATGATTGTACAATTCATTACCATCCAGGAAAAGCAAATAAAGTGGCTGATGCTTTGAGTCGAAAAAGTAATGCTTCATTTGCAATGTTGCGTTTGGAACGTGATCCTTTGGTTAAGGATTTGATGAACCTTGGAATAGAAGTTGTTGGTGCAGGAATTTCTTCTGTTTTGTTTCAGGTATCAGTGAGATCATCTCTGCCAGATAGAATCAAGCAAGCACAAAAGCAAGACAGTGAGTTGGAGAAAAAGGTAGAGCTGGTTCAGAAAGGTAAGTTGCCTGAATTCAACATTGATAATGATTGCGTTTTGAGATTTGGGTAGAGATTGTGTGTGCCTTGTAATTCCCTGTTGAAGAGAGAGTTGTTATGTGAAGCTCATAGTTCTCCTTTTTTTGTTCATCTTAGCAGTACTAAGATGTACAGGGATCTACGGGAGTATTACTGGTGGGATGGAATGAAAAGAGATATTGCTAATTTTACTGTGAAGTGTTTGACTTGTAAATAGGTTAAAGAAGATCAGAAGTTACAGAAAGGGATTCTTCAGCCTTTACCAGTGCCAGAGTGGAAATGGGAGAATATATCCATGGACTTTGTTGTGGGATTACCTAATACATCTCGAGTTAATAATGCAATCTGGGGTATTGTTGATCGCTTTACTAAATCTGCTCATTTCCTTTCAATACAAGATACTTTTTCCCTAGATCTACTTTCCCGTTTGTATCTTAAAGAGATATTATGGTTACATGGAGTTCCTCTCTCAATTGTATATGACCGTGATCCCAGGTTCACTTATAACTTTTGGAAAGGCCTTCAGAAGTCGTTGGGTACTGAATTAAATTTTAGTACAGCTTTTCATCCTCAATCAGATAGGCAGTCAGAACGAACAATTCAGACCTTGGAGGATATGATACAAGCTTGTTCGATGGATTATCAGGGATGTTGAGACCAACATATTTCTTTGGTTGAATTTTCATATAATAACAGTTTTCATTCTAGTATACAGATGGCACCATTTCAGGCATTATATGGGAAGCGGTGTCGAAATCCTGCTTTCTGGGATGAAGTGGGTGAAAGGAAGCTGATGGGACCAGATTTGTTAAAAGATTTGGCAGAAAAAGTTCAGCTGATACAGAAACACATGAGATCAGCTCAGAGCAGGCAGAAGAGTTATGCGGACAACAGGAGGAAGGATCTATCTTTTGAGGTAGGTGATCATGTTTTTCTCAAAGTCTCACCATGGAAAAGTGTGATGCGATTTGGTAAGAAAGGAAAGCTGAGTCCAAGTTTCATTGGAACATATGAAATTCTGGAGAGAGTTGGATCAGTTGCATACAGAGTGGAATTACCTCCGAGTTTATCACAGGTACACAATGTTTTTCATGTTTCGAGGTTGAGAAGTATATGCTAGATTCATCTCATATTTTGAGCCCAGAGGTAGTTCAGCTGGAAGAGAACCTATCTTTTGAAGAACAACCAGTCCAGATTCTTAACCGAAGAGAAAAGTGTTGAGAAATAAGGTAATTCAATAGGTAACGGTTTTTTGTAAAACCATATGGTTGAAGAGGCAACATGGGAATCTGAAAATGCAATGAGGGATAAGTACCACCATTTATTCGATAAGTAAATAAATTGCCGTGACGAAATTTTCTAAAGGGGGGAAAGATGTAACATCTCAAGTAAGTAATGAATAATAGATATTTTTATCTATGTCTATTAATGAATTAGATAGTGTTTTATAGGCTTAAACTGAAAATAAATCCAATCTTAAGCATGGAATACACTAATATTTTTAAAAGATTGTTTTACTTCCTTTTGATGGAAAACCATTTTTGAATAAAACTTTTGACAATTTTATAATCTATATTTTTCAAAATAAACATATTCATTATTATTGGTACATTGAAATTTACATTGAATAAATTTTTGGTATTTTTCTGACAATGTTCATTTTTTAATGAATAGTGAAAAATACTGCATTTTACATTAAAACTACCTTTTCATTTAATTTAATTATATGGTTAGATTATATTTTTAATTGTTCATAAAGTGTAATATGAATATATTTTTACCATTTAATCCAATGGTGGTCATTAGGATTAATTTCACTTTGGAATTGGTCATAAACTAATGCCAAACTTTTCATAGATGTTGTTTCAAAAAAAACCCTCTATTTGTTTTGACAATGGAAATTATTTTTAAGTCAATTATTGCAATTTATGTGTTTGGATTTTGGAAAAATGGATTACATATTTGGAATCGGAAGATCCAAATTACGTAATCAAGACTCTTTTGTTTTTGGACATTATGAATAGTAACGACGGTAATTATCTTTAATTATCTTGATTAATGGGTAATCGGGTAGTTAAGGATAATAAAATGATATCATAATAATACAAAAAGACCACAAAATGTGTCCTAAGGATACTGGTTGTCTCATGTCCGACCATGGGTTGCCTTGTGCCAAACTTGGGGGCCCTATGGAATCGCTTTTGTGGAAAGTGACTTGTTATCTTTTTATTTTTTTTAAAGAAAGTAAATATAACAAGAATGTATCACCTGATTAAAACATTTTTAATTTTTTCTAAATAGATGATATTTTAGACTATAAATATTAATTAGAAATATAAAAATATTTCCTACATCATGATATTTTTTTTATAATTTGTAGACATTAAATGTATTAAATTATTTATGACATCATGATGATGCAGCGATTACATCATTAATAGAGGATTTAAATAAAATGGAAAGATAATGTAAAATCTAAGATCTACACATGTCCAAAACCTACTGGATGAGTGGATTTCGAACCCTTATCACCTTAACCTCGAATTATATCAATGTGGGACCTTTTGAATCCGAAAATCATTTTCACGTAATGTAACATTTCTTTACTTCCCAAGAGTGCCCCTCCTCTCCTCTTATAAAAGGCCCCCATCTCTACCTCCACACCCACACTCCCAAAGCCTTTGGATCGGCCAACCCCTGTCCATTTTGGCTCTCCACATCCCTCTCTTACTCCTTGATGCCTCACTTTGGGCAGAAGTCTTCCCAAGGAAGCCTTTGAGCTCAAACCAAAAAGAGTTACCCGATTTTAAGGTAATGTCTTCTTTTGAGTCCTTTTGTTTTATTTTGCTTCTCCAACCCCCTAAACTCTTTTTATTCTTTTCTTTTGTAACAACTAAAGTATATTAAATATACTAGGATGTTTTTATAAAAATTATTCGAGCTACACTTACACACACCTATATCTAATGGTAAAATAACATACTGTTTCCGTGGATGGCGAATTTTGGCCTCCCGAAACGACGATTGTTCAACATTCTTTTAACACCTTCAAAGGTGACCAGTAAGATGAAACTATATTTATATATGATATATAATATGTTTATTTTTTCCTTAAGCTTGTGTATTTTTCATTTTGGGCATACCTTTATGGTTTCCATTATGGGTAAACGCGATATCTTCATTTAAGGAAGTGCGGACTACCGCCCCCTCAAAGTGATGTGATTCGTTAATGCCATGTGTGGGACATGTAAAGGATGGATTTAAAGTTATTATATATGATTTTATATTGGAATTATAATATACCTCTATATAATTATTATTCTATTCCATAAAAATATGAAATATAAATGAAAGTAGCGTTCATGCGTACGTACGGCTTACCATCTCCATGAACGGGGAATTTCATTTCTTATCCCCAAATGTAATGTACTATTATAAGTACATGTATATAATGGATATATATGATGAATTATACATCTAAATTATGAATATAATTCTGGAATTATAATATACATACCTCTCATTTATTTTTAATTCCATTAATATGACAAAAAATGAAAGTAGCGTTCATGTGTACGTACGGCTTACCGTCTCCATGTGCGGTGCATTTCATTTCTTACCTCTAAATGATTATGTAATATTATAAATACATTCATATGATGGATATATATGATATATATGATATCCAAATCAGGAATTTCATTCTGGATATAAAGAACCTTTGACCACACGAACAACATGTAATTGTAAAAAGTCCACTTTCGACTTAAGAACCGAATATCGACAAAACAGACATTATTAACTTAAATGGTTAGATAATGTTTATAACATGGAAATAAGTGATATAAAAGGAATAATGAACTTGAAAAAGGTTCTTAAGAAAATATAAATTAACTCAAGTTTATTATTCAGGATGTTAAAAAACGATCAAGTCAAGTCGGACCCAAGGTATGGGACTTCGTCTCAATCTCCTTTCGTTGAGGCATATTTTGTTTTATACACAACCTTCTTTTATATGGTGTATAAACCCATTTAACTTTTACATTTATTCAAAATGAATCTTTTTTATACGAAGCTTTTACTAAACGACAAAAGGGAATGTTTTTGTTGTACGTATGCGGTGACAAAGAATTCTCCGCCGCCGTGACCATTATTTGAGTTTCGGCTTCCTCTACAAGCCATACCTTTTTTTAAAAGACAAATAAATACCATGTTTTACTTTTCTTTTATTTTGGTATTGAAAACGGTTTTCATAATGTTTTTATATCAATGTGTTGTATTGATATCTTGTGAATGAAAGGTGGAAATGTTATGTTTCCTTTATGCATGTTTTATGTGATATGATTATATTGAGGTTCTTGGGCATTATTATGAAGACGGGTGGTTCCGTGATAGTCTAAGGGCGGGTGAGCCCGATATAGCTCTCCAATGCATTGGGTAACACGAAGGAGTGAAATGTTAAGGTTTCTCCGAAAAGATTTAGGGAATATACTGTGATGGGTATTCCAAACATAACAAAGAGGGTTACTCCCTACGTAAGAATGTTATGAATGCCTCCAGTTACCTTTATGTATTATTATTTCTATGATTTATTCGTGATTTGATGAGGTATGTTAAAGTGCATATGTTTTATGGGTAATGTATGATTTCATTCTTATGTATATATGTACTCATGTTTCCTTGCATATTTTTATATCCCATACTGAGCTTTTTATGCTCATCCCAATTTTTTTGAAATTTTTTTCACAGGTCGAGGGAAAGGTACATGATATGATGATAGTGTCAAGGAAGTGTCAAGAAAGAATCCATGTTTTATTTTAAATATGTTTCCATTGATGGGAAAGAAGAATACTATCTTTATGTAACCAATGTTTTTATATGTGGAATGTAATGCAAGTTTTATGATCTAATTCTCTAAAACTCTAACCCTGAAAGGATCCTCAATGTGTAATCTTGTAATAACTCAAGATTAAGTAAGGTTTAAGGCTGGGGCCTTATAGTTGGTATCGGAGGTCGGTTTAGACAACTTTAGGAGTTAGAAAATTGTTAAATTATAAATTAATTTATGGTATGATTTAAATGACATAGCATTTGAAGATTACCATGTTGCTTCGCCTAAGATATTTGTGTGTTCAGAATGGGTTTTCATAGAGGAAACACAACAGCATTTCTGGGAAGGCATACAGAGGGAAATGACCTTTCAAATCAGTATCCTGAGATGGTCAGAATCAGAACTAAATAGTTTGTTGTAGTGATGGCTCAGTTGACTCAGGTGAAAAATGTTGGTTATTTTTATTGATGACATTTTGTTGTTTTCTAAAAGTAAAGTGGAGCATTAAGGACATTTAAGGGTTATTTTGAAAACCTTAAAAGAAAAGAAATTGTATGGGAAATTTAGCAAGTGTGTGTTTTGGTTGTAACAAATTTCATTCCTTGGTCATATTGTTTCTAAATATGGGATGACTGTTGATCCTGCAAAAACAATAGTTGTTGAAGAATGGCCAAGACCCACAAATGTAACTGAGATTCGTAGCTTCCATGGTTTGGCAGGCTGTTACTGAAGGTTTGTTAGAAATGTTTCACGCTTATCTAGTCCAATGACGAAGCTAACTCGGAAGGGTGTAAGTTTATCTGGACAAAAGAATGTGATGATTGTTTTCAGGAATTCAAAAGAAGATTGGTGAATTCTCCAGTTTTGGCACTACCTTCTAGGAATGTTGAGTTTGTTATATACAGTGATGCTTCATTGAAAGGACATGGTTGCGTCCTAATGCAGAATGATCAGGTAATTGCTTATGCTTTACGACAGTTGAAAACTCATGAGGTAAATTACCCTACACATGATTTGGAATTAGCTGTTGTTGTTTTCACTTTAAAAATTTGGAGGCATCATTTGTATGGAGTAAAGTGTGAAATATATACTGATCACAAAAGTTTAAAGTATATATTCACTTAGAAAGAGTTAAACATGAGACAGAGGAGATGGCTGGAATTAATCAAGGATTATGATTGTAAAATTCATTACCATCCAGGAAAAGCAAATAAATTGGCTGATGCTTTGAGTCGAAAAAGTAATGCTTCATTAGCAATGTTGCATTTGGAACGTGATCCTTTGGTTAAGGATTTGATTAACTTTGGCATAGAAATTGTTGGTGCTGGAAGTTCTTCTGTTTTGTTTCAGGTAACAGTGAGATCATATCTATCAGATAGAATCAAGCAAGCACAGAAGCAAGACAGTGAGTTGAAGAAAAAGGTAGAGTTGGTTCAGAAAGGTAAGTTGCCTGAATTAAACATTGATAATGATTGCGTTTTTAGATTTGGGAAGAGGTTGTGTGTGCCTTGTGATTCACAGTTGAAGAGAGAGTTGTTATATGAAGCTCATAGTTCTCCGTTTTCAGTTCATCCTGGAAGTACTAAGATGTACAGGGATCTGTGGGAGTATTACTGGTGGGATGGAATGAAAATAGATATTGCTGATTTTACTATGAAGTGTTTGACTTTTCAGCAGGTTAAAGCAGAGTGGCAGTTATTGAAAGGGATGCTTCATCCTTTACCAGTGCCAGAGTGGAAATGGCAGAATATATCCATGGACTTTGTTGTGGGATTATCGAAGACATCTCGTGGTAATAATGCAATCTGGGTTATTATTGATCGCTTGACTAAATCTTCTCATTTCCTTGCTATACGAGATACTTTTTCCCTAGATCAACTTTCTCATTTGTATCTTAAAAAGATAGTCAGGTTACATGGAGTTCCTCTCTCTATTGTATCTGACCATGATCCCAGGTTCACTTCTAACTTTTGGAAAGGCCTTCAGAAGTCGTTGGTTACTGAATTAAATTTTAGTACAGCTTTTCATCCTCAATCATATGGGCAGTCAGAACGAACAATTCAGACCTTAGAGGATATGATACGAGCTTGTTCGATGGATTATCCGGGAAGTTGGGACCAACATCTTTCTTTGGTTGAATTTTCATATAATAATAGTTTTCATTCTAGTATACAGATGGCACCATTTCAGGCATTATATGGGAAGCAGTGTCGAACTCCAGCTTTCTGGGATGAAGTGGGAGAAAGGATGTTGGTGGGACCAGAATTGGTAGAAGAGTTGGTAGAAAAAGTTCAGCTGATACAGAAACACATGAGAGCAGCTTAGAGCAGGAAGAATAGTTATGCGGACAATAGGAGGAAGGATCTATCTTTTGAGGTAGGTGATCATGTTTTTCTCAAAGTCTTGCCATGGAAAAGTGTGATGTGATTTGGTAAGAAAGGAAAGCTGAGTCCAAGGTTCATTGGACCATATGAAATTCTAGAGAGAGTTGGATCAGTTGCATACAGAGTGACATTACCTCCGAGTTTATCACAGGTACACAATGTTTTTCATGTTTCGATGTTGAGGAGGTATATGCCAGATTCATCTCATGTTTTGAGCCCAGAGGCAGTTCAGCTGGAAGAGAACCTATCTTATGAAGAACAACGAGTCCATATTCTTGACCGAAGAGAGAAAGTGTTGCGAAATAAGGTAATTCACCAGGTAAAGGTTTTGTGGAAAAACCATATGGTTGAAGAGGCAACATGGGAATCTGAAAATGCAATGAGGGATAAGTACCCCCATTTATTTGATAAGTAAATAAATTGCGGGGACGAAATTTTCTAAAGGGGGGAAGGATGTAACATCCCAAGTAAGTAATTAATAATAGATATTTTTATCTATGTCTATTAATGAATTAGATAGTGTTTTAGAGGCTTAAACTGAAAATAAATCCAATCTTAAACATGGAATACACAAATATTCTTAAAAGATTGTTTTACTACCTTTTGATGGAAAACCATTTTTGAATCAAACTTTTGACAATTTTATAATCTATATTTGTCAAAAAAAAACATATTAATTATGATTGGGACATTGAAATTTACATTGAAAATTTTTTTGGTATTTTTCTGACAAAGTTCATTTTTTAATGAATAGTGAAAAATACTGCATTTTACATTAAAACTACTTTTTCATTTAATTTAATTATATGGTTAGATTATCTTTTTAATTGGTATTAAAGTGTAATATGAATATATATTTACCATTTAATCCAATGGTGTTCATTATGATTAATTTCACTTTGGAATTGGTCATAAACTAATGCCAAACTTTTCATAGATATTGTTTCAAAAAAACCCGCTATTTGTTTTGACAACGGGAATTATTTTTAAATCAATTATTGCAATTAATGTGTTTGGAATTTGGTAAAATGGATTAAATATTTGGAATCAGAATATACAAAT
The DNA here is from genome assembly GCA_963277665.1 of Viscum album. Lineage (NCBI taxonomy): Eukaryota > Viridiplantae > Streptophyta > Magnoliopsida > Santalales > Viscaceae > Viscum > Viscum album. Next base: position 1,915,428,537 of record OY728152.1, read on the forward strand.
TATGTAATCAAGACTCTTTTGTTTTTGGACATCATGAATAGTAATGACGGTAATTATCATTAATTATCTTGATTAATGGGTAATCGGGTAGTTAAGGATAATAAAATGATATAATAATAATAACAAAAAGACCACAAAATGTGCCCTAAGGCTACTTTTTGTTTCATTTCCGACCATGGGATTCCTTGTGCCAAACTTGGGGGCCCCATGGTATCACTTTTGTGGAAGGTGACTTGTTATCTTTTTATTTTTTTAAAGAAAGTAAATATAACAAGAATGTATCACCTGATTAAAACATTTTTAATTTTGTCTAAATAGATGATATTTTAGACTATAAATATTCATTAGAAATTTAAAAATATTTCCTACATCATGATATTTTTTTATAATTTTTAGACATCAAATTTATTAAATTATTTATGACATCATGATGATGCAGTGATTACCTCATTAATAAAGGATTTAAATAAAATGGAAAGATAATGTAAAATCTAAGACCTAAACATGTCCAAAACCTATTGGATGAGTGTATTTCGAACACTTATCACCTTAAACTCGAATTATATCAATTTGGGACCTTTTGAATCCGAAATTCATTTTCAAATAAAGTAACATTTTTTACTTTCCAAGAGTGCCCCTCCTCTCCTCTTATAAAAGGCCCCCACCTCTACCTCCTTACCCACACTCCCAAAGCCTTTGGCTCGGCCAACCCATGCCCATTTTTCCTATACAAATCCTTCTCTTACTCCTTGAATCCTAAATTTTGGAAGAAGTCTTCCCAAGGAAGCCTTTGAGATCAAACCAAAGGGAGTTACCCGATTTTAAGGTAATGTCTTCTTTTGAGTCCTTTTGTTTTATTTTGCTTCTCCAACCCCCTAAACTCTATTTATTCTTTTCTTTTGTAACAAATCCAGTATATTAAATATACTATGATGTTTTCATAAGAATTATTCAAGCTAAACCTACACACACCTACAACTAATGGTTAAAGAACATAATGTTTCTGTGGATGGCGAATTTCGGCCTCCCGAAACGATGATTGTTCAACATTCTTTTAACACCTTCAAAGGTGGCCATTAAGATGACACTATATATATATGATATATAATATGTTTATGTTTTCCTTAAGCTTATGTATTTTTCATTTTGGGAATACCTTTATGGTTTCCATTATGGGTAACACGATATCTTCATTTAAGGAAGTGCGGACTACCGCCCCCTCAAAGTTATGTTATTCGTTAATGCCATATGTGGGACGTGTAAAGGATGGATTTAAAGTTATTATATATGATGTTATACTGGAATTATACTATACCTCTATATCATTATTATTCTATTCCATAAAAATATGAAATAGAAATGAAAGTAGCGTTCATGCGTACGTACGGCTTACCGTCTCCATGAATGGTGCATTTCATTTCTTATCCCCAAATGTAATGTACTATTATAAGTACATGTATATAATGGATATATATGATTAATGATACATATAAATGATGAATATAATTCTGGAATTAAAATATACATAACTCTCATTTAGTTTTAATTCCATTAATATGACAAAGAAATGAAAGTAGCGTTCATGCGTACGTATGGCTTACCGTCTCCATGAACGGTGCATTTCATTTCTTACCTCTAAATGATTATGTAATATTATAAATACATTCATATGATGGATATATATGATATATATGATATCCAAATCAGGAATTTCATTCCGGATATAACGAACCTTTGACCACACGAACAACATGTAATTGTAAGAAGTCCACTTTCGACTTAAGAACCAAATATCATCAAAACAAAAATTATTAACTTAAATGGTTACATAATGTTTATAACAAGGAAATAATTGATATAAAAGGAATAATGAACTTGAAAAAGGTTCTTAAGAAAATAGAAATTAACTCAAGTTTATTATTCAGGACGTTAAAAAACGATCGAGTCAAGTCGGACCCGAGGTATGGGACTTCATCTCAATCTCCTTTCGTTGAGGAATATTTTGTTTTATACACAACCTTCTTTTATATAGTGTATAAATCCCTTTGAATTTTACGTTTATTCAAAAGGAATATTTTTTATAGGAAGCGTTTGCTAAATGAAAAAAGGGAATGTTTTTGTCGTACGTATGCGGAGACAACTACTTCTCCGCCACCGTGACCATTATTTGAGTTTCAGCTTCCTCTACAAGCCATACCTTTTTTTAAAAGAAAAATAAATACCATATTTTACTTTTCTTTTATTTTGGTATTGAAAACGGTTTTCATAATGTTTTTATATCAAGGTGTTGTATTGATATCTTGTGATTAAAATGTGGAAAAGTTATGTTTACTTTATGCATGTTTTATGTGATACGATTATGTTGAGGTTCTTGGGCATTATTATGAAGACGGGTGGTTCCGTGATAGACTAAGGGCGGGTGATCCCGATATATCTCTCCAATTCATTGGGTAACACGAATGAGTGAAACATTAAGGTTTCTCCGAAGATATTTAGGGAATATATTGTGATGGCTATTCCAAATATAACCAAGAGGGGTACTCCCTACGTAAGAATGTTATGAATGCCTCAAGTTACATTTATGTCTTATGATTTCTATGATTTATTCGTGATTTGATGAGGTATGTTAAAGTGCTTATGTTTTATGGGTAAATTATGATTTCATTCTAATGTATATATGTACCCATGTTTCCTTTCCATATTTTTATATCCCTTACTGAGCTTTTTATGCTCATCCCAACTTTTTTGAAATTTTTTCCACATGTCAAGGGAAAGGTACATGATATGATGATAGTGTCAAGAAAGAATCCATGTTTTATTTTAAATATGTTTCCATTGATGGGAAAGAAGAATACTATCTTTATGTAACCACTTTGTTTATATGTGGAATGTAATGCATGTTTTATGATCTAATTCTCTAAAACTCTAAACCCAAAAAGATCCTCAATGTGTAGTCTTGTAATAACTCAAGATTAAGTAAGGTTTAAGGCTGGGGCCATATTGTGGGTATCAGAGGTCGGTTTAGACAACTTTAGGAGTTAGAAAATTGTTAAATTATAAATTTATTTATAGTATGATTGAAATGACATAGCATTTGAAGATTACCACGTTGCTTCACCTAAGATATTTGTGTGTTAAGAATGGCTTTTCATAGAGGAAACAGAACAACTTTTCTGGGAAGGCATATAGAGGGAAATGACCATTCAAATCAGTATCCTGAGATGGTCAGAATCAAAACTAAATAGTTTGTTGTAGTGATGGCTCAGTTGACTCAGGTGAAAAATGTTGGTTATTTTTATTGATGATATTTTTGTGTTTTCTAAAAGTAAAGAGGAGCATAAAGGACATTTAAGGGTTATTTTGAAAACCTTAAAAGAAAAGAAATTGTATGGGAAATTTAGCATGTGTGAGTTTTGGTTGCAACAAATTTCATTCCTTGGTCATATTGTTTCTAAATATGGGATAACTGTTGATCCTGCAAAAACAACAGTTGTTGAAGAATGGCCAAGACCCAATAATGTAACTGAGATTCGTAGCTTCCTTGGTTTGGCAGGCTATTACTGAAGGTTTGTTAGAAATTTTTCACGGTTATCTAGTCCAATGACGAAGCTAACTCGGAAGGGTGTAAGTTTATCTGGACAAAAGAATGCGATGATTGTTTTCAGGAATTGAAAAGAAGATTGGTGAATGCTCCCGTTTTTGCACTACCTTCCAGGAATGGTGATTTTGTTATATATGATTATGCTTTATTGAAAGGACTTGGTTGCGTCCTAATGCAGAATGATCAGGTAATTGCTTATGCTTCAAGACAGTTGAAAACTCATGAGGTAAATTACCCTACACATGATTTGGAATTAGTTGTTGTTGCTTTCGATTTAAAAATTTGGAGACATCATTTGTATAGAGTAAAGTGTGAAATATATACTGATCACAAAAGTTTTAAGTATATATTCACTCAGAAAGAGTTAAACATGAGACAGAGGAGATGGCTGGAATTAATCAAGGATTATGATTGTGCAATTCATTACCATTCAGGAAAAGAAAATAAAGTGGCTGATGCTTTGAGTCGAAAAAGTAATGCTTCATTAGAAATGTTGTGTTTGGAACGTGATCCCTTGGTTAAGGATTTGATGAACTTTGTCATAGAAGTTGTTGGTGCTGGAAGTTCTTCTGTTTTGATTCAGGTATCAGTGAGATCATCTCTATCAGATAGAATCAAGAAAGCACAGAATCAAGACAGTGAGTTGCAGAAAAAGGTAGAGCTAGTTCAGAAAGTTAAGTTGCCTGAATTCAACAATGATAATGATTGTGTTTTGAGATTTGGGAAGAGATTGTGTGTGCCTTGTGATTCACAGTTGAAGAGAGAGTTGTTATGTGAAGCTCATAGTTCTCCATTTTCAGTTCATCCTGGCAGTACTAAAATGGACAGGGATCTGCGGGAGTATTACTGGTGGGATGGAATGAAAAGAGATAATGCTGATTTTACTGTGAAGTGTTTGACTTATCAACAAGCTAAAGTAGAGTGGAAGTTACCAAAATGGATGCTTCATCCTTTACAAGTGCCAGAGTGGAAATGGGAGAATATATCCATGGACTTTGTTATGGGATTACCGAAGACATCTCGAGGTAATAATGCAATCTGGATTATTGTTGATCACTTGACTAAATCTGCTCATTTCCTTGCTATACGAGATACTTTTTCCCTAGATCAACTTTCCCGTTTGTATCTTAAAGAGATATTCAGGTTACATGGAGTTCCTCTCTCCATTGTATCTGACCGTGATCTCAGGTTCACTTCTATCTTTTGGAAAGGCCTTTAGAAGTCGTTGGGTACTGAATTAAATTTTAGTACAGCTTTTCATCGTCAATCAGATGGGCAGTCAGAACGAGAAATTCAGACCTTAGAGGATATGATATGAGCTTGTTTGATGGATTATCAGGGATGTTGGGACCAATATCTTTCTTTGGTTGAATTTTCATATGATAACAGTTTTCATTCTAGTATACAGATGGCACCATTTCAGGCATTATATGGGAAGCAGTGTCGAACTCCAGCTTTCTGGGATGAAGTGGGTGAAAGGAAGTTGATGGGACCAGAATTGGTAGAAGAGTTGGCAGAAAAAGTTCATCTGATACAGAAACACATGAGAGCAGCTCAGAGAAGGCATAAGAGTTATGCAGACAACAGGAGGAAGGATCTATCTTTTGAGGTAGGTGATCATGTTTTTTTCAAAGTCTCGCCATGAAAAAGTGTAATGCGATTTGGTAAGAAAGGAAAGCTGAGTCCAAGTTTCATTGGACCATATGAAATTCTGGTGAGAGTTGGATCAGTTGCATACAGAGTTTCATTACCTCCGAGTTTATCACAGGTACACAATGTTTTTCATGTTTCGATGTTGAGAAAGTATATGCCAGATTCATCTCATGTTTTGAGTCCAGAGGTAGTTCAGTTGGAAGAGAACCTATCTTATAAAGAACAACCAGTCCATATTCGTGACCGAAGAGAGAAAGTGTTGCGAAATTAGGTAATTCACCACATAATGGTTTTGTGGAAAAACCATATGGTTGAAGAGGCAACATGGGAATCTGAAAATGCAATGAGGGATAAGTACCCGCATTTATTTGATAAGTAAATAAATTGCGGAGAAACAATTTTCTAAAGGGGGAAGGATTTAACATACCAAGTAAGTAATGAATAATAGATATTTTATCTATGTCAATTAATGAATTAGATAGTGTTTTAGAGTCTTAATCTGAAAATAAATCCAATCTTAAGCATGGAATACACTAATATTCTTAAAAGATTTTTTACTACCTTTTGATGGAAAACCCTTTTTGAATCAAACTTTTGAAAATTTTATAATATATATTTTTCAAAATAACCATATTCATTATGATTGGGACATTGAAATTTACATTGAATAAATTTTTGGTATTTTTCTGACAATGTTCATTTTTTTATGAATAGTGAAAAATACTGCATTTTACATTAAAACTGCTTTTTCATTTAATTTAATTATATGGTTAGATTATCTTTTTAATTTGTATTAAAGTGTAATCTGAATATATTTTTACCATTTAATTCAATGGTGGTCATTAGGATTAATTTCACTTTGGAATTGGTCATAAACTAATGCCAAACTTTTCATAGAAATTGTTTCAAAAAAAACCCGTTATTTGTTTTGACAATGGAAATTATTTTTAAATCAATTATTGAAATTTATGTGTTTGGAATTTGGTAAAATGGATTACATATTTGTAATCAGAAGGTCCAAAGTATGTAATCAAGACTCTTTTGTTTTTGGACATTATGAATAGTAATGACGGTAATTATCTTTAATTATCTTGATTAATGGGTAATCGGGTAGTTAAGGATAATAAAATGATATCATAATAATACAAAAAGACAACAACATGTGTCCTAAGGCTACTGTTTGTCTCATGGACAACCATGGGATGCCTTGTGCCAAACTTGGGGGCCCCATGGAATCACATTTGTGGAAAGTGACTTGTTATCTTTTTATTTTTTTTAAAGAAAGTAAATATAACAAGAATGTATCACCTGATTAAAACATTTTTAATTTTGTCCAAATAGATGATATTTTAGACTATAAATATTCATTATAAAGCTAAAAATATTTCCTACATCATGATATATTTTTTATAATTTCTAGACATTAAATTTATTAAATTATTTTTGACATCATGATAATGTAGCGATTACCTCATTAATAAAGGATTTAAATAAAACGAAATGATAATGTAAAATATAAGACCTACACGTGTCCAAAAACTATTGGATGAGTGGATTTAGAACCCTTATCACCATACCCTCTAATTATATCAATGTGGGACCTTGTAAACCCGAAAATCATTTTCAAATAAAGTAACATTTCTTTACTTTCCAAGAGTGCCCCTCCTCTCCTCTTATAAAAGGCCCCCACCTCTACCTCCTTACCCACACTCCCAAATCCTTTGGCTCGGTCAAACCCTGACTATTTTGGCTCTCCACATCCCTCTATTACTCCTTGAAGCCTCCCTTTGGGCAGAAGTCTTCCCAAGGAAGCCTTTGAGCTCAAACCAAAGGGAGTTACCCAATTTTAAGGTAATGTCTTCTTTTGAGTCCTTTTGTTTTATTTTGCTTCTCCAACCCCCAAAACTCTTTTTATTATTTTATTATGTAACAACTATAGTATATTAAATATACTAGGATGTTATTATAAGATTTATTCGAGCTACACTTACACACACCTACATCTAATGGTTAAAGAACATACTGTTTCTGTGGATGGAGAATTTCGGCCTCCCGAAACGATGATTGTTCAACATTCTTTTAACACCTTAAAAGGTGGACATTAAGATGAAACTATATTTATATATGATATATAATATGTTTATGTTTTCCTTAAGCTTATCTATTTTTCATTTTGGGCATACCTTTATGGTTTCCATTATGGGTAAACGCGATATCTTCATTTAAGGAAGTGCGGACTATCGCCCCCTCAAAGTGATGTGATTCATTAAAGCCATATGTGGGACGTGTAAAGGATGGATTTAAAGTTATTATATATGATGTTATACTGTAATTATAATATACCTCTATATAATTATTATTCCATTCCATAAAAATATGAAATAGAAATGAATGTAGCGTTTATGTATACGTACGGCTTACCGTCTCCATGAACGGTGCATTTCATTTCTTATCCCCAAATGTAATGTACTATTATAAGTACATGTATATAATGGATATATATGATGAATGATACCTCTAAATGATAAATATAATTTTGGAATTAAAATATACATATCTCTCATTTAGTTTTAATTCCATTAATATGACAAAGAAATGAAAGTAGCGTTCATGCGTACGTACGGCTTACCGTCTCCATGAATGATGAATTTCATTTCTTACCTATAAATGATTATGTAATATTATAAATACATTCATATGATGGATATATATGATATATATGATATCCAAAACCGGAATATCATTCTGGATATAAAGAACCTTTGACCACACGAACAACATGTAATTGTAAGTAGTCCACTTTCGACTTAAGAACCAAATATCGACAAAACAAACAATATTAACATAAATGGTTACATAATGTTTATAACATGGAAATAAGTGATATAAAAGGAATAATGAACATGAAAAAGGTTCTTAAGAAAATATAAATTAACTCATGTTTATTATTCAGGAAGTTAAAGAACGATCGAGTCAAGTCGGACCTGAGGTATGGGACTTCGTCTCAATATCCTTTCGTTGAGGCATATTTTGTTTTATACACAACCTTCTTTTATATGGTGTATAAACCCCTTTTACTTTTAAATTTATTCAAAAGGAATATTTTTTATACGACTCATTTACTAAATGACAAAAGGGAATGTTTTTGTTTTACGTATGCGGCGACAACAACTTCTCCGCCGTCGTGACCATTATTTGAGTTTTGGCTTCCTATACAAGCCATACCTTTTTTTTAAAAGAAAAATAAATACCATGGTTTACTTTTCTTTTATTTGGGTATTGAAAACAGTTCTCATTATGTTTTTATATCAATGTGTTGTATTTATATCTTGTGATTGAAAGGTGGAAATGTTATGTTTCCTTTATGCATGTTTTATGTGATACAATTATGTTGAGGTTCTTGGGAATTATTATGTAGACGGGTGGTTCCGTGATAGACTAAGGGTGGGTGAGCCCGATATAGCTCTCCAATTCATTGGGTAACGCGAAGGAGTGAAACATTAAGGATTCTCCGAAGATATTTAGGGAATATACTGTGATGGGTATTCCAAACGTAACCAAGAGGGTTACTCCCTACGTAAGAATGTTATGAATGCCTCAAGTTACCTTTATGTCTTATGATTTCTATGATTTATTCGTGATTTGAGGTGGTATGTTAAAGTGATTATGTTTTATGGGTAAATTATGATTTCATTCTTATGTATATATGTACCCATGTTTCCTTTCCATATTTTTATATCCCTTACTGAGCTTTTTATGCTCATCCCAAGTTTTTTGAAATGTTTTTCACAGGTCAAGGGAAAGGTACATGATATGATGATAGTGTCAAGGAAGTGTCAATAAAGAATCCAAGTTTTATTTTAAATATGTTTCCATTGATGGGAAAGAAGAATACTATATTTATGTAACCACTTTTTTAATATGTGGAATGTAATGCAAGTTTTATGATCTAATTCTCTAAAACTCTAAACCTGAAAAGATCCTAAATGTGTAATTTTGTAATAACTCAAGATTAAGTAAGTTTTAAGGGTGGGGCCTTATAAAAATGGTGCCCTATGATGGTGGTGTATCAGGTACTGCGATACATAAAATCCATCGAGGGTAGGTGATCCTCCCAGATATGTCCAAAAACAAACATGCTAACCCAAAGAATGAACTCATGAACTAACATTGTACTCTTTATCTAGCCATCAAAAATGGGAAAGAAATTCATCCTCAACAAAAAGTAAGTCTCAATCCTATCGTATCATTTCAATAATCATGACAAGAATCAGAAATCATGGTTTGAAATTATCATTGAAAAAATTAAATAAATACAAACTATCTGCTTTATGCATAGTAATCCCAAAACTCTTCACTAAGATCTATTCTTGGATGGTTAAAAAGTATACCAAATTGAATATCCAGTCAATGGTCACAAAGTAACTATTGTGATTTCTTTTAGATCACGGAACCCCATCATGAAAACTACAAGGTCAACACTACCTTTCCACTTCCATCTATGAACTGTAGCCTTCACCAACTAAAATGTGAAACATGAAGAGATAAACTTATCAATAAGTTTCAAAATTCATGTCCACCAAAATAATACCAATGTATAATGGTATAACCACCCCACTCATAGGTGTAATACAAAGGGAAACAAACCTCCTTAGCACCCCCCCCCCCACAATGATTGGTATGATTTTCTGTCCTCGGAATAATGAAATACTTCTCACTATATGAAAATCCATCAAGAACATGTCCAATGGATATCTGGTAAAGAAATAACTTATAAATAATATCTCTACATTATTCCTCCATGACTAATTGATGAAAAGGTGGGGTAAAAACTATTTACTAGATATACACAATCCCATCATCACCCTCAAGGCCCAAATTCTAATAGGTTAACTATAATATTATCTCACTCAACATTTTTGGTATGAAACTTCACATCCAGTATCGGGTGCAATGACTATGTGCTTGGGTGGCTATCAAGATTGTATTTACTCAACCATGGCCAGGTCTATTATCACTCCCATTTCATGGATGAAATAACATAAGATGTTTAATTACAAAATATTTAACTTTATCCATGAGAGCTTCCAATAATTATGGTACTCTTGAAGTATTTCTTGAACCATCATTCAGTGTATCACGTACTCTATCCTTGACACCGAGGACATAAGGGTACTAATGAAGAAGACAATAATGAACTATTCAAAGAGGGTCAAGAAGATTTAGCAAATAAGTCTCATACACACTTCTACGGCATCCGACTCACCTAAAGGTAACCCAATAAACTCAATGAAACTATTGTGGATTTAGAAATACACCTTCACCCCAAACTCTTGTGGAACCTGGATTTGATGATAACCTTCCCTAATGTCAGCATCAAGAACCCCATTTACCCTAACCACTAAGAAAATAATTTATCAATTCTAATTGGTGGATACTCCTCCTTGATGGTAACCTAGTTTAGGTGACCACAATCTGCAACCTACATTCGGGCCTCATCTACATCCTGGCAGAATAATAGAGGGTTTCTTAAGTGAACACACTAGTTTCAACAAGACCTATATATAGAAAACCTCTAAAGGTACCCCCATCTTATGAATAATCAGTTGGAGCCATATGAAATGCTAGTATAGATATCAGGGAATAACTTGGGTGTGATTCCATGAAAAATTCTAACTATCTGTGGAGAGGTAAACCAAGGACATCCTTGGGAAAGTTTCCCCCATCCCCATCACCACTATAAGAAATTGAAATCTCATAATATCCACTGTTCGAATGGAAATACTTGAAAACCAAAAATAATTTAATTGTATTATACCTCACATTAGCTCATCCAGCACTTCCTAGGATCACTAGTTATGAAAGGAGTAAAACTCAATTCTATAGAAATATAACCCTCACTGGTAATAGTAAACTAATAATGTATGGTTGCTAACCATTCCACATAGAGAAAAGCATCATAGGGTCTCACTGAATTTATGGAAAAGGATCCACTTGAGTTTATATCTCTCTTTCTCCTCCCAATTCCAGGTCACACTATTGATATAAGCATGTAATATTTGATCATATTTTTAGAAGCCTCTGAGGGTCAAGTTAATAAGTCTCTACTATTATATATAGGTTTAAAACAAGGGACTCATCCATGTAAATGTGTCCCAGACACTATGTTAAGACTACAATAGGAGTAGTAAAGGCACATGTCACACGTTTAACCACAAAAAGCTATACTTTACCATTCCAACCTATTCACCCCTACTAGGGATTTCTCTGGAACCTATATACTTCAAAAAAACTCGAACAAACATGTCAAAGAAACACATCATTCACATTTCAAAATTATCCGATTTAGGTGGAACTGACTCAGATGCAAGTTTTTAGATCACATTATAAGAATGTGTCTCATTGTGGGAGGTGTCCCTCTTCCTTTTGTGTCCAAATTCAAAGAAATAATAATAAAAATAGGGATATACCTATTACCTACATCAACCTAGATAAGTATCACCCCATAATCACCAACATGAGGGGTCTTATCCATGTGGGACACCCATACCACAACATTTTTCAGTCCACAACCAGAGAAGAGGGTTCATCTCAACATGAAAAATTATAATTCTCTAACTCTAGAACCTGTGATGAAAAATCAAAAAATGTGTGACATATTATGATACCAATAGAAATATTTAAAACTCCATCATGAATAGAGGTTATGAGTGCAACCATCCAGTATTTCAGATACCCAACATTCAAAAACAAAAGAATATTCCTTAAGAAAAGCCTCAACTACCTAAGGGTCTAGATCACTAAATGACCTCATCAGTCACTTATAGTGGATATCTTATAACACGCTAAAACTTAACACATCATCACCATATAATACTGCAACTATAGAATCACAACATGTAGGTGGTCAAACAACATCTCAAACTACTAGAGAAGGATCGATACACTACTCAATTGGTTGTATCACTTCTTTGTGTCCTTTGGCCTATCTATACTGTGGGTTCTAGGAATGTAATTCAACATGGTTGTCTAACTTTTGGATATAGAATCTTCCCATGTACTCATCCACATGGGCAAGTACCAATACATTGTGTGTTCCCCAAGTATGTTGTGTGTATCCTTTAAGAGTTTTTGTTTCCCAAAATGAATAACACTTTGTATGTGTTCCTGAACTACACATTGTGTGATTTGGATTTCTGAACAGAAAATCCATGAAAACCTCTTAAAACACCTAGTGTTCTAGAATTAAACACAGATTGACCCCAAGGGGGTCCTGAGTAGTCGCAAAAGGTATTTAGAACCCATAAAATTGAAAATATGGTGATTGGGACATAAAATACATAAATCTACTAACCTCATGGAATAAAAACTGAATAATCGGGTACATAGCAATGCCCGAATCCACTACACCTTGATCCAATCTTGATATCTATCAAGGATAGAGTTTTTCAGAGCCTCCTCTCACCCTCAGTTCATCCACTTCATGAGAGAAAATAAATATCACTTACACTACATGTGGGCTACCAAAAAATGGAGGGTATATTCATTTAATTTAATTAATGAAATGAATTACTCACTGTGTCTTAAAATAGTTGTCTTCCACCAAACACATAACACTGGAAGGCTTTTTATTTCTCCTAGGGTAAACAATATATTTTTTATTTAATGGAAGTCTCAAATTTATGATATAATGCTATGATCATGTAACATATTCACCCAGATTTAACTAAAACCAATTCTCCATAACAATTCACCATAATGCCGCAAGAGTGCCTCCTCATATTTTAGAGGTTTCTGACTAGTAGTGGGGGACTAATGGTTGAAATATGAGGAGGATGTACCCCCGTATCAAATTGCACAACCAGAAGTAAATCAAAAAACACCTCACAAAACACATTATTAATAAGAATAAATAAACTAAAACTAAACATGTTTTATTAAATTGAACAAAAAAAGGATCAAACAACCATTTCATACATATAAGCATGATCTCCCAATTGGACAATTACCTAAAAAAATAAATAACTAAAAATTAAATACAAATGGACTTTCTACCAACTATGCCTATAACACATACCTAGTCTCCAGTACCTCTTCAAGCTGCTCCAGGCCGTGAATTTTACTCTACATAAGAATCCCCCTCATCCATGGTATCCAGGGTATCAGAGAGGTCCATCTTGAAAATGTGATCAACCAAAAAGTTCATAGAAGGTTGGAACACATAATGAGGTTCATGTACAGGGGTGATAAATAAATATAAGTTGGCCATCCACAATGGTGAGCATATAAATTATTATCATATGTGTATTCTCGTTCAATATGATCATCCTAATCGAATCATAACTAAAAATAAATATAGATAAAACAACTATTATACCATAGTTTGGAGACCCTGATCGACCATACCTATTTTGGCCAATTTTGGAGTATCTCTAAGCACATATAAATGATTGTGCAACCTAATATCCTATGTGATCCATATCCATGGTAGGCACAACCATACCTGAAAATGGGTGGGACCAATCCTATGATAGTCCTAAAATCCTATATTCTTATATAGGTCATTTCATACCATACCCTCATGACCTAAATATCCTATCACACTTGTCACATAGAAACATATGTCCCCAATACCTCACAAAGGTACATCCAACCATGACCATGAATCTGACATATATCTTGGGTATAATAATAAAATATTTCTAGATCATCATTCTGTCACCAAACCACGGATTTGGAGCATCGGTCCACCTCCATCCCAGAAGGTATACCATCATTTCCCAGAGCGTTAGTCTGAAACATAAACAACAAATTATACTATATGTGTCAACAGAATCATTCCAACACATATTCTATATATTATATTATCCATAATAAAAGACTATGTCCCAAAACCATCTATACATAGCATTTATGGTTCCCATAGAATCATTCCATCCCATCCCAAGGAGATGGAGCATCAGTCCAACATCATACTCTACATTTCCTTCCATCATCACCCAGATCATTAACCTACGAATACAATAATGAAGTATACTATTAGTGTCAATCTCTTTATTCTAACATTATATTCTTGTATACCTCTTATTCCCAGAATATTAATCCAACACTATAACACATACATGTTACATTACTTCCACTGTACTCAATAGTATAACGTAGCATTCCTGGAACCTCATTGAAGAACTCAAAACATAGACAAACTATCTATACCAATATGGTTACTCAGTCCAACATTATCAATCACAAGTATTCAAAACCACCCATATGGATCATTATTCTATCTCTCATAGACATCACGCCCCTTACTAGTAATCTAGGTTCTAAATCATTGAAACCCAACCATATCAAACTACCCCATGGGAAAAACCCCATGTCTTAACCTCAACTATTGAACTATAACATTGGTTAGGTATACATTGATCTTAACCAGAAACATCCCATCCCCATCATCTTAATCTTCATCATGGGTTCCAACGAAGAATACATAGCCAAATTGATAATGCACAAACTACTGGTTTTGGACTTCTTATCAATTGATCTTGCACTTCGCCCATTAGAATCACACATAAACACGGGAATACCTCCTGGATCCTCATATATAACTCTCATGAGGAGGAAAAACCTTCCAAACAATAGTATCAACCCACCTCTCAGGCCAAGACCTATCATAAGGAACATCATCAAGTGACTCTATGTGGCCTCTAACTAATATCCAATCAACAAGATGCCAACCAGGATACTAGAAGCAAACCCATTCTTCAAAGTCATTCTCAACAGCCAACCACGACATCCAAATATCACTTAATAAGAAACTATATAGCTATAGGAATCCTCAAGAGTCCCTCATACTCAACTTAATAACAAAACAACACCCATCCATAATTTTCATCCTATAATGTCAACCAATCCTGAAGGCTCTAACAACACCGATCCTCCAACATAGGGTTTAAACCTCATCTTCTCTATCCTCGAGAAACTAGTCACAATGTCCTGGGAAAAATCAATATCTCATCATGGATACTACTCAATACCACCTTCCAGGATCTATCCAAGTAACTTCAGGAATCTAACCATGGAACAGATAGGCCATTCCAAATCACTGATCTTGTAATCATCACCTAACAACATAGTTCACAACCCTACCCACAAGAGAACTCTAAATCTAGACCCTACAAAAAATCTTCCCAAAAAACTACCATGTTATATAACACCATCCACAAAACCACTATAATCTAAAAGTATTGTACCATCATGACCTATGTGAGAAAATGATCATAATGGACTACTCAAAAATATAAATTTGTTTTGGAGGCAAAAAACACCACCAAACCCCTTCAAGGATAAAAAAAGAGAATAACATGACATATTTGCCTGATCACATGGTGTTTCGTCCAATATCCCCACTTGGGCGTTTACTCCATACAAACATTTCATGTAAATCCAAAGTACATGGTGTGTAAGTTAGGTACATGGTGTGTATGTTACATAGACTACCTACCCACGTACCTCTCATGGATGATCCATGTGTCCATGTCTGGTCGTGTACTCACACATATTTTTTACCCACACAGGGCTTGTCTATGTACCAAAAACAAACATGTCCCCCTACGTAGGTCATCTATCCATGTATTGAGCCACACACTTAGTGAAAATACATGACATGTCATCCAAACTATACGTTGTATAGTCATACTCTTCTCTTCTTCCCCAAAAAATAATAACACACAATGTGTGTTCTTCAGAACACACGTCGTGTAGTTGGGGTTTCTGAATGGGAAACCCAAGAGATCATCCGGAAACCCCCATTTTGTAATAAATAAGTATATATCGGCCCCCATGGGTTGTTAAATAGTCATAATAAACCTATCAAACTATATAAGAATTAATAAATAGGATTGAGGGAATAAAATTAAAATATAGACATAACTTATGGAGTAAACACCGATGCTTTGGGTTCAAATCCTCTCCTATAAGTTGATGCACAGTGATTTCATCCTAATGTATTCCATAGAAGAAGTCTGGTGATTCGTCCACCTCTTACCGTCTTGGTTTGGCCCTCATGTACAAGGGAGTATCCCTCACCTCTCATTCCACGAATAGGAACCCCAAATGGGGGTGGAATTTTTTATTAAAAAATGTAATTTAATTGATTAATTAATTACTTAATTTTTTTTTATTTCTCTCCCATTTATTGGTTGTCTCATGTCCGACGACTCAAAGTTAGGTTATACCACACCTAAGTTGAACCTCTCATTTTAGACTCAATTGAGGAATCATAATCTCAATACCATGTTCTTTTCAAAAGACATAGCCACCCAAAACTACACAAGTAATTCAATATTTAAATATAAAATATATTTCCAAAACTCGAATTGCTGGGAATTCTAGAAAACTCTTGGACATGGGTAAAAACCTATTCTGGGACTAACTAAGTTGTCATAAAAAATATACAAAACCATATTCATGGGGAATATAAAAATTTTACCCCTCATTAGTACTCGAGCACAAAAGATTTACATTTCTTCTCTCATTAAAAACAAAAAAACATGGATCTCTACAACCTCCCCAACACAATCCTTCTCATCCTTGAGAAACCTTAGTGGTTTTGCAACCACAAATCCTTTTCCACCGTTTTCACCAACACAATCTCAACTCATTGTGTTCTACATGAAGATTCATTATTCTCTAAATAACTCATAGGATAAGGAATTCAAGCAATCAAAGTCTAATACTCCCCTTCCCACTATCAAAACCCAGTAGGAAAGTGCCTACCTTTACCCTTCCATCATGACACATCACATCCTCAATTAAAACTCATCATAAAACTCTTGGTGCTCACTACCATATAATCTTCTTACTATAAAATCATAAAGAAATTGGTTTTCCATGGCCCATGACCTAATCAAAACCCACCTTATAACTTGACATTTCCATATTGTTCCCACTAGAGTGTCTGATCAAACATAAACTATCTCCCATTCTTGGCACTGAGAATGAAATCCATGGAATTAATCAATATCTGGTATTCTATAAGTAACTCACCAATAAAAAATCAATGGTGTTCTCCCCACCATTTGACTTAACACACACAGCTCCATGAGTACAACCTCCAGGATTCCCCTTATTGGCCCAAGAAAACATCTCCATAGCATGGATTATTGATAGTTTTCTCTTATCATAATCAGGATAATGTTAAGATATTGGGAATGAATTTATCTCAACAATGAGTATACTAGGATGTCATCGATGAATACCACAAAAACATCATCCCTTAAAGGAATAGATAGTTCTATCCAAAGGGCCTCGGGTCACCATTCCCACAATTCCCTCATCACACCTACAATGATTCCCATCCCAATCATAGTTTCCTTTCCATATCAAGTACCATAGATGTACAACCCCATAACGTCTAATCCAAAAGACAAACGATGTAGTGCATCACTAAAAATCATGTCCCCAAGATACCACAATCATATAACCATTACACATTCTTGTGTAACCCAACCACAAAACCTTCTTCAACTCTAAATGATTCACATTTCACAAAAACCCTCCACATAATACCTGACCATATAAATTATAGAACATTTTGTCATCCTTATCCAACCTAAAGTCACTATGATCAACTCGTCTATACAACCATTTCCTCCAATAAGAAACTAAATGAACCCTTCCATCTCGAAATAAACTAGAAGGTGTAAACACTGGCACATCATTGCACCATTTTCAAGATTCCCAAGCATCCATCTATAAGTTAAGTATACAAAATCACTCTTAACTTGGTCAAACCCTCTCACAGGTCACCCTCATAAGTAAAAAAAGACAATAAATCCCAAATATGGAGTTATGTAGAAAGAACACTACTCACATAGAATTAAACACACAATCATCTCACCATTACACCACACCATCATGTAAAAAAAACTTCCACTAGGGGATCACATCACAAGGGCATCAGATATAAACCAAATTCTCACAACGGTGAATATGTACTCTCTAACCATCTACACATCAACCCACCACATGGAGGACAGGGAAATGAGACCGACCTCACAAAAAACATTCTAAATTGGGTCCATAGTCCTACACTTATATCATACATACCTACTAGAGTCCCCACCCCAATCACACAAAAGGACCAAACTAGCTTAACCAACATAGATAATCTCATATTGGATTCATATAACCTTATAATAGAAACAAAATCTATAAAATGACACATTATAATTCATTCAAAAATGAGATACTACCTTCCTATCATGATACATGATACAACTCCGGAATCTATTGGAATAAATCCATAAAAACTCACATGAATCTTTCCTAAGGGGTCGACATCTTGAAATCGATCAAAAATCATCAAATAAAAACAACATGTAAGTTTATTGGAGAGAAAATAATATACAAACATAACATCACAAATACAGAACCTCAATACCATTCATCGGTAACCTAAAATTCCTATTGTATTAGGTGTTCATTACACACTAGACTAGTGTCCCTCAATAGCACTAAAACATCCCTATATCTAATTTTTACCAAACCTAAAATGATGAAATAACCAGAAGGTAACTCTTCTGATAGAACGTTGTGAATTCCCAACCTAGATTCCACTAAAATCAACACTTTGAGTCGATTAACCAAAATGAATCAAGTGCACCTCCTCATACACTCGAGGTTGTCGAATAGCAATGAGGGTCTAATGGTTGAATTGTGAGGAGACTATACTCCCATATCATTGTTCAAAACTAGAAGTAAATCACCAAACTCCATACACAATAGAGAATGTAGAAGAAAAAATAAACTGAAACTTAAAATGTTGTAATAAAATAAAAATACAGTAAAGGCCCCAATGGTCATAACACACATAAAACCATTGTCTCCCACTAGGCTGATCACATATACTAAAAATCAACTAAAAAGTAAATACAACAGACCCAGCTGCCAACTATGTGAAGTAACACATACTCAGTTGGAAATACCTTATCAATATTCTCTAACCCAATCATTCAACTCCACATGATAATCCCACTCACCCACGAAATCTAGGTCCTTAGACCAATCCATCGTGAAATTGAGCTCAACCTGAAAGACGACTGAAGTTCCTCTTTTACGACAAGGTTCAAGTACAGGTGGTGAGAAATAAATATCATTAGGCCACATATAATTGTAAACCTATAACCTATTTCCATAAGTGCATGATAACAAAATATACGAAGCCTAAATAAAAAATATTATAAAATAAATACAAATAAAACAATCATAAAACCATAGGTCTGAGACCTTGATCTATCATACCTGCTTCTATGTATGTCAAAGTATCTCTGAGTATGTTTCATAGACTGTGTTTCCCAATAACCTACAGGCTCCATATCCATGGTTGACATAGCTAAACTTTCCAATTTTATGGACCCATCCTACTAATTTCCTAACATATAGAATAATAATCTTAGTCTTCCCATACCAGAACCTCATAACCTAAACAACATATCATACTTTTCACCCAAATACATTTATCCCAAAAATCTCACACATGTACTACCAATCCCAGACCATCATACTGACATCTATCTTGTGTATCATGATTAAACATGCATAGACCATCAGTTTGACACCTAAACCAAGGATACAAAAAATGGTAAACCAACCATAATAGCTGGTATACCATCAATTCTTAAAGTATCAGTCCGGAACATAAACAACAAATTATACGATCTTTTCTCAAGCCTCGATCTCACACATAATCTATATTGTGTACTATGCATACCTAGAGACTCCATAAAACAACAATATATACATAACAATAGTGGTTTTTAGAGCATCGGCCCAGCCCAGCCCAAGGAGAAAGAGCATTTTTCGAACATCCTATTCCATATGGAATGCCATTATCACCCAAAGAATAATTATGGCACTCTAACACTGAGGTATACTATCAAGGTCTAGAGCCTTAGTCAGAAAAAATATCCATATTATACCTCACATGCTCGGAACCTTATTCTAACACCATACCACATGCATGTGACGTCACATCCACTATACTAAACAATATATTGTAATACATCTAGAACCAAATTCCAATAATCAAACCACAAAAACTATATCGATATCAGTACAGAGCATTGGTCCATCATTCTGTATCACATATATCTAGAACCACACTTATGGAATTTCTTCCTAGCTCTCTTATCCATCACAACACTTACTAGTAAATTGGGTTCTAAAAAATCTCAACCTAACCATATAAAACCACCCCATGGGTGTAACCCAAGTCTCAACATCAACCACTGAAAAAAACATGGGTTTTATATATGTCTATCTAGAACAAAAAAAACATCCCCATAAGATTATACATCATCTTGGGTTTCAAGGTAACATAAAAAACCAAACTAATAAAGAAAACATTCCAGCTCTAAGTCATCCTGTAAATAGGCCACACACATGGCCCTCTAAAACCACACATAAACAAAGGCACCCCTATTAGGATCCTCAAAACTAGCACTCAAGTGGTGGAATCCCCTCCCAAACCTTTGTTACATCCAACCTCTCAGGACAAGCCCAATCCCAAGAAACATATTCATGTGGCTATTAATCAATCCTCAATCAGTAACATACCAACTAAAAATCCGAATTCGAACTCATGCCTCACAAATATTCATAACTTCCGACCACATAATCCAAAGATCTCTTCATCAAAACCCTGTCCACTCTGGGAATCCTCAAGACTCCATCAGACTCAAATAAACACCATAATCACACCCTTTTATAACTGTAATCCTATGACATTAAAAAAACCTAAAGGATCCAACCATAATTACCATATAACAAGGGGTATAAACTCGATCTACTCTAACCTTGAGTAAATAGTCCCATTAAATAGGGGAAAAATATATCCTTAGTGATACTAATCAATATCACCTCCCCAGATCCATTAGAGGAACCTGGATCATCTCTTAATGGAACCATAAATTCAGGCCAAATCACCAATCTTATAATCATCACCCGACATCATAGCTCACAAACCCACCCCCAAAAGCACTATGAATCAAAACTTCAAAGAAAATCAGGCCAAAAAACTACCATGGTCGAAAATAACATCAATATGACCTCAATAATGAAAAAGGATCTCAACAACATGATATATGTGAAAAAACACTCAGAATGGACTACTCTCAAGTCCAGATCTATTTCCGAGGCACAAAACACCACAAACCCCCTTGAAGGCTAAAAAAAGAGAGTCACATGGAATGTATTCCCATGAACACAATGTGTGTGATCCCACAACCCCACATGGTCAAGTAGTCTAGCCTAACATGTCATGTAAACACCAAGTAAATGACATTTAAGTCATGTACATGATGTGTACCTCAGACAGACTACCTACCCATGTACTTCACATGGCTTGGACTTCTATCCATGTTTGGTCTTGTACTCACACACATTGTTTTTCCACACTAGGTATGTTTGTGAACCCTACATGTCCATGTCCTCTCACCTACATGGGTCATCTGGTCATGTAACCATCCACACGTCGAGTGACAGTAAATGGTGTTTCTATTAGAATTCATGTCATGTAGACATCTTCTTCCCTTTATCCCTGAATAGGATGAACACACAACATGTTCATCAAACCACATATCATGTAGTTAGTTTTTTTGTATGGGAAGTCCCTATGATCCTATGGAAACCCTGACTTTCTCATGGGGTCATTAATAGTAATAATAAAGTCATAAAACTGGAGAACAAGTAATCTACGTGGATCGAGGTATAAAACACAAACATTATCCTACCTTGTGGTGTAAACACTGAATCTTTGGGTAAAAATCTACTTTTAGAAGATGTAGAACCGCAATCTAGTCCTGATCTATGACAAATATGATGTCTAACATCACCTCATACTCTTACCTCTCGGTCTGGCCATCACATGAAGGAACAAATACCTCATCTATCTTTCTATGCGTAGGAACCCAAATTTGGGGGAAATATGAATTATTTAAATTTTAATTTTACTGATTAATTAATTAATTAATCTCCCACATATCAACCATATCTATTTGTAGAATCCTAAGTGATTTTATATCTCAATTAGTAAAAAACCCATTCTGGAATCAACTACTGAGTTAGAATCTCTAACTAATTATCCATTTAAAAGGTACATCCACCAAAACCACGTGAATAATTTAATAATTAAATATAAAATTTTATTTCAAAACTATAACTACTCATTATTTCTCTAAACTACAGTCATAAGGGGGAATCCCTATTTTAGGACCAACACAGTGGTCAAAAAATTTATCTCAGACCATGTGCTATGGAGAAATGACCATTTAACCCCTAATGATTACCTAATAAGGAAAAAAATTATATTTTTTCACAAATAAAAAACTCATTAAAAATCGAGTCCCTGTAGTTCAGAATTTATTCCATTATATTTTTAAATTTTCATGTTTGTGATAAAAAAATGTTTATATTTTTAATATCAACCTACCAAGGAACTTTGGGCCTCATAATCCCATGTCGTCTCTATGCCCATCTACAAAAATATTCCTATAAATATTCAAAAGTATTAAACAACAACAATAGGGTCATTATCCATTATTTTTGTAACCCTCTCCAATTCATTTTCATATAAATGTGAATTTTATTATACATCATTATTATAAATTTCATATCATATTATCAATGTGATATCACTATTTCCTATCATAAAACTACATTCCCTATCCATTATAATTCTCCATCATCTTTTCAAACCTAGTCGACAAATTTGAATATATGAAAACATCATAAATTTTTGGTAGAGTGTATGGATTTTTAGCAATTACATCCCTATATAGATACTACGAGTGGGTGTAACATCTGAATGTGATGGACCTAGATGAAACAACCCTGAAAAAGGATTTTTGGGTATTACCTTGATCATTACTCAATTCATAGAAAATAGACCTAACTACAAACCAGGTTTAAAACATCCTTATGGTGTGCTTTAGATGATTCAAAATATCCTTAGAAACCATAACAGTGGATTGAATATATTTCTGTAGTTCTTAAATAATTTTTAAATTTATATATATAAATTATATAAGTTTTGAACCATATTTATAAGTGTGTGTATTGGGGAAATTTTTCAATCATTTATTTGGTATCCTACCACTGAAAACTATTAAACACAATGATAGTTTAGAATTGATATCCCAGTAAAATAAAAGTTCCATTCACTTCTAGCTTATTATCATTCTTTTTTTAAGGGTACTTTTAATTACATTATGGAAATACTATATATTTTTATTTGATTATGGGATATTCACCTATATAACCATATTGATCTATTTAGTGGGAATGTTTAGATATTCAGTATATCCATTATTTTTTAATGTATAACTAATGATTCTAGATACATGATTATATGAATTTAATTTATAATAAAATTATAATAATTATATACTATGAGTTATATTTCATAGTGTTATTCGAGAACTAATTCAGTATATTCCATTATAAAGAAATGGAACTTAATTGAAGGAATGAAAATCATATCTACAAACATTATTTGTTTATATAATTCATCCCAATAAGATAAAAAAATGATTGTGTTTTAATGGATAACATTGTGAATATATTAGGGATGTTAAATCAGGTAATAAAAAATAATTGTTCCCATATGGAACAACTTTTTTCACCTCAATATGATATAACAATTTTGGGTTGCTTCATATCATCTCAACCTCTACATTTCAATTGAACAACTAATCTATTAGTGTTAGAATAATGGATCAATTATTTCGAAAATATATTACATTATTTGGGATATAGTGAATTGGAAAAAAATTTCATGATTTTATTTCACATAAATTGATATGTTGTTGAATAATAGTATTTAAATAAAATATTTGAGGAGGAAAAGATAAAAATTATAATATTTATTTTTTAAAATGAAATTACAAGAGAAATATTTTTCTATTGGGAAATGAGCTTATATATAATTCAAATTATTTAATTTGAGATAAAATATGGAGGAATTCATTGATGAGTACAAAGATAGATTTACATGGTTAGTGAGTCATACTGTAGATTATGTATCTAATCATGAAACAAATATTGATCACTTAATTGATGAATTAAATCAATGACTTAAAATGAAAGTACTCTCTCAATAATTTTCATCCTATTAAGAGACTATAACAAGTGGCATTAAGATTATGAAAAAGTTCTCCAAGACTTTTACAGTCAAAGTGAATAAACAAAAAAAAGAGGGAGGAAGATCTCCATGTTGAAATGAATTTGGAAAATGAGAATAATGGAAATGTAGAATTTATGTCATGAAATAAATATGGAAAAATATAGCTTGGGGTATGATTGATGGGCTTGAGAGTTTTCTTCAACTGTGTATACAAGGTACGTCAAACTCATGAATGGAATTAAATGAAATAACTCATTAACATCAATTTATTCAATTGGAAAGATATTGGACACAATTAAAATAAATTCCTATATAATTAAGGGAATCCACCCTATAAAATAACAAGGGTGCAAGGTCTTGGTTATTTAATCATAAAGTAGAATTTTAGTTTCCAAATGATTTCATAGTTGGTAATTTTATCATAAAATCAATGTTGTTTAATATATTTTTTTATAAGGGATATAAACACTATTTTATATCATGAAATATTTCTAAAAATATTTGATCATCCCCTTAGGCATTAAGGATTGAGTTGTTAGTTAAAAATTTTTTTTAAATTATCATATCAATGAATGTATATTGTCTTATCTATATTAAAATGTGGGGAGGTTCCTTAACAACAAACCTGATTGTAATACCAATGGTTGGATTTTACAAAATAAATGGGATAAATTATATCTCAGTGTAAAATAAAATGATTTATTGTTGATATAAGTATATTAAAATATCTATGTATGGAATATGATACCATATTTTTATAGTTTAGACTTTATTACTGGGGTCTTGTATGTAACCACCCGTAATAGATCATATTTGTGAAATTATTTGATAATATGGATTAGTAGATGAGATGTATTTTATTCGGATATAGAATTATTCCATTTTAAGGGATTATATTAATTTATTTTCTGATTGATTTTTTGAATATCCACCCTGATCATTATTTTTAATTCTTTATTGATCTTATCCCTAATACAAATACCACATCTAAGACTTCTTATTGAATGGATTTATTGGAATTGGAGGAATTATGAAAACAACTAGAATATTTATTTCATAAGGTATTAGTTCAACCAAGTGATTCATCTTGGGTAGAAACTAGTGGTACTCACTACTATACTCTTAATATAAGAGATATAGGTTTTATTAATCGAAACCCCATGGGGGATATATGGGATGTGATGCTAGTATTGATATGAGTAGGGGGTGATACATGATGATAATGATATAGGTATCTGTAGGAAATTTTACATAGGAAGGCTAATTGAGTCTATGGAAAACATATTTCTCTACTGACGTAGTGTGTAACCTTTGGTCCACCTTATGGGATTTCAAGCCCATTGGGCATTCAAAACACTCTTTATAATAAATTAGATGATCAGATATTTTAACCATGTAGGGGCTATGAAATATCCTTCCAAATTGTGGGTATGGGTGTGTGGTTTTTTAACCCCAATTTATCTACCTATTATCAACCAATCAATGAAATTACTATTAAGAATGGTTATCCTTTACATTACACTGATGATCTATTTGATTAACTTCGAGGGGATCAATACTTATCAATGATTGATATTGTTTTTGGTTATCATAAATTAAAATTCAAGAAGGTTTATATGCCAAAAATGGATTTTTATACAAGGTATAAGAATTATGAGTTCCCAATAATTACTTTTGGGATAACAAATGAACCCTAATTATTGATAGGCTTTGTGAATAAAGTACTCATGGATTATCTGGAAAAAATATTTTGGGTTTTCATTGATGATATATTTATATAACTTAATTGTAATGAAGATCTTGAATACCATTTACAGATTATCCTTGAGATGCCAGAGGAGAGTGAGCTATATATAAAATTCATTAAGCATGATTTTTGGATTCGAAAGTTTTATTTACTTTTATATATTATTCACAAAGGATGGAATATTATTTTTCCCATCAATGAAAATGGTTTCCAAATAATAGCCCACAAAAAAAATATAATTGGTATATATAGTTTCCTTGTAATATTTTTTTACTGTCAGGATTTATTGATATGTTTCTTGATTAACTAAAGCATTTACAAAGATGACACATTAATGGGTCAAATTCACATAATCTACGGAGTGTGAAAAAAACATTCAAGAAATAATGAAAATATTATTCAATGAACTTGTATTTACTTTACCATATAAAAAATAATGATGTATTATATATAGTTATGTATAGTAGAAAATATTATTTTTTCTCCTTATAAAAAAATGATAGAGTAGATGTTTATGCATCATGGTAATTGGGAACCTATGAGAAAAAATATCTAACACATGATTTTGACTAAGTAGTTTTAATATATTCTTTAAATATATTGAGGAACTATAATTATAGTGATATATATGACATATATACCAATGAAAATATTTGCAGTATATATTCACTTAGAAAGATCTCAACATGAGACAAAGGATATGGTTGGTACTTCTCAAGGACTATAACTGCTCAATACACTACTATCCTGGGAAGGAAAACAATTTATATGATGCATTTATGAGGACAGATCATGGTGTTTCTCCATTATGAGGATAAAAATAATATTATTTTCATGTATTTAGTATTTTTAGATAAGTAAATTATTAAATTATGGAAAAAAATATTTATTTTACATGTACTTTTCAAACCATATATTCTGAATAAGTTAAAGAGTTCTCAACAAGATGACAAGGGTTTATAAAATAATATAAATGCTATGGAATTAGAGAAATTGATAGACATAAACTATGAAAATGGTGTGTTGTGGTTTTTAAAGATAAATTGTTTACAATCAGTACCAGATCTAAGGATATAATTTCTAGATTAATCTCATAGATCAAAATTATCTATAAACCATAGTTGTAGAAAGATATATAGGGATAAAAAGATCTCTTTCGGTAGGAAAATATAAAGTGGGAAATTACTGAATATGTGTCAAGACTCCAAGTATTCCAGTGAGTTAAAGTTGATGAAAACTAACAAAGAGTGCCATGAAACCTATCCATATACCAATATGGAAGTGTTACACTATCATAATAGAATTTGTTACTGGACTACGTAATACATCCTATAAGAATGATGTTATATGTGTTATTT
Source organism: Viscum album (assembly GCA_963277665.1). Classification (NCBI taxonomy): domain Eukaryota; kingdom Viridiplantae; phylum Streptophyta; class Magnoliopsida; order Santalales; family Viscaceae; genus Viscum; species Viscum album. The sequence continues at coordinate 1,915,456,076 of OY728152.1, forward strand.
TGTATTTTCTTAAAAAGTATGCACACTTACTAAAAATAAGTGAAGATCTGCCACATAAATGTCTTGAATGTATCCATATAATTTCATTTGTGAGACATTGCGGTGAACCATTATCAATTATATATGACCGTGTCCCTTGATTCACATAACCATTTTAGGGAGTTATTCAAAAGCATTTGAGATATAAGATACATCTGAGCACTATTAATTATCCTCAAAATGATCGATACTAATAAAGGACCATCCAAACCATATAGAAAATGATGAGATTATTATCACCTGAAATCCAAGGAACCTGGGTCCAATAACAACTAAAAATGGAATTCACATACAAAAATAAATTCTATTCAAGTATACAAATTGAACTATATAAGGCCCTGTATGGGAAAAAAATTCTTACTCCTACCTATTGGGATAAAGTTAGGGAAATGGGGCTATTTTTTCAAGAACTCATTGAGGAAACAATTAATAAATTGGGAGATATGCTGAATCATATCAAGACAAATCCTAGAAGAGAGAAAATATATGCTGATATTCAGAGGAAGAAAATAGAATTCCAAATATGAGATCAGGTATTCTTAGAAGTATCAATACAGAAGGGAGTTGTATGGTTTATTCAAAAGGAGAAAATAATTATTAGGTACATTTTTCTTATTTAGATTTTAGATATAATTGGGGTTATATATTATCAATTGGATTTTCCACCCAACCACTCTAAAGTGCATACAATATTCCATGTTTGAATGCTAAGGAAGTACATGCTAGAACCAACACAGGTACTAATAATTGATTAAATAGTTCTCAAACATGGATTTAACAATATGGAATAGTATGTATGAATTATTTAACACATAGACCAGGTCTAAAAAAATTATACAACCAGACTGGTGAAATTTCTTTAAAGCAATCACAAGTTGTAAGAACTAACATGAGATCCTATTGATGTAATGAGGAATAATTACCCTAAATTTTTCATGTCTTTATGTAAACACCAAATTTTTGGTGTGGAATTATTAATAGGGTGTGTAATACCCTAGATTATTATATAATAAATTAATAATTCATCATAAAAACTAATGCACATTGAACATTTTATTATTTCACCATAATGTTACAACACATATTACAAAACAAAACTATAAAATTACATTCACAATAGTGGCCACATGTAATTTACAAGACATAATGAAATATAAAGAACTATCATAATCTTTAACTCACGAGGATCATATTCTAAAAATAAGGACAAATATATAGGATAAATTTTTATTATTAATAAAAAATATGCAATATAATAAACATGATATAAGACCTAGAATAATGATATGAAAGATATAAGGATGTTATAGTAATGTGTATATATAGAGGTAATATGATCATTGGAATCTCACTATTTCAATATTATCATTGGTAATCTATCCATTATAATAGAAATGTAATACTTATTCATCAAATTAAAAAATTAAAAATTATTATTCGATAATAGAATAATTAATATATATTTACATATATTAATCATTAAATATTAATATAATTAGACACATATGACTTTTTCTAAATATAAGATTTACTATAAGATAGAGTTTCTAAATTTTTACTGATAAAAATATGATTTTTAAATACTATGAGTTTTAATCATAAATTAAAACTTTCATATAAAAGAATTATTTCAATAAAAATGTATTTAAATTTGAAAACTGCACATAGAAATTATTAAATAGTTAATTTTTCATAATTTTTTTAGATGCTTACATTTTTCAGAAAATTGTAAAATATAGTGAGCATACAAACTAAGAATTACAAAATAACTATGGGTAAAATCATGTAATAATTAATATAAGTGAATAAATGACCCAAGATAAGTTATTTTATCAATATAATATAATTTAAAGAATTATAATAAATTTGTAATCCTATAAATTAATTACCAATGACTAAAATTAAAAATAAGAATTTGAAAATAATATTTTTTAGAAAAATTATATTACAATGGACAATGTAATATAAAATAATGGAGCTCAGTTATAAAACATTAAAATTCAAAAAAAATGTCAAAAATAATGAACTAAAACCATTGGTGATAGAATGGTTTAGAAATTTCCTCAACTTATATTTCCATGGACTTTATTTTGATATTAATATACAGTAATTCATCATTTTCTATAAATACATACTCAATCACACATTATTAGTATAAGGCCTCAGCCTTAAACCTTACTTAATATTGAATTAAATGAGTAATTCACATTGAGGATCTTTTCAGGTTTAGAGTTTTAGAGAATTAGGACATAACTATTACATCTCAAAAGATTACAAAGTAGCCACTTCTACTAAATTTCCATAAAATAAAAACTCTTTAAAAGAAACATGTATAGTTCCATGTTTTAGGTAGCATGACATTCCCTTGATCCCATCCTTGACCCTATTCCACTCTATGTCCTGTGAAAAACATTTCAAAAACTTGGGATGAGCATAAGAAGCTCAGTAAGGGATACAAAAAGAATGAAAACTGTTAGTTTTTCAAAACAACAAGTAAACCATGAATACTTTATCAATGTAATACTTTTCACCTTCATGAAGTAGTAAAAACTTTTCACTGAAAAAAAAGTATCATTACTTACCTTTTTGTAACCAAAGGATTACCATAAAACCCATATAAAGAACACATAACATATATAAAGGTAACTTGGGACATAAACATACTTAAGTGGAATAACCATACGGTTTACTCCCACACATATCACTTAATGGAATAGCCATATGGCCAATTTCCATACATACTTAATGGAATATCCATACGGCCGACTTCCATACCCAATGCATTGGAGGTTATAACGTAACCACCCGTCCTGGTATTCACGGCACCACCCTTCATATGGTTTATAACGTAACCACCCGTTAAAATGCCCAAGTACCAATATAAAATCATAAAACATAAAACCAATATAAATGAATGATAACATTTCCACATCACAATATATCATAATAGAATCCTTTATCAAAACCATTTTCAAAACCCTTTAAAACATTTAATACAGAGATTTTTGAATCAAAGTGTCCCATACCACCTTGAAGCTTAAAATTTTAAACCATTAATATCCATATAAATAAATCCTTAAAACCATTTTGAAAACATGGATATTAATAAGAAAAAATAATTAAAACATTTAAAATGACATTTTGGTTAAAGGGGTTTTACCAAAATTAGAAACACTTGAATACAATAATTGAGGAATAACATTTAGTCAGAACTTTATAATATCATGAGGATAAATGGATTCATGATATAATACTCCAAAGGACAGTATATACACCATATAAGAGTGAATTGGTGCATAACAACAATGAACCCTCAATAGAAATGTCAAATGTGATGAAATCCCTTATAAAGAAGGTATCCTTAAATTAAGGACAAATCAATCTCAAAAATATGTGTGACAAATATAAATACACCCAATATAAGTGGATATTAAGTGTAAAACAATAAAATGTCATTCACACATATTCAATGGATGACATATTCAATGACTACATGTTGAACCCAAAGAAATCGAAATTGGGTTAAAAAGTTCCCTTGACAGCCTAACAGCATCGCATCAAAATGAGTTGATGAGAGATAAAAAGTGTATCTCATCACTTGGACATAAAATTTACATCAATAAGGATATATGAGAACATATCCCAACATAACAATATGTAAATTAAAAGACCAAACAAAAGAAGTCTTTTAAAAAAGAGTAGGGTGAAAGGTTCCCTTACCGACTTGGGTATCTTTCAAAACATACACCCCATGAAAGAAGGACAATAGATCATTGATGTAAATACTCATAAACGAAATTATATTACACAAAGAGTAGAATAATGGGCAGTACATACACCAATCAAAGGAAATTGTGGCAAATGTAGCATAAATCTCACGGGGATAAAAGTGAGATGAAAAATCCCTTACGAAAACTCGGCAGCCTAACGGCGCCACATAAAACTTCCAAAAGGATTGATGAGAGAGAATAGGGTCTCTCATCACATGAACATAAAAATTACAGTAGGAGTAATATAAAATAACATCCCAATCATACGAAAGATGAGCTTAAAAGAAATTACATAAAAGAGTGTACTTAAAAAGAAAGAGAGTTGTAGGATCCCTTACCTCGGGTCCGACTTGACTCGATCGTTCTTTAACGTCCTGAATAATAAACTTGAGTTAATTTCCACTTTATTAAGAACCTTTTTATAGTTCATTATTCCTTTTAGATCACTTATTTCAATGTTAGAAACATTATTTAATCATTAATGTTAATAATGTTTGTTTTGTCGATATTTGGTTCTTAAGTCGAAAGTGGACTTCTTACAATTACATGTTGTTCGTGTGGCCAAATGTTTATTATATCAAGAATTGTATTCATGATGTAGATATCATATATGTCATATATATCCAGTACATGAATGCATTTATATCATTACATAATCATTTAGAGGTAAGAAATGAAATGCACCGTTCATGGAGACGGTAAGCCGTACGTACGCATGAACGCTACTTTCATTTCTATCTCATACTTTAATGGAAAGAAATAATAATGATATAGAGGTATATAATAATTCCAGTATAACATAATATATAATAACATTAAATACATCCTTTATACATCCCATGTATGGCATTAACGAATCACATCACTTTGAGGGGGCGGTAGTCCGCACTTCCTAAAATGAAGATATCGCGTATACCCATAATGGAAGCCATAAAGGTAAGACACAAATGAAAAATACAGAAGCATAAGTAAAACATAAACATATTATATATCATATATAAAAATAGTGACATCATAATGGCCACCTTTGAAGGTGTTAAATGGGTATTGAACAATCATCGTTTCGGGAGGCAGAATTTCGTCATCCACGGAAACCGTATGTTATTTAACCATTTGATGTATTTGTGTGATAGTGTAGCATGAATAAATCTTATAAAAACATCCTAGTATATTTAAGATACTGGTGTTGTTACAAGAGAAGTAAATAAAAAGAGTTTAGGGGGCTGGAGAAGCAAAATAAAACAAATGAACATGAGAGAATGAATTACCTTTAAAAGTGTAACTCCTTTTGATTTGAGCCTAAAGGCTTCCTTTGAAAGGATTATGCCCAAAGGGAATCCTCTAGGATGAGGATAGGGATGTGGGGAGAGTAAATGGGTAGGGTTTGGCCGAGCCAAAGGCTTGAGGAGTGTGGGAAAAGAGGTAGAGGTGGGGGCCTTTTATAAGAGGAGAGGAGGGGTACTTTTGGAAAGTAAGAAATATTACTTTATTTGAAAATGTGTTTCGGTTTCAAAAGGTCCCACATTGATATAATTCGTGGATAAGGTGATAAGGCTTCGAAATCCACTCATACAATTGGTTTTGGCCATGTGTAGGTTGTACATGTTTCATTATCTTTCCATTTTAATTAAATCGTCAAATGATGATGTTATCACTGCATCATTATTATGTCATATATAATTTAATTTCTTTAATGTCTAAAAATTATAAACAAAATAATATGATATAGGAACTCTTTTTATCTTTCCAATGACTATTTATAATAAAAATTTGGACTAGTATAACCCCACTTAAAAATTGTTTTCGTAAAACATATTATGTTTGTGTCATTTTCACTTCAACATTAAATAAAAAGTAATTTATGTCATTTCCCAACAAAAGTGGATCCATGGGGTCCCCAAGTTGAACCATGGCTTGTCATGGTCGGCCATGACACAACAAATGAGGGTAGGACATGTGTCAAGCTCATCTTATTTTATTAAAGCATTATTTTTACCTTAAACTACACTAATTACCACTAATCGCGATTAAAAACTTAATAAGTTACTATTCACCAAAAAATTATTTTAATCTCATTGAACAACATTTTAATTCTTAATGACAACCATGTATGTCGGATTTTTGAAAATCAAAACACAATGATGGAAAAATTTCATTTAAACGGAAAATCAGTTTTTATAAGTACCACTTAGTGGTTTCACTATTCATCAAAAATTGAAGTTTTTCAGAAAAATCCCAAAAAATCACCCTAAGCTATAATTGATATTCCGAATTCAAAAATGAAGTCCATTTTACAAAATTCAAAACATATTAGTCACATTAATTAATTTAATAATTAATTCCCGCTGTCAGCGCAAATAGCGTGTTTTCATAAAATAATAAGTATCAAAAGATTAACACTAGTTTAAGTCTGATTTCAAAGTGAAATTAATTCCAACGACCACTATTGGATTTAATGGTAAAAATATTTTCAAATTTCACTTTAAAACCAATTCAAAATATTATCTAATCATATAAATAAATTATATTAAAAAGAGGTTTTGAATTAAAACACAACATTTTACACTATTCATGAAAAAATGAACTTTATCGGAAAAATACCAAAAAATTACACAAAGTAAAATTTGATGTCTCGATTCTTAATAAGAGTTTTATTTGGTCCAAAAAAAATGTTAAGAGTGAACAAAACTATCTTTAATGACGGTTCACCATCAAAAGGCGATAAGTGAACCTTTAGTGAAAACTAGGGCATATATGCCTAAAATTGAATTCTTTCTGTATTTTAAGCCTCTATCCTTTATTGGATAAATGTAAAAACATTTAAAAACATATATAATCATATTTTAGTTATTTCTATCCATTCCCGCCAATACAACGGCTACATGTTAACTACCATTTAAAATAAAATTATTTTATTATTAGAGTGCAACGTAAGATTCCCAAGAAACTCGTTGTTGCGTGTTGGGTACGCCATCGAGCATAGCATCCCCTTTAAAGTCATATTAATATTTTATTCACAAATATGGAAAAATATGAAAATGTCATATTCTTTATTTACCTGGGGTGTTACAATTAGTCACTCTAAATTATTGATAAAATTTATCCTCTCACTTTCCATCTCAATAATATCTCATCTCACTTTTCCTCTCAAGATTTAAGATTATATCTTTCAAGGTAATAGTTCGCAATCCCCCTCTTTCCTCTTCAACTGTAATTATTTTTTAATAATAACATTTAAATTTATTTTTTATATATTTAAATTCCATTAATATCATGGTATTATCATCAATTGATATATTTTTAATGATATATTACTTATTCCCTATCATTATATACTTTTCTTAAGATGTTATTAACTTGATGGAATGGTCCAAAAGTTATTTGTATCCTTTATTTGTGTAATACTCTCCCATTTTTTTTAATTTCAATTGGTATTATCATTATACTTCATTTTTATAAATTTTATTATCATATTACTAATGATATATCTTCAATACCACTCATTATACTGCCATCATAATCTGTTATAATTCTCAAAAATTTATAAAAACTCAAGGGATAAATCAAAATATAGGAAAACAACATAAAATTTTGGTAAATTAATGAGTGTGTGGTTTCCCTGAAAATAAATCCATGTGTGGATACTATAAGTGGTTGAGAGCTCAGGATTATATGTATATAGGAGTAATAACTCTGAAAAATGTTGTTTGGGTATTCACTTTTCTTTCACTTTGTTCACAATAAACAGTCCAACCTACAGAGCTGGTTGGACACTCTTAAGGGATATACATGGGATGATTCAAAAGATATTTAAAAATCATAATGTGGGATTGAATATATTGTTACATTGTTTACATAAAATTTCAATTTTTAGGTCTAAAGTATGTAAGTGGTGAACCGGATCTGAAGATGTGGGTCTGGGGGTAATTTTTATATCATTGATTTGTTCTCCTACCATTTGAAACTGTTAAAATCCTTGACTATTTCCTATTTCTATTCCTACACCACAAAATTATCATTCACAACTCCCTTATGTTCATTAATTTGATGAGGGTTCATTAATGTATATTATAAATATACTAATGTTTTTATGATGATTTTTGGATATTCGCCTAGATAGACATATAATTCCAATGAATAGAGAAATATTGATATTCAATATATCCATAATTTCTACAAGGATAACTATTGATTCCTTATTCATGATTATGTATGAGGATCCTTTGAGAACATTATGATATATATTTTTTTATCAATTATCTTTATATGAGGGATACATTTAACTTATTATGTGATATTTGGGGCTTATAATTATATATCCCCTTGCTCCATAAGTATGTCTCATGATACGAACTAGAATTGGTATTTGGTGTGATACTTATCATTTATTTATGATTTATTAGCATTAGTTCTTGATAATATATTAATGATTTCTATTATTGTGCATTTCATAACTATGAGATCAATTATTATTTTCCATGAATTCATTTACTATCATATAATCCATGAATATATTATTATCATAGTACCATTTATTATCATATTTATTATTTCCTATCATATTAATTATTCCATGATTATATATCATTTTTTATTTTATATTCTACCCCTTACTGATTATTTGAACTCCCCCATTTATATTTTTCTCATTTATAGAGGGAACCATAAAGATTACTATATGTGAATTATGGATTTTCAAGATGAAATAATATATATTCATGTATGCAGTTGATGTATCTTATGTTTTTAATGTAATGCATTGTTAATTTCTCTGTCTAGTTTCCTATTTCTACTAAACTACCAGATCCTTTTTATTGTAATCTATATAATATATTTCATTGTAATAAAATATCCACAACCTCTAGGTTATTAAATTATGGGTTTTATAATACTCTACTTCAAGTATTCATTTTGAATAATTGATTCCTAAAATTACAAAAATTCCACAGATCATGTTGATAACATGGTAAATACTCATGAAATGAGGAACAATAAGAGAAAATACTTATTTATTAAATCTTTTTATGGATAAAAATGAATCTTTTATTAATTTGAAAATTAAACTCAATAAATATATCAAACTATTGAAAAAAGCTAATTGATAGAAAAATGAAATAAAAAAACATATTTTCAAAATGAAAGATTTTTATATTTAAAAAAATTACAATGTTAGAGGTTAATAATAAAATCAAAATAGTGAAATATATTTATGAAAAATTTGATGTGAAAGAAAAATAGTTAAATAATAAACAATAAAAGTGTCTTAAAGTTTAATATTATCTAAATAAGGTAATTAATGGTTTTTAAATACTCATGGAATTTAAATTTGAGACCTAAAAAGTTACTTGGAAAATTTTCCTAAAAGAGTAGGAAAATATTCCATTTCCAAACTTCAAAATTATTCGGTGATTTATAAAAGTGTGGGATAATATATCTACACTGGTAAATTTTGGGTTGAAAATCATAATGAGAAATTTTCTTATACTTTAATGTAAGAAGAACGAGCATCAAGAAGAATTATTTCTCTTAAACATAAAAGACATAAAAAATTGTATGCTAATAAAAATACTTCTCTTGATATAACCCTTACAAATATGGAAGAAAAAAACAAAGGGATATAGTTAGAGGTAAGAAATGTTTGGGTATAAATACTATTCGTACTGGCACAAAATGTCACTTTTATGAAGTAGGATTGATTTAGGGTGGCATAAGCTATGAAAAGGAAATATAAAATTGCATAAAAATTAAGAATAGTTATAGTGATGAAAAATATATGATGAAAACCTCATAAAATATATCGAAATAGAATATATTTTATTTTTTAGTAGATATATATAGAATATTATACAAAAAAGATTATTGTACCAATGAGTCTATGAAAACTTCTCCTTGATAGATTTTTAGGGTGAAAAAGTGTATGAAATTTTGAAAATTGAGAAGGAATAAAAGTTATTAATTGTTAAAGTTTCATAAAAATAATTCAAGAAATTTAATCCATGAATTATTAATAGGATATGTTTTTCTCATATGATTGATAATACAATGATTATAAGGAAAATTGAACAGATGGATATTGGTGAAGTGGAATTTTGAAATGACGGCCCTCTAAAAACCATAAGAGTTAGTTCTAGTGGGATTCAATCTCAATGTCTAAAATAAAAAAAAATTGTATTTAATGGAAAAAAATAATATATTAAGGGTGATTAAACTCTTTAGTGAAGTAAATGAAGTAATTTTTTAAAATTTTAATCATCATCAGTTGTTCAGAAAATGGAATAGTTATCACAATGGTAGAAAGAACTTGTGGTAATTCATTTAAAATAGCTGATTATTCTAATTCTTGTTAATTTATTTCCATGGATGAAAATAAAACTATAGGATGAAATATTTATCTATGTTCATAAAATAATTTTTGGTAAAATATCAATGAATAATTTGGGGAGTTATCAGCCCAAACTGAAGACAGGTATAAATGTTTTTTTGTAAAACATATTGTAGGAGGAATATGATTTAGTGAACTCAAAAATATTAAAAACAAATTCCACTGGGATGCATTAACTAATTAATTTTATCGTATGTTTTCTTGTCCTTAATCAATTATAAAAAGGCTATCTTTAATTTATCACATTTATTGGTGATTTCACCGAGATGACCATTGTTACATTTATAAAGCACAAGCCAGATACTATAGAAATGGTTATAATTTCTAGAAGAAAGTTCGGTTAAGACCGTAGATTATAAATCAAAAAGTTATTTATAATTAGTATAAATGAATTCAATTTTAACTCTTTTAAATACAATATTTTTAAGAATTGATTATAACATTAATACAATGCACCATATATCCCCTATAAAATGGATTGGTGAAAAAATATAGGATCTTGGTTGATATAGAAAGAATATTTTCATCTTAACACAAAATCTCAAAATGTTCTTGAGGGATGAAATGTGCACAATTATACGTATTCAGAATAAATTCTTACTAATATTTGATTCCAAAATCACACAATGTGAAATTTTGTCTAAAATAAAATCTATATTGAATTACATTATTTTTTTTTATTGTATTTGCATCATGATTATCAGAAAATCAAATATGGGAAAAACTGATGAGAAGGAGGATGAATGGATCTCTATGGGCTATATATCTAATGGAAGTGTATAAAAATAATAAAATATAAGGATAAAAAATTTAGTGTATTGTTTTATATGATTATTATTTAAAATAAACCAAACATAGCCATGGAAGAAAATTTTGATTTTGAGAACACTAAAGTGGATAGAATGTATATTTATTGTATAGAAAATGAAAATGATGATGGAAATGGAAAAAATATTAATGATATTGACTCATATCAAACTAGTGATGGGGAATAAGTTTTTGGAGTTGATAAATTTAAATATCAAATATTAATGAAGTATATGGAACTAAAAAAATATAATTGGTATTCGTTATACTTAAATTTCAATTATAAGGGGATTCAAAATGGGAAATCAAAAGACACTTATTTAAAAAATTTAACCAAACTTTGTTGTGGATGTTTTCTAACATGAGGAATGAATAATTTTTTTGAATTAACTTATTGATATTATTCATTATAATCCAACTTTCGAAAATTTCCCTAAACCTAAGAGAAAATTTCATAGGTACAAAGGGAGAATTCTGAAATAATACTAACGAAAAATTTGGGGTGTTAATAAAATGGTCCATGTTAGTATAAATATTTTATTATTAAGTGAAAGGCGTATAATTTATAAAAAATTTATAAAATTGAAATACATAATCATATCATAATATTTCTATTCATTTCACCACATAGGAACTATAATGTTTTTTTAAATAGATTTAAAATCTTCATTTTGGAATAGAGACTTAAAAGAAGAAATTTTTATTGAGTAATCTAAATTATTTATACTTGGTTGTGATGGAATCATGGTATTTATGTTAAGAAAATACTTGAATGGGTTAAAATGGTCCCTTAGATCCAAATACTCCAAACTTGATAGTTCATGAGAGAAATTGATCTTTTATAAAGGAAATTAAATAACAACTTTTATATGAAAGAGATGAGTATAGTTGCTCTTATTTTCATAGTTTATGAATATTTCATATTTTTTCATTTGAAAAAAGTTTATTCTTGTGAATAATTTACAAAGAATATTATGATATTTATTGATATGTCAATGTGGGGTGAGATGAGGTTCTTTTTAGGATTACATGTTATCCAAACAAATACTATGTATTTTTATCCTAAAAAAAATATGTCTGAGAATTATTGAAGATATATTATATGGAGTATTCTAAAAAATTATAAACACCTATATTAGTTTGTTTCAAATTTAGAAAAGTTAAAATAAGAAATATTGTAAATCATAAATAACTTAGTATGAGCATTTGAAGATTTCTTTATCCTACAACACCACGACTAGTTAATGAGTATGTTTTGACTCATGGTGTAAGATGTAAAGGTATGAATGGCCCAAAGTCCTTCATTTTTATTTATTTTTGATAACCCCCCTTTCAAGGGATGAGGCGAACCCTTACAAGGCCCGTAGGCTCAGAGATTTCGTGGCCCATAGGCTTAGGGGATTACATCACCCGAAGGTCTTAGGAAATTTAACCAGACTATCTACAAGGAACTGCCCCTCCCCAGCATTTGCATCTTGATAGTATCTCTCCACCTTTGCATGACTATCTGGCTAGGCTTCCTGTCCAAGCACAGGCTGGTATCGATGGCATAGCCATACTTGTTTCTAGAACAATAATCAAGTATATCAAAGAAATATTTTGTTATGACATGATATATGTAGTATAACTAATGAACCAAGTATGCAGGGGTTCAGTGATGTTGATTGGGCTGATGGTTATATTTATAGAAAATGTACAAAATGTATTACATTGTTATTAAGTGAAATTTTTGTGACCTTGTATAGAAATAAGAAAATTATAGTTACTATATGTAAAATCTAGGCTCAATAAGTCACTATAACACATGTTTTTACACAAATTTATATAATGAAAGTTTAGTTGGAAGACGTAAATTAGAATTTGAGAGGTCATTAAATATTTCTTATGACAATCAATGTTTCATTGATCTATCAAATAATCCTTTCCAAATTTCCACAGGAAAATATGTTGATATAAAATATCATTTCATTAGAGAGAAAATGGATAATGGGAATATTCGGTTGGATTATATGTCTAGAAAAGATAGAATTATTGATGTGTTTATATAGGTTATGTCAAGGGATATATTTACTGAGTTAAAGATGAAACATTGAATTTATATTTTCCTTCTCAATTGAGTAATTATTGGAGAAAACCCACATTCTATTATGTTATATTATAAAATATATATAAGGCTATATAACTATTGTTACCCAATTTGAATCAAAATATTTTTTATTACTAAAATGTGAACATAATTGAGTGTTTGAATTGAGGGGGACATCATTATTTTCACCCACTATAATTTTCTAATAATTGAGATATGGAATTCTTGTAAAAAATTACTCTTTCTAGTAGTGTTGTGTCATTAATTTTCTCTTTGATAAAGGATTTTAATTGATTACTTTTTGTGTGAGTTGTTAAAGTTTGAAATAAATCCAAAAAGGGGTATTTGAATTACCCATGATTAAGATTTAATTCTATCTTCAATTAGTGAGGTTAATACTATAAGGATATAGATACAATATGTTTTTGTTTTATGAAAAGAGGTAAGTGAGTAAATTCCTCTATATATATAAATGAAATAAAGATGAATTAATTTTGGTGCTTGGAATAAATTTGTAAGAATAATTCAAGTAATTACCCAAATTGTGATCATTAGTGAATTGTTCATCATGAACAAGAAAGTGTTAATGATATAGAAGTTTTGGCTATAAAATTTAGTAGATGCTTGAGAGATCCATCATGTGCATTATTGAAAGATAAATATTAAGAAATAAAACTACAAGTTGATGTTTTGAGGAAGTATATCCAAATTATATTTGAATCCATAACTTTTATAGAAGGGAGAAAACATATTTGGATAATGGATTGAAGTTTTGAAAATATTTAAAGTGGATGAAAAGGAAAAATGATCAATTAAAGTGGTTATGATTTTATTAAGTAAGTTAAATAATATTTATGTTACAAAAAGAAAATTTAAATGATATTCTTTCATATGAGAATATAATCATTCCTATTTGGAATATTTTAATATATAGTATAATACTTTTATATGAAAGGGTTACAAACTAGAATAATTAAGAATTTGAAAAATAATAGGAGTATAAGAGTCATTTTAAATCTATATATTACTGATTTAATTGGATGTATAAGTGTCATTTTCACATATTTAAGAGTCACTTTTGAGTTGTGCATGATTGAAATCAGATCCCTGTATTTTTTATGACGAAATTCATATGATTTATTTTTATTTATGGGAAAATACATTAATTCTAGAAGATTCCTTTTTTATTTGGGTGAAACTCATTGTCAGTGATTTTCACCCACATAAACATGAAATCTATATCTTCGTAAGGATTATTTTTATCAAACAATTGGAAAATTATGAAGTATCTCAAATATAGGAATTATAAGATATTCAAAATAATTTAAGAATAAATCGGATTTTGTTTTTGCACTATGATTCATGCTTTAAACATAAATATCACATTAAGATGATTTTTATTCGAGATGAAATTGAAGAAATAAAATCAAGAAAGATATTCAAGTCTCATATGACCTCCACAATACATGATGAGGATGCACATCAGAGTTCCATGCATAAGTGGGGATTTTCAAATGAATTAAGCTCTATAGATTTTATACAATAAAATTTATCTAAATATTTTAAATGTAATATAATTAAATTAAAATCATGAGTATTATATTTATTTAAAAGGAATATATTGACTTTATTTGATTTCGTTTTTAATGTGTTCAAGTATGTGATGATTCTTCTGTAATTCAAGGTAATTTACATATAGAATATGGTAATAATATTCACATTAAAAATTATATGAATCTAAAATAAGAAGTAAATGAAGAATAAATTATTGATAATAAGGATATATAAATACTTAATGAAATGGGTAATGTATTTTCTATCTAAGGTGAATCCGAATATATTAATGAACTCTGATGCATTGAAGAAGAAATTGGACGCCAACACTACTACTGTTATGTTGAAAGATCGATACTGGAGGTGAGATGTAAGAAACTATTCCTATTACCTAGGATATCACCGTATCATAAAGTAAATAAAGTGAGTAAGGAAAATTATCCTTTGGAAGACCAAGACATTAGGCTTGATAGACAACATGGATGACACACATTGCACTAAGAGACATTCATGATCGAATATTTGATCAAGCGGTTCAGAATAACCCTTTGAAGACCTATCAAGAGGCAGTATAAAGACCCTTTTTGAAGATATAAATAATATTTTTAGTATATTTCTTCAACTGGTGGGAGCCTGTATAATAACTCATCAAGAGGTTTCTATTGTAATAACTATACACTATAACTATTATGAGGTTTCATTAAATGATTTTAAAGGGATATATTGTAATTACACTCAATTATTCTAGTAGACAAACTGAGTATCACGGATAAATCAAGAATTAAAAAGTATTAGGATTTACTATTCAAACTCTATAAATCCTTATGTGATATCTTTTTTATATATGCCTCTATTTGAGGAAGGTTGAGATAACAAAAATAAGTCGATTTAGATCTTAATCATTGACCAAGATTTATTAAATTGAAGAATTATTAAAAATTAAAATGGTTCACTAATTTACCCCCTCCCTCACTCAGTGATATCCGCAATCCTGGGCACTACAAGTGGTATGAGGTCAAATTGTTCTCTATTTTGAAATATAAAACTTTTATTGCAATAGAATCATGAAGAATCTAAATTCTATCAACAATATAAATGTATCAATATTTGATTGAATTAATTTTCATTGATAGAGAAAATAGATACTTCCATATGTTTATCATAAGGGCTTGATTTAGGTGATATTATCATAGTAGGATGTCCTATACATTGTAGAGATGATCCCAAGACTTATGCTGATAATAGGAATGTCTGAGTGGATGTGAAATATAGAAATACCATCTTATCATCTTTATCTGATAATTTATACACCAACATAATGGGGGTAAAAATACCAAGTATTTTTTGGTAAATCCTGAGAGAATGTATGGGGGAAATGTAAATATTCAAGGGTCCAAAATTCAGATTTATAGACATATGTTTTATAATATTTGAATGGTTTATGATGATATTTTTGGATGAATACCTTAAATGGTTATTAATATTGTTAGCCACATTAGTGTATTTTTTTTATCAATATGAATTATAAAACAATTGTAAAGAATATTATGAGAAATTAACATGATATATTTGACAATAAAAGTTCATCTCATTAAGATATTGAGGAGCTTTATATTGACAAGATTCATAAAAAATTCCTTATTTATAAAATGTGGAAGAATAGTGCTAAATAAAATAAGGAAAAAGAAGAGAAAACATTAAAATTAAATAAAAAACAAAAGAACAAGTAAATTAAGGTTCAATATGATTTAGAATTACAAAGTGATGGCAAAAGAAGTGGGGATCATAAGATAGACATGGACCTTATATCAAATAATATTGTAATAGGGAGAAGAAAATATAAATATATACTTACTCTTATATGTTTTAATGGTTGCGGATTGGGGAATTTTTAAATTGACTTCCCAAAGAAATATATGATGGAATTGAAAGTGATGGTGATCTAGAAGACTTTTGTAAGATAAATTTTTAAATTTTTTAAAAAGGTGATCCAAGAAAAAAAGAAGATTTATTTAAAAACATTTCAATGAATTTTATGAGAAGATGAGAAATGGAATACTCATCATCCTAGAGTGATTTTGATGAAGGTGTCTCTCAAAATAAAAAACCATTATAACCTATATCAATATGAATGAGAACTCTTTAAGTAGTGAAGAGGAGAAAGAAGGAGAAGACTGCAGAGAATACATTCTGAGATAAGAACATTTTTTCTAACTCACAAAAAATTAAATACACATAAATAAAGTAAATCTAATTTAATAGAAAATATGTATTTATTTTAAGAATATTGATCACATAAGTGAGATCAAAATTTAAAATGTGAAAAATTTTAAACTTGATCAGATATTGGAAGAAATCAATGAAAAACTATCTATAAAATAAGAAAAGATATATGAGGTGAAATATAAGTATCTAAAAACTAAAAACACAATGAAAACCAAAAGATAATATTATGAAAAATATATGGAAATTCATGATTAATTATGCCAATCTACTAAGAAGAACAACTATAAGAAAAAGGTACATGATATTTCTATTTTTTCACTTTATGAAAAATGTGTTTTGACTAATTATATTGATTTTTAATGTCAAACTTTATTTTTTTCCAAAAATCAATTTTTTTATTGATTTTCAAGCATACCATAGTGGGTTGAGTGGGGAATAGAAACATGAAATCTCGGAAAACATAAGCACAACCTTAGAAATAAAGACGATTAAGAAATACCTGGTCTCTGAATCGAGGGTGGGCGTCGATATTTCAATGACAGATCAGTATCGATAAGCCCATTATTCAACTGCTCAGAAAAATGGGAGGGTAATGCGAAGTGGCATAGATCCAGTTTGTCAAGAGAAATCGGATCCTGTTTGTCTATTGGGTCCGATGGCACGGGATTAACAGTAGGAGCAGTGTCCAGACCTTCAATCTCAGTGTGTTGTGTCAGGATGGACATGAATTGCTTCAAAAAAGATACATGTGCTTCAACAAGATCATGAGTTTCAACAAGATCATGAGTTTCACTAGTAGAAGACTGATGCACTTCTTGCATCCCTTCTATTTTAGGGGATCCTTCACGAGTCTTAGCTTCTGATTCTCTCCTTGAAGATCTAGTGGTCATAGGATTGGGAAAATATGATTAGTATTTTCAAGGCCTAAATTTCTTCTTAGGCGACACTGGGAAATCCCCTAATTTAGAGAGCCCCTTCTTGCCTCTGTCCGCACATGTTCTAAGGTAATCATCAGTTGCATGAAGAACATAATGGCCTGGAGAAATCTAGGTACGCTTCCCTTCCTTCTTATCAGATACATTAGGACTACCGGAGCTCTCAACAATCAGCGTATTTGGTTCTGCTCCTTCTAAAGAGACCAGTGGTGATTCCATCATTTTTGTCTCACTATATTTCCTCCTATCAAAAGCTTTATCAAAATTATTTTTATTTTTGGGCCCAACTGTCATCCGCCCTTCCTTTAAGGGGATGTTAGAGATATCACCCAAATAGGAAAACTGGTTCTGCAAAGGTAAGGCCTCCCTTGTTTCAAGTTGATAAGGGGAAACTAATATAAAAATAAATAAAATGAAGTCAGAGTACACCTGTAAAACATGAAATATTGTTTTTATAGATTCAACAAAATTAGGAAAGATCATGCTTCAAAGGTGACTGTTGGAGTTGTTAGACAATTGGGTAAAAATCCTATATTTTTTGCTCAAAATGATTTTTTCATATATGTGGAATGAATAAATGGAGAGTTATATTGAAAATAAGTGAAGAAATTTTCTAAGAAAGAGGAAAATTCTTATGAAATTGAATTTTATTTCTTTGAAATGAATAATTAAATCCATCCAAAAAAATATATGTTGGAAGAAATCTATAGAATATGTTATAAAAAAGATCACTATAATAAAATTTGAATGGAATTAATTCTTAAATAGACTATATAAAATGTTATATTCAATAAAAAAAATTTCTAGAATTTGAAATATATCCATTATGGTCAAATAAGATCTTATGATACTGTAAGGAAGAAATGATCACAAGAAGAAGTGTTACATGAGTTAAATAAGAAATCAGGATAGAATTTAGGATGTATTTCATTCGTGATAGATACTAAGGTTAAAGTATCTCAGGAATAATGTGAATTTATTTCTCATAATAAGAAGAAGTACCCATATAAGGAATTTGATGAAAGAAAATAGGTAACCATGTAGTATTTAGAAAATTATAATAAATTATTCAAAAAATGTGGCATAAATATCTCAATAGGAGCTAAAACTAAAAATCATAGAATATATTTATTGAGAGAGAATTATCAAACATATTTCTATCTATAAGGAGTAAAAACCATATCCTTATTTACTTGAATTTTTTATGATTATGTTAAAATGTACGTAATTTAAGGATTATAAAGAAAAGGGAGCTAGTTGAGGCATTAGAAGTTATACAATAAGAATGAGAGTTCATCATGGAGTTCCATTATTGAAAATAAACCATGATGAGAATATAAAGTGAGTGAATCTATTATGGGGGAGAAAACATAAATTTAAGAGGTCAAAATATTTATTCCATACTAAATATTTAATTCTTGACAGCTCTATAAAAATTGAATATTGAAGTATCGCCATCACACTTTTCAACAAAATTATTAAATATATTTTTTTTTTCAAGGGTATTGGTGGCTGTTTTATGTAATGATTTTAAGGGGGTTTAAAAAAAATTACTTTAATTTTTCTAATTCATTTGGTTATTTTATTGTTGAAAAACATTTTGTACAACCCCTTAAAAGAGAAAATGAGTATGGTATCACAAGATGGACACATTTATGGATACGTTTATGATATTAATTATTGTATTTTATTTTATATATTAGTTTATATAATGTATACATTTATTTTATTTTATAATGAATCATTTCTAAGATATTAATGATACTTCCCTTCTCCCAATTACATGTATAATGTTGTAATTATAATATATATAGGTAGAAGATTTTGTGTTAAATTTTATTTTTTTCTCAAGAAAAATAAATATATAATGAGAGAGATTCCACCCCTATAGATGCATTGTGTTTATTTTCACTAAGAGAGATAAGATAAAGAGATAACAAGAACAAGTATTGACTAAAAATTAATTGATTAATTTTCCAACATATGAATAGGGTGATTGAAGCATCCATGAATATGATTGAATTTTTTGTAAATTCATGAGGATTATTATTTGAGGATAAATTTGAAAATATGTGTTTAATATATATGAATATATGAGTGAGAAGGTATCAATATATTAATATTGATAATTAATAAGGAATAAGTGAAACTACTACTTGGAATATCATAACTAGAAATATTTAAGTTAAAAAACTAATTCTAGTGATAGAAGAATCGATCTTCATCTCAATGGGAAGTTCTAATGACATAGAAGTGTTGTCTAAATATTTAGCAAAGGCTATATAAATCCAACTAATGGAATATTTATGGATTAATATTGATCATAATAACTACAATATGAGGTTATAATTAAGACCATCCAAAATATGTTTGAATCTATTTCATCTATAGAAGGGAGAATGAAATATTTCAATGATGTTTTGAAGTTTTTAGAATAATAATATTGATTATAAGGCATCAAGATCAAATAAATGGGTGTGAAATTTTATTTAATAATGTTCTCCAATTTCTATATTTAAGAACAAAACTAAACATTGACTCTTTAATACGATATTATAACATTTTATATGATGAATAATTTCATACAAAGTGGAATCATTTGATAAAAAATGGTTACTTAGAAAAACTATTATGTGTTTAAAAAACATAGGGTAGTGTAAGAGTAAGCTAAACTCTACGACTAAGTGATTTAATGGGTAGTATAAGTGTCATTTTCACCTAAATATGAGTCACTAATTTGTTACATATGATTTAATTAAAACTCATATATGTGTCCTGAAGTACTTCGTATGATTTGTTATTTGTTTTATGAAAATACATGTCTTATGTATGAGTAATTGTTTTTTGTGTGTATGAGTCATTATGAGTGATTTACACCTCTATAATCCTGAATTCAATAACTTTATAATATTTTTTGGATCCATCAATGGGAGAAACTGTAGAGACCCTGCACTAGATATCTTAGAGTCGGTGTCTACTATCAATTTCATTGGCCTGATTATAAGGATTTAAACCCCAAAGGACTGATTAGTTTGGTAGTCTTGGAAAACTAGAAACATAAATGATAATGGCATTATAAATGGATACACTAATTACATTATATTTTTTTATTCTAAACAAATAAAAAAATCCAGGATAACTATAATCCAACTACTATATTATTTCATATCTTGCATATTATGCTTTATGGATTCCTGGGGAAGAATCCTAATAACGATGAGCTCAAATTATTATTAAGGGAAAATATAGTAGAAGCAATAATTAATTAATTAAAATAGTTAATATGGAATGTTAAATAACTAGAAATAAAAGTTATTAAAATATATATATATAAGTAAAAATAAATATGGAATGTTTTGAAACTAAAGGATGTGTAATTAATCAATGAAAATAAATGATATATATCCATAGACATGTCAACACAAAATCTCATATATGAATAATAACTACCACTAATGTGAAATCAAAGCTTAATTATTTGAAACCATATTTCCTTGGTACATGGAACCAATAAAATCATGAAATTTCACAAGAAGTTTTAGCTACTGGGTAAAACCCTATCAATGGAGGCTAGACAATAATTTCATTTTAGGAGACTATTGATGCATTGAGGGGGATTCATTCACCAGTCCCCAACCCGTAGGTCATTCTTTAAATGGCCCCCAACCGTTATCAAAATAAATAATAATCCATATCCAATATCCATATTGAATAAAAAATATGGATTTATCAATAATAAATTGGTTAATTTTATAACAATCAAAGTAAACACCAAATGTAAAATGGTATATAGTTTAAGAAATAGTAGAATCCATGATAAATGGAATCCATAATTAAAATAAATTCAATTCTCAAGGATTATAATAAATTGAGCATTTCAAGTGGTATTCATGGATGAATAGAGGAAGTTAATGTGAATACGATCTTTTTCAAATCAATCATAAATACTCTAGAGGACGAATAAGGATTATATCAATACAATAAATCCCGAGTTGAGTAAAATAAATGGTTGTTGTCATTGATGAATTAAAAGAATAACTTTAAAAAAATTCTTGAGGAAAATATCATTTTATTTTTAAAAACCTTTTTAAAATAAATTTCATTGAAAATCCATTTTATATATATTTTAAGAATAATCCTTTTTAACTTGAAAAATAGGCTTCAATTAAATGACGATGGATAAATTTCTACATGTCATATGAGGTAAAAATATCTTTTCTTTCATATGGTAAAAGGGTATTAAATGCATCATTCGAAAAGAAAAAAAAGATTCCTTATAAGATATTGGTAAAATATAGAAAGGTTAAAAATGAATTTTAAAGATAATATGGGAATGGAATAATATTCTTGTAAACCCTTTCTAGGAAACATGATTTTGAATTTATTTTCGACTAAAGATAGGGTAAAGTCAATCTTTCATATAAATACTTTCTTAACTGTCTTATGTACCAAATAGTTGAAAATGGTACCAATACATGATTATATCAGAAAATAATATACTATAATAAAACTCATGAGTTTTCTTGAGACAATGATCATAATATTTCCTCAAAGGAAGTATAAACATAAAAAATATCAAAAAATCGACGAGGTTGTCCCAATAAACTCTTATAAGTCGGTAAATGGGATCATAATATCCATGTATGAAATGGAAATGACATGAACCATATAATATCATGAAAATGTTGAGATTCATGATATATCATGTAAAATGGAAATATATGCTCCTCTAAAAAGAGTTTACATGCATAATAAAACATGAGTTCAATGAAAGAAAATTGGGAGAAAAAAATTTTCCGAATTTTTTATTTGGGAATCTTAAAACCATTGAAATAATGGCAATAAAATGTAGGTGTGAATAACATTAAATTTAATTGTAATATACATATAATAAAATCATGGAAGTACATACACTAAACAAAAGGAAGGAGTGGTGAACATAATGTGTATCTCACACAAATTAAAAGTGATATGAAATCACATTACCTTGTGATTCCTTTTGGATGAACATCCTTTAAATTATTATATAATAAAGTTATGTTAAGTTTAAACTTTATTCAGAAATTTTTTCTATTTATAATTAATTTTGATTCACTTATAACCATTTTTTACACTACTTAAATAATAAAGTTTACATCAAGAGTTTTTGACCAAATTTGGTTTAACTTCCAAAAATAACTTTTATTGGTCAACTGTGGTCAAAGGGGTCATTATATAACACCCTTATAATAATAAAAATAAAATTATTATCATATTGTTATTTAAATTGTACTTTTAAAATGAATCATTAAATATGGTAATGAAAATGATCCAATGTTACAATCATGTAGATAGTTGGTCGTACGTACGACTGAGTAACATTCCCATTTTCAAAAGATCGTTGTGGAAAGAAGGTAAGTAAATAAATTTTTTCAAAAATGATATTTATATAATAAACAACATATTTTTTAATAATATATACTTATATATTAAATTATGTGATGTAAATGGATTCTCATAATTTTGAGGAGGCGGTCATCCACACGTCCACGAACGACGTTATGTCTTTTAATGTGTGTGAATGTTTAAAAAGGATGATGATATCTATATATATAATATTTATATAAATATAATTATTTCATTAACATATTATTTATGTTTTTATTTTACTTATGTTTAATTATAACCAATCAGTTATACATTCCATGTATCTTGTGAACGAATCACATCACTTTGAGGGGGTGGTAGTCCACACTTCCTCCGACGACGTTATCATTAAATAGAAAGTATTATATATATGTATTATAAAATTAAATATGAATAAAGAAATATTAAATATCATATATAACATATATAAATATATTTCCCATCATAATGTACACTATGATAGGTGGTATGGGAAAATTGAAAAATCATTGTTTCGTGAGGCATTATTTCGCAGTACACAGAAACAGTATGATTGTTTTCCATTAGATGGAGGTTTGTGTAAGTGTATATAAAACCCATAGTATAAAAAAATCCAATTATATTTAGGATATTTTTTAAATCATATAATAATAATAATATAGAGAGTGTAAAATGGAAATGAAACTAAAAATCCTGAGAGAAGGTGATGCCTCTTAATCTGGTAACTTCTTTTGGTTTATACCAAAAGGCTTCCTTGGTAGGCTTTATTCCCTATGGTAGGATTCACGGAAGAGGGGAAATTTTTTTGGAATGTATTTTTGTATATATTGAGAGATATTATGTTGGTTTATTTTTTTGAGGATTGGGGAGAGTTGGTTGCCTTTTATAGGGGATGTAAAAAGGAATCATATAGAATTTTTGTAAACATGTTAGGTGTGCACATGTTCTCACCTAAACAAAGTCATACCAAACCCAATAAAATCATTAATGGAAGTTTAATGGCCGAGATATTTCAATAAAATGTGTGTCTTACAAGTGGTTAGGTTATATGAGAAATTAAATTAAAGGATTAGTCCTTTATTAAAATTAACTTTACCTTAATAATTGTAATTAATTTTAATCACTTTCACTAATATTCTTGTTAAAAAAGAAATTTAGTATTGTTATAAATTATAAATTATTCTTATTAAAAATATGTCATTAATTTTTCCCAAATCCAATCACATAATTGGATGAAATTAATTTAAAATAAATCCTCTATATGGGACAATAATGCCGGTTTTTAAAGTCAAAATGTCTGAATGTTGGCTATGTTTTTATAGTCAATTTCAATGTGAAATAGATTAAAATTAGAAAAATTTTATTTATTGATAAAAATATTATATAATTAAACATGGAAACAAATTAAAATTATAAATTAAAATTATAAATAAATTATATTAAAATTCATTTTTGACCTAAAATTTAGTATCTTTAGCTATTCGTTAAAAAAATGAAATGTCTCAGAAAAATATAAACATTTTACCCTAACCTGATTATTCTGTTTTTCATTAAAATATGATGTTTATTTTGGCCTATTAAATTAATTAAAGTGTGAAATTTTAAATTTTAAATTTGATCACCATTAAAAGGCGGTAAAATTGACTTTATAAAAAAATATAGGTTTTGATGCATGAAATAAGGTTTGTTCTTATCTTATGCACATAAAACCTAATGGATGAATATAAAAGAATATTTCATTTAAAATATAACATATATATTCCATTAAAATAATTAAATTTTTTTGATTATTTTTATTTATTAGTGTAAAATAGATTCGTGAGCATAAAAACATTCTATTTATATTCAATTGGAACCTATATTCATTTTTGATTCAATTTTTGATCAATGAATTAATATTTTATTATTATAAACCATTTATTTTCATACATTTGTTATTAATATTAATAACCACCATTTTATATCTTATTATAATAATATTTTAATAATATATCATTGTTTGTTGAAACTCAGTTCGACATATAACGCAAGCTTTTGAGGAAGGCTGCTCTTGCGTGTAATGAATGAAAAATGGGTGTTGTAGGAGTTTAGATATATATAATATATTTTAAATATATTATAATTTATAAACATATTATATTACCTTATTCCCTTTCTGTCGTGTTTCATACATGCTATCAAATACAAGGTTCTTACTTTAGTTTTTTGGGGCGTCAAATTCTCTCCACCTTATTTAAATTCCATCTCCGTAATTTAAACTTGATCGTGGTTATAGATTGTTTGATAATTACTATGTTAGAAATACCAAATCATATGTTGGTTTCATAATTAATCTTCTATAAAAGAGAGAATTGAAAGTAAAAAATGTCCCATGGAATACTATCTAATCTACGTCTCTAAACAAAAGAACATCAGTGGTAAGTAGATATATGTTCTTGGAGGAAAAATGTAAATTTTTATAGGGATTTAATAAGGTCATAAATGAAAAAAATAGAATAATAAATGGAATGTTGAGGGACTCAAATCCATACATCATTGATTATTTATAAGTCCATCGGTTCAACATAAATTTCAGTATTAGGAGGACATTTTATTTCTAAGTCATTTTATAATGTTGGGTAATTCAACAATATAAGGAAATATTCTTACATGATTGGTTTCAATATCATATAAATAATCCAAAATTTTGGTTGTGCTTCGATAAAATTATAATTCATCCCTTTACTCCCCAAAAAATAATAACCAACAATGGTTTTTAATGCTTGAAGCACTAAAAGAATCTTTTAATGGATCATAAGGCCTATAAAAGAGTGAAAAGTCTTATTATTTGTCTTTAACTATATCCAAAAATAAATATGTTTAATGTTTTAATTTCTAATACTTAAAAGTGTTACTAATGGTTCATCATTTATATTTATTCATTAAATTATTTAACTAAAACAATGAAAATTAACAATAACAATGTGTAGGTTAGTGGTTGATGTGAAACCCTTACCAGCCTTTTGTTATGGGTTAAAGACCCCCAAACTTGCCGAATTCGATTGGTTGTCACCCATATTATAGGTTTTCCTTTTCTAAAACCAACTTAATATAATTTCCAAAAGATATAAGATGGAAATCCTTGAAATTAGGTTAATCACTAAATAACATTTTAACTAATGTTTTCAATACATCCTCAATACATAAATAATTCATACACATATTTCCACATAGATCCTTACATAGTCTAGAGTTTAGCCTATATGAGGGGGCATTGACTTGGGTAATTTCCATGTTCCCCACATTTATGACAAAAAACTATAAAGTATTTATTAGGATGAGCTTCATTTCCTTCCATTGTACTCTTCATTTTTTCTCAACAATCCCTTGTTTTATGTCCTTTATTCCCTCACATAAAGAATTTACATGTTACCTCGATACGCTTTCAAGGATGTCTCCTTCCACACTTCTCACATGATATAAGTAGAGCATTCATTTCTACACAGTCTCCACCACTCAAACTCTTATCATCCTCCATCCTTCTCTTAGTTGGTTCTCTCAGGTGATGGTAAAGGTATATATTATTAATCATATTTTAGTAAAACTAACTCCACATTTACAAGAAATACTTCACTCATATAAAGACATCATTGGGTTTCTAATTTTCACCACCTTGACCTTCATGTTTAATGTTAACTTTAATCCTTTGGGTTCTGGTCATTATCTAAAACTAGAACGAATATTGTCAGCTATAATAGTCATAGTGAGAAAAGATTATAATTATCTATAATAAATACAAATCATGACACCTTATTCATGAAAAAACACCTTAGTTTTATCATTGATTATTTATTGTCAATATATTATCAAATTATATATAATTGTTTATAAAGAAAATGTGGATATTTCTAAGAATTTCCCTAGAGAGTGTCAACCCAGGTGCGTAGTAAGTCTCGTTAATATGTATCATGTTACCCCAAATTAGGTCCAGAACACCTTGTTAGAGTTGTTACTCCATGGTACATCTATTCCATAACGACGTCCACTTGAAGTATCCCGAAAATGATGAATATTTAAGAAGAACCACATAATCTATACTTTAAACAACTTATAGGGTTTTAATCTATACATATCCTAAAATTCAATATTAGGGTAATTATCCCTAACATAAATTTTTTTAAATGTTGTTCACAAGGTCGCTATTAAATTTCCTTTGATACCAACTCTGGCGACCCATCCCCAGATAGATGAGATCTGGTGTCTTCTATCAATTTCATT
Organism: Viscum album; assembly: GCA_963277665.1. Taxonomy (NCBI): domain Eukaryota; kingdom Viridiplantae; phylum Streptophyta; class Magnoliopsida; order Santalales; family Viscaceae; genus Viscum; species Viscum album. Next base: position 1,915,483,517 of record OY728152.1, read on the forward strand.
GGCATGATTACAGGTAATCAATCCCTGAAGGACCGATCAGTTTAGTAGTCTTAGAAAACCAAATACATAAATGAGAATTTTATTACAAATAGATACACTAATTTAATTATTTTTTATTATAAACAAATAAAAACATCAAAGATAACTCTTATCCATATAGTATATTACTCCATATAATTCATTGTGCGATTAATAGATTCCAATGTAAAGAACATAATAAGGGTGAGATTAAATGTTCAATAAGAGAAAAATATAGCAGAAGCAATAATGAATCAATGATAATATCCAATATAGAAGGGTAAATACAGAGATATACATTCCATTAAAATAAAGAGATATGGAAAAATAAATATGTAACAATATGAAACTAAAGCACATGACATTAGTCAATTAACATAAATGATATGCATCCATATATATGTCAATGAAAAATCTCATGGATGAATAATAAATAAATCTAATTTTAAAGCAATGCTTAATTATTGGATGCAATGTTTCTTAGGTACATAAAACCAGTACCATTAAGACCATTCACAAAATGGTTTAGATGTTTGGTAAAATCCCATATAAGGTTTCTAGCTAACTATTTCATCTCATGATACTTCTGATGCATCTAGGGGCTTTCATTAACCGGCCCCAAACCCAAATAGCTTTCCATAAATGGTCTATAACCCATATATTTCATGCCCAAAGAATTCCTAAAATTGAATAATCAAATAAATAATAATCCATATTAAATATCCAAATTGAATAAAGAATTTGGATTTATCAACAATACCTCATTTAATCAAATAACTTGAAATGTAAACACCATATGTAAAATGGTATACGAGTTAAGAAATTGTAATATACATGATAGATGATATGGATAATTTGGAGAGACTCAATGCTCAGTGATTATTTGAAATTGAAAATTTGAACTAGAATTAAAGAATGAATCAAGGAAGTGAAAGTGAATACTATCCTTTTCCAAATTAATCATAAACTATCCATAAGGAGAATAAGTATTACATAAATACATAAAATTTTATGTGGAGTTAAATATAGGGTTTTCTCATTTATGAAATAAAAGAATAACCTAAAAAAAATTTCTTGAGGAAAATATTGTTTTCTTTTGAAAAAAAATTACAATACTTTTCATTGGAAGTTCGTTTTAAATATATTTTAATAATTAACCATTTGATCTTAAGAAGGAGGCTTCAATGAAGTGACATCAGATAAATCCATACATTTCATATTAGTTAAAAAAAAATTAGTTTTATACAGTAAAAGTGTAGAAAACACATTATTTGGAAAGAGAAAATATGATTCCTTCTAAGAGATTGGTAAAATAAAAAATGGTAAAAATTTATTTTAATTAGTATAGGGTAATGGAATAATATTCTTTTAAACCCTTTCTAGGAAACATGGTTTTGAATATATTTCCAGCCAAAAAGATGGTAATGTTGGGATTTCATAGAAATAATTTCATAATTATCATATGTACCATAGAGTAGAAAATTGTACCAATACATGATTATATCCTGAAATAAAATAATATAAAGAATCTCATGAGTTTTTTTGAGAAAATAATCATAATATTTCATCAAGGGATGCATTAATATGAACAATGTCAAAAACACAATGAGATTGTCTCAATAAACTCTTATAACATTGTAACTGGGATCATACTCTCCATGTAAGAAAGGAAAAATACATTAATAATATAATATCATTAAAATATTTAGATTCATGATATATCATGTAAAATGGAAATATATGCACCTCTAAAAACATTTTTGGTGCATAAAAAAGCATGAGTTAAAAGAAGACAAATTGAGACAAAACATTTGACCGATTGGGTAACTTTTGAATCTTAAACCCCGTGAAATAAGGATCATAAAATGGATATTTGTATACCATTAAATTTATTTACAACATAAATAAAATAAAATCATGGTAGTACATACATCACACAAATGGAAAGAGTAGTTATCATAAAATGTATCTCACATAAATTAAAAGTGAGATGAAATCCCCATACATTGTGTTTCCTTTCAGGTAAATGTCTTTTAACTAACTATTTAATAAATTTCAGATAATTTGTACTATATTCAGAAAATTTTTCATATTTACAATTACTGTTCTTTCACTTATAACATTTTTGTGTACACTATATAAAAAAGTAATTTTATGTCAGGTGTTTTTTTCCAAATTCAGTTTATTTGTCAGAACAACTATTGTTGGTCCACTGTGGTAAAAGGGGTCCTTATATAAAATCTCCAAAATAATAAACATGACATGATTATAATATTTTATGTAAATTATACATTTAAAATAAATAATTAAATATGCTTATGAAAATGATCCAATGTTACAATCATGGATACAGTAGGTCTTACATACGCATTAGTAACATTCCAATTTTTAAATGATCATTATGGAAAGAAAGTAAGAAACTCAAATATTTCTAGAATGATGCCTATATAATAAATAATCATATATATTGTTTTATGATATAAAAAATCACATCATGTTGAGGAGGTGGTAATCCAAACCTCCACAAATGATGTTATCTCTTTTAGAGTGTGTGAAGGGGTAATAAAGAAGGTGATATATATATATATATAATATTTATAGAAATATATTTATTTCATGAATATTTTATTGATGGAGTGTATGTAAATTATTTTTAATTATAACCATTAGTTTATACATTCCATTAATCTTTTGAATGAAACACCTCACTTTGAGGGGGTGGTAGTCCATACTTCCTCAAACGATGCTATAGTAAAATAGAAATTATTCAATGATTATATTATAAAACTAAAGAAGAATAAATAAATATTAAATATCATATGTAATACATTTAGACATAGTTCCAATCATAATTTACACCATTATTGGTGGTAGGGGAGAATTAAACAATCATCATTTCGTGAGGCAGTATTTCACGGTATACAGAAACAGTATGTTTGTTCCCCATTAGACGAAGGTGTGTGTATGTGTAGGTCAAGCCTTTAGTATAACAACATCCTATTATATTTAGGAAACTATTTTTGCTGTGTAATAAAATAATAATAATATTACTGGGATTGAATAATGTAAATGAAACTAGAAAGCATATGAGAAGGTGTTAAATTAAAATCAATCTCGCAGACAGGATGACAATGCGAGTTTTTAAAGAAAAAACGTTCGAAAGTTGGATATGTTTTTATAGTAAATTTAAATATGAAATTTATTCCAATTACCTAAATGGGATTCATTATTGAAAATATTTTCTAGTTAAACTTTTAAAAAAATAAATTTATTATTTAACCTTATAAATAAATTAGATTAAAAATAATTTTTGAACTTAAATTCGGAATTTTTAACCACATGTTAAAAAAATAAAATGTCTCATTAAAATGTAAAAATTTCAGCCTAACCTAATTATTATGTTTATATTTAAAATATGTAGTATATTATTACTTATTAAATAAATTAATCTTTAAAAATTTAAATTTAAAATGGGTTCTCCATTAAATAGTGATAAAATTGCCTTTATTAAATAATAATAGGTTTTTTGTGTGAAATAGGGACATTTATTATCATATGCACATCAAACTGAATGGGTGAATATAAAAGACAAATTATTGAATATATTAGATATATATTCCAGTAAAATAATTACCAAATTGTAACTACTTTTATTTATTATGGTAAAATAGATTCGTGAGCATAAAAACATTTTGTTTATGTTCAATAGGTTCCTATATTCATTTATAATTAAATTTTAAGCCTTTGAATTAATATTTTATTATTAAAAACCATATATTTTCTTAAGTTAGTTAATATTATTCATAATGGATAGTTTATATCTTATTATAAAAATATTTTAACAATTTATTGATGTAGAGTGAAACTCGATGTGGCATATAACACAAGTTTTTGAGGAAGGTCACCCTTGCATGTAATTCATGCTAACTTGGTGTTTCATTTGTTAAATTATATAGAATATATTTTAAAAATAATATAAATTATACAAATATTATATTACCTTATTCACATTCTGTCGTGTGTCACGTGCATTATCAAATACAAGGTTCTAAATTTAGTTTTTTTGGGTGTTATAGAAATATTAATTTATTAAAACATTTAATTTATATGATATTAAAAATTTATATTCCTAATAAATGGGGAATAAATATAAATATTTTTTTTCATTATGATTCATGATATAATTATCAAAATTACATTAAGTTGTTTTTTATTAATGTTGAAACTAAAGAAGAGGAAGTTGAGGAATATTCTCGAGTCTGAAATGAGTTCCAAACTACAAGATGATGTGCCACATCACAGTTCCATGAAAATATAGATGTTTTAAAAATAATTAAGTGAATACGATATATGGAATAAAATAAATAGAAATATTGTTTAAATAAATTGAATACAAGAAAATCCATAGTCTCAATGAAATTTAAAAGGGCGATTGATACTTGATTTAAAGTTGTATTTAATGAGTATAAATATGAGATGATTCTCCCTAACTTCAAGGATATTTCCATATGGAATATGAAAATAATATTGCATAAATATTCATAAGAAATAAAATATTGAGATTAAAGATATCCTAGTACTAAATAAAATGTTACAATTTTTTTGTATATGAGGTGAAGTCGATTGCTTTTAAAAACTCTAATTTTTAAAATTGGTGGGAGTAATTCAATACCAATACTACTATTTTAATAGATTGAGAAAGTGGGTGATGAGTAATAACATCTTATTACTATGTGTGATATCATCATAAGAAGAAAATAAGAAAGTCCAGGGATCCTTTAGAATACTAGGACATGAGGATTTGTGATACAAAAAGACTAACACACACTACACCAGAAGAAGGTTTTGATTAAAATCATGTTATAGGAAATAATTCAGAAGAATATATTGAATAATTACTTAGAGGTAGTATAATTATCCCATTAAGGGATGATAATAATTTGTTTGGGAGATAGATTCAACTAGAGGGAGCCAATATAAAGAACCCATTATGAGGGGGAAACTGTAATCACTAGAGACTAGTTTTTGGGGGGGTTTATTCCATGTTTTCATATAAATTTTTTTTAATTATACTACACCATTTATATTAGATAAAATAAGTCTCAATTTTGGATCTGAACTTAGAAAGGAGTAGGTATTCAAGGAGAAACATTGTTAATAATCATGTTATTTTATTATATGTATCTTATTGTATATGAGAAAGAATGAGGTAAAAAATAATGAGTGGATAGGGATCTTAACTGGTCATAAAGTTTGATTAAAAGTGAATAATTTCCAAAACAGAATAGGGATTAATGATTCACCAACCCCCCCCCCCCCTCCATCTTAGTGATCTCATCAGACTTGGGAATTAAAACATTTCTTATCCAAATGGAATTTTTGAATTATTATATTTTTTATGCATTGAGTATTAATCATTAAATATATTAGGATGGTTTTTGAGAATATTTAGAATATCTTTAAGAAAATATAAGGCTACTTTAATAGTTTTTGTGAATATTCTAATAATTTTATATATTAATTATATGATAAAAATATTGATGAAATTTGGATATGTATTGTCTGTGTAAATGTTAATCTGTATGTATATGAATGTAACTCTGATAAGATACATGATAATTTTCAATGTTACCATGTATATATAATGGTCATTTTGATTAATACATAAATGTCACCTCAAACAGCATTGATTTTTTTTTCAAATTCTTAGATGTGTAAAGTTAGGTTTGAGGAAAATGTAATTTTTTCTATGGAATAACACATGAAATTTATCAAATTATATAATACATAAAATAAATTGTGAGATTAATTTAAATTATTTATGATGGGAAACTAAAAATATAGCTAAGTAGAGGTGACACACTTAGCTATATAAGAAACATTTAACTCATTCATAAGATTCATTTAGGAAGAAATTGGAAAAGTACTGAGTGATTAAGTTTAGTATATAAGGGTCATAATTTGAGTTGTAAAATTGAAAAAAATTTCATAATTATAGAGAAAATTAAGATTAATTTTCACTTATGTTAGGTTTTTTTGAAATTTGGAAAATTGAAGAAGTCTAGAAGTGAATTTCTAAAATAAAATAAAACAACAATTTTTATATTCCCTGGTATTTTCAATATTATAATTATTATTGTAATCATGATCTAAACTATTTGAAGGTATTGTTTGAAGAGGGTGAATTGAAACCATATCATCATGAATAGGACAACATTAGGGAATTATATTTGGGATTGAAATTATGACTATAGTTGAATCAACATTTTGAGGTGTTTCCACGTTGTAAAAAAAGGTGTTCTTGATTTTAGAGATTCATTCCTAATGCAATTGGTTAACTTAACCTTTTCTCATATAAGTGGAGATCAAAGAGAAAGTTGTTATTCAAAACATTTTACATAAATTTTCCATGATAAATTGAGGGAGATCATGTGATTAAAAATATCTATAATCAAGGATAGATCGTTGATGCATCACTATTATATTTCCTTCCATCAAAATATAAAAGTGGGATTTGATATTGGATTAAAAGGATGAGGATATTGAGGATATAATATAGTTATAGGTGAGACTCTGAGAAGAGAACACAATACAACATAGAAGAAGATTAAAATTTTATATGTATCTAAGATGAAGGTTAATGTGTATAAAGTGATTCTGAATATTTCATAGAAATTAATGTCCTATAAGTGGAGGAAAAATATATAAAATGGTATTATAGTGACATTCTATAGTTATTTTATGTATATTGTTCACTATGATAGAGTATTGTTTTTGTCAAATAGTGGTAACCGATATAATATTATATTGAGAAAAAAATGTATTGGTAAACAATGATGGATTTAGGATGATATATTCCCCAAAAACCATATAATAATCTTTTATATTAATGTAAAATATATGACTTAGAAATTAACCAATCACATCAAGGGTACATTCACCCTCCTTAGGGTAAGAACAAGTAAAAATATTATATTCCTTGTGTCGTTTTTATTAACATAGTATTCAAGTAAGATAATGAAATAATATATTTAGAGAAAAAACTCTAACATGTCACATATTTTTATTTCAAGAACCACAATTGTAAAATAAGTGCAACTAAATTACCATCCCACCCATTGAATGGAACAACCCCTTCCCGTGCACTTCACATGAAATATTATATTTGATAAATATTTATACTAATTGGATATATGTATTATTTCCTAACACAAATGATTTTGGGTATCTTATAATGATATTATTAAGAGGATATCATATAAAACAAATTATTATGAATTTTTTATACATAAGATGATTAAATTTTAAAATAAAGGATCCACCTAGTCAGAAATCCATCTGAATTTCACTTAATATCCTAAAATAATTTAGGATGTTTTGTTAAATTAATAATGAATATGGTTAAATTAGTTACCAAAATGTTTTCAGTGAAACGTTTGATGGAAAAGGGTCCATGTATGATTATGATAAAGTTAGAAATAATTTTAAATAGACAACATATATTATTGACATAATTTTATTCTATTTTTTCAAGGTAATAATTTTGACTATTTTGCAAGGATTTTAATATTATGAATATGATTCATCATTCTAACCATTATTTTCATTTTATAGCTTTATAGATTTTAAACAATTAAGAGTTTAGTTAGAGGGTTTTATTAGAGGGTCACATAGTGAACTGGTAGGAATTACCTAGATATGTAATGATTTTCAAAAAACCCCTAAAATTACAGAAAATATAAGACTGGAATTGAAATATTTCATATATGATATGTTAGATAGGAAATTATATATTTATTTGTTTAAATTATTAATAGTGTTTAAGTAGATAAAATGTATCATGTTATACAAAATTAAATCTTATCTTTATCAATATTTCACAATGTATGCCTATATATATATGTGTGTGTCATAAAATGAAATAATAATTTACCTATAAATGTATAACATTGCGAAATCCCTAAATTGTGGTCATAATGGTGTTTTATAATCCATGAATAAATATTATGGTTAATCAGAGTGATAATATTTAATCCGGATATGAAATATTCCCATGAGGTATAACAGGGGTTTTGTGTACTGAATTACCCAAGAAGTATACCACATAGATATTCATATGATATGAATTTGATACACTAGAGTGAATGGTTTTTATTTATAGTCCATAATTCTTTAGTTTTTTGGACATAACTAGCATGATAACATTTATACTATGATTCCTTTCTTAAAAAATCATTGAGGATTAGATAACCAGGGTGGTTTTGTATGTTTCTTATCATGAAATTGATTGGATCATAACTAAAATTATATTTTTTTTCTCTTATATAAGGAATATGGTATTGTATCCCTTTAATGAGATAGAACTAGGAAGTTTACAACCATATATAGATAGTACATATTTTTTCTTATCTATTGGGTGAGGGGCATGTGATGGGTTCACCTATAATGGTAATAACATATGATGTACTTCCCAACATGATTAGTCCATAGACAGAGAATCAATAATATATGAGTTAGATATATGGGATTGATAAAATTAATTCCCCATGGTCATTTCATTTCTTATAAAAGTTGATCAATTGTAAATTCATACTTTCATATGATGCAGTTGGTAGACATAAGTACAAAGATAAATGTTTCTTATAGAGATCATGGAAGATCCTTTAGTTTCATGAGTATAATTGAAACTTTTGAATAGGATACACTTTTCTTACAATTATAAATTATGGAATTCATATTTTTGGTCAATTTTATAAAGGAATATTGGGTTATACATTGAATTTTACTGAATTGGTCTTGATTTTGACTCACATATCCACTTTAAAAGTTTTTTACAGTTTATCTAGGAGATTTATTGGATGGGTATTTGCATGGTATTTCCTATGATGTGAAATAAGGTGGTGTTTATGAAAATAGTATAATTTATTTAGAATATATTTGAAATAAATTTTGAATATAGTTTTACTTGTTATCATTTAAGATACAATATATTGTTAAATAGAATAAAGTCATTATGGATTTATTGAAAGTGTGATTTTGAATAAGTTATGACTTAAATATATAATATGATTTTAGTTATATCATATTGTAAGATTATAAATATTATTAATCATGATATATGGTATTATGCTCCCATATTTTACAATCTTAGTTTATGATTTTTGAATTTAGTAAGGATTATTGAATTACACTATATGATTTATTACACCCTAGGATATTTCAAGTAATAAAATGATGGACATTTTCATTTGAAAGATATTTCACATTGAATTAAATTAAATATCAATATTTCATAAGATGAAATGTTGAGTTTGTTGATACATTAATAAAATGATCGCATGAATGACCAACTGAAATTTACACACACATTGTAGCACATAAGTAAATCTAGGGCACTGGAGGTGCATCATTGAGGGATTATTAAAAGGGTTGTTGGGTCCTATAGTAGATATGAAAATAGAAAAGAGGGGGTGAATTTTCAATATTAAAAATCATTGTAATTTAAAATTATATATAATACAGTGGATAATAATATTATTCAATTCAAGCATAAACAAAAAGTGTAGTTGATGTGTGAAAAATCTAAAATTTATAAATTAAAAAAGATAAAAAAAAGTTATTTTATATTATTTCAAATGAAAATTATCCTAAATATACTCTCCAAAATTTCGACCTAAGAGTATGTTCATTCACCATTATGTATATAAATTTTTAAGAGAGTGACAACTATTACAATATGCCTTTTGTACACTGGGAAGAAAAAACCCAACACACCTTTTACGAGTATAGATAGAACCATGCCTTCTCACCAGAGCACACCCAACCTAATCATTCTAATATTAGTTATAAACTAAAGTATTTTCTTTTTATGTGTAGTAAAAATGAATCTTTCCATTAACTAGACCAATGAAACACAATTTAACATTCTTTTTTACTATGTTATCATGGCTAAGACATTTACCATTTAATAGAGGAATAACCAATGTGTGATTCATGTAAAAAAACTATAAATACATTACAATACAAATAGTACAACATAATATAATATAAAATAGTTAAGACAATGAAATATTATAAAATATGATACCGATGTAGAAAATGATATCTTCATCCCTACATATTAAATTTATAATGATACAGCTTCGGGAAATCCAAAACAAAAGTGTGTAAACCATTTACATTCATAACCTAATAAGACATATATAAGGAATAAAGTCATTGAATATAAATTATGTTTTCCTTTAACTATTAATCTGACATTTATATAAATGAAAAAAGGTTAGTTTTTTAGTTCTTTATCCACAATATTTATTCTTGGTGATCAATGATTAATTCACCTGGAGTTTTACATGAATCCCTTAACAAAATGTTATAAATAACTATGAGACTAATTCTATAAATTATAAAAAACCTCTATAATAAACACCATTTTAAAATATTGATTAGTAATTATTTTCATATGAAAAAAATCCTTTGAAATTACAAATATTTTATTTTGAATATATGATGTGTTACGTATATTATTTATCATAGCAAATAATTGATAATATAACATAGACATCAATAAATAATTCTACCTACAATGAACTGATAATATGTATGATTATATTCATACCTAATAAATTTACTTAATTAAAATTCCAATAAATGAAATTTGTTACTTCATACAAAATTCCCTTCAATATATAAGAGTAATATCTTAATAAATAAGTGTTATATACTTTTCCAATTTTATAACACTTCTATTATAGAAAATTGTACTTTCCTTTACAAAATTTTGTAACATACAAGTCTTCTTCCTGTATATAAGAGTATTTACGTAACAAAATTTCCATCATCGTAAAATAATTCAAAATATAATAGTAAATATAATAATAGGAAGAAGAATAAATATTAAATAAGGGATAATAGAAAAAATTTAAACACAATAAATAAATGTATAACCATAGAGAGGGGTATGTAATTATCAAAAAACAAATAAAAAATTAAAGGAGCCATATAATATTCTCACCCTTTTTTATAATTAGAAAACCTGAACATCTATCCCCATTTCTATAAGATCAAAATTTTAATATAATATTAACCAGTTCAAGATAAAAAATTAAACAGGAAATAAAAAATAAAAAATTTGGGTGATAAAATATAACTAATAAGAATATCCCCCTAGTTAAAATATTAATATAGTAAATAATAATAATTTAAAAAATTATGAATACTTAAATAGTAATAAATATCAATCACTAAATTCCCAATATTTTATAAGAAAAAACACCCATAAACCCATTCTAAATAAAAATATATTCTAAATATTATAGATATAATCATATAATAAAAAGAGAAAAATCACCACTTAATATGATCATCCTCTTATTAAAATTATTATGATAGTGAATGCACATAATGTGCACTCATTTTATATAAAAAAATAAGTATCCCCAAATTAGTTAGTAATATTAAATGAATTATAAGATATTTACAAGATTTTAAAGGTACTAACCAACAATTACAAAACATTTAATAAACTAAATAATTAAAATAATATATTTATTCTCACTATCCAAAATAAAATCATAAAAAATAAATTTCATGAAAACATATCATAAAATAAACTATAAATGGGTATATATGTTGTCCAAAAAAACCATCGTTTGGGTAAATATAGTAGTTTTAATCCTAATGTATTCATTAAAAATATTTTGGAATCAAAATTGAGTGACATCATTGATCATTGTAAGCCACAAAATATTTATTAATGAACATAATATTGAACCCTATTTGTTGTCCAAACAAAAAAATTAAAAGAATAGTGATTGTATAATCAAATTATAAAAAAACATCGTATAATAACAAACCTTTATCTTCATATATCATCACATTTCTTAAAATTATTAGCATATCAAATGTTAACCAATGAAAGGACCTTAATAGGCTTTGGTTTACTCAAAAAAATCTTTAATAATTTTGTCCAAGTCGCTTCTCAAATTTTCATTCTTTTTTTGAACAGCTTCTAAATCATCAAAACCCTTCTAAAAAATGGAATAAGTAGTATTATTCAAAATTTTATTTCCTTCCATAAGATTCCTACATTATTTATTCAAATTAAATATATAAACTATAATAACACTTAATTTACATCTTTTATCTTCATCAATTGTTTTGAGAAAACATCTTTAAACTTTTTATTCTCTCTCATGAGTTTCTCATTTTAGTCACAAAGCCTTGAAAATTTAGAATAAACTTCCTTTATATCCTTTTTCACATTATTTTTTATTCTTATTTAGATTAATATAAGCATACCCAATAGTTAATACACTATCCTTTAACTCAATATGCTTTTCGGAAATAATTAACAATGGGATTATTCTATCTAGAATCAAGGTTATAGTTATAATAAAAATCATATTTGGAATTACTAAAATCATCCATGTTAGCCATCAAACATATATTTCCATCCTTCTCTGTTGATTCTCCCATGTCAAATAAATAAATGTATTGGGAAGGTGAAAATATTATATTCTCATATTTATCCAGAAAACAAAACATTAAATTTCCATTATCACTTATATATTTTTTAATTGAATTTTAATTCTAGTACCATTTTATTGATTTTTTCATCTCTTCTATTTATTATTAAACTACTTGTCATTTATTTTATTCTACAACCACTAACAGTCAGATTATGTGTGTCCTTTTTTACTTCACTCATAAAAAAGTGTTATCTAAATTAATATAAATTATATTTGATCTATCTTTTAACCAAGACAATGTAGTTCCATTGGCTTTATCTCCCTATAGATTTTATACCAAATCTTCTTTATTATTCCTAAATTTTATCATCATGTGTATAATCTTCCCATGTTAATTATTTTCATCATTCTTAATATATTTTAATATATTCCTAGAATTCACCTTACTTCATCGTTTTCCTTCATCTAATGTAGTTGTGTAAAGTTGTTTCCAAATGTCATGAGTAATGGAGGTTTTACATATCTATGAAAAATATTGCAATAAACAATAAATAAATGATATATATACATATAAAATTAAGTTCATATCTAATACCATCTAAATATCTCATATTAACTGTATTAAATTTCAAAAACCATAATAATTTTTCACAATATACCGGAATAAAATTTCAATCATTTTGAGATAATATTTCATAAAAATATTTAAATGAGAGTGTTTACTATAATTGAAGTATGGTGTCAGTTTATTGTTTAGAAAATTTTCATTTTAGATGAAATCCATTAATGAAATTGATATTTTTCTTTGAATTTATGAGGACTATGAAAAATATTGTCACAAATCAGGTGTAATAAATGGAAAATAAATTAGATAAAAATATCCAAAAGAAGAGTATACTCTGATACCAAGTGTTAGGTCCCACAGTAGAGATTTTAATAGAAAATAGGGGTTAATTTTTTAGTCTTAAAAAATTTAGACTGTTTTAGATAATAATTTTTAATATGGTGGATAACAAGATTAAAAAATTCAGTCATAATACATTATGTAGTTGATTTGTGAATAGTTTAAAAACAAATTAAACAATATAACTCCTAATATTTTATAGTAGTTTAGACCCAAATGATAATATGTATACTCTTAACAATATAAACTTAATATTATGTACATGAAATATGATATATATTCCTTTTTAATGGGAGTTTCAATTATTAAAATAAATATTTTTTTACACCAGGTGGTAGAAACGCAACAAATCTTTCAATATTAATAAATTGATCCCAACATTTTTAAAATATCAAACAAATACCCAACATTCTAGGAGCATATATAACTTAAATTTTTTCTTTTCAACTATATTAAGGTACAACTAGTGGACAAGTTTTTTTAGGTTACAATAAGAAATACATATTCCTTTTAATGGTGGTATAAATATTGTTTGATTTGTGTTATAATTATATAAAAACTTTTCTATACATACAATATGACATAGTAAAATATAAAATATTAAACCATGAAATGTTATAGATGATGTTTTCAGTGATCAAACAAATAGCTTCAATTCATTATAGTAAATTTAGAACTATAAAGATTTAAGAAATCCATCACATTATTGTGTAAAAAATTTATCTTCGCAACCTTGGAAAAATTATTCATCTAATGATGTAGTTTGTATGAATTTTGTGTTTCAGTGCATCTTTATTTTTAATTTATATTGATGATGCAATGATGACCAAATTATTTGGTTTGAACTACATGATCTTCATTTTTAATAATCAAATATTACTTGACATGGGTGTTTCCTTTAATATATTAGTACCTTGTATAAAATAATCATTAGTATGATTAAAAACACTATTTAAATACTCTATAATAATTGTCAAAAAACTACGATTAATCCAGGTAATCACGCTAAATAACTCCTTTTAAATTCCAAAAAATTGAATTTGAATATATAATGAATTAATCATATTATCGGTCATAGCATATGATTGACAATCTGTCATAGATAGTTATAAATAATACTCTTTGTGGTGCACTAGTAATACATAAGAGTATCTTCATAAATAAGATATTTCCTTTATGAGAATTCAAGTATGTAAGATTATAAATATTATATGTAAGGGTCCTTTAATTCATAAGAGTTATATCATAATACGTAAGGGTTACTATTGATCTAATTTCTGAAATCTGTCACCATAAAAAATTGTACATTCCTATAAAACAATATTGATATGTAAGATTCTTACTCCAATATGTAGGAGATCATACATAAAAAATTTATATAATATACAATATAATATAGGGAAATAATAAATAAAAATATTAAAAATTAAATAAGGAATAATATTGAAAATTTAAGAAAATAAATTATAAATTAATAATCTACTTGTGGGATATATAACCATTAAAACAATAAAAAAACAAAGTCATGGTTCCACTCAACATGGTCCACTATAGTCTAGAATGTGTACATTCAATTCTTACCATTCCTTAGCTGAGTTCCACTTCCCATCAAAGCTCTATTCATTCACCATCCTTTTCATAGTAAGGTATTAGCATACCATGGATGTGAGAATAACATTTTACATATGATGGGTGATTATTTTATCATATAAATACACTATAGAAAATTTAGTCATATGGATTAATTTAATGTGATCTTCTATAAGAACAGGGAGTAATGATAAAGCAATAACTATCTCCAGAATAACGTACACAACATGTTATTCATTTTATACATGCATGGATTCACTTTCCATGAATGGTAGATCTTGGTATTAAAGGCCTGTAATAACTTCCACCATGTTAAAAAAGTGTTATTTAAAACATAAAAACCCTTCACCTCTTAGATAAGGGAGATCCCATATTTGATACTTTTAGTGTGGTTGTTCTGCTAGAATTTGGGAAAAATTTCCTTCCAATAAAAGCATTACCATTTTTTAGTTAGTTTGGTCACCATCAAAGATTATATAGGGGAAGTATTTTTGATAATTTTTTATAATATACCTACTAGACTATGAATTTTCATGTTCAGCCTAGGAATTGTTTCATAGAGGAAATTGGCCTCCTTCAAGCATACCATGTTAGGGAAATTTGTTACTAGGATTGAGTTAAAATCTTTAAAACATACTTCAAGATAAGTATTTTAGCCATAAGGTATTCATGATAGAATTAATACGATCTTTCTATATGATCATACTATGGAGGATACAATGGATTATCCTTTTATGGTGATTGGTACTATTTTTTTATCTTCTATGACTCCTTGTTCTCTATTTTACATAATGATGTCTCATTTTTTCGTCTCTAAAAAATCATTTTTCTGTTTCTGAATTACGACTAAAGGTATCTCAAATTATTATGGTTATTGAAACTCAATTAGTAATTTATTGGGAAAGTTATAACATATGTATCTCTTATATTTTTATATAGGTTAATTCATAAACCTTTAAGACTTATCCACCCAAAACATATTGGTCATATATTTTATCTTTGGAATGAACCGGTTAACCCTATTTAAATCCCATTTTGACTGCTGTTAAAGGGGGTTTCCTTTTTCTAATTAGTTTTTTCTCTGAATACTCTTATTGAAGAATGATAATTTAAAGTAAGAAGATATTAACCATATCATTTATGGATTGACTTAATCACCGCTTAGATATAATTACTGATTCTTGAGGTTTTTGAAGATAAGAATATAATGGAAATAGCACAAGTGTTATGATTTTATTCTAATATATTCCTTTTTTGTTTTGTAAGGGTTTCCTCTTAAATGGGAGCTATATTTATCAATTTATTTGATTCATTAGATATATCCAATTTTAATTTCTCTATATCCCATTCCCCTAATAGATCTAGGGTAATTAATGATTTTGTTTAAATTGAATGATTCAATGGTTTTTATCTAAAAAAACATAAATTTTGGGTGATATAATCCTTTTTTCTAAGAAAAGTGATGGAAATATATGATTATTTATAGATTATAACAAGGTAAATTATGTAAATACTAGTTATTTCTATCAATTTCCTCATATTGACAACCTATTTAATCAATTTATATTGGTTAATGGTTTTTTAAAATTGATTTGTGATCAAGTTATCATAAACTTTGAGGGGGATTAAAAGATATTACTATGATGGTTTTTAAAATCACATATATCCATTTCAAGTATTTGGTTATGCAATTTAATTTAATTAATAAAATTACTATTTTTATGAATTTAGAGAACAAGATATTTCATCCAATATTAATAATTTTTGTGGTTTTATTTGTGTATTATATCATTCAATACATTAGAACATGATTAAATAATAGAAGTATTATTTTGGATTTCATGGGGTGGTTTGGAGAACATCATATTTATACTATGAATTCTAAATGTTTTTTTTATTTTTGAAATCAGATTCCTCAACCATGTAGTACCAAATACTATAATTTTATTGGAACACAAAAAAGTAAAGGTACTGATATATTGAAAAGTACCAATGAATTTATTTGATATTAAAAGTTTCATGTAAATTTTTACATATTACCTTTACATTATTCATAAATTTTATCAATTAAAGGATCCTCAACTACCTAGATGATGAATTGGAAAAATATCATTTGGTTATATTAATATGAGTTATATATTAAGGAATAGAATAGGAGGATTACTATAAATACTATCATGGTATTTCATGAATCAACTAAGGGGTTTTAATTTTATTATAGTGAGTAGTCTATGGGTATTGGATATGTTCTCATGGAGGATCATTAGGTGGTGAACTATGGTTCACAGAAACTCAAACCACATGAAAATAATTATAAAAAATTTGTCTTAGATATAGATATTATAGTGAATTATTTGATGTTTTAGAGGAAATATCTATTTGGTGAAAGATTTATTGTATGTACTGAATATAAAATCCTTATGTATATATTTTTTGAATGAGATTTAAATTTGAGCTAGTGTAACATGCTTGAATATTCAGAATAATTTAATTTTGAGTTTCCTTCTATACATTAAATGGGTAATGTTGAAACTAATACTCTCTATAAGAAGAGTCAACCTAAAGATGTTAAAAATATAAAAGGATAATAGAGGATAATTTATATGACATATTATATGAATCAAGATATCTCTAAGGATAAAATTAATATATGTATATACTATATTTATTTGTCATTGTCTATTATAGGCTATGTAATGGAATTTTAGATATATTACCATGATTGTATCATCATTAAAGAGCACTTGGATAGTATATATATCCTTAAAGATTGGTCCCAGGACTCCAAATATTTCAATTATTTCAATAGAAGACATATGTTTTGAACTAGAATGAGGGAAAAATGTTTATAGAATATCATTCATCCCAATGGTTGTTTATCAGGGAGAATCTAAAATGTATCATGATATATGATGGAGTATTTGGTGGACTATAATCAAATGAGTTATTTTAGGTTTTTCCCCAATGTATTACTTATATTTGTTCAAATCATTGCATCAATAACCCATTATTGAATTATAAACAATACATATTCTTATATTGAAATGGGATAAGATCTTGATGAATTTTGTGACAAGATTACATCAATCTCCATGATTTTGGGATACATTTTTGGTGATTTTTGGTCATCTACCCAAGATATATCATTTCCAACCTATCATGAAAAAATTATATAGGAGTTAATGTGATATATTATAACATATGTAAAACTATGTATAAATTATCACCTTCGTATAGATCACCAATTGTATAAAATCATTTATATTCTCAAAAATATTTTTATTCCTATATTCTTCATTATGGTGGCCCATTTGAGGATCATTTATCACTCATGGATTTTTCTTATAATAATTACTATTATTCATCCACTAAGAATACATAGAATTATGAATATCTATTATAATAGATATTGATTGAAAAATCATATTTAATTGGGCCTAGAATAGCATTGTAGATGATGAAGTTGGAAAAGTTGATCTTGAAGTAGTTGATGACTATACAGAGTCTCCTGCATTCATATATCAACTATTATACTCATCCATTTTAATTTTTGTTTATTGATCATGTGTTCCCATTAATTTATCACTGATTTTGTCACTAATGAATTCGATGTTAGGGGAGAATAAATCTTATGTTTATGGAACACCTCCAGATCATGGAACAAAATCAAGAAACATTTTATATATTGGTCTTACCTACTTAGTTCTGTGTTGCGAATAATGCTTTCTACATTTCATGGGTGAGTAAATACATTCTTGGTCCCACAAAATTTATTTTTATTCATTGGAATTATCAATATCTATTATAATAGAAATTGATTGAAAAATAATTTTTGATTGGGCCTAGAATAGCATAGGAGATGATGAAGTAGGAAAAGTTTATCTTGAAGTAGTTTAGGACTATATATAGTTTCTTGAATTTATATATCAACTATTATACATAACCTTTATAATTTTGGTTTATTATCATGTGTTTCCCTCAATTTATCACTGATTTGGTCACTGATGAATGGTAAATTAGGGGAGACTAACTCTTAGTTTTATTTAACACCTCAAGATCATGTAACAAAATTGAGAATAATTTTATATATTGGTCTTACATACTTATTTTAGTGTTTCGAATAATGCTTTCTACATTTCATAGGTGAGGAAATACATTCTTAGTCCCACAAAGTTTATTTTTCTTCATGATATGGACTAATTGAATGGTAATACATTTATGAAAAATCATATTTGTATCATACACTGGAGTGAAAAATTATTATGATGGAAATATATTTTATTAGTCTTGGTATAGTGGTTCCATATACAATATTATGATGAAACTATGGAATATAAAGTTGTTTTTTAAGAATAAAATCTATGTTTATTCTCTCTAGAAACTCATTTAAGCATCTTGATGATGAAAATCCCAAAGGGGGTGAGTTTTTAATAACCCAAATAATTGTAGGTTATTATTTCTCTTAAATTGTTATTCCTTTAATAATAAAATACATAAACATGGATTTTTATGTGGGTTTGAGAAATAAGGGAAGGAAAATTGAGGTAAAAAGAAGAGAGGTTGGTTGAGATAGTTTCAGAAAGTAGTCATTTCCATGGTACTAGGTACCCTGTGATGTTTGGTGTGTCCTGTAGTGTATAGTGGTGTAACAACTAGGTACCCAATGTCCTTGTACCTGGTACTTGATAGAAACCTGATTTTTTTTAATTTACATGAAAATTAGTTATTCAATCTTAGAATAAAAAATTTTAAACTCCCTTAATATTATAATTACCTCATTTTAGTCACTATAGTATCCTTGGGATCTCACACCCTTTTTCTCTATCCACTTCCCTATGCTCCAAGTTTCATTCATTATTAATATTCATTTCCAAGTTACATCAAGGCCTATTTTTTAAAAAATAAAATTTATGGAAACCATGTATTATTTGTTTGATATTATTCCAATGGTAGTGATATATATCCATAAATATTACTCTTTATTTAGTTTTTGTAATTTTTCTCCTCCTTTTGTCATTCATTCTTCAAGTGGTAGTGGTAGCATGTATTTCCTGATCTTGAGATAAGTTACGCTTTATTTTTCCTAATTTATTATACTCAGAATGTAACAACATGATACCGTAATTTATTTCATCCTAGTTTTAATGGTTTGGTTGAGTGGTTGTGTATTCTCTTCCTTTGGATTTGGATTTAGGATTTAACAAAACATTTGGTAGGTGATCGCTAATTTTCTGAAATTTTTTCATATTGGTTATGAAAATAATAACATAGGTTAGAGTGGGGAATGAAGATAAGATTTATTTCTCTCACAAACCCTTTCTAAACATGGGTTTTCTTCAAAATTTATTTTTTTTTAAATGAAATTGTTCAATTCTTTACTGAGTATTATTTATTGATTATGCCTTAATATATTCCATTAAAATTCCTCATGCTATTTATTGATATGTAGTTCATGGATACATGGTTCTTTGTTGTATATTACACTTTATAGGGTTATTAAATTATCTATATTCCTATTTTTGTTATGAAATTCATGATTTATATTATTATATATGTTCATCTATATTTCTCATATGTTTACGTGTTTCCTTATATGATATGGGATATATGGATTCTTGGTATTATAGGATGTTATATATAAAGGTATAGTGGGATTCTACCACAAAAGAGAGGGATTTATATGTGTATACAGGCTAAGTGAGTATGGTTATGCATACATATACGGATATATAGTTATGTATGTTTTTGTGACTATGTGTGTGAACTTGCATGAATTCATTAATTCTTATGAGGTGTGGGTCGTATTATAGAAGGATGGATATATATATATATATATAACTATACATGATTATTTCCCTCCAACATATGATGTATAAGATTCACTTTCTTGGATTCCAAGCATGTCTCAAAGCGGGTTTAGTTAATCTACCATATAAATTTTTGAGTATGATACCTAATCATGAAGATTTTACTTGCTCTATCACTTTATTGAAAAACTATTAAACAATTATTTATGTATCATGATATTTTTCTAAGTAATGTTTCAAATTAATTCACTTGATCTTACAATAGGAATCGAGAGGTTGGGTGGTCAGCTTTTATTGGGTACAATATAGTCACACTCTATATGTGTTCCATTGGAATGGGTATTGATCTTTTTTATATATGATCTAGGTAATGGTAACTATTAATGGGGAATAATTGATATAGGATCATGGATTCTGAGTGTTCTGGATAAGGTGTAGATCATATTTTACAAAGTTGATCATAGGATGATTTTTCCCTTTCTAATTTCATGTCCAGAGATATTTTACAACTATGTATAGTGTTAGTTTACGTTTTCATTTTGGATCATGTATACAGTGTTTCCTATAATTTTATTTATATCTAATTGTTTGAATTTATATTGTTGGAAGGTGGTCTTTTTAGATTTTTTATACATATAATATATTGTTTATGTAGTTGTAAAATAAGAATAGATTACCTCTGATGTACAGTTTCATTCCTTTTGTATACAAGTTTTTATTATTTATTTTTAAAACACATGAATATTATATATATATATTTTTAAAATTTTATTTTTTATGTATTATTTAAAAAACCAAAGATTTTAAATTACTTCCCAAAATACCATGACTTGTCCTTTTACAATTATTAAAGACTTTAGTAATTAGGAAGCCCGCTTCAAGGAAGTCCATTTTGTGTAAATTAGTGATCTAAATTTTCCAATTACACACGTATACCCTAATGAACAACATTATCATACTTAATAATACACCATGAATTTGATGGTTCAGCTCAATTTAAGTGGTGGGGGCTTGAGGTATTCTACATCAAAGTTACCCACTATGTGCTTCTAAATGGTTTTATGCTATGAAGGAATATTTTCATAAGTCCAGTCTTGGAACTACACTCTGATAGAATATTGTTTAACATGATTCATACAAAATTACATTAAAAAAAAATCCCATACATTATACATTATTTTAAACTATATGTTGTATGAAAATTTACACAAAAACATTTAACTATAAAGTATATCTTCTTTCTTGTATTATGTTAAGCATCATGACATATCCTTATCACCCAATGTTAAACTTAATAGTCTATCAACCTCACCATATGATGTTAAACTTCATGAATCATCATACATTCTACATGAAATTAAATTAAATTTTATGCCATCCTTCAAGTGAGATGACATATTTCACTATGCATCATTATTTTTTTTAATATTTTAAACTGAATGGTAGATCTTTCTTATCTAAAGAAATTAAACCATATAGTATACCCTTTTGAATTAATTTAAACTATATGTATAAATTTCATGTATGGGTGTTATATTCTTATTTATTGAATTTAAACGATTAATACCACTTCCACACATGTTTGTTCTGCACTTATTGTTTGGATTTAAACAATTGATATCTCTTTATGAATTGGTGTTATTCCCTTATTTTATGGATTTCATGTATAAGGATCAATTCTAAATAGTGGGTGTGATTCCCTTGTTACATTGAATTAATCTATAGAATATATATTCATAATTCATGTGTTATAAGTTTTATTAGTCCATATATATTAGAAACCTATTTGAGGATGAATTCAAAAATCTTTATAATTACTATTTTTTCAAAAAATATTAACCTTGTACCTCTTTATATTATTATCATTAAACATCATGAATTTTTATTCCCACAAAATGAGATATATAGGAAAACTCTTTTAGAGATTGAAAAAAATTAAAAAATTTACTTTCTTTCTCCAATTCTGTGAGAGAAAATATTATTAACAAAGATATATGTATATAAAAAGAATACACATAACCATAACTAGGTGTTACCTAAAGGAAACTCACTAACTTTTTTAATACTCTCAAAAGTATTCCATTGTATACATGATAATTTATAAAGGGTTCTATTATTTATTTCCTTTATGGATTTGAAAGATAGATCATCAAATTTCCTTCATATAAGAATTGAAATTATATATCATACTAGTACATTTTTGTATTTCTGAAAACTAAAAAACATCTTAACATCTATCTGTATTTATTTAAAAGATAACAATTTTATTACTCTTCTATACACATTTCAAGTATGAAGTACCTAATTAATTCCCATTATATATTTAAACTATAATGTATCTTATTTTCTTCTTATATGACATTAAAAAATAGATCACATCGTTATATTACAAAATGACATAAAGATATATAGAATCGCATTACCTTCTTGTATAGTTTTAAATGACATTCCACATCATCACCTTCTTATTTACATTTAAACTAAAAAGAACCTCATTAGTTTTATGAATGAATTTAAACTAAAATTACTCTATCACCTTCCCATATAGATTAAAACTATAGAGTTCCTTCTATGTAGTTCTAAAATATATACCACATTCTTATATGTTTTTAAATCACATATCACTCTATCCCTCATATGTGAAGAGTAAAATTTTACCAACATTTTTAGCATAATGTGTTTATATTTAAAAGAATAAGTGGTTAATGAAAATCACCCTACATTAATTAATGTTATCCTCCCCATTAAGATAATAAGATATGAAATTAACAATTATCCACAAGAGTGGATTCATAAAAGATTTTATAAACTTTATTAAATATATTGGAGATTTATTGAAGTGGTAATATAACTTCTTTAAGAGGAATAGACATCTAATACTTTTAACTAAAAACATAATTGAAAAAAAACATCATGTAGGAAACCTAAGGAATAAAAGGAAAAATAATATATTGGCATCAAAAAATTCTGAACATGATGTAAAAGTGGGTTCCCTATATGGGAAAAGTTTCATCATTTACATTAAATTAAAGTCACAAAGGGTTCAGAAACTAACACTTATCATAAAAAACTGACTTTTTTTATCATGTTTCCTACATGATCAAAAATATAATGGATATTGATGTTGATATGTACACCCCGATGACCCCCAATTAGAATAAGGGAGATATTAAGGAGATTAAATACACTTATATAGTTAAAAATCATGAAAATTCCCATAGAAATAAACTATTACGGATACTGCTTACAAAGATCTCAGGAACCCTTGTTTTTTATCTCTGGAGGAACTAATCCACAGACAAGTGGTGGATACGTTATGGGGGGTTCTCTCTATGCTCACCTTCTCCATTCATCTAGGGTTTCATCCCCTTCGCTCTTGGCTCTGCCCCTCTACCCTCATCTCTGCCCCTCCGCCCTCGAATTCTCCCCTCGGCTGTTGTCTCCACCCCTCAGCTCTTGACTTCTCCACGATTCTCTTGTTTCACCCGTGGAAGGGTTTCCAGATGCTACTAGAGTCGGTCTTCATCCTCGGCCTACCTAAAACTCTCTGTTTTGGCTTATAGTTTGCATTTTTTGAGGATTTTTTTAGGGTTTAATCCTCCTCCCTCTTTAGGGTTTCTCTCCCAGTCTTCTTCAGCCTTCTTCCTAGGTTTCATTTTCCCTTTTTTGTCATTTTTCGTGATTGTGGCTTTATTTTCACCAATGGTCTCTCTTTCTGGTGCGGGATGTATGTGGATTCTGTATATGGGTTCCATCATTATGGTTCTATACAATGATGATTTTTGTGATGGTGTAGTGGAGTCGGTGAACTCCATATGGTGACTCGAGATGCTGTGATATCGATGTAGGTGGAGCAACGGTGCCGCGTCATGGTACCAGCATAAATGGTGACTTTTTTTTGTGATGATTATGTTTGTTATGGTGGCGTCGGCTTTTTATAGGTGGTGGATTTCATGGAATAGGTCGGCGGCCTTGCTGATGTGTTTATGTTGATGGTGACAGTGTTTAGCTGGCATCGTGAAGATGGTGGTGAAGTGATGGATGGACAATTTCTCGGTCATATTGCGGCACATGGTTCATGATGGATTTTTTGGGTGATTTTTTTGTTTGATATCTGAAAATTCTCAGGTGTGTTTTATAATTTTGAACGGGGTGGGTTTTGAGGCAGTTAAAAATAGTGTTGGTACTCGATTGGGGTTTGTGTGCAGTGGAATTTGAAATTTGAACTTACTTTGCTGGTGATAATCTAAATGGGGTCAATACTGTTGGTTTTTGGAGGTTTTATATGGTTCCCACTTACCCAAAAAGTGGCTTCTTAAAATAAAAAAAATGGATTGTGTGGAAGTGGGGGATACCATAGTTTAAGAGTATGAGATGGAATGAGTTATCATAACATCGTTGATCTCTAATGATAACCTAATGGATCCGGCACTATTAAGAGTAGTTCCTTTACCATATGAATTATATGGGTTATGAACCCCCATAACCTTATTGAAAAACTTTTGGAGTCTCTATATTGAGTAAAATTATATTACTTCATAATACTTATATTTTGAAGACGAGGATACCCTAATGCTCTTGTCATTGTACAAGAGTTACCCAAAATGTATCATTATAATCATGGAAATCACTACCACCCAAATTCCTAGACAATTCAAGACATAATTTGAAAAGATATTTCCCTTGAAATTTTGTACTAGCCCCCATTGTGGGCCTTACTAGTGTAAGACTCTCCCAAAATCTTGATGGAAAATTATCAATAGTTTTTTTGTTTTTGAGTCCCCTATGAGACACTACCATATCTTAACAGTGGATCAGGAAAATGTTATGCTCACAATGAGAGGAAGGAACCAACATCCCTTTAAGAATACTTCTATATATATTTAATAAAACTCATCCCCATAATGAATACCCACTTCATAAGTATTTCATATAATAAGAAAACTACCATCTATCAAAGAGTTCGTTCCTTCTATAAAGTAATAACCTACCACTGTCGAGTTTTTTATTAGGTGAAATATCAACCAAAAATCGGGGGAGTCCTCTCCATTGAGAACCATTATCTAACCAATGTGGAGACCCCCACCTGTAAAATCATCAATAAATAATCATGGGAAAATTGCCTATAAATATATATAAAAACACTATGGAGGTGATCCCCATGGTAAAACATTAACATATCACTATTAAGTTCTACCTCATGGAGAATAAAAAACCAACATACACAGATTTCCTCCCCATTCTAGACAAGTTCTTTATAGAGTTAATCCACAAAAGATGCATTTATTAAATACCATATATATCATACCCATTCCCATGAATAATTCTATATTGGATCATTAATCTACAAAATTGAGTCTATGTATAACATATATTTAAGGTGTTTTTTCCTTTATATATAGATTTAAAAACAAACTATAATCCAAGAAGATATCACCCCACTCTTATACTATCAATTTTGGGACACTGGTACTTTTTTAATTTCATATGGAGATATATATGGTACTAGAGGCCCTTTTAAGTAAATTTATATAGGTTCTAGGAAAATATATTCAATATAATAAGTTATGATGCCTCTGTTAAAGTTATATATTCCTTACCCCTTTTGGCATAATGATACAGCAATTAAGTTACTTTCACCAAACACCAAACTACCTATTAAGACATCCTATATGTCCCTCATTTAAAACCAAAGATGTTTTTCCACCAAAAATCAATTACAATCCACTATTTATGTGACTGTTCCCACTTATAATTTTATTATCTTGAATATGGAGTCAATGTTGTTATGAAATCAACTTATTGATGACTTCCCTTATCATTATTTAACATAAAATTCATGGGATACACCACTAAAAAGATTATTTTTTGTCCCTATGAATATCAATCTCCCAAGAATAAGTATAGAAGAATGTATCTGAGATTACTGGTACCTATCCCACCAGTTGGCTAGAAAGTGGCCTGTTTTGGAAATATAGTCAAGAACATTCTTTACAGAGGATAATTTCATGAGTAAAAGCACATGGGAAGAATTGTTTGGGGATAATATGTTAATGATGTAATACACTAACATAAATAATTAGTATAACATTATAGTGTTACTCAGTAACGAGTGTATACCCTTATTTTAGTTGAATTTCTATGCATAAAACCCACCATATTTGGTTAAAATAGATAACATATTCTAGGTACTCTGATAACATTAAAGAATTTAATGAGAAACATAAAAAGGTCTATCTTGCATTACATCCAATATTATGAAACCCATTTTCTAGGTGTCATCCTGAACACCTCTTATCTTGTATCACATCCAATATTATGTTGTAAACTTCCATTAGGAAGTGTATGTATATACATTATTCTAGGTATAATACATATACTGATTATTATTGCATACCTCTGGTGTTAAATTATGTACATTAGGTATTCGTATGAGTTTCTACTAGATTGGGTCATGCTTCCATTGAACCCAAACCAGAGGAACGTTTCTACCATGAAGAGCCTTCATACTGCGATAAAGGATATGAACTGGATACTCCAAAAATATGCTTTATCCTCAAACTGAACTTCCTTATGCACAAAATAATGAGATTGGTCGGAATAATAATAGTGTATTAGGGAAATATGTAAGACATAATTAATTCCTCAGTTTTTATGAGGAATAAATAAAAGATATGCCACTCATATAACCCTCTCTAGTATTCTGAATGGTATAACGAATTGAGGTGATATATTTCCCAGTTATGGAATCTGACTATGACCCAATCTAGGAGAAACTCATAAGAATTCCTAATGTACAAAATTTAACACCAGAGGTATGCAATAATAATCAGTATATGTATTCTACCTAGAATAATGTATATACATACACTTCCTATTAAGTTGTACCTACTTCAATATATCCTAAACAATATGAGTTACTTGTAGTACTCCATCACCTACGTCTAACCATCACAAGGTTGAATGGAACATCCTACCATATAAGGCCTCATAAATATCCTTCTGGATAGTCTCTTAAAAACAATTATTATAATAAAACTCAGTATGTGGTAAATGTGTCTCCCAAAAACTTTAAAAATCAAGGAATCATACACATATAATTTCCTCCAACACCTGTATAGTATAATTAGACCTCCCATTAGTGTGAGGGTGATATGTTTTACTAATAAGAATTTATGAAAATAGTGCCATATATAGTCCCTAATATAACCACAATGGGAACTGAGTGTCCCGATCTAATATGTGGGTATGTGGAACTCCTTAAAGGAGTATGATCTTCCAAACATATATCCTTCCAAGATCATCCATTGAAAATGTAACCTAAATAGGCAAGAAGTGGGAAACCTTTTTCAAAAAATAAACAATCACCCATAATATTTCATTTATTTGAGGGGAACTCAATAATCGTTTCACAAAATACATTGTGACATTATCCCACTTCCACTCACAGATGTGTAGTGGCTAAAAACATCTAACTGGTCAGTGGTGTTCCACCATGATCTATTAAAAGGTGGAAATACGAGTAAAAAATCATTATTTTTAACTTGTCATACCATTACACCAATATTGGAAGCATAAATCATGTTATATCTATTTGAGACTAAGGTTTACTACCAAATAAAGGGCATGAGACTATCACACGAAATACTCTCGTATGTCCATCAGAACCAAGAAATTCCAATGAATTAAATATTTATCATACTTATAAATTACTGATCTAGGTTGTGATTCCTTTTGTAAAACAATCTCCCTTAGGATAAATCCCTCAAGTTCATAAAGATACCTCATATTCACTCAATCCTAAATTAAATAGAATACAGATAATGATATATGCTCAGACTAACCAAGACGGTACTACACCTCCAAGTGTATCTCATAAACTAAGGCCATCAAAAGCTACTAATTTCGGTCTATTGCACCGCTTTTATCGGAGTATTTTTTCTCAGAACATCTACCACTTCATACCCTTTACATGGAATATAAGCGAGATCATTGTAAATCATATATAGGTATTAAACCCACCTTCACTATCTGAGATTTAAATCATGTTGAGTGAATATGTATTTAAGGATTTATTGGTCTATGAATACAAGAAATCATTCTCCCAAAAAAATGCCTCCAAATATGCCATACATGAACAACTACAACTATCTCAATATCATGCATCAGATAATTCTTCTCGTGAGGTCTCAACTAAAGAGATTCATACCTATAAACATCATCTCCATACATTAGAATTTTTCCTAGTCTAATTCCCAATGTGTCACAATATACTGTATATATTCTTCCTTTTTCTAGTATAATCAAGATAGTCAGTGATTTTAGTCTTTCATTCTATTTCTAAAAGTCATTTTCATATGATTCAGACCATACAAATATCACATGCTTCATGGTCAAGCACTTAAGAGGTTGTAACACATTGATATTTTGTGCAATTAATTTTTTAAAATAAATTCAATTATTTAAATATTATTTAACATGAAATATTTAGTTTAGATTTCATTACACTCAATATTGGTCTTATCTTGTGTTATATGAAAAATTGTTTTTAAACAAAATGTGTCATACAATTAAAATATTATCATTTAATATGATAGCCATAACTTAGACGTTGGAGTGAAGGGTATGAATAGGATGTAAAAAATTATGAAAATATATGTTTTTACACATGTATATCTAATGAATTTTTTATTTTCCAAAAATTTATAAATGAAATTAAAAAAATTACTTTTTATAATAATAGTAATCAAATTTTTAAAAAAATTGCACATAAACCAAATTTACCTCAATAAATTAAACGAATCAGTTTTGGTTAATGATTTTAATGAAATTTTTATATTATATATTATATAAAAAAATTTACATTAATCTTATCTATTTTATAGACAAGTGATAAGGATAGATCACATTTTATGCTTAAAAATTGTATTTCTCTAAAAAGTTTTTTTCTTGCCTTTTTTGGCGCACTAATTTTAAACCACAAATTAGAAACATTTAAAAGAATTGACAAAATTAGATTCATTTTTTAATTTATAATTCAAAGTTATATAAGTTTTATTTTTTTAAAAAAGGTTTCATTTATTGATGAATAGTGATAAATACAATATTTTAATTGAAAACGTCTTTTTTTGTTTAATTTATTTATAAAGTTAAAATATAATTTTAATTGGGTTTAAAGTAAAATTAGTTCAATAATACATAAATTAATCCAATTTATGTCATTGGAATAAATTTTTTATTTAATTTTTATTTAAAAAGATTGTAAACAATTGAACATTTTCTCTTTAAAAACATGCTTTTTCGTTGCGTCTACTGGATAAATTTTAAATTAAAAGTTCCAAATTAGATTAATTGAAAATGGAAAATTAAATTCCATATATGGACTCATAATAATTTATATTATTTAAAAAGTTCATATTAAGTTATGACCAATTTTAATAGTAAATGTAGTAAAAATCAATTACTATAGTTGAGGAAAAAATGGGTTTATTGGGGGTTGAACTAAAATGATAAGGGTAAAAATATCCAATAAACTTTTATAAAAACTATTTTAACTCTTTATATTTACCATTAAACCTCTATAGTTTTATAATTATCCATTTTTGACCCCTATGAAATATGAAAAATGTGAGAGCACTCAACTAATTTCAAAAATACTTAGGTTGTCGTCTCACCTACCTATAAAAGGTCACCCCTATCATATCCTATTAACACCATATAGACCTTTTTCAATAAATATATATCCAAATAACGTTAGAAATTAACTCCCATTATTTTATAAGATTTTTTGGTGTAAATCCATCCTTGGAATACTTTTTGCATTTATCCTAAAAAGGATACCCGAAGAATAGGTAATGTTTATAAACAAGCATTTTTTTAATTTATTCTTACACCCCATTAAATTCCTATTATACCAGGATTATATAATAATCATAGTATATTTCATATAATTAGATGTTTTATGTTAAGTTAATTACATAAAACCATATCAACTTCCATAAAATGGTTTACAAAATCATTATTCTTGTGTACCGTGGACAACAGTCTTGCGAACTGATGCCATTTGTTTACATTACCAACTCTCACGGTAGGACATAGTGATGGATTTATTTTTTATATATTATATTAGTGACATAATTAATATTATGGAATTATTATACAGAATATTCCATCATACTTCGTATTTTATTAGAATATGATAATGTCACTGGTGTGTGTAGCAGACTACTGCCTCACGAAGTGATGTGATCCATTCACAAATTACGTTAAAGGTGTTAAGGTTGGTTTTAATGAGCTTATGTAACATATATGAAATAAAATATATCATATATTTATAATATATAATTTCCCTTTATTTCTTTCAATATGACAATAAAATGGAAACAATGTTCATGTGTACTAAAGACCTACCATCTCAATGACAAATATTTCATTTTCTATCAATAAATTTTATGGATTACTAAAAAATATACATGCATAATATATATTATATTAATATAATTTTTTTAATTCTTGATATTATGGAATTATTATCAAATTAAGATGAAAAAAAACAAAAAATCAAAACATATACGCAAAATAAATAATTTATTACACAAAAGGTAACTTCAACCATGGATTGTTAATAATAGGTAATAAAACAACATATTTAAATCATACAAGGTATGATATATGTATGAATATTTATATAATATATGTATAAAATAAATATTTATTATACAACATTTTCACATGAGTATGAAGGAAGTCAAGAGTTATGATTAGGGATTTCCATCTGAATTATTACTTACGCTAGACACATGATATATTCACCACATATTTCTTTTATGTGGCGTGTATACTACCCATGAATTTGTTTTATTATTTTTATAATAATAAATATTTTTATTTACATATACATTTTAGGATCACTCTTTCATGGGGTTTATAGTTCAAAAGTAACCAAATCATTAAGATATTTTTGTCTCAATTTGACTTCTTTGAGATATTATTATATTATAAACCTAATATATTTTATGAGGTGTATACAAAATCCAAACAGAATATAAATATCATTAATTTACTTATAATTATTATATTTTATGTTTCATTTCATGCTACTCATTCATAGATCTTATCACTCAATGTTACTAACATGGTAGAGATTTTATGTTTCAGTCTTATCATTTATCAGTATTATATATAATTTTGTTTCTGATGTTCAAATATTATGATTTAACTCTCAAAAAAACATGAATTTTCATCAAATATGATTATTTTATTAGAATAAATGTTTCCCATAAATTTCTTCTCTTTATGTACTCAAGAGTTCAAGAAAAAAAATTTAATAAAAATTATCTTTTTGGTCGAAAAATATTTTTCATCGAAAACCATGTTTTCTAAAAATGGTTTCAAAAAGGTTTTTAACATTATTAAAATAATTTATTAATGAAAACTTTACCCATTTTTACGTTTTACACACTTTTATTTGAATAATCCTCTTTTAATTTTCCAAACAATGTATGTTTAGATTTTACAAGAAAAATGTGAGAAGAATCTTTAATTTTAACATGAACGGCATGAATAGTATTTACCGATGTCATGAATCCTCAATATTATCATGTATTCCTTCAAAGATTTCAAAAAAAATCAAATAAGATGTTTTATTTAATATTTGGGAAACAATTCTATTATAAATAAATTATTTCAAAGTGAAAATTATTTCAAAAATGTTTTATGTTTTAAAATTATTTTTCAAATAAAATTTAATTCCCTTGATTAACATTCTAAGTGATTTATATTTAAAAATAATTCTCTATTTAATATGACATATATTTTTATAACTTATGATTCAACGGGATATGAACCATGGATACCATTGTAATTATCTCCATAATTTTTTATTATAAATGTATTCTTATGAAACCCATTTATATTCAACATGTTATACCGTAAAAATTTATTATGAAACCCGTTTCTTTTTTCATAGGTAATGATATAATGTAATGATTATGATTCCTATCTCTTTTTTTAGGTTATGAAATGATGAAATTTTTATGAAACCCATTTCATTTCATCGGTTATTATATGATTAATGTTTTATGATTTTGTTCCATGCATGTGTATGATTTTCATTATGTGATGGGTGGGACATAAATATCCCTCCAATTCATTGGGTAAATATTTATATCTTATGAGATAGAAATGGGAATAAAATTTATGGGCTTGATCCACTTTGGTAAAAAGGTTTGTCCTGATCAACTATGGGAAACAGGTGTTTCCTAATCCTCTATGTGAAAGAGGTGTGTCCTGATCCACTATAGTAAATAGGTGGTAAGTCCTAATCCGCTCTTTGGATAGTCATGGTAGTTAACCATTGAGTATGAAATGGTTTTATATATTTATGATGGTTACACATTGTTCTGACATGAGGTTATGGTTAATGATTTATTTATGATGACATGTCACCATTTCGGGCCATGTTTTCCGAAATGATAATGTTTTATGGGATTACCCATTTTTATGATCTATGAAAAGATGGGTATGAACTTTGTATGTTATGTTCATGATCAAATACTCTTATTCTTATCTTATTCTTTAATTTTATCATTGATTGATATCTAATATGTTTACACTTACTGAGTATATGATCTCACACATTCTTATGTATTTATTCCCCATGTTATGAAGAAATGTTTTGAATAAGGTATGTATATTAATAGTAATAAATAAGAATATCTTCATGTGAAACATTAAAGATCCTTAATGATATTAGAATATTGTTTTCCAAGATTCCAAAAGCACTAAACTATTATGGTCCTTGGGCATGTGTTTGTGTAATTTAATGAATATTCATCTAAAAAGATTTAATATGTCTAAATGAGAAACCTAGTTTTCTACAGAGAATGCATGATAAATCCATAATAAAATTCATGTAAGATCCATATAGTCCCATGAAACATTGTATGTAAAAGAAGTTCATTGGATTCTCCAACAGAATAACTTCTCTCACCTTCTATGGGTTTTTGGATACTTCTACCTCTAAGATAATGTGACCCATGAGGTGGTTCTTATCAATTCAAAACTAACATTTTTGTGTGTTTTTCATACGTTATATGCTCTCTTAGTGCACTCAATACAATGTCAATATTTTTAACATGATGTATTGTGTATGAGAATACACCAAGATATAATCCATGAAAACCACAATGAAAGAGTCTTGATATGGTTGGAAAACCATATTCATTATATCCATAAATATAGTTTAATCATACATAATGAATTACCAAATAATCATACATTCCATATCTAGTATGGAATTTCATACATGGTATGTATGATGGCCTGACTTTTACCTGATTGTATACCAAACTCAAATAAATTTTAGAGAAGATTCTTGATCCTTGAAGATTCAAAGTGGTATTCTATACAAGGGAGTGTATACTAGTTCTTAAACATAATCTAATGTAACTAGTGGTAATATACATAGATCTTAAGGGCCTCATTAACCTTTTTGATGAAAATTAGGAGTGGGCACCATGGTAAAGTATTAGGTCATATAAACCCCTCGGATTCCAAAACCCCTAGCCACCACTTGAGATTCTGTAAGTCAGTATTATCAATCCCATAAAGAGGAATTGATATTAATGATTCTCCTAGATTGAGTTCATTAGTGATCTCTACTTGTATCATATGAGGTAATCTATAAAATTAAACATGGAATAAGTCCATAAAATGATCCACTATGGGATGGAAATGTATATGTTGTGTTCCTTAATCTTCCAGATAAAGGCTAGAAATATGGGATGTCACACAACCCAACCTATGACACTTGAATTATGTTTGACTCACCTGGACATCCTAGTCTCCCTTTTGAATATAGTTACAACCCTAGGGTGATATAAAGGACACTTTTCTATGATGATAGTTAATTTGGTAATGATTGGGTACTAGCCAATACATCCCATGAATTACATCAAAGACTATCATATTAATAAAAAAAATGTTTATATGGAACAATAAATCCTTATTTCATGGGTAAATTACATACATCAATGTAAAATCTTCGATCCAATCCCTAAAAGAGTATCGAGAGTCATTATTCCACATAAATACTTGATCATGAGTCCAATACATTCCATAATTATAAAAAAATATGAAAGAATGTGAAGTAATTATGTTGAGTAAATCATACAATAAATTAGAGGTTACTAAAATTGTAACTTGAACTATTGAAGACCTGACACACTACTCATTAGGTGTTAGTGTCACTATATTTACCTAGATCGATCCATGGTTGAATGATACAACCCATAGCTCTACGTAGGTTCATTATATCAATGTTGTAAGTCTTTTGTCTGGCTCCATGTTGTTGAGCACCTCCTCACCCTAAATGGCTGGTAGTACTCCCAGAGCCTTCTGAGAAACGAGTCAAAAATACTTCTCCTACGGTTGTATATAGTGTAGATATTATCCCACTGAAAATTTATTGGAATGTCCTGAAAACCCAGAGAAGATTCCCCATCCTATTTCAGTTACAATAATCAACGAGGTCTATATCGCACCAAGGCTTCAGCTGACCTGGCCTCCCATGCTGATGGAATAATACCTACATACTAGTGTAGATACAATAACCTCTAGAACCCTGATGATAACCTTGTATTTGATGTTTCATGCCTCTGGTTGAAGCACTATATGTTCTAGGTGTTGAACCACCCTGGACCACACCCTCATCCTCTATCCAATTATTCTCAGATATGAGTTCTTGATTCACTATCCCTAATATGGTGTTCAATTGAAATATATTCACCTATGATAAAATTTCATACCTGATTCCATCCTCAGTCCGCCTAGATCATGACATATATTCACCCAGAAGAATAGTTTCAAAGCACAAAAGCTCTATAAATTGATCTAAATATTCCATAATGTACACAGTTCACTACTGTAGGTGTATAAACTCCCAAGATTGATCATTCCTCCAAGTTTTCTAAGAGAATTAATACTAGAATACTATATTAAAATATCATTTGACCATAAATCTATGTTGGTATGATTATGTGATAACATCCCATCATCTTTTTTTGAATCCACAAATCATTTATTTAGAGAGATTCACTCTCCACTCAGGAGGTATCTGATGGTACTTGAAGATAGATAGCATAGTCTCCAACCGTCACCCAGCATCATCAAGATAGCATTCCCCAGTAAAGATTAGAGCATTCTACGGCTGGAACTCTCCAGCCAACTCTTCCCTAGAACGGGCGGGTCATGGGGCTCCATGTATAGACTGCACTAGTCATAGGAAACCTTATCAAAATTGACCATCGACGCCCATATTTCGAATAAGAGATGGCATTATAGGTGGAACTAAAATAGGTGATACCGGTGGCTTTGGTCCCACCACCTCTAGAGCATGGTCATCACCACCCTCCTAGTGTAATACATGAGGTCTTCATAGAGTAATATCTCTACAATTATAGACACACAGATCAAATCATGTTTTGATAAATAATTAAATTATATATTAAGGGAATATGATAGGAATAAATCCTTCCAAAAAAGTCCCTCCCAAACACCCACTATTATAGTTGGGTTTTTGGTTAATGTTTATGTCTAACATTTGGGTTTTAGGTATTTAGAGTTTCAATTACATGTTATATAGGAAAACACCCTTTATGTTTCATTTTGAATCCCAATTTACTGGAAACAATTTCATTTGTTAGTTTAAATTTGGTGAATATTATACGTATTTATATGTATACACATCACGACCTAATTATATGAGTAACCATTCCCATGTTTTAATGGTATAATCATTATATGTTTCAATTGGTGCATCTTGTAACTACAACCAAACTCATATATATGATATCAAGATGTAACAAGATGTATATAATGGCTCAATTTGATGATTCACTATTCTCAATTTATATAAGTACATGATTTATAAAATACAATAAGTATTATTGTAATTAAAATCAACTATATTTTCTACTCATATAACCATTTTTACGTATCTCAAATATAGGATTATTGGTTAATTAAAGTACCACCCTCAAGATATGTGGGAAAACACCAGCTAGGTTGAGGAAGGAAATTTAATAACCAATTATTCCTTTCCATACCAGGACAACGGTAAAAGGGAATACAAAATAATAATAATAATAATAATAATAATAATTCCATAAATCATCTGTGTCGCCCATCAGTGAAATCAAAACAACTATAATAGGAAGATTAAAAATAACAATTCTCATTCTAGGTAATTTTAATTTTTCTTATATGTGGGTTAGCTACTCCAAAACATAGGAACATTACCTAATTCATTCAAATTTATAGTATCTTGTATACCGACATGAAATAGTAAGGCAAAAAAAGATAAATTCACTTATACCACTTTATAGCACATTGGGCTAGGTTCACTCATAAGTAAACTAACTATGTTGGCCATGTGGTTTCAAGCACTCGTCTTTGTACCCTAGAGGTTACTGACTAGGAGGGAGTGTCTATAGTGGTATAGTGGGGAGACTATACCCTCGTGATAGATTGGATCATAGTGGTAGATAACAAACAAATTAGTGAAAGTATGTTTGTAAAATACTTGAACCATAACATCTAAAATAATTATAATAATATGTATAACATCATCATACCAAAAACAAAACCATATCTAGTATCATAAATAAAATATCTTATGTCATGATGCTATTTGAAATTCAAGATATATGGGCAACATAACCACATGAATATACAATATTTTATGAAATAAAATTTCCAAAATCTATCTCCAAGAGAATCATGATCATATTTTTGATCCACTGATCTCATTAACTATCCTAGTATCGAAATTCAAGCATCCATGTTTGGATGATTCCCATAATCCTTACCAGCAATAGTGAAGAATGCCTTGGTATCAATTAGTGGTCCAAATAATGTGTAAGATAAACTCAATAGGCCGCCACCAATGGTGTCTCATATCCAGTCTATGAATATACTATGATCAATTTGTAGGTAATAGTAAATGTAAAGAAGTAAATAAATAAACCAAATTGGTCCAGGTTCTTCTTGGGACACCAGCCTGACACTATATGTTTCGACCTAATCTAGAATGTATCTCAAAATTAATTATGTTGCAAAAAATAATGGGAGTCATGACTATTAATTATGTATATTAAATATGGAACATCATATCCTTTAACTATAAATAAACAATGTGTAAATTCATGTCAATTCCTTAGGTATAATTACTATGGAACATCATGTCCATTAATTATAAAATAAACATGAAGGAACATTTTTTCCTTAATAATAAATATATAATATGGAATTTCATGTCCATTTATCCTATTTAATTATAAATAACATCATGTCCATTAATTCCAAGTGAATATATAATGAATTTTGTTTCCTTTATCACTGATAACAATATGGAACATTTTTTTAGTATATAAGGTCAATCATGATGTAATCACATCCATGATAAATTAAACTCACGAATAAAGAGAACTGATGCACATGTACTCCACATGCATTTTTTTATAATTTTCTTATTTATTTTTAATTATTTTTCCAACCTATTTTAGTGTTTTTAGAGTATTTTTGTAGTTTTGTAGTATTATATACATTTAGATACTTTTTAGAAAATTTCTTTACTAATATTAGTAAATTAGTACTTTTATTAGTTATATTAATTTAATATATTATATTTAAAACTATATTATTATTATTAGTTTTTCTAACATTAGTTTTATTATTAGTTTATTAATATTTATTTTATATATATATATATTAATTGTCAATATTAGTATTATATTTTATTCTTTTATATATTTTTATTATTAATTAAATTATTGTTTTTTATTATTTTTTTATTTTAATCAGATTAATATTTAGTAGTATTAATTTTACTATCAAAATTTTATTTAATTACATTTGTATAAATATATTAATATATGTATTTAACTTCATAACGTTATCTTTTAATTATTTTTGTTTATATTTAATTAGTCTAAAATTTAATTATTTAATTCTAATTCTTTTATTAATATTATTATTAGTGTTTTCATTATTGTTATTGTTTTTTATCATTATTATTTTTTATTTTGAGATAATTAGATAACGATTTTATTTTTTATATTGTATTGTTTTTATTTTTAGTTTTATATGCCGATACGCAAGAGACCAGGCGGTCTTGTCTCCATGCCACCTATGATGGCACACCACAGTCACACTGCAGTTGAAAAATCTATGCACCAGCCTCTTCCATCTGTAGGAGACACGCTAAACCTTCCTCCTCATATGTAGTGTTGCACCTCCTGCCCGAGAGCTTCCTTCTCCTTCATCCATTGAGGTGCACCAATCCCATGTACCCTTACATCAACAGTGAACTAGGAGTCCAAAACTCTCGATCCTGGTCAGAGATTCCCTTGTTCCTCCACTATGCAAGTTGTGTGCCTCCCTCATATAGGGAACGTCCATGACCCCATTCTCTTCTTCCACACATGGTCATGTGGGTAAATTATTAATGGGATATTATATTATCATTGTTGGTATTTATTTAGTGGTGATTTGGGGGTAAATTTATTTGTGTACGAGTTTTGATTTAGGGATTGTATTTTTCATTTTAAACTGTTTTTTTTCTTTTGTGGTCAATTTGGTACATAAATTTATTTTAATTGGAATTTTTATCATTAATTTTTTTCACCGAAACAATTTATGAAATTTAATCAAGTTATTTTAATTATTGGTTGATTCATCAATCTATGATGGTAAACTATTTTGACAAATTGTAGTGAAAATTGGGGGAGCATCTTTAAGAGAAACTAGGTGTGTCATTTTTCTAATTGGTTTTGTATTTAAAATCATATCCTAGTTTATTTAGAACAACCAAAAAATGATACCTTAAATAAATTAAGAGCTAAAAAATAATCCTCTAAATAAGGATTCATAAATTTTTTACTGGTGATAACTGTGCAAGATAAATTTTTGATCAAATAAGAAAATAGTTTTTCATGGCCGCATAGTAGTTTGATTATGATATCAGCTTCCCAGACACAATTTTCTGACTCAGAGTTCATCTTCATTTTTTTGCATTTTATTTTGTTTTATTTTCAATATCAGTTTTTATTTTCATAAAAATAATTACAAAAATAAGAAATCCCTCAACTTTGTTCCTCCCAAAAAATTATTAAATAATATAATTTTAGTGAGTTATATAACATGATCTTTTTTGTTTGACCATACTCTCCACTTCTATAGTGGCCAGTGGGTTATTAAAATTTTCCAATTGGACAAGGTGAGACAAACATATCAAATTTTGGGTGTATTTTTTGGGAAAACGTGCATATATATCATTAAGAAAATATCAAGTAGAACTTTCATTAGAAATTATTTTCCAAAATGGTGAACACTTGTAATACACCTCTGTCGAAAAATGACCCACCTCTTCTAAATATGAAAATCATTGAAACATATTAAATTGTTTTCTCAACAAAAAAATAAAATACATCCATGACAGGAAAGAGTTGATGGAACAAACCCAACTCCATCAACCTGGAATCAGTGTTTTCTTCATTACATTGATATTAATTACAATGGATCATATCCCAAAGGACTGAATAGTTTAGGTGTTTTAGATAACAATTCAAATACATAGAACCCTTATTACATTGGTATCTAAACATAGAATTTAAAAAATTAAGGTAATTCTCATCCTTTAGATTATTGAAACATATCATCTTCATATCCTGTGGAAAAGAAATCAAATAAAATGGGGATATTAGATTCTCATCAAGCGTTATATATAGTGGAAGCTATCTAGAATAAATATAGCATAAAAAATATGCCATGATAAATAACCAAAAACTCATGTGATTTAATAAATAACTTTTTTATCATGATAGGATTTGGAAAAGACATTATGACAATGTAAATAATTGGAATAAAATTCGATTTAATCAATAACCTATGAAAAAAATTGAAACCATGGATAAACAATATCTGAATTATTACTGAATGAAATGATTACTATTGGATTCCATGATGTCATGCATCATGGTATCTTTACATTCAATACCTTTCACAAGACAATTTAATAAATATGGGTAAAACCCATTTAATTTGGCCTATTTTTTCGTCTCATGAGACTCCCAATGCATCGAGGGGCTATCTATCACCAAACCCCACCTATGTATTACATGTAAAATTCGTTCCTCATATATCAAAATGATTGACTTAATTCATGAATAAATATAACTTATCAAAATGTATCTGTATTGAGTAAAATATATAGATTTTACATTATTTCCCCAATTAGAAAAATAACATTCAATGTAATCGTCATAAGTAAAAATTGAATATAGATTAAGAAATAATTGTATCCATGAAACAAGAAATATGGATATAAAATGACCAAAAAGTATGATATCATAAAAACATAAAAAGGGGAAGTATATACACCATCAAAAAGAAATTAGGTGCCCAATATGCCTCAATTAAGTGAAATTTGTATGAATCTCATTACAAAGATCATATTGTTAATTAAATTAATCAATTATATATATTCATTTTGAATTCAAATTAAACAGGTGTAAATAAAATATAAAATAATCAAAATTCATTTCACACATAACCTTATCATCAGATAGTCAATGAAAAATTATGTTTAACTTAATGAATGAAAATTAAGTTAAGAAATCTCTTACCTCACACTTAATTTTTGTTGTACATGATTTAAACTCATATATAATGGCTTAGAGAATGTTATTAATTTATACCAGAACCGTTTTTATATTTTTTATATCTTATATTATCTTCTGATATCATATTTTCACCAACGTTTTAAAAATAGATCATTATTACCCTTATTTCACGTTTTAACTTCCTTATTTTCCAATGCATGTTTTGTTATGTATCTTCTGGTTCTTGTGAATGGTATATAGTTTCTTCATCTCTAAAATGATATTAAAATTGTTAATATCATATTTAAATAATTTTTTAAAATAATTCTTGAATGTTGAACATTAAAAAAGATTCGCATCATGTCATGGAGACTGTAGGTTGTATGTATGCACAAGAAATGGTATCAGTCCCTTAATAGAGAATGGGTAATAAGATGGATGATATATTAATTATAAAAAATCAATATAATGTAAAAATTACTATATATTTACATTATTTCCATCATTATACCCAACCATTTAATTTAGTGATGAAAAAAAAGTACACCACGATGTGGTGACAGTAAATCATATATATGCACGTATAGTGCTTTCATTTTTCACGTGATAGAGAAATCATAGAATATGATTTTCATGTAATCATAAAAACATATCAATATATATATGATACTAGATATATTACTTTGTCATGGTAATAACTCATGGATAATAAGTAGTAGAAGAAATATTTTTTGAAGAGTCGATAAAGATGATTACCTCTTCAACGAAAGAGCGCGTTTATAATAGCTATTAAGAGATCTAGAGTGTATCATTTTGAAATGTTAGGACCTCCATTACATGGATAAGTCTATTGGGGAAAGAAAATGGTAGGTTTTTTATTAAGATATATTGATCAAAGTGGTGGGATGAAGTGACAAAGGAGGTTCCCTTTTATAGTTGAGCTGAGGGGCACTTTTTGAGAATCAAAAAATATTAAATTAATATAAATTAGTTTTCAATTAAGAATGAATTCAAATTGAATTATTTAAAATGTCAAGAAAATTCTGTGTCAAAATCCTCTCATCCATCAATTTATAGAAAAAATTTGAATATTTTTTAATCCTTATATTTTTGTTTTAACCCTTGTTTTTCCTCTCTAACTCATAAAGTGTCAACATGTGTTTTTACTCATTTAAGGTTAGTATAGTTACTATAAAATGGAAAAGGAACCATGAATGAATCATTGATCAAATTTTAGACCTTTTCCAGATCATTTAACTGAATTTTATATTTTTATAAAAAATTTATCATTTAATGAAATATTATTTATTTTAAAATATCATTAATATCAATTTTTAAAATATTAATTAGTTGACTTTTTAAAAATATCATTAATAAAA
Organism: Viscum album; assembly: GCA_963277665.1. Taxonomy (NCBI): domain Eukaryota; kingdom Viridiplantae; phylum Streptophyta; class Magnoliopsida; order Santalales; family Viscaceae; genus Viscum; species Viscum album. The sequence goes on from OY728152.1 coordinate 1,915,526,342, forward strand.
GATAAATTTGAACCAATTATTCTATAACATCACTAATATATATAAGTAATAAAAATTATGGATAATATTAATTATTAAAATTATATTTATTTTACTATTTCAATATCATTAATTTTATATATTTATTAATTAAACAAGTAATGCATAATTATTGTGTCAACATTTAAAGTAATTATTTTTTAAAATAGAATTATAAATAAATTACCATGATGTAGAAATATCATTTATATTTCCAATTATTATTTATCTGTGGAGATATATTCTAAATAACCCTGTATTAAAAATGTTATTGTTACTAAAACATAAGTATGAAATCATTGGGTTTTCTTTAAAATAAAATACAATAAATGGATTCAAGTAATTTATGTTTCTCCTAGTGGTAATAAAAAAATCCCAAGGAATAATTTCGATGAAAATCACTCATAAAATAAAATTTGGACTTGTGTTTTCATAATCTTATAAAATTTATAATATTATTTTTACCCTTAATAAATTGATTTACCCTTAACTATAGTAATAAAAATGACTAAAGCTAGTACTCATATTGTCCAAATGAAAAAGGGAAATATTTACAAAATTTATTATTTATGATTCTAAATATAGAATCTATTTTAAAAAATTCAAAACATATAATTGTACAAAATTAATTTAAAATTAATCCCATTAACATTGTGGGAAAATAGGTTATTAAAGTGAAAACATTCAAAATATTGAAATATTTTTATATCCAAATTCAATGTGAAAATGATTCCAATTACTTAAATTAGACTAATAGATATAATATTGATCTAATTATACTTTAAAAATAATAAAATATAATTTAACACTATAAAAATTTTTCAGAAAATATTTTTTTTCAATTAAAATCCATTAATTTTCAATATTCATCGAACCTTGAAACTTATATGAAAAATATAAAAAATTAAAAAAAATATAATTTGATATTCCACATAAAAAATGATGTTTATTTTTTCAAATATAATTTTGAAATGCGTAAAATTTTAGTGTTTACCTCCATCTTTTAATGACCACCAATTTATGATTATTACGATAATTAATGAGCTTTATGTTTTCTATTAGCATTTTACATTATAAGAACGATTGGATAAAATATAGTTATGTATAGTAATACTCATTACAAAAGATAATTTACCATCGACAATGATTCACTGTTAAGATGGAAATTTGACAAAGTATGAGACACTGTCAGACTATGTATCACCACCAACAAAGTCTCTTCGTCGCCTTAAGACACCATCAAAGAAGTCATACGGCCTGTTCAAGACACAAAATGAAAGTTTCGCCATTCTAGAGAGTCTCCGCTAGATCAAGACACTGCTAGAAAGTGTCACAATTCCAAAGAGTCACCACAAGATCAAGACACCGCCAGAAAGTGTCACCATTCCAATGATTCACTACCAGATCAAGACACTGCTAGGAAGTGTCATTGTTCCAAATAGTCACTGCCAGGTCAAGACACGTCTCGAAAGTTTCACCATTCCAAAGAGTCACCACTATAAAATATCACTATTCCAAAGAGTCACCACTAGATCAAGACACCATCAGAATTTGTCACCATTCTAAAGATTCCCCCCCCGATCAAGACACCACCAGAAAGTGTCATTGTTCCAAAGAGTCACTACTAGATCATGAAAAATCTAAAAAGTTTTACCATTCCAAATATTCACCACCAAAAAGTCTCACTATTCCAAATAGTCACATCTATATGAAGACACCACCATAAGTATCACCATTATAAATACTTTCTATTGTTGTTTCAAATTATCTTGAATTAAATTTTACCAACAATTATTTTATCGAATTCAATGTTGAATCTTATTTTAATGATAGTGTATTAACTATAGTAGGTAATGTCTTAAACTTTATTTATGACATGAAATACAAGGATGAATAAGATCTAGATGATTCTCTTTGTTTCTACTATTGATAATAAGGAAGTATCTGACTTACTCATACATTCCATGAAGATATATACATAAATATCAAAATATTTGAATAGATCTTGAAATTATTTCTAGAACCATGAAGAGATACAATTAAAAAGATGAAAATATAAAGAGATATGAACACTAATTTAGGAATCAAAGGAGCTTACCAGCAACTTCTTACTTACACTTGACTGAGGAAGCTGAATTATATCATTCATATAGGGCCTTACATTAGTCAAAACAAATAATTTTTGAAACTATGTTCTATATTAACTTCTAAAACATGACTTGAGATTTATTTTAATTAACATTAAATAAATCATGAGATTCATCGCTAATCATACAAAGAAACACCTTTATATTAACATTCTTAACATTCACTATTTTTTTATTTTCATTACACTATTAGTTGTGTGTGTTACTATATTTTTTAACACATGTATAGTCCCAGGATTTAAGCTATATGATACAAATATATCTTCTATAGACCTTTTATTCATGTTTCCCACATGTTGTGGTAGAGGTCTGATAATAGCCTATTTATTTTTTACTCCTATGAAAACTGTGGAAGAGGTCATGTGTGGTCTATGAAGTCGGTATACTATTGTAAAACCTAATCTAGGTTGTGGATAAATCGTTTTTTAGAATCTTCTTTGTATTAGGTGATTTCTAAGTATATAGGACTAATTATCATCTTTAAATTTAAACCCTTGTATTCTAATTCTATTTTCTATTTTTTACTTTATTTCATAAAATTAAAATTGAATTGGATTTAAACTATAATAAAAAGAAATATATTGACAGTTTATCTTAATTAATGTTCATATAAGATCTTGATTAACTAAATTTATTTTTATGTATAAAATAATATTGTATATTGTTTTTATTGAGACTTAATCAATCATTTGATAAATATTCTAAAAGATTAAAACTTATTTTAAAATACTATTTTGGTCAACTGGGCCAAATTTAAATTTTTTGGGGGTTTTATTTAAATCCATTTTAATATAATTTTTATTGGGAAACCAATTCACTCCCTCATGAGATACTAATTTCAACCAACATTTTGTATCAGAGGTTAATTAATTGTTTTCAATGTTTTTCAAAACATTTCAACTGTGATTTTAGTTTTTCTTTAAAGATCATAAATTTATATTAGTACTAAATTTATTTCATTAAATGGATTATATAAAATAAGTTTTTTGAAAAAAGAGACCTACTTTTTTAAATGGTAATAAGTATCCTCAAAGTAAGATAATGATGAAAATGCATAATAATAATTTAAAATACATCAATTCCTTATATTGTTCAAAATAGATGATAAATTTAATAGAATTTCTTCTTGTAAAACTTATCTTAAAATTTGGGATACAGTAGTTATTTCTCAGGAAGGGAAAACTAATGTTATGGAAATGAGATTAAATAAATATACTATTAAGTATGATACTTTTAAGATGAATCCTGATGAATTAAAATCTGATATGCATCTTATGTTTAAGGAAATTGTGAACATGATGACCTCACTGTGAAATCCAATGTCTGAAAAATATCATATTATGATATTTCTAAAATTACTTATAGAAAGATGGAAAGGCACATCCATTTCAATTAGAGAGTGATGGGAAATTTAGAAAAAATATTTCAAGGATCTGATTGGTAAGATTGTTATTTATTCATAAAAATTGAAATTCAATCGAGAGGATGATGTTGATCCAAAAATAAATTAAGTAGTTCTGAAGTCAACAACTTCAAAAAAAAATGAAAAAACAGATACACGATGAAATTTTAGGTGACAGTCAGTCACCTATGAACATGGATGAGGTGATGGAAAATTTGGCCAGGGGATTTTAGATGGTTTATAGAAAGAATAACAATTTTAGGAAGACAATTTATAAAATATATTATGTCTATAAAAGTAATTTTACAAAGGATTGGAATAAGTATGATAAATAAATGAGATGTTATGAATGAAAAAGAAAAGGAAATGTCAAGGCAGACAATCCATAAATGAAATATAAAAATAAATATGATAAAAAGGACCAAATGTTTATAAAGGATATGAAAGCAACACAGAGTACCTCTGAGGATTGTTCCAATGATTCAAAATCCATTCCTGAACAAAATAATGATATAGCCAACATGTACATCATGGTTATTATCCTTGATGTATCTACTATTTTTAATGTCTTACTTGTGATTAATTATAAAAAATATTAAAATGAATATAATGATTATGGAATGTATCAAGAATAGTTGTTTTAATATTATAGAATTATGGAAGAAACATTTAATGAACTTAAGTATAAATACAATTTTCCTAAGAAACAACATTCCTTATCTTCCAATACTAAATCAAATTTATATATTTTAAAAGAGAAAAATGATCAGTTGTTAAAAGAAAACACTAAACATAAATTTCCAAATTGAAAACTGATGAAGGATTTATAAATGATTAAAAATGGTATAGAAACTCTTAAATAGATTCTATGTATAAAATTTTCTTCAAAATATGTTAATGGTATTGGATATCAACCTAGATAATGAAGAATAGTTAAGTTCACTATTATGCATAAATCTAAATAATAATTCTCTACTGCTAGTTAGTTTTCTGATGGAAAAAAATATTTTAAAAATGTTATAGTCTATTTTTAAGAGTCCTATTAAAAAAATGGGTTCCTAAATCCTTTATTACTAAAATTATTGGACCCAAGCGAATACAGGTACCCAAATCATTTCTTGTATAAATTCTCTTTTATAGGAAATCTACCTAAAGACCTTCTGTAAAAGCTTATAGTTCTTCGACAGTGGATTTTCAAGGCCTATAAAAGGTTACTATTCTAGATATAAGAGACTAATAGTTTTTGATGGTTGTGATGTCAACTTTGGTGATATTGAAATGGGGGAAATCATCATCCTTGGCCAAATTGGTAACATCAATTCTATTTTTATTTAAAAAGTACAATTTTTTATGACTTGAAATAAAATTTTCTTATCATATCACAATTATTTGGTGGTTATTTTCTTGTTTAATTTTAGAATAATTCATGTAATGTTTTTTATTCTAAACATGCTTTAGTTTTTACTTCTTTAAACAATGACAGTGTTTATGTTGTTGATCATTATTAATTTACTTCACAAAATGTTTCTTGTTTGATTTCCTTCCATAAAGAATATTTTATTTGGAATATGAGACTTGGAAATTATGATATTAACTCTCTTTATAAGCTTACAAGTAAAGGGTTAGTGAAGGATCTACTAAAACTGTAGTTCCAAAATGACCAAGTTTGTAAACCCTATCAAAAAGGGAAGCAACATGATATTTCTTTTAAATAAAATAAAGAGTTTTCAACTTTTCAACCTCTTGAGTTGGTTCATATGGATGTATTTGGACTATCTAGAGTTTCTAGTCTAAAAGGTAACAACCATGTCTATGTACTATTAAATGAATTTTCTAGGTATACATGTGTCTTATTCCTTGATCACAAGAGTGTAGATTGTTCTTATTTTACCATGTATGATAGATCTGTATAAAATTTTAGTTGAGATAGGATTAATACCATAATAAGTGACTATGTCCAAGAGTTTGAAAATCAAGATATCTAATAGTTTTTTCTCAAAAAGTTTATATAGTCATAAATTCTATACTCATATGACCCCTAAATAGAATATATTTTTTGAGAGAATGAATAGAACACTATTATATATTTCTCGAAAAATGCTTACTAAATATGACATACATGTCTACTTTTGGGAAGAGGATGTGAATATATACTATTACATAATCAAAATATCTTTTATCAAACCTATCTAGAAAAATAACCCTTATGATATTTGGAACAATATAAAGCCTATGGTTAACTACATTGGAGATTTTGGTTTTCATTCCCTTAATAATAACACTATGGATAATTTGGACATTTTTTTTCATAAGTGATAAAATAATTTTACAGGTTTATTCAACCTCTAGTAAAGTGTGTAGAGTTTTTAATAATAGAACCAAGACCATGGAAAATTATTTTCACCTCAAATTTGATGAGACGGATCTGCATGAGCCTAAGACTTCATTAGAAAACCTTGAGGATGATTTATCTTATTTGAAAATAAATTCCAAACCTATTTGTTATATTATGAAACAGTCGGAAAAATCATTCAACTATGAATAATTTCCATAACATCCAAAACATGAACCTATAGATGAATCTAAAGTGACCAACCCTACTTTCTCTAGATCTGTTAGGACCCTCTAATATCTTCTTTTCAATGCTATATTTGGAGACCAAGATAGTGGTACGCAAATCAAATATTATCTTAGAAATCATATTAAACATCAATCCTTTTTTCATAGTTAATACCAAATACCAACAATGATGCAACCAATGATGAATTTTGGGTAATGTAAATGTAAGTATAATTAAATAAATTTCAAAGGAAAAAGTATCATAACTTTTGGGTAAACCTAATGAAACTTTGACTATAGGCACTAAATGGGTGTTTAGAAACAAGTTGGATGAACAATGAACTATAGTAAGAAACATGGATAGACTATTTGCACAAGGTTATAGTCAAGAAGAGGTAATAAAATATAAAGATAACTTTTTCACTAGTATCCAGAATTGAATCCATTAGAAAAATGATTGCCTATACATCTCATCTAGATTTTAAACATTGTCAAATTAATGTCTCGAGTGCTTTCTTAACTGGGAATATAGTTGAGTATTTATTGTTGAATAACCCACTGGTTTTTTAAATCCTCATTTTCTTAATCAAGTTTTCAAATTAACAAAATCATTATTTGGTTTAAAATAATCCCCTATAGAATGGTATGATAGGAAATCACTTATCATATTCCTAAAGGATTTTCAAAATCATTAGATGATCCTACTCTTTTTATAAAATAAATTTCAATATATGTTTTAGTTGTCCAAATTTGGGTTAATGATACTATTCTTGGATCTTAGAAAGGTTCTCTATGTAATAATTTTTTAAAAATTATGAAAAATAAATTTGAAATGGGTTTAATGGGTGCACTCAAATTCTTTATTGGATTTCTGTTTTCTAAAAATAAATAAGGAATAATTTTTAATCAAAGTAAATATACTATTTTTCTTTTAAATAAATTATCTTGGATAACACTAAGAGTTGTGATACTCCTATGAGTACTATTGTAAGTTGGATCTTGATGAATATAGGAAACCAGTGGATCAAACCAATTATTTTTGTACGATTTCAAGTCTTATCTACCTTACTTCTAGACTTTATGAAATTATTTTATGTGTGTGTATGTGTTCTCACTTTCAATAAAATCCAAAAGTTCCAAATCTTGTATCTATGAAAATAATTTTCAAATACCTCATATATACGACTAATTTATGACTATTTTACCCAAGAAGAAAAAGAATTTGATTTAGTTAGTTATTCAGACAAATATATTGCGGGATGTAAGATATATAGAAAAAGAAACCCTAGAACATGTCACTTTTTAGAAATGTCCCTAGTTTATCAGTGTAGTAATGAGAAAAATTATGTTTCACTATATTCTACTAAATCTGAATACATAGTTCCTAGTAGCTTCTATGAATAGTTTTTGTCGATGAAACACACACTACTAGACTATGGACATAAATTTTGGCATATCCCTATAAACTATGCCAATAAAAGTGCTTTAAATATTTCTAATAATCCCTTATCACATTCTAGAATAAATAATATAGATGTAAGAAATCAGTTTTTGATGGATCATTTTCAAAACAGTGATATGAATCTTCAATACATTGGTACAGAAAATTATCTGGATGATATATTCACTTAGACATTAAATTATGATATAATAAATTACATAAATCATGAAATATGTATGATGACTTTTGGTCGAAATTAAGTTTATGGGACTCACCATTGGTTATGTATAATCGTTTGGTATGTCTCGCAGTTGGGTATGTCTCACCATTGGCTATTTCTCACCATTGTGACTTCTCTTCATTAAAGACTTATCACTATATAAGAATTCTCACCATTGTAACTTTTCATCATTAAACTTATCACTATTGTGATATTTCTCACCATTGTAAATTTCTACCATTCAATTTTCAAAATTTTAATTCTTATGTTTTAAACCACTGATTTATTTTCTTATGGTTAATTTAATATATGTGTTTTAGTTCAAATTTTATTTCATGTTTTTATTTTCAATTGTTATATCTATTTTGTGTTTTTGAATCCCTAAATACCAAGTGATATAAATGTGGCACTTTTCCATTTTTGAACACACTTCTTTACTCAAGAATTTGTTTCACTATCCCTATTGCATCCCTTTTCTATCTTGACCTTCGATCTTCCTTAACTATTGCCTAATCTTATAAAGTCGATCTGGATAGTCAAAATTAAGCATTCCTCTATCTATTCTTTATAGGAGTTTTTTTCCACAAATAATCCAAAAGGGGATTCCATTCATCAATCCATAATTTAACTATTAAATCCTAAGCTAGAAAAATGGGTTGTAGCACCCAAAAAAGAAGTTGTAACCGAATTGATACTTTTGAGAAGATATTTAGTCTCGACAGATCTTCAGAACCAAGTATGGATGGATTTTTTCTTTTCAAATATGATATATTTTTATATTAGTATTTCTTATCAATTTATCTAAATGTAGAGTTTTGTTTTTGAAGAATAAGAACAGTAAAACCTAGGTAACCGTGTTAATGGTAACATAATTTTTTTTTCTTCAAAATAGTGGGATGAATTTTTTATTGTTCCACATAAGGGTGTGTTTACTAATTATCAAGGAACCATATATTATTTTGGGGATTTTTATCTATGAATAATCCCTTGATGAATTAATAGGTGATGTAACATTAAGAAGTCAAGTTTCCTCATAGTTAGATGGAGAATGCAGATTTCTTTTCAAATTCATCCAGCACATATTACATCCAAGGAATGGGGACTTTGCTACTCTAAGGTATCAATATGTTAATTTTATTTTTCTTATGCAATTATGATAGAATATAAAACTTTTGAGGTACCTTATGATTCATATATTGGAAATGATAATGTTAACATCAATATCAAATTATTTGATCCATCCCAAGATTATTTATTCTATGTTAAATGATAAAGAACTAGTTGCTGAATATGAAGAGTCAGTTGGGGATTTTAGTGGATTCTTCATTACTAGAAGAATTTGTATAAGGATGAATATCAATTAGAACCCATTTAAAAAAATAGTGGGTAGAAGATAGTGAAAATCAATATGATGAGTTTAGCCTTGTGTACCATCCATCTAGAACAAGAGATCTTATGGACCTTGGTCTAGAACCTGGTGATATTTTTTAATATTCTGATGAGAATGAAGAAGTTGTTGTTGGTTGAAAAGAATAGGAGGAATATCTAATGGATGAGGGATGTGAACTTGGGCTATCTATTCAATCACCTCCTATCACTTATAGATCTCCTAGCCTGGCTAGGACTCTCTCTAAAAGATAGAAATTGGTAAAAATTGGTCAGTAAGATATTGAAGTATCTGGAGAAGATTAGTAAAATAGTAGCTCTAAATATGATGATGATAATGGTAATGGTTCTCATAAAGAAGATGCAAATGATGATTATTATTTAGATCATGACAGTTCTTGGGGGGGAAATTAGAAGAGATAATATTGAGACTCCTCACTACCATAAAATAGGGCAAGGGAAGCAATGCCCTTTATCAGCGCTAAACAGAAAGTGTTGATAAAGGGGTGTTCTTTTATCAGTGCTATTATTAGAGCTGATAAAAGTTCGGATTATTAATTTATATAATATTATTATATTTACATTCAAAAATAATGTTTTTTATACATTAATAATTATATACCAATATTTATAAATATATACAATTTATAGTTATAATTATTAATAAATAAATAAATACATTTATCCTATATATCATTTTAAAAAATACTTAGGAATCTAAATAAATTAATAAAAATATACATTTATAAAATAAGTCTTTTTCAGCACTTTAATTTTAGTGTTGATAAATTGTTGTTTTATCAACGCTTTTTTAGCCCTGATAAAGATAGACCTTTATCAACACTAAAAAAGTTCTAATAAAACACTTATTTTTCAGTGATAAAATTATAATGCTGATAGAGGTCTATCTTTATCAGTGCTAAAATTATAGCGCTGATAAATGTCTATCTTTATTAGCGTTAAAAAATCTCTAATGAAGGTATGTTTTATCAATGATTTTGTTTTCGCACTGATAAAACATTCATTTATTCATGCTTTTAACTAGCACTGATAAATGTTCGAGCCGTTTTTATAAAATATCCCTAACATGCCCCTCTTCTATCTCACGTGTTCAAGCCCTTGAGGAAGCTGAACCCCACCCCTCCTCCGCCATGACCCCTCCTCCTTCTCCTCCCCCGCCTCCTCCATCACGTCTACCTTTTCCTCCTCCTTCGTTGCGACCATCCTCCTCCTCTATCGTCATTACCTCCGCCACTACCTCCACCACCACTACCTCCTTCGTCACTGCCTCATCTGCAAAGGTATATCCTTAGAGTGTTTCAGGTATTATGGATGAGATTAAATGAGTTTTATGAAGGCAAAATATAATAGGGGTTATCCCAAGCTGGTGAATTATTTAGAAACATGAAGCAAAGGTATATTCATTGAGTTTTGATTAGATTAGTGGTGTCATACCAAGTATGGGATATATGCATGGTGATGCCTTAGAAATTGGGAATGTGGAATGTATGGGCAATTTCCTTGACTTGAGATTGGTTAGGCATTGATATTCCTTGGAATTTTTTTGAGAAGGGTTCATCGAGTGTCGATTTTTTTTCTATCAAGGCTTGTTTCGAGTGTAAGATTAGTGTGATTCTTAGCCCTATGTTTTTTTGAGGTGTTTCTTTTTGGAGTAGCTAGTATATTATGGATGGAAATATGTGATTTTGAGATGATACCGATTGAAAGGAATTAGTGTGGTTTTTATTTAAATTTTAAGAATGTTAATCTTTAGAAAGTTGCATAGAGGTTATTTGTCTTGATAATTGACATACAATAAAGCATGGTCTGAGGTTTAGGCATGTGAGCCTAATATATATGATATATGACTTAGATTAGTCTAAAGTCATGTCATAATATAGGTTATCACAGATATTTACACTTGTCTAGACATGCATTATTTCAATAACAAGGGTTGTTGATCACTATTCTAGAGACTGGCTCATGCGGTTGCATGGGGTGTGCATCGGTATGTTTATGGATCAAATTAATTATATTATCTCATGGATATGGTATTTTAGTATAATAAAATGGTGTTCGACTTGTGGGATCACGTGTATTGTAATTTGATCAGCTAGTAAAATATTGTACACTCATTATATTGGATGATGTGAGAATGGTACACGCCGGTTATGCGTGGTACCCATTTTAATTTTAAGTCGGTGAGATGTAAAGTGTGAGATGAGGACCAATAGAGTTGAATAAATTATTTTAGACTCAATTCCTTGGGTTTTGTGATGAAATAGAAAATTTCAATCTATGGTGGAGGATACATCACAAATGGATCAAATATAGTGTCATGTTTGATCTGAGAGTTAATCCCACACAGGTGTTTCTTGGGATAATTGATCATGGATTAGAAGAATAAACACACATTTAGTGATAGAACATGTTGAGGTGATGCTTGCTAAGTGGTATAAGGAAAAAATTTAGTGGGGAGTAAACCAATGGTTATTGAGGGTGCGACTTTCATTTCCAATGAATTTCAATGGGTGATAGGTATAATATTTCAGTGATCGGGGAATATGTGGCACTTGATATTTGAGGTTAGATATTAGGTAGATAAATATGATCACATATATTAAATATATATGATAATAGATGGATCATTTACTATGGATTTATGACCCTCATGTTACAAGGGTCTTCAGTATAATGGGACAGGTTATTGGATGGTTGATAGGGAATTTGTATGTCATTGAGTAGGTGAATCTGATTTATCTCGTCCCACATAAATACCATATTTTGATTTTAAATGATATACTAGATAAATTTTATATGTTATCAGAATTATCAGGATAATCTTGATCTAATCCAAAGGTGATTTATGAGTTAAATCATGATTCATCATGTGATTTTGGGGGTGAAACCCATTCATCGCATTATTTAGGGTGTGGAACTATTTATTCACATGATTCAAGGATTAGATCATGTGCAAAAATGTATTGTTGGTTTTTTCCCTGAGATTAGATTTTTTCAGACAATAGATGTAAATAGTTACTTCATATTGGGTAAGACAGGTTCATTTTGAGGTATGACTGGGAATTTTTTAGTGAAAGTCAGCTTGTTAGGGCCTTGTTCATAAGCAGTAGGGACTTGTTTGATTCACTTTAGAAAAAAATATGACAACTAGTACTAGATTTTTTAGGGTTTTTTAATATGTGTTTTGTTTTGGTTAGTTGTAAACCACACCAATTGGGTTATTGGACTACTGGATGATGTTTTAGAATAGGCTTTTACGATGTTGGGGAGGACTTTAGATTAGGATCCTGGTGGGTATCACCATGAACCTGTTGATCTATTCAGTGAAAAAATTATTCCCTTGAATGGATTGGTTTCATGGATCATCATATATATGTTTAAATGATGTTTAACCAGAAATTTCCAATTCCAAAATCACATTGGACCTATTTTGGACAGGTATAACATATGTGTTCTCATTTTATGGTTTCTTTTCATTGGGAAATCTTCTCTGTTGTGCACCTCTCCTCTGCCACGAACGCACCTCTGCCACACACTGAACGACACCACTACGGTGAGTATTCTAATTTTACTCATTGGTTTCCTCTTGTTTACATGTCATTACTATTTGATATTGATGTTTATAATGTGGAATTTATGGGCTAAATGCCCCGTTGAAAATTGTGGTCATTGGTGGTCCTTGTTTGTGCACTAAATAAATTGCTTGTTGGTTGGATCCTATTGAACATTTTTATACAAAAATTGGTGATTTATGCACACTTGACTTATGAATTAATACCCCAGGATAATAAAACATCTCTGATAACCCTTGAATTAACAAAAAAAATTGAATAAGGGATGCTCTCTAGAATTTGAAATTGTGATTGTTTGGTTTCTATGGTGTTGCGATTGTGAACACGATTGTGTGTTTGTATGGTGTTGCGGTTGTTGGAATAATTATTATGGCTTTTTTTTCATATTTTAGTTCTTTCATTATTGAATATAAATCCAATATTTACCCATTTCAATGGAACCGCCACTTTTTTACTAGTGCAGTTCCACTGAATCCTAGAAAACCACTTCACTAGAGGACTCTATTAGACACGTTATAGACACCCTATTAAAATAACCAAAACAACACATGTAATGAATCCTTACACATGCAAGAATTATATTGACAATCAAACCATATTATAGTTTAGTACCATAGTTCTTGACTAGATACATTATGTTTCTAGAGAAACACTAAAAAACTCATTTACAACAATGCATATAGATCACATGTGGGATACTAAAACATTATAGTGCAAGGGACTCTCATAGCATGTTGAACATATTTTTTGTAATTATTTTTTTATATATTAATATTAATTTATCAAATATGATTAATATGAATCAATAACAGAAAAATGCCAATCGATTGACAAAAGAGTACGAAGATGGCATAGAAGAGTTTATCAAGTTTGCAAAAGATCATGCATGTGAACATTCTCAAATCCTTTTTCTATGTTTATGTTGTTGTTATTCAAGAAAAATTAGTCATGAGGATTTGGAAGAACACATGATCTATCATTTAATAGATCAAAGTTACACATGTTGGAACAAACATGGGGAAAAACAAATGTAGGTAGTAGATCAGATAAAAATGTGTTTTATGGATCATCTGATATGATTACCACCATGAAAAATGAAGACGATCATATGGAGGATGCTATTATATATGGGAATTATGGTGATGATCGTTTTGAGGAAATGAAAAGTATAGTTGAAGATGATATTCGTTATTTCCCAAATTGTTTGAGAAATTAAAGAGTTGTGCAAAAACGTCATTGTATATTGGTTTCACTAAATATACAGCATTGTCACCCGTACTAAAGCTGTATAATTTGAGACCAGGAAATGGGTGTAGTGACTCTAGTTTTATGGAACTACTTGTTATCCTGAATGAAATGACCCTATAAGATAATGAGCTCCCAAGCCGAACATACGATGCCAAATAAATGCTATGCTCGATGGGTATGATCTCTGAAAGAATACACACCTCCCTAAAGACTATATTTTGTTTCGCAAGGACCAAAAATAAGCTAAATAATTCCCAAAGTGTGGTGCTTATCAATACACGAAAGATGATTCTTATCCTATGAAAGTTGTATGGTACATTCCAATCATTCCAAGGTTTTGGTGCCTATATAGATGTGAGGAGACTACAGGACAATTGACATGTCATGAAGATACATGAATTAAAGATGGGAAACTCTGTCACCGGGTAGACTCTACTTTTTGGAACAGAATTGATCATGAGTATCCAGAATTTGGAAACGAGCCGTGAAACCTTCATCTTTCATTACCTATAGATGGGGTGAATCCTTTTGGTTTTCAAAGTAGCAGTCACAATACATGGCCAGTTGTGTTAGAAAATTATAATTTACCACCATGGTTATGCATTAAACAAATATACATAAGGTTATCTATGCTTATATCAAGACAAAAACAACAAGGTAATGATATTTTTGTTTATTTTACTCCATCGATCGAGGAATTGAAATTATTGTGGGATTCAAGTGTTACAGTTTATGATGCTTACAAAAATGAAGACTTCACATTGAAAGCAATGTTGTACGAGACAATAAATGACTTTCATGCTTACGTAAATTTGTCAGGATATAGCCTTAAAGGAACTCAAGGGTGTCTCATTCGTGAACAAGGAACACAGTCAATTATGTTGAAACATTCATTGAAACTCATGTTTTTAGGAAATCTCAGATTTCTTCCCTGATGGCATAAGTACCGATATTTGACGACATATTTCGATGGAAGTTCAGAAGAATGTACAAAACTGTCTCCACTACTAGGTGATCAATTTTTTGATAAAGTAAAATACGTGGACACTAATTTTGGTAAACCATTTTCAAAAAACCTAACGAAAATCAGTAGGAAAAAGATATCAGTTTTTTTGAATTATCATACTAGAATTTTCTGTATGTCAGACATTTTCTTGATGTTATGTATGTTGAAAAAATGTATGTGATAGTTTCATAGGCACATTCCAAAATTCACCTGGAAAAAATGATAGAATTAAGGATATATTGTACATAGTTGAGATGGGAATATGAGAAGAGTTGGAACTAGTGAAGCATGAAAAACAAACATTTCTTCCTCCCGTTCCTTACACTCTTTCCAGGAAGGAGAGATATCAGTTTTACAACATCTTGAATGACATAAGGGTTCTAGATGGGTATTCATCAAATATCAAGAACATCATTTCAATGATTGATTTAAAATTAAAGTGTCTAAAGTCACATGACTTCCATATTTTGATGCACAATCTAATTCCTATAGCTTTACGTTTCATTTTTCCCAAGAATGTCTGACATACATTGTGTGTGGTAATACATTTTTTGAAATTTCTTGTATTCATCCTTTTTATTAACAGTTTTTTAATTATGAAACAAAAATAGAGTGTTGAAAATAACGAACTAGCAATAAAACCAGCGTACCCCTACCATAAAGCATGGATGGGGTATGCTTCACTTGATAAAAAATTAGTAAGCCTTTTAAATCTACCTTAATACATTTATGTGACCTAAAATAACACTATAACCATGTTTCTCTATTTATATGTAGATTGATAAAACAAAACCAAAAGCCATATCCATCCCATGCCATGTTCTACGGAAGGAGGCTCATGTAAATAAAGAGGTGATATTGATAGATGAAAACACACAAAAAGTGTGGGAAACATGTGTAAGTATGACATAATATAAATTATATTTTCTTTAAATATCTTTTACATAACAATGAATACTTATTTTCCTATATTTTCTATGAGACATAGTCACAGGAATTAACAACACCCACACCAGATACAGACAAACTTTCAGCGGCCTTGAAGCATCCAAAACAATATGGCCACGTTAGAGGTGCGGGTTTTGGGGTTACACCCCAAACATATTTTAAGAAACAAAAAACAAGTGGAGGATCAAACTGAGGAAATGAAAAATATGCAAGAAAAATTATTTATTTTTTAAGAATAATTACAATACCAGAGAGATATGATAGAAAGTTTTATGGGGGAGAGGCAAAGAGAAGAAACAATTCAACAACAACCCGTATGTGAAGATCCTGCCCCACCCCCACTAGCTTTGAGGTGAGCCATTCCCCTAAAAACATAACTTAGATGAGGTAATGAATGTTCTAATAATTGTATCTGTGTAATTTGAATCACAAAGACACGGATACCTTTCCTGTACTAATATTATATAGGATGAAAATGACGGTGATTTATATCTATCAACTCCCACCTATCACCTTGTAGCGAGGGATATAGATTTATATATGTAGAACATCATGCTACACAAAAAAAAACTTCCAACAGATCATTTCAGAGTTTCATTTAACATAGCTAATGATCTGAGTCTCGAGATACCTATTCCAAAAGACATTGATGGCATTTATATGGTTGAACAAGCTATTGGAACATTCATCGTAGGGCCATCAATTATTATAAAAAACATACTGATAAATAGGTACCATTTCCAATTTATTTTTAAAGAAGGACCATTAACAGTTAATGAAAAAAGGTCTAAACTGATGAATGTTATTACAGAATGACAAAGATAAGGCAGTGAAATGAAATATTAGCTCAAAACTATCTCAAAGATCGACCAACCAATTGAAACGGTCTACTAAGAGCACCTTCAACCCACCCGTTCAATATCCATAGTTAATATCATTGTATTCTCACGTGGATACAAAGTTGATAGATGGAAATGATCCCATAGTTTATTTTGAAAAAAGTATGTACGGAGAGGATGAATCAGATATCATTAGTGCTGAAAATGTAAATGAAATCCTGAAGTATGAATGGCTAGGCGCCTCAGTTGTAAATGCATACATGAGGTTTGTTTTCATGATATGATTTTAAAATATCTAATATAATCTAATAATTATAACTAAATAAATTTCAGATTTTTCGCAGGCGTATATATGAAAAAAAATTGAAGGGATTTCCCAATGGAAAAAAGTTGTACTCGTTAGACCTCGCATCACCTCTTCAAAAGAAGAAATAGATTCTGATAAAGAGGCTTCAATAATGTCATACGTGGTCAAATCATTTGAAAACAAAATTACGAATGACATACTCTTTTTCATACCAACGATGCAGGGGTAAAACTCTACAATTTAAAAATATCAATGATATTTTCAATTCATTCATTGCTTATTCCTTTTTGAGTTTTTAGGCAGCATTGGAGGCTGATTGCAGTTAATTTTGATACTTTAAAGGTTTATTTTTTGGATTCAATAAATGTATATGAAACAAACCAACCATGCATGATGTCGTTTGTGAATTTTTAATACACTAGATCAAATATTTTAGAACTAAACATCTGGTTATAGAATTTAAATTATCATTTAATGAGGATTCTGTTATGATAGGGTGGTGCATTAGTGTCGTCTACTTCATGGAATGAATTCAGGGCCTAAGGACAAGAAAGCCTGGAAGATCTACAATTGGAAAAGTATCATAATATATATAATAATATTTCACTATCCACACACATATCAAAACAAATTACTTATTTTTATGGATGTTTTTTTAGTGTCCAAAACAAAAAAATGGAAAGTACTATGGTTATTATATTAGTTAATTTATGAAAGAGAATGTATTTCATCAACAATCTAGCACCCCTAAAGAGGTATTTTCTAAAATAATTATGAGTTCATTTAAAATATTTATTAATTCTTTGTGCATTTATATTTTTTCAGTACAACCATGACTATCTTAAAAACTAAAATTCCCAAGATGATATAGATGTGTTTAGAAATGAGTGGGAAACATACCTGATGGATGATTGTACACAAATAGGATGAAGTTGAATTCCCACTACTTATGGTATCCATATATGATCATTGATATCTCCCTTTTTTCAATTATTGTGCATATATGATCACCCTTTATTATGATTTATATCCTTAGGTTATAAATAATGGTTTTAGAAATGATTTGTCTTTCTAGTAAATCATAACTTAATGAGATAATCTTATGAACTAGTTCTTTATGTTTCTATGTTTCCAAAATCACTAGACCTAAACTATTAAGGCATGGATCATTTATATTCTTTTTTTGGTCATTTATGAAGATATTTCTACTAATGTAGTGTGTTGGATGAATATTGGTTGTACAGAACTCCGAAATTTAATAACAAAACTATGTATTCTTCACTACTATTGGTTAACTACCTCTTAGCATAACGGGGACGCCAGATCAGAAGTTCAGAACAGATGATATGGTAAGTGGTAGATAACCAATAGTAGTAAAGAGAAAAATGCATCCTTAAAATTGTTGTTAGCTTATATATGGAAGAAATAAACCATTTGGAATGATGTAAAGTTAATGTAACAGTATAATATTTCTATTTTAACAAAAAATTATATAATGAAATTTTGATTTGATTTTCATTATTCTTTGTAGGGTTTGTTTATTTTAGAAGATTTTTGATCTAGTGAAATGCCTTTGCAGGAAGAGAAACGATGTTGTGTCTGCTCAATCATAGAGGTAATGGGAAATCTATTTCAACAATTACTCAGTGTTTTATAGCTCTATGAGAACTCTTAGGTTTTTTCTCTACTTCACATAATCCTCTTCAAGTGATCGTGTCACATAATCTCTTTTGTAAGAATTATTTAGGTCAAATGATCATGTGTTCTCATCACATGATCAAATCACATAAACAAATCACGTGATAAATTATGGTAATTCACTTGGACTATGATTAGTGTATTCTTGTCTTATTTACATGATCACATAAAGTTTCAAGGGTCGTGTAATCATATAAATCATTCAGGTTCATTTGATCACATGATCCTATTATGGTCTTGTGATCACATAACTTTGAACAAGTCATGCACGTAATATGATATTTTTAATTATTCATGTGACCCTTTCATACTGAAGTCCATTTGTAACCCAAAATCCTACATTTTTATAATTAATCAAAATTTTCATTCTTATGATTCAAATGAATTCATGAATTGAAGCTGATGAGCCTGTAGTTCATTTGACTACAATGGTCGATAGTGTGGAAGTCGACCAATGCATAGTCATTCATTCCACTCAGGAGCAACATAAGAGCTTGATGGGAACCAATATCTTGGATTTTCAATTTTCTAATTAGTTTCCCTTATATGTGGGTGGGGTTTTCTAGGAGGGAAGGGTGTCCAAGAGTGGGGGGTTTCCGTGATGGGAGCGAGGTGTCCAAGAGGAAGGGGTGTCCATGGGGGTGTCTAGGAA
The DNA here is from genome assembly GCA_963277665.1 of Viscum album. Taxonomy (NCBI): domain Eukaryota; kingdom Viridiplantae; phylum Streptophyta; class Magnoliopsida; order Santalales; family Viscaceae; genus Viscum; species Viscum album. The sequence goes on from OY728152.1 coordinate 1,915,545,806, forward strand.
GGGAGGGAGGGGTGTGTCTAGAAGGGAGGGGGTGTCCAGGAGGGAGGGGTGCCAAGGGGAGTTCATGAGTGGGGTGTCCAAGAGGGGAGGGAGGGGGTGTGTCCAAAAGGGAGGAGGTGTCCAGGAGGGAGGAGGTGTCCAGGAGGGAGGGGGTGTCCAGGTGTGAGGGTGGGTGCAGGTGTCCATGAGTAGGAGTGTCCAGGAGGGGAGGGAGGTGTCCATGATAGGGGTTTTCCAGGAGGGAGGGGGTCTCCAAGTGGGCTGCGAAGGGGGTGTCACAAAGGGAGGGGTGTCCAAGAGTGGGGGTGTCCAAAAGGGAGGGGGTGTCCAGGGAGGTGTCCATGAGTTGGGTGTCCAGAAGGGGAGGGAGTGGTGTGTCCTGAAGGGAGGGGTGTCCAGGAGGGAGGAGGTTTCAAGGTGTGAGGGTGGCTGGGGGTGTCCAGGAGTGGGGGTGTCCAAGAGGGGAGGGAGGTGTCTGAGAGGGAGAGGGTCTCCATGGGGGATGGGGATCTAGGTTGGAGGGTGGTCTCCAGGTGGGTTGGGTTGTCCAGGAAAGAGTGGGGTCCCAGAGGGAGGGGTGTCCAAGAGTGGGGGGTTTTCAAAAGAGAGGGGGTGTCCTGGGGGTGTCCACGAGTGGGGTGTCCATGAGGAGAGTAAGGGGGTGTTTCCATAAGGGAGGGGGTGTTCAGGCTGAGATCCATTCAATTCCATTCAATACTAATAATATACAATGGGTAGATCACTTCTAAAGTAGCCTGATGTTGGTCCGTAGTGAGGCATCAAACGTTCCAACAAACTAAACCAATTCCAAGCCCATGTAAAGGCCCAATAATTATATTATGGTTCAATTTGAGGCCCAATATATCTTATTTAATGTCATAAATACCCAACATATGCATCAATTACCTTTCTCACATTAGATTTCTAAGAAACACACTTTTTCTCAACACCAACGTTGTATAAAATACATCTGCTGGAACAATTATTGATGATATATGAGATTGATGGAAGGAATAATTTCTGTTCTAGAGGATTTGTGAGGACACCCTCAACTAAATCAATTTTGACCCTGAATACTAGCATGTGGATGAAATCTATAGAATGAGATTTTTTTACCAGAAACTAAATTCCAAAAGATGTATCCCTGCTAATTATATATATATATATCACTTATTCGACTTTCCATGGGATTGGAATCCACCGGTTGTGTCATATTATCTCTATGTTTCTTCTTTATGTATTTTTAAATTATATTTTTCATAATGTTATGTGAACTTTTTTTCCTATTCCTCTAATATATTTTTTTTTGTATTTTTGTCCTTGATTTGTTGAAGTGTATCTCTTCAAAATTAATGTGATTTTATAATTAATATTAGAGAATGATGGTGTATGAATAATATTTATTCCATTATCAAATAGATGGTGAAAATATAGTTGGATAAAGAAGGTTATTAATGGGTATACACTAAAAAACATGGAGGGAGGCGTGTCCGGGAGGAAGGGGTGTCTAGGTGGGAGGGTGGGTGGGGGTGTCCAGGAAGGAGGGGGTGTCCAGGAGTGGAGGGGTGTCTAGGTGGGGAGGGGGCTATCTAGGAGAGTGGGGGTTGTCCAGGGGTTGGAAAGGGGGATGTCTAGGGAAAGGTAGGGGGCTGCTAGGAGAGGGAGGGGGTTGTCCCGGAGGAGGGAGGGGGATGTAGGTGGAGTGGTGGGGGGATATCCAGGGGTTGGGAGGGGATGTCTAGGGGAGGGGAGGGAGGGCATACATGAGTGGGTGGTGACATAGAGTGGGGGTGTCTAGGAGGGGTGGGGGTGTCCAGGGGGTGTGAAGGGGCTGTCTAGGGAAAGGGAAGGGGCTGCAGGGGGAGGGGGTTGTTTAGGAAAGAGGGGGTATCCAAGAGTGGAGGGGGTGTTTAAGAGGGGCGGGGGATATCCATGAGGGGAGGGGCTATCATGGGGGTATGAAGGGGCTGTCTAGGAAAAGGGAGGGGATGCAGGGGGAGGGAGGGGGATGTAGGTGGAGTGGTGTGGGGGTTGTCCAGAGGTAGGGAGGGGCCTGTCCAGGGGGGCTTTCTTGGGTAGTGGATGGAGGTGGATTTGGATAATCACACTAAAGAACCTGGAGATCAATGGAAAAGTGGACCAGTATGATCTTGACCTATCTAATTGTGTAGTTTCTCATCAAGCCTTGTCTAAAACTAAAAAAATACCTTCCTTCAATACCTTTAAAGGGTCCTTAAATATTGTATGGGGTCTTTGGAGAGGCATAAGTGGTCAGGGTCCAACCAGGGTAGGACCCAATGTTTGATGAGGACACACTGGCACTCATTCCCTTTGACCGAGATTGGGAGAGTACACCCATAGAGGCTCTTAATATATGTAACTATTTGGTTTATATCGTATCTAGGATGCTGGTATCACTAAAAAATGTTATTATTTATTCTAAAATTGAATACTCCTATGAAATTGAATACACTATCATGTATCTGTCCAAATGTATAACCTATGGAGATTCCTCCCTTTTTATTGTCAATAAACGAATCTTTTTGGATTCCATGTTTTTGTTGACATTTAATTAATGTATTCTACCATATTAATGTTTAAATTACTTCATTATTCTATTACTAACATAATATTTGTTTTCTTATATAGGTGAAATTGTTTTCCTGAGTTCGAATGCTTTGTTCAAAAACTAATACCATAGACGACAATTTTTTAGATTGGATCATAGATGCAAAAAGAATGAAACATTAAAGTTTTTAACTGTTTGTTGGATAATTGTAATTGTAACAATATTAAACATTGATTGAAATGTATATATTAGTGTGTTTATTTTGTATTCATGATTTCATGTAAATGTATATAGCATTTATGTTCTTCTATGATTTTTGTGTATGTTTTGTTTGTGTTGTGTGTGCAGGTGTTGTATCAGGTGTGTGGGTGTTGGTTTTCCTCAGGAAACATGGCCTTTATCAGCACTAATTAAGCACTAATTAATGTCTAATATATCATAACATTTTTAGTGCAGATAATGGGGGACTTTATCAATACTATTTTGAGTGCTGCTATATTACACAGTTACCAGCTCTCAAAATAGCACTGATGAAGGGAAAATTTATCAGCACTCAAAATACCACTGATAAAGAAGGCCCTTTATCAACCATAAACAAGTGATGACAAAGGGGAACCTTTATCAGTTCTATTTTTAGCACGGATAAAGGGGGACCTTTATTAGTGCTATTTTGAGCACTGATATTGGGGAACCCCCCCCCCCCCTTTATCTTTGCCTCAATTAACAATGCTTTTCAAGTGCTGTTAAAGGCATGTTTTAGCGCTATAAAAATCCCTATTTGTAGTGGTGCCTCAAGATCTTCTTACTTCTCTCGAAGGTTCTATTTTAATATCATAGGTTAGATCTATCTTTTTTGGTGAAGAGGGTATATATACTAGAGAAAAGGTGATTCATCTATTGAGGGGGAAGAAACCCCAATTCATAATTTTTTCTTCTATTTATATTATATATACTACTAATTATCAGATAGTTTATAATTCCATTTTTGTTGAGAAAATTTCAGTTGTTCTTGCTGCTGATCATCATGTGGTTGATTAGATGGATGTTGATCATGTGGAGAAAATTTTTGATATTCGGTTGAGATATGTGGCTGATTCTGATATGAAATCATTTGATGACCATATGTATGATGTACCTTCTATTGAATTGAGATCAATTGATACCTATGTTGGTGTACCTACTATAGTGGTATCTATAGTTGTTGTATCATAAGTGGTTTAGCTTCTAGAAATCCTTATGACAGTTGGATTGAAACCATGTCCTATGAAATTGATTTGTTTTCTGGTAAATATGGTAGTTCACCAAAGAATGGTAAACCTTCCATTTTATAAGAGGGATATCTTGAAGGATAAATGGTTTCTCAAATTGATGTTTTTGGTTTGTTAAAAAGTTATTCTTCTAAAATAGAACATTCCACTATAGTTCCTTCTATTCATGTTGGTAAGGTAGACAAATTTAACTTCAGTGTTTTCATAGAAAAGGTAATTTCATATTTTGGTAAGAGTTTGAAGTGTCAAGAACCTCTTTTTATTGTTCTATGTAAACAAGATTCTAGATACTTGTTTGAGTTGGTTATTCAGAATATTCACTAGAAGATGATGCATCATATTCAAGAAGTGTAAATTGAGAATAAAAGACTTTCTAGTTGGTGGGAGTCTTTGATATTTTTTATGGAAGGAATGTAGTCTACTTGTACATCATGTAGTGATATATTTATTGAGATATTTGAAAATATTACTTCACTGTAATCTATTCCTAGTGATCCTACTCCTCTTGTATTTGATATTGAGTTGCTCATGTTAGTGGTTAGAGAAGAGCATAGATATGTTTCATCTAGAACTTCATGTGATTCAACTACACATCCTCAAGAAACCATAATCAGAAAAATGTATAATAATGATAATGTTATCAAGTTGATTACAGAATATGTAAAAGACATGAATTCTGATAAGGATAAAATATCCAAAGTTATAAATTATTATATCTCATGTATATATACTGTTGATTCCATGGATTCTATTTTCATGTTTTTGGATGAAATTTTTAGGTTTCCTTTTTTCACCTGAGTCATTAAGGAATAATTCAAACAATTGAAATTTCTGACTCATGCACTAAAAAGATTTTTGGAAGAAAAAGAAATATTTTTTAGTGAAATGGAGTGGAGTGGTTCTATAATACTGGACTTTATAATCCTTATTAATACATTCCATCATGTTCATGGGACTACCGGTGTGGCTCTTGAAGCTATACTAGTGACTTCCCATTTTACTCATCCAGGTATAGATCCTGAGTTCTTTTAAACTTGAGTTTCCTTGAATCAAAATTCTCTTTCTCCATAAATATTTCAATAGTTTTCTCCATCTTTAATAGAATATTTTTAGAACCTCATAACCACCCTTAACTGAGATCCTCATTCTATGACTGGTATTCCTACAACCTTGCCTCAACCTCCTTCATCTTTGACAAATGTTCTTCTTGTACCCTCTTTCACTTTTGCATATTCCTGAGACCAGGACAAAGAAAAAATCACCATTGGACCCTTCAGAAAAGTCCAAATACCGTTAATTGTACTTAGTGAGTTTGATGGAATTGTATTTATGAAACATTTACTTGAAAACATTTTGGTATTTATTTTCATTGACTTTATTCATGGAAGTTATAATGTTCTTGTAACTCTATTTTTCTTTCATTTCCTATTTTTTTACTATTTTCTTATCTTACTTTTCCTATTAAATTCTTAATGTTTTGATAATCACAAAAAGAGGAGAATATCTATTTGATTTAACTTTATAAGGATATTAATTCCTTCTTTTTATTTTCATTTGATACTTTACTACATTATATGAGAATGTTCTTTTGAAACTTTATTTTTTAATTTCATTCTTTATCTCTTTATTTTTCTTTGATACCATCTTCTTACTATCATTGATACCCTATTTAGTTTATTTAACATTGATGACTTTATATTTCATTGATAATCTCTATATTAAATGTCTTGATTTATATTTTATATCATTTTTATAAAAATTCCATGATTTGTGATCATTAAAGGGGGAGAATTTTGAAATCCTTCTTTTAATGATCACAAAATAATAATTATTATGATAATTAATGTGATTTGTGTTTTCTTCTCGAATTTTACAATATAAGACTGACTGGAAAAAAATATGGTTAATTATGGAATGTCTTTCCACCAAGGATAAGTCACCATCAGAAAGAGTCACCACTGAGACGGAAATTCGATAAAGTATGAGGCACCACCAGACTATGTATCATCATAAAAAAATGTCACACCATATCCTTGAGACACTATCATGGAATTCATACCAGCATCAATAAAGTTCCACCATTCTAATGAGTCTCCTATAGATCAAAACACCTCCAAAATGTTTCATGGTTACAAAGAGTTTCCACCAGATCAAGACACTTACAGAAATTTTCATCATTTTAAAGAGTCACCTCAAGATCAAGACACCACTAGAAAGTGTCACTTTTCCAAATAGTCACCACCATATCAATATGCCTCAAGAAAGTGTCATTTTTCCAAAGAGGCTCTAATAGATCTAGACACCTCTAGAAGTGTGACCATTCTAAAGACTCACTACTGTTATTTCAATTTATTTTGAATAAAATATTTCCAAATTCTAATTTATCGAAATCAAATTTGAAACTTATTTTAATGATTTTTTTTAACTATTGAATATAATGAAATAAATTTTGTGTCATACATCATTTATGAGGATGCAGAGGATCTGGATGATTCTTTTTTCTGTTGTTGTTGATAAAAAAGGGGAAGCATATTCTCTCATTCATACCATAAAGAGATTAAATTAATGTTATGAAAATTTAATTATATAAATAAAATATTGAAAGAACCATTATGAGTTTAACTTAAATATATGAACAAGTGAAGAGAGATGGACATTATGAAAGAACCTGAAGATCTTACCTATGACATCTTTCATACACTTGACTAAATAAGCTAAAGCGCATCATTCATCTAGTGCATTCCTACAGTCATAAAAATAATTATACGACACTATGTTCTATTCAAAATTTTGAAACATGACTCAAGACTTTGTTTAAGTCATATTCAAGGAGTCATGAGTTTCATCACTTATTAGACAGATAAACACTATTATTTCTACATTCTTATCATTATCTGATTTTTTATTTTCATTACATAATGAGAAGTGTGTGTTAAAATATTCTAAAACAAAAACACTATATCCTTCTGTAAAAGTGAATATTAATATATATATCATCAACACCTTTTATTATTATTTCCTATATGTTGTGGTAGATACCGATTTTGGGACTGTTTATTTTCTACTCCCACAAAAACTGATGAAGAGGCCTTGTGCGGTCTAAAAAATCGGTATACTTTTGTAAAACCCAATCTAGGTTGTGGATAAATTTTTTATTTTTATGTAAATTTCTTGGGAACATTTTACTTCCATGTGGAGGTGACTAAGTCTCCTTTTGGGACTTAAACTCTTGTATTGAAATCCATCTTTGTGTTTTTTTACATTATTTCTTTACATTAAAACCAAATATATTTTGAACTATAAACAAACACAATAATTATATAGTTTATATTTATTTGTGTTAATATAATATCTTAATTATGTAAATTGGTTTCAAAGGGTATACTTATATTATATTTTTTTTATGCAAGACCTAATCAATATTTGGAAAAATATTCTAAAATATTAAGACTAAAAAATTGTAGGGAAATTTTATTTAAAACCATTTTTAATAGAATTTTTATTGGGTACTAAATTTACACCCCCCCCCCCCACTCTTGAGATACTCACTCTAAACAGACTTTAGTTTTAAAGCAAGTGATATTTTAAAAGGTCAAAAAATTTCCTTTAGATAAATATATATTTTAACGTGTAATATTGGTTTTATTCTTATATTATTGTTGTCAATTATATTGGATGAATGTAAAAATATTTTAATATATATTAATCTCATTATAAAACCACTTCTCTTTATTTCACAGATAAAATTAATTTATTACATAAACTCTTCACTTGATACAACATAGAAGATCAAGAGTTATAGTGTATTCATGGCTTAGGAACATTACATAAAAAATTAAAACATTAAATACACATCTTTATTGAAAAACTCTTTTACATGACCATACACATTCCTTCGTACTTAGCATTTTATGGTATAACCTGAGGACATGAATAAGAAAATGGTGAGATATAAAGACTAATAAGGGATTAAAAAAGGCATAAAATGAATAATATAGTACATTTTATGAAATAGGCATATCAATGGAGCATAAGAGAATAATTAAAATAAAGTCATGATATAACATGATTATCATAACATGGAAATGTGGAAAAACATTTAACATGATAGTATAATGAACCAAGGATCATTGCACATTGAGAATGAGTAAACCCTCATTTAAATTGAATTATCATGATTAAACCCTCATTTTACTTGACCTATCATGATATTAATCATTACCCAGTGCATTGGAGTGCTATCAGGGTGCACCCTTCTTAATCATTTCATTTCATGCATAAGTGTGCCACATGGATTATATAACATGGCTTCATCAGAAATCATCATTTACTAATAAATTATGGAATGTGAAATTCATACATGAAAATATATAATTAATATGTAAACGTGCATAATTTTTAATACCATTGATAGAGAAATGAGCATGGTATATACTACACAATGACTTTGGTTTGGAAAATTGCGGTACAATTTCAGCAGCAGAACGGTGTGACATAAGAATTCATAAAAAGGGTTGATGAGTTATAAAGAGTTGTATCATAATATTTACATGAATTGGATAGTAAGGGGTTATATAGATACATGTCCAAACATATTAAATGAAATTTAGATTCATAATAAAAAATAATTTCTTCAATGTAAATATGAAGAGACAAATTCCTTACGAAATTTCGGCACGATAACAAGTGTACATGGGAGGCATTAATGATAGATAAAGGGTAATATAATCATCCGAACATAATTAGGGAAGTATGGGGGAGGTTTTAAATCATACCTCAACATTTTTAATTGAAAACAAAATGGTATAACAATATAATGAAATTTGGACAAAAATGATAAAGGAAGAAATCCCTTACATGGAAGTGAGATCCCAAAGGCTTGGGAGAGGCTTGAGAGAGGCTTCCTGGGAGCTAATGGAATAATGGTAGGATTATAGAGAGGGGATGGAATATTTTTTCAAGATCCAAAGTCTTTTAGGGAAGAGGAAGTGGGATCTTGGGTGGGTTTAATTAGGAAAAGATATGGAATTATTTATTATTTAGGTTTGGGACACTACACATTAAACTAATCAAAACCAAAAACAATCACATAGTTATTTCCAATGGTTTCTAACAAAGGGGAGTGTAAAAAAATTAATTTATAAGTCCAATGGCTGAACTTCTTAAAATATTAGGCATGCTTACGTGGAGCAGAGTCACACTCTCAAGGAAATCAATTTAAAAAGTTAAAATGTTTTATATGTCTTAGAGGGTCCACTAAGGCACATAAAATTAATCAAAAAAATCTAAAATAACATTATTTTAAATAGAAAACATATATTGTTCGAACATCTGATTTATATCTTTTTATTACATCACTATCGTGTCATTATGATGTCATAAAACACATTATATATTGAAACGGTATTTAATTTTTACGCAAAAAATCGATTGTCTCGGAAAATTATGAAAAATTCACTGTTAGATAATTTCAACATACTAATTCTAAAAATATTATTCCTTTTATCTAAATAATTTTATAAATATGTGAATTTTTACTTTTAAAATAAAAAACATAAATTTATCGAAAATTTATTGGTTTTGACAAAAAAAGCTTTCAAACCATAATAAAAATCGCAATTGTATTAAAAAAAATTATACAATAATTTATATTTAATAAAAATTAACATAGTAATAATATTTCATTAAAATAACATTTAATTCAAAAATCCATTAATTCATCAAATATATTTCCTATTTTAATGTTAACTTAAAATATTATTTGTGATTTGAAAACTATTTAAAAAGTAACAATAATAAAATAAATGTATATTCATTATTAATGCAAAAAATAATGGTTCTAGGGTCATGTTACGTAACCCATTATAACACCCACATAATACCAAAGGGTAATGTGTGCGATGGTGACAGACCCTTGGAGAGGCTCATATAACATCGCTCGCGTGGTAATCTCTATTAACTTCCACTTCTCTCGTAGGCGGTTCCACTAAAGCTTTACATGTTGAAGCTTAGCTTAGGGATGGCCAAGAGCGAATCCCAATGAATCTAAATCCTTTCCATGATCTAACGTATGGGCTTCATATGAAGTAGTTCTACTAGATGAGGTCATCATTTCCTTTGTCTAAATAAATTGGATTTGTTAAAGACCTATATTTATACTAATCATGTTATCACTTTTCAATAGATAAATTAGAAAAAGTAACAATTCTTAATGGTATTTTGAAATCCAAAAACATAAAACCAAATAAGTTCATATATTATATAACCATTTTACATAATAATACATTTAATTAGATCAAGAGGAATTTTCATTGATAAATTTTTGGGTTGTTACAATCTTCTCCCATAAGAAATTTTGTCCTCGAAATTTCTATTTCCCACACTAAAATAGATGTAGTTAACTCTACTTCATCACTTCCTTTGATTCCCAGGTTTCATCTTCAAACTTGAGGTTTCACAAAAACACCTTGATGAGGGGCATTGTCTTATTTCGTAAAAAAATTTCCTTGTGATCTAAGATCTTCACCGGATTCTCTTCATAGGAGAGGTCATTTTCTAACGGTACCACCTCTATATTGAATACATGTGATGGGTGTAGTATTTACTTCCTCAAGAGTGATAATGGAATACATCAGGTAATTGAGATAGGATCAGTGGGTGTGCTAGTATATAGGTCACTTTTCCAATGTGATCATGGATCTCAAAAGAGATTATGTACCTCGGAATAAGCTTTACCTTCTTCCCAAATATCATAACTATCTTCCATAGTGATGTGTGGAGGAATACAGTGTCTCCAACATCAAACTCTAGGTCTCGTGAATGATTAACTGCATTACTATATTGTCAACTCTAATCAGCTTTAATGTGCTGCTAGATTTTCTTAACCATCTTCATCATTTATTCGACCATTTATGGACCTAGGAGTTTTCACTCCCCAACTTCATCACAACATGTCGGTGTTCTACACCTCTTCCCATAAAAAGCTTCATAAGGAGCCATTTGGATGATTGAATGGAAACTCTTATTGTAAGAGAACTCAACCAGATGAAGATGTTGATACCATCATCCTTTGAAGTCCATTGATCATGCTCTCAACATGTCATCCAGTGTTTGGATAGTCTGCTCAGATTGGACATCAGTTTGAGGATGACAAGTTGTACTAAAGATTAGATTAATATACAAATCATTTTGAAGACTCTTACAGAATATAGAGGTGAATCTAGGATCTTGATCAGATACAATAGATAGTGGTACTCCATGTAAACTTACCACATCTATGATGTATATATGTTCCAGTTGATCCAATGATAAATCCTCATGAATTTCACTGAAGTGTGCATTATTTTTAAGATAATCCACAACAACCTAGATAGAATTTTTTTCCTTTGGAAATCTTTCGATGTCTAGTGATAAATACCATGTTGATGTTCTCCCATTTCCATGATGGTATGGTTAATGGTTTCATCATCCCCTTAGACTTCTATCTCTCATCCTTCACATACTGACATACGAGGAACATTGATGTATACTCAGTGATCTCCTTCTTCATGTTATCCCACTAATAAATATCTTAGATATATCAATACATCTTTGAATTTCCAAGTTGAATGGAGAAATTTGAAATATTTTTGTCATCAAAATGTTCATTTTTTAACTCGGGATTTGATGGGAGGCATGATCTTGTCACAAATCTCACAATTCCTTCTTCATTAACAATGAACTTCGAGGATTTGATTTTTTTAGATAGTTTCCACTTTCTTCTGAATTGCCAAATCATCATTTTGAGGATCATTTAACCATTCCAAAAGAGATAGTTGATCTATCATTTGTGAAACGATTGATGATTTTCCATTCTTTTTTATTCCCATTTCTATCTTCATCAAATATAAGAAAATTGGATCCTTTAAATTCTCCTCAATGATAGAATCACTGGGTCCTTTATACTAAGATCATCTTCCACCTTGGTCACTTTCCTAGGGTGGTAATGGATTGAGCAGTAAAAGTCTTTGATCATCTCTAGCCATCTTTATTGGAACATATTCAACTCTTTATGTGTAAATATATACTTGAGACTTTTGTGGTCCTTGTATATTTCATACTTCTCCCCAAAAAGGTAATGCTGCATAATTTTTAAAGGGAAGATCATAGTAGCCAACTCTAGATCATGTTCTGGATAGTTGTTCTCATGAGCTTTAAATTTATTTGAATCATAGGCAATGAATTTTTCATTTTCCATCAACACACATCCCAATCCCTTATTCAAAGAATTACTAAATACCATAGAAAGTTATTCACTTATGGGTAGTGTGAGCATATGAATAGTGATAAGCCACCTTTTAACCCCTTGAAGCTCTCTTTTCATTATCACTCCACGAAAACCTAACTCCGTTCCGAGTTATCCTGGTAAAGGGGTTTGACAATTGTGATAATTTTATCAAAAATCAGCGATAATATACAACTAACCCTAGGAAGCTATGGATATCCATTACTGATGTTTTCCTTAGTCATACCTTAATTGCAACTGTCGTTGATGGATCCATAGATATCACATTGATTGTGATGTTATGACCCATGAATAAGACCTCCTTCAACTAGAACTCATGCTTGCAGTACTTTTCATAAAGCTTCTCCTTTCGTAAGGTCCCTAGTACATATCAAATATGCTCATCATGACTATCATTGGTTTTAAGTATATTAAAATATCATTTATAAAGTGTACTAAAAAAAATTCAAGGTAATCTAAAAAGACACTATTTGTTTAGTCCATGAAGATTTTTAGAGAAGTGGTGAGTTAGAAAGGAATTATTATTACTTCATAGTTACTGTATCTTGTATGAAAAGCAGTCTTGGGGATATCCTCCTTCTTCACCCTTACAAGGTAATATACCACCTGAAGATCCACCATGGATAAGTATTTTGATCAACTTAGATAATTGAACAAATCATCAAATTTGGGATAGAGGATACTTGTCATTTATCGTGATTTTGTTTAGATCATGATAATCAATGTAAAGGTGCATTGACCCATCCTTCTTCTTGACGAAGAGAACCGGTTCACCCAATGGTAAAGCACTTGGGAGTATAAAACCTTTATCCAAATTTTTATATAGTCGATTATTCATCTCCAAAAGCTCCACCATACCCATTATATATGGATTCTTGGATATTAGCAACACCCCAGGAAGAAGGTAATTTGAGAATTCAACATCTCTTCTTGAAGGAAGACTAGGAAATTCCTCAGGAAACACTTCAGCAAATTCCCTAAAAATAGGTATTTCATCAAATATGTTTGCTTCCTTAGACTCAACCATTTGATCAAGATATGTATTCTCATAGGGAAGTAATATACACACATGAGATGATGGGGCTAAAGAATATTCATTTTCATCCTTGCACTTTTATAGAATAAGGGGTCAATTTTCCATATGGAGAGTGGTTTCCCCCTCATGGCAATTTATGTTGGCTCCATATAGAAAAAGACAATCCATGCAAAGAATTTCATAGAATTCCACCAAATGAAGTATGAATATGTTTTCTAGGCTGTTCAATGCACAAATTATGATAGGAGAGGAGTAATATTCATGGGATGCAATGATTTCCCCATTTCTGTTCTCATCGACATCTTTACATCCATAATTTGTGGTGGTGTTGGGATTGTTCATAAATTGTTGGGATATAAAATAATGCATAGAACCATAATCAAAAAGTACGTTCAATATTTTTTAATGAATAACTAGCATACCTATCACCACATCTTCGTTGGTGTTCACTTTGGTGGTACTGATGGAAAAAAATATCTCCCTTGCTTCCTTGTAGGATTTTGGTTGCCTCTGAAAAACATTTTCTTAGGTCACTGGTTTGTAAAGTTCCCTGGTTCTTTGTAGTTGAATAAATGAACAATATGTTGAGGGTTGAATGGCGCGTTCCTCTCCTCTTTTGTAGCCATAGGTTTTTCTTGTCAGATTTTAATGGCCTGATTCCCTTATCTTCCACACCTAAAGTGTTTTATAATCCCCTTTAGGCAGGGTGCTTCTTTCAGCACCTTTGGCAAGTGGGGTGTTGTATTTTCTTAACACTATAGGATTTATCCATCATAATGTGATAATTAAAATACACCTTATTCTTCTTATCCCCATGATACCCTTGATATTTTCCGATCATCCTTTCAACTTTGAGGGCACATCGAACAATTTTCTCATAGCTATAGAAGTCACTGATTCTAAGGGATTTCTGTAGGCTAGGTATTAGCCTACCAAAGAAGCACTCAACCTTGCATTCAGGGGAAACGACAAAGCCAGAGGCATATCATGAAATCCTTGTGACGATTTCCTTATATTATCTGATGGATTTGTCTTCATTTTTCACGAGGTAAAGGAATTCCATTTCCATATTAAGTTGGAGGGTGTGAGGAAAATATTTTTCAAAAAACAATTCCGGAATTCCTTCCATTCCAACGTCGTGATCTCCTCATCAGGCATTGTAGTTTTTATCAAGGTTCACCATTGATCATATTATCCCTCTATATGATAATAATCCATAAGTACCTTCTCTTGTTCACAATATTGAAGGATGGAGAAGATCTTCTCAATGTTGGTGATCCATTTTTTAGTGATCGAGGGATCAAATGATGTATTGAAAGTCGGAGGTCTTTGTCTCATAATGCTCTCGGTTGTGACATATTCTTTATTAGGGGGGTTGAATGTTCCTCTTGACCCATGTTTCTAATCAAAACATGAGATAACTGAGAGAGTGTCCTGAAAATGTTCACGATTCCTGCTCCCATCAGATTGGGCATCTATTAGAAAAATCATCACATTGATATTTGAATCAGTTGTTAGTCCGAGTCCTCCTATTAACGGCCATTGGATGGAATACAAGGAAAGTAAAGGGTAACACGTAAAGGGTAATCCAAATACAAAAATAGATGACATATTAATGACATTTATTTCCATAACTTACAAATTTATAGGATCCAATCTGTGTCTTCCATGATCTACTTCCAAACATATATTCTTAGGGAAATTTTTTTATTCCCTAAATAATGGTTACTTAGCTTATGAATTTACCAAATCATATCCCCTATGAGTGTTTTAACTAAGAGTATATCAAGGATTATTGTTGTGCACGCATTCCCATGTGAGGCTGGATCATAGCTGTGTTTTCGGGTTTTACCCCAAGATACATATGTGCAACAGCCGTATCTACCTGCTCATATCCATACATGGATGTATTTTCTTGATAAACCACATATTAAATACTGAAAAAAAATTATTATGCTTAGTCATATCCGTAAGTCTTTCACTAGGGTTTTATAATCCTAATCCCAAAAATAACTAAACATATTACTTAATACCAACTATAAAAACCTCTCTCTTTATTTCACACCTAAACATAATTTATTACATTCACTCATCAATTTATAAAAAATATAATATCGATAGGTCTAGTGTATTTGGGGATTTGGAATAATTCCTAATAACTTAAAACCTGAAATACACATCTTTATTGAAAACTTCTTTTACATGACCATACACATTACTTAGTACTTAGCTTTTCATGGGATAACCTAAGGACATGAATAAGAAACGGTGAGATATAAATACTATAAGGGAGTAAAAAAATGCCTAACATGAATATTATAGTACATGTTAGGAAATATTAATATTAATGGAGCATAAGAGAAACATGAAAATAATGGCATGATATAGCATGATTATCATAATATGGAAATGTGGCAACAACATTCAACATGATATTATCATGAACCAAGGATCATTTAACATTAAGAATGATTAAACCCTAATTTAACTTGAATAACCATGACTAAACCCTCATTTTACTTGAACTACCATGATACTAATTTTTACCCAGGGCATTGGATTTCTATCAAGCCGGACCCTTCTTAAGCATTTCATTTCTTGCATAAGTGTGTCACATGGATCATATAACATTGATTCATTAAATGTCATAAGTTATTCCAAGATAACGGAATGTGGAATTAATAAATTAAAACCAATAATTAATAAGTAAACGTTGATAAATTTGAATACCCTTGATAGAGAAAAGGACATTTTATTCACTACACAGTGACTTTAGCTTGGAAAATCACGGTGCAATTTGGGCAGCATAACGACGTGACATAATAATTCATAAAAAAATTTATTTGAGAGAAAGAGGTGTCTCATCATATGTACATGAAATGGACATTAATTGGGTAATATAGATACATGTCCCAACATATCTAATAGAATTTAGATTCACAATACAATTGAATTGCTTGAATGTAAATGTGAAAAGATAAATTCCTTAAAGAATTTCAGCATTGTAATGGGTGTACATGGGAGGAATTAATGAAAGAGAAAGGGTTATCTAATCATCAAAAAATAAGGCTGGAAGTATGGGGAATGTGTGAAATCCTACCCCCACCATTTTTAATTGAAAACAAAATGGTATAACAATATAATGAAATCTGGAGAAAATGAGAAAGGAAGAAATCCCTTACTTGGAAGTGTGATTCCAATGGTTTGGGAGAGGCTTGAGAGAGGATTCTTGGGAGATTGGGGTGCCATGGAAGGATTTTAGAGAGATGAGGGAAGAGTTTTTTAGAGCTCTAAATAATTTTAGTGAAGAGGAAGTAGGAGCTTGGGTGGGTTTATATATGAAAAGAGATGGATTTCCTTATTATTTAGGTTTTGGACACTACACATTAAAATAATAAAAACCACAAACCATGCCATGTTTTTTTCTAATGGTTTTTACTGAAGAAGAGAAGAAAAAATTGTTTCACAAGTATAATGGCTGAAATTCTTAGAATATTAGTCATTCTTATGTGGAGGTGAGTCACACTCTCAATGAAATCAATTTAAGAAAGACAAAATGTTTTATAAGTCTTGGAGGGTCCATTAATGAACCATAAAATTAATCAAACTAATCTAAAATCACATTATTTTAAATATAAAAAATATTTTGGCCTATAATATCATTTATAGAATTTTATTACACAACTATTGGGTCATTAGGATGTTAAAAACACATTATATATTTAAATGGTATTTAGTTTTTTCCCTAAAGATAGACTATCTCAGAAAATTGTGAAAAATTCACTGTTGGAAAACAACTTGTTTTGAACCTTAATAAAAATTATAGTTTTATTCATAAAAATTATACGATCATTTATATTTAATCAAAATTATTGTAGTAATAATATTTTATTAAAATAATATTTTATTAAAAAATATATTAATTCATCAAAATAGATTTCATAATTGAGTATTAACTAAAAAATAAAATTTGTTCTTTAAAAACTATTTACAATGTAACAATAATAAAATGAAAGTATATTCTTTATTAATGCACATAATCAATGTGCTTGGGTCTTGTTACATGACCCCTTATTACACCCACATAATAAATAATGGTAAGGTATATGATGGTGACAAACTCATGGGGAGGTACATATAACATCTCTTGAGTGGTAATCTCTATTAACTTCCACTTCTCTTGTTGGTGGTTCCACTCAAGCCTAACAAGTTGAATCTCGGCTTGGGCTTGGTCAACAATGAAGCCCAGGGATGCTAACTCCTTTCCAAGCTCTGACAAATTGTCTTCATATGAAGAAATTCTACTAGATGAGGCCATCACTTCCTTTTTCTGATTAAATTGGATTTGTTAAATCACTATATTTATACTAATCATGTGATCAATATTCAATCACTATATTAGAAATGATTACAATTATTAATGGTATTTTTGAAATACAGAAACATAATTTATTTAAAAATATAAATATTGTAAAATCTTGGAGTGTTATATTCTTCCCTCCATTAAAAAAATTCATCCTTGAAATCTTTATTAATATTCCATTCTAAAAAAATGAGTGTGGTTCTTCTTTATAACATCCTTGGATCCCATATTACTTCTACCATTTTATGGTTTCTCAAAATATTTTTTACTTGTTGATTTATCTGACTCCTCAACACATTCTCTCATAGTGTCATGAATTTCAATACGATTTTCATGGTAAAATAGATAATGTTCGAGTTCTATTTCTTTATAAGTGAGTACATTTTATAGTTATGGAATGTACATCCTAGAAAATGATATGTGGAAAACATCATGAACATTAGAAACGACTTGGTGTAATTGTCAAGAGATAAGCTACAACTTCAATTCCTTCTAGAATATTGAACAATCCAATGTACTTAGGGCTCATTTGACCATTCTTAATGAACCTACTAAACCTTATGACACCATTCCATAGAGATTATTTTAGAAAGACAGGACATCTCACATAAAATTATATATCCTTTCTCCATTTGTTACCATGATACTTTTTACTACTTTGAGCTTTTTAATATGAACCTGAATAGTCATTCCCTTTATCATTGTATTTTTAAAAGGTTATGGTACTATAAGTTTCCTTTCACCAACATCATTCCAAAAAAATTTAGTATGACATCTCTTTCCATACAATTATTTATATAATATCATTTTAATACTTGAATGGAAATATTTTTTGTAGGAAAAATCTACCAAAGGTAAATTCTAATACAACAATCCATTAAAGTAAAGTGGTCATGATCTCAACATGTATTATAATTTTGGGGTAGTTCTTTCAGATTTTCCATCAGTTTGAGGATGGTAGGAACTGCTCAAATAAAGCTCAGTATATAGAACCTTATGAATAATCTTCCATATTGTTGATGTAAACTGGGGATCTCGATCTGACACAATCGATAGAGGTTCACCATGATGTATTAAAACATTATTCATATAGATTTTTTCTAGGTGTTATAGATGTAAATATTATCTTATATATAAAAATTGTTCTTATTTTGTAAGGATATAAATAATAACCCATATCACATCATTTATTATAGGATCCATTGGTAGTCATGTGACAAATTACATTGTAATGTGATCCCATTTTCACACCTGTATAGGAAGTGGTTACATTACTCCTCTAGGAATTTTTCTCTTAGACTTCACATGTTGAAAAACAAAAAATCCTTATACATAGTCATCAATATAGAGCTTCATATTATTCCCCAAAAAATTTCCTTCATATCCTTAGACATCTTGGAACTAAAAGGTTGTATCAATAACTTTGAACTATGATCATCATCCAATAGTTCGCTTTTTATATCAGTTATTTATGAAATAGATAAACTTTTTCCAAATTTAAAAACACCATATACACAAACAAATCCTTCCTATTTTCCATTATTACCATCTTTAATATTATTATCAAAATTCTCATCATCACATTGATTCCTTTTTATCTTTCCCAACAATTATGGTTTCATAATAATTTTAAAGAGGACTATTGTCTCTCCTTACTTAGTAATTCCCATATCCATCTTTACTAAGTCAATGAATATAAGATCTCTCTCAACCCTCATTTGGTTCAAAAATCATTTATCATTACGATTTCATAAAATAGAAGCCTTGTTTTATTATCCCATGTTCTAATGTATCAATCAATCATAACCCTTGAGTTACTCAAGCCATTATCTTTGCCTGAAGATGATCTCTTTCTATGAGAATATGTATTTAAAACTATTTTGATCCATATCTATCTCATATATTTCACCATAGAGATAGTGTCTCCATATCATTGTGGAAACTGTTTTGACTTTTAACTCAATATAATGAGTTGGGTAATATTTTTCATGGGTATTCATGTTCCTTGATGAATTTGAAATAAATTTATAAATTTTTCATAAGGAAACAACCTAGTTTAATCTTTGATTCATCATTGTATATCAAAAAATCCATAATTTCATAATAGTATAGTCAAAAATGGAGCACTGGCCAATATCCTCTTCAATCATTGAAAATATTTATCAAATTCTTGTCTCCAAATATACATAACCCCTTTACTTGGGAGCTTAGTTAATGGGTTATCCAATCAATAAAAATGATGAATGAATCTCTGATAGTAATCTGAAAATCCCAAGAAACTAGGTACCTCAGTTATGTCATTGTTGTAGGCCATTATTGGACTGACTTTGTCTTCATAGGATCAACCGAGACTCTATATTTAGAGATAATATGGAAAACAAATGAAATTTATTCAAACCATAATTCACACTTGTTAAATTTAACAACTAAGTCTTTTCTTTTAAGAGTCTAGAGAATGATCCAAAATTGGTTCTCATGGTCCTTGTATATTTTTTACCCCAATATATTAGTAATAATTACCAAAAAAATTATCAAGATATTCTATTAATACTATGTTCATTAAATCCATGAAAATAGAGGGTGAATTAGTGAGCTTAAATTGAATTATTATAAACATGTAATTTCCATACCTTATTCAAGTGGATATATTTGTAATATAATTCATTATTACTCATAATTTATGTTACCTATAATGGAGTTCAATCATTGAAACCTATATTAATCCTTGATGTTTATCCAATAAATCATCAATTCAAGGAAGATGATACATGTTCATTACCACAATAGCATTTATTTCTCTATAATCTATGCACATCCTCAGGGATACATATTTTTTATCAACGAAGAGAACATGGGATCCCCAAAGAGAAACACTTGGGAAAATAAATCCATTTTTACTCAACTCCTCAAGTTGTTTCTTTAGTTCTAATAATTCCACAGTGGACATTCTATAAAGAATTTTTAAAATTGGTTTGCATCAAGGATTACATCAATGGAAAACTCAACCTCCCACTCTAGGGGTTTCTAGGTAATTCCACAAGAAATACATCAATGTATTCCTTTACAAGAATAAATATTCTATATAAATATTATCTTATTCATAACAAGAGTTTTTTATCTTCCAACCCATTAATTTTATACAGTAGAGCTACTGGGAGTGGAACATGATAAGATAATGGTGATAAAGTTTCTACTCTAAATATAACGAATTATACGATATCCTCACAAATTGTAATTTCATTGTTTTTTTTGATGATTTTTCACATCATATTTTGGAAGTAAGTCCATACTAAAGATTATATAAAATTAAACCATAGGTATGATGATAATTTGAGAAAATAATGTATTTTTATGTATCTTAATGGGGATATCCTAACACATATATGTTTCAATGATACTTCCCTTAGGATTTTTGAATGATAAATCCCTAATTAAATAAAAATTAAAATGTCTAATTTTCTTGGAGAACATAGTATATGTACAAGAGTGAAATGATCTAGAATCAAATAAATTATTGGTTAAATTTTAAATTAGGATTATTGTACGTTCCATGAAATCATTGGGTATATCAACTTCAGCTATAGTAATCACAAAAACATAGTCTTATCCCTAAACTTATTTTGTGGTATATTACCTTTATGCTTGGGACATTGGTTTCAATATTTCCCCATTTCCTTTCATTTGAAAAACTATATATCATTAGATTTCTTGTTTAGTCATTCATGAGATAGATTACCATTGTCTCAACACTTATAACACACTCATATTCCCTTCAGAAATTTCCCAAATTGCATCATCCTACAATTTTAACAATATTTAAAATTCATCATTCCCTTTTTCTTATTTTGTGAATTACCTTTATCATGGTTCTCATCCAACCTCTTCTCCTCTTGATTTACATTGAAGATATAAGGTCTATCGAATCATTTATCTATTTTGATGAAACATAACACTGTTTTATCATATGATGAAAATGTTTGAGAAGTAAATTTCCTCTTAAGACATGAATTATGACCTAAAAATAGATTATCAACATTTCTCTCTTGATTACATAAATAATTCATAGCATACATGCCCAATATTGTAATAGTATCCACATATTCTATGACACTTAATTCCTCCTTTTTAATTAAGCTAATGAATGTTATCTTCATATCTATTAATATTTCATGAGGGAATTATTTTTCAATTTATGTTACTTTAAAATATCTCCACTCCATATATTCTATTTATTCTGGATTTATTCTAGATTAATGACCACCATTGATCTGTATCACTTCTATGAAACTTCACTTATAGTGTAACCTTTTCCCTTTCACTACATCCCAAGGTTTGATATATCTCTTCAAGGGATATAATCTATTTCTCTGCTACCACAAGATTTTTAGTCCCATGAAACGATTGGGGATTATATCGCATGAAGTCATCCAACATAGTATAATCATGCTATAGAACAATATGTTTCTCCATTTGAGTAAGGTTATTTTCCCTAACATGATTAAGCTACTATAATATATTCATGATCTTATCAGGTCTAACACCAAATATGTTGGCATGCTCAGGGAGGACATCCCTATATTTTAGGCAGGTATTAATTCCTTCCTTCCATTAGGCTCTATCACTAAATAGTTTGAAACACTGAGTAAGCTCATAATCATCATGAGTATTGAGTCAAAAAACAAATTCCCTAGTAAAAGTTTATAAATAATATAAGCACTTTTCAAAGTTGTCATGTTGTCTATGTTAATTTCAAAATTTATTTCCAAAGGATTCTTCAAAATTTTCTATGATGCCAACTATAACAACCCCAACTCCAGTATCCTAGAGTCAGTGGTTACTTCATTTCATATGTATTAATTAAAAGGAATCACATTCACAAGGACTAAATTGTTTAGAATACTTAGAGAAAAATATATATAAATATGAAACCCTTTTTACATTGTCATTTAAAAATAGAACATATAAAAGGATGGTAATTTTCATCCTTGATATTATTTAACCACGTCATCTTCATATCCTTGGGAAAAGAGAACAAATAAAATGATGAGCTAAGATGATCTGTAATGGTTACATATAGAGGAAGCTATCATGAATAAATAAAACATAATCAATATGGAATGATTAATAACCAAACACTCATTTTATTTAATCAATAAATTTTCTATCATAAGAAAACAAGGAGAAGACAATATAGAAATGTAAATGATTTGAATCAAATTTCATTTATTCAATAACTTATCCACAAACTACATCCAGAAATAATATAATATTGAAAATTATTAGGGACCACCAATGTCTGGAATTTCCAATTCATTTCTCATTTATTGAAATGATTTATTTTATTCATGAATATATATTACTTATAAAAAACCAGTTTTAGTAAAATATACATATTTAACATTATTTCCCTAGATAAATAAATTACTTTCAAAGTAACCATCAGAATTAAAAATGGAATGTGAGTTAGGAAATAATCATATCAATGACACAAGAAATATGGATATCCAATTATAACAAATTATGGAATCATAAATAAATAATAATTGGAAGTATATACATCATGGAAAATAAATTATGTTTACAATATGCCTCAATGAAGTGAAATTCAGATGAAGTCCCTAAGAAAGAACATATCATAAATTAAATGAATCACTTATGTTTATCCACTGTAAATTGACATAAAAATAGTGTATATAAAATATAAGATAATCAAATTTCTTTTCACGCATAACCATATCATCACATAGTCAATGAAAAATAATTGTAACACAATGAATAAAAGTAGTGTTATGAAATCCCTTACCGCACACTTCCTTTTAGTTATATGTGATTTAACCTTATGTATAATGGTTTAACACATATTATTAATTTATACCTAACCCATTTTCATATTTATGTTATCTTATATGATCCTCTTATATCATTTTATCACTCGCTTGTAAAAAATATTTCATTATTACCCTTGTTTCTTATGTTAATTCTTTCATTTTCCAATGCATGATTGGTCATGTAATTCTTGGTTCTTGTGCATGATATATAGTTCCATAATATCCCTAATTATATTAATGTTATTAATATCATTTTTAAATACATTTTTATAATCATTCTTGAATTTAGAAGATGTAAAATGAATCACATAGTGTCATGAAGATAGTAGGTCGTATGTACGCACGAGCGATAGTATCATTACTTTAATGGAGAAAAATGTAAGGAAGTGGATGGTATATTATTTATAAAAAAATAAATATAGTTTCATAATTACGAAATATATCCATTATTTCTATCATTATACAAATCCATGTAAAGTGTAGATGAAAAAAATTACAATGCCATGGGGAGATGGTAAGCCATACATACGCACATGGGGTGATTTCATTTTTCATAGGATGGATAAATCATATAATATGGTTTTAAAATAATCATAATAATATCTAGTAATATATATGATACTTGATTTATAACATTTTCATGGAAATAACTCATAATGAGTAAGTAGATGAAGAAATATTTTTCGAAGAGTCGGTAACAACGATTAACTCTTTTATATAGAAGGTCCTTTATAATATCTTTTAAGGGGCCTAGAGTAGGTATTTCTGAAAGATAAGGACCTCCAAATATTAACCAATGATTTTTGGAAGATAAAATGGTTCAGTTTGGGTGATTTATAAGGCTCAATGTGATGTGAAGAAGTGATATTAGAGGTGTCCTTTTATAATTGAGGTGAGGGGCCCTTTGGGAAACTCTCAAAATATTAAATTAATATAAATTAATTTTAAATTTAAAAAGTATCCAAAGTATATTAAGTTTAATATAAGATGATAATGATTCTAAATAGTATCATCCAATAATTTTTATAAAATTTTTTATATTTTTTAATTATTATCTTTTTATTTTAACCCTTATTTAACCAATTTAACTCTTACTGTGATAACATGTATTTTTATTCTTTAATGGATAATATAATTACTATTGAAAATTTTAAACTAACCATAAATGAATAATTGACTATATTTTAATAATTTTTCCAATAATTTCTACGAATATTATATTTTTTGAAAATCTATATCATATCATAACATATTCATTATTTTAAAATATCATTAATGTCAATTTTGGAACTATTTATTACTTAATATTTTAAAAATAGTATAATAGCAAGAAAAATTTGAAACAAATCCTCTAAAACGTCACTAAAATATCAAAATATTATATAAAATTATTTTATGACATTATTTATTTAAAATTATATTTATTTTAATATTTTTAATATCATTTATTTGATATTTTCATTATTTAAACAATTTTTGCATAATCATTATGTCGTCATTTACGGTAATTATTTTATAAACTACAAATTTTAATTAATTTACCATGAAGTAAATAAATTTTTTAGCTTAAAATTGACATTTAATATTGAAATATATCTTTTAAATAACCTTATATTATAAAATTAGTTATTAAAACATAAGTATGACATCTTTGACTTTTCTATAAAATAAAATTCTATGAATAACATGAGGTCATCCAATAAGCTCCATGAGGTAAAAAAATCGTCCAAAAGAAGATTTTGGTCAACAATAACTTTTTCAATAATATTATTATAAGTTTTATGGTAATTTTATTATAATTATAATAATATTTTTACCCTTAATTACCAAATTTACCCTTAACCATGGTAATAAAAATTACAACAATTACTATTCATATTATCCAAAAATAAAGGGGAAATATGTACTAAATTTGGACCTTTTGATTCCAAATAAGGAATCCATTTTTTAAAATTCAAAACATTTAATTGTGTAAAATTAATTTAAAATTAATATTATTGATAAGGTGAAAAAACAAGTTATTAAAGCAAAAATGTTCAAAAGATTGAAAAGTTTTTATATCCAAATTCAATGGGAAATTGATTCCAATGAAATAAATTGTATTAAATGTTATAAAATTGATCTAATTGTACTTTAAAAATAATATAAAATTTAATTTAAAAAATATAAATTATTTAGATGAAAATGTTATTTTCTATTAATATCAAGTATTTTTCACTATTCATCAAAACATGAAACTTATTATAAAAATACCAAAAAAAAATCAAAGAAAATTTTGATATTATTATTTCAAAATTAATTTTTATTTTTTCAAATAGAATTTATAAATTTTAAAAAATATATTTTTAAAACAAGTTCACGATTCAAATGCGAAACAATTTCCCATTGAAAAATATAGATTTTTATGCATAACATTGGATTTATTCTAATCCTATTCTAATAAATTCTACTGTATAAATTTAAAAACATTTGAATATATATAAATTTCATAATGTGGTAAATACTATTCATACCATCAAACTTAATATTAAGGTTGTAGTAATGTTTTATTGTGTAGATATGTTGGGTTTTGCATGCAATGTAAGCTATTGAAGAAATTGAATTTATTATAGAAGTAGAATTTCATAAAATCTTGGCGTGTTATTTTTTAGAATCACATTCAAATTTTCCCTAGTGTATAAAGCCAACCCCTTTTTCCAAAACATCTTAATAATCAAAGACCACAGACTACTTTGATATAGGAATTGTGAACCAACACAATTAGAGGCACATCAAGCATAACACTACCAATAATTCAAGAGAATAATTTTTTAAATAAATTCAATAATGATTAACCTAACCCAACCACATATGAAATTTCATTGCATGAGTAGTTAAGACCCTTATATACATGTGAAAATATTTCTCAAAGTATGTGACACATTTAAATATAATTAGTTGCCTGACGATATGTTGATCTTAAGACTATTTATATTTTCATTAAAAGAAAAATATAAATACTAGTTGGAATGTTTTGATATGGAAACAGTATTTATTAGGGAGTTGTTGACAAATAAATTTGAAGATCTATATAACACAACTATAAAATCATTGAAAATTAAGAGAGGAATTAGATTTTTTCCAAACTTATTATGAATCCCTAGGATAAGTTTAAGAAAGATACAAGTCCATGTTTAGGTGTTTCCGTCATCACATAATTATGTTTTCAAACCAGTTTAAATATTTCTAATATGTTCTTCAATATTAGAGTAATTCAATAATCAAAAAAGATACTAGCAATGTGTTCCAGGATATGGATCTTAAAGATCTATACACATTAATTCAAAACATAGAAGAACACAGTTTCTAGTGGCCATAATATTTTTCAAGAAAAAAAATAAGGAGTGCATCAAGTTGATTCTCACATATTTATGGTTGTATGATTTTATTCTATCAATAAGAGGATAGATAAATTGTCACTGAGTCTGTCTATGCTAGTTCTAGTTGATAATTTCCCACATTGTGGAACTCCTCATGATTATCCCATGTGTTCATATAGCCCACATAGGAACATTATGTATGAAGATAAATTTTTCAGATTCAAAAAGGAAATTATGAAAACAATTACAACAAAAACTATAAAATAAATAACCTAAATAAAGGATGGAAGTGAATCAGAACATGGTTCCCCCTGGGTTCCCTGCTCAATCTTTCTTCAGACTCACCTTGAAATCACAATGTCTAGAATCTTAACAGAAACATCCACCACCATTTCATAAACAACTAAATTATAAAGATCAAATGAAATCAATGTAATTTTCCCCTCCTGTAATATAAGGTCAAAAATATTGGGACGAAACTATAGAAAAATATATGATGTCTAATCAAACAAGGTTCCAATCACAAGAAATAAAAACCTAAAATTTACAAGAATCCTATTGAAACATTGAAAATAAAGCCGATAAGTTGGCCACACAAATGAAAAATTGAGAATTTTGAACTCTATTGGGTAACACAAGAGTTAACCTATGAGAATAGGAACAAGTTGTGACATTTTTATATGGCACACAATTCCTAGAGTTCCAAATGTCTGATGATCAAATAATAAATGAAACAACTACATCTTCCATTAGTAATGGTGATTAAACAAAAAAAATTGATTCAAGATGAATATAAAGATTTTGATAATAAAAAAAATATTTGAAAATAGAAAACACATTAAAATAAAATTAAAATGAGGCACTCAATAAAAGATTGAAGCTCGCACTATGCCTCCTCTATTTTCAAAAATACAAATTTAAAGGAAGTTGGATGCTCATTTTTTGAAATACATATTGATGTTTAATAATATCCAAATAAATATTCCTATTTTGAAGGACATCATAAAAATTCTGCATTATGCTAAAATTCTCAAAGATATTCTATAAAAGTGAAGAAAACTATATGATTTAGGTGTAGTTTTAATTAATGATGAATGTTCAAAGGTCATATTTAGATTCATACCCCAAAAACTAAGAGACTATGTATGTTTCCTTATACCATGAAATATTAGGGGATTCCAATTTGGGATATATTTATGCAACCTCATATCTAGGGTAAAACTCATTCTATATGGAGTTATTGAAGAATTGGGAATCACATAATTAATAATGATAATGGTAACCTGGAAAATGGTAGACTGATCAGTGAAGAACCCCCAGAGAATTATAGAGGATGTAATTGTCAAGGTTGATAATTATAACATCCCTATTAATTTAATTGTTCTTGTTATGGATTAAGATAAAGACTCCTTACTCATTCCTGGCAAACCTTTATGAGAAACATGTAGAGAACTAATTTATGTCTAAGAGGGAAAATTAATCATTATATTTGGAGAAGAAATAATAAAATTTTATTTCTATAAAGCTATAGAAAACCCCTTTTCTAAAGACTTCCATTACATATATATGACTGAATAACATGATTAGTTAGAAAGGGATGTGATTAATCTCAAGGATTTAAATAAGGAAAATGAGAAGTTAACTAAATCATCAACCCTTTGGATAAATGATAGTTCACCTCATTGACTCCATCAATTGAAAATACTCCAATGCTTGAGCTTAAACCTTTTCCACAAAACCTATGATACAATTACATTTGAGATTTAAACATCATTCTATTCATCATAAATTCAAATATTTTTAGTGAACAATAATTTAAATTTCAAAAAGTCCTCTCAAAAAGAAATTTACTGAAAGGTTGGATGATAACTGATTTCAAAGCTATAATTCCTTCCATCTGCACTAATAGAATACATATTGATGACAATATAAAAACATGGAGGAAACCAAAAAGACACTTAACAACTCTAATGAAATAAGTAGTCAAGAATTAAATCATTAAACCCACCAATGATGGTTTAATATTTTATATCTCTCATAGTCAGTGTGTCAACCCATTTCAAGTTGTACCTAAAAAGGTTGGGACTACAGTGGTTAAGAAATATAAATGAGAATTGATACCCATAAAAACAGTGATGGGATGGAGCTTTGGCATTGATTATCAAAAATAAAATTATTCTTCTAGAAGGGGTCACTTCCTATTTCCCTTTATTGATTAGAAGATTCATCCCAAGAGAAGAAATAGATAGTGTTTTGAACTTATTGTGTGCTCGAGAAGATGGAGGAATCAATGGAATTCATTGAAATTTTATCAAAGTGTTACAATGTGTTTGGTACTATCGTACCTTGAATCATGATATTTGTGATAAATACTAAAGAACTTGAGGTATAAGATGGAAGTGTGAGATTCCACAGCACTCAATCATGGGCATTGAAATTTATGACATATGGGGAATTAGCATCATGTGCCCTCTTCTTAAATATTTTAGGAAATCATACAACCTTGTATGTGTTTAATATGTTTCAATGTGGGTGTAATATGATGTTTTTGAAGAAAATATTTCTCAAGTTGTTATCAAATAGTAACAGCAACACATTTTTTCCTAATTCGGAATTCTCAGGCACATCATCAGTGACTACGATACCCAATTCAATAGTGTTATATTTTATAAGCTAATGACGTCCCATGGATTTCACCATAACATGATCACTCTATACCATTGAAAAAAAATTGTCATGTTGTTTTATAAAATATAAAAATTAAGGTAATTTTAGAGAAAACTGTATGTACGTTTCAAAAAAATGGTCAAAAAAACAAGATGATTCCCTTTTGGATTACAGAACTATATACAAAACACCTCTTATAATGTTACGTAATTGATTGTTCTTTGCAAAAACCTGCCACAACTATGTATAAATAGAACAAAAATCTTACAAAACAAATTAATTAGATGAGATGAGGAGGGTTTTGTATAATAATAGTTTGATCTATAAAGAAAAATCTAAATACTGGAATGATAAATGGATCTGAAAAAGAAAATTTTCATCAAGACACAAATTTATACTCTTCAAGTTAAGACTCCATATCATAGAAGGAAAGCTTAAATCAAACTGGTCGGGTCCTGGTACTATTATAATTTCTTATCCCCGTAGTGATATTGAAATATATGAGTGGAAGATGCCTCCATTTTAGGTTAATGGTAAAATTTTCAAACATTTTCACACCTCTGGTACAACATGAATCATTGAATAAGTTCACAAAAATTTAGAATGTGCTCATCAAGATTAAGACGTTAAACATAGAACTTATTAGATGGAAAACAATTTTTTTCCCTTTTCCCTTTATTTTCATTTCTTAAATCTTGTTTGTTTCAAAAAATAATCTAGGCATGTGTGGGGAAATTTTAAATAATCTCGAAAAAAATTACTTGTTATTATCTCATGTAGCTACTATCATCTAGGGGATATTTCATGATATCTTTAAGATATGATGTAGGTATGTGTTGTCCATGAGTATATTTTAAAGTTACATCATTTTTGGAGGTTTATCAAATACAGAAAACCATTCCACATATATCTAGACATACTTAGGGAAATGTTTTATTATTTGATATATTTTATTCTTCCAAAAACACCATGTAAAATAACAAACTAAATATAATAAAAAAAATAAAAAAAATAAAAAAAAATCTAACATTCCTGTCATTATTAACCCACTTAAAAGCTATTATATTTGTGTTGTAAAATAGTGAGAGGCATACCACTTCTCTCCTTGGGAAGCTTCACCTCATGATTTATTTTGACCTAAATTTATTTTTTATACCCTGATTTAAATTATTGATGTATCAGTCCATTCTTTGAATTTTTTTCATAAAAATAGTTTATTTTTGAGAAACCTATATTCACTCATGATAAATTTTTTACAACATTTTATTTCTATAATCATGTTGATTCTTGACCATTTTTCTATCATCTCTTATTTATTTTTTTCTTGAGTGAATCTTAGCCATGTTTATCTTCTAGAACATTGCATGTTTTTTCATTAAAGAAATATTAATTTTAAAAGTTTCAATAAAATGATTGAGGCATTTTTTTTGATTTATTTATCCCCTTTGACCCACTAATCCATTCATTCAATTATCTATCATGTATCCCATAGAAACCATAAAGAAGACATTTATGATGAGACCATATTAGACACCCTTCCCTGCCCAATTCATGAATATTTTCATGATTATTTTTAATCAAAGTGAGGGGGGGAGATTTATTCATGCATATGGTTTTTTGATGGGAAGTGAGGTATTTGATGGACATGGATCGACATTATCTATTAGTCCTAATAGAAACATTAATTACATGTATTTTAATATGGGAATATAGAATCTATTTCATTCTACCAATGAGTACATATTTGTTCAATATGAGGTAAACATAATCTTTAGTGATACCTATAAAAGTGATGAATCGATACTCTAGGAGCTAGAGAGTTTTCAATATGAACAACTTTCACTAAGATACTTCAGCATATATTTGGTTACATTTCTTTAGGATTTCTTCTGAAAATTATTTCATGGGTATTGGGAGTTATTAATCACTTGTTTACCTATCCATTATGTTTGAATGAGTTGTGTCCGTAAAAAATAAAAAAACGAAGAGTAAAAAAATAAAATCTTTTATAGAGGTTTTTATTTTTCATATTCCTGGGGATAAGAAATGTTTTAAGTGTACAAGGGAGAGATTTTGAGGGAGACATTTGGAATGACACATATCCGTCATTTATTTTATGATTCAACCCTTCATTTTTCTAATAACTATTACAATATTTCTTATAACCCAACTTCTTGTAGCCTCGGAGAAATTTAAACCTAATCTAAAGTCTTAAAAATTTAGTGTTTCCTTTTGATTTCATTTAGATAAAATTTAACATTCAAGGAAATAATTTGGTAACCATGCATGTGTGTAAGAATTCAGCATAGAGTTGATCAAAATTCTTTGAGATATCATATTTTTGGTGAGTTAGGTCACAAGAAACATTATTATAGGTACTTTTTTTTGAAATATTATGAGATAATGGTAAAATGTTTTTAAAATTGTAATTTTAAATGACGCATAATATTTTATCAGTAAAAAGTGATTTAATTATTTTTTAATTTTGATTCTTTTATTTTCCATGGTTCCAGCTTTTTATACATGTTTATTTTTTCATATGAGTGAAAAGTTTATGTGTGGGGGATTTGATACACATTGATTCAGAATTCATTTTTATTAATTTATTAATTTATTTTTAAAAAATTTACAAACTAATTTTTGTGTTTTAGTGTGTTTTTATATTCTTGTAGTATTTTGGAGATTTTATAATTTTTCATTAATTTATAAACTAATATTAGTAAATTAGTGCCTTTATTAGTTATATTTATTTTATATATTATATTTAACAATAAATTATTATATTACTATTAGTTTCACTAACAGTAGTTTTATTATTAGTTTATTTATATTTATTAATATATTTTTTAGTTATCTATATTAGTATTATATTTTATTATATTATATATTTTTATTATTAATTGAAGTATTATTTTTTATTAGTTTGTTATTTTTATAATATTAATATTTTAGAGTAGTAGTTTTATAACCATATTTGTATTTAATTACAAGTGAAAAAATATATTTATATATGTATTTTCTTTTGTAACATTTTGTTTTTATTATTTTTGTTTAATTAGTATAATATTTAATTATTTAATTATAAATGTATTATTATTATTATTAGTAGTAGTATTTTCATTTTTAATATTTTTTTCATTATTATTTTCAATTTTTAGATAATTAGATGATGATTTTATTTTAAAATTATAATTATTTTAATTTTTTATTTTCTATGATGATACACAATAGATTAGGAATTCCTCTATCTGCCTTTCTCATCTTCCATTCCCAACAAAAAACCTTCCATCACCCTACATGGGACCCCATTTCACATCCCCCCAACCCTCATCCCACCCATAGAGGTGCACCATCATCAAGTTGTAGCAAAGTATATTGTGCACCAAACACCTCTATCTGTTGGAGAAGCATAACACCTTCCACCTTCTATGCAACACCAAGCCTCCTACACCAGAGCCATCATCTCCTTCATCCATCGAGGTAGGCCACCCTCCTATACCCTTGCATTTTTAGTGCACCATCACACCCGGAGGCCAATACCATCGATCCTAGTCGGTGACCCCCTACTCCTCCATCACGAAGTATGTGTGCCACCCTTCTAGAGAGGACACCTAGTACCCCCATCTTCTCTTGCACATCATGTCTCAGATGTACATTTAAATTGAATTATTATTTTATCATTTCATGTATTTGTTCAGTCATGATGTTGGCGTAAAATTTTTTGTTTTGGGGTGTTAACAAAGGGATTGAATTTTACATTCATTAAATGGTTAGATTTTTCTTTTGTAGTTAATTTTTCAATTGAATTTATATTTATTTACCTTTTTATATGCTTTAATTATTTTTTCACTGAAACAATTTATAAAATTTAATTTAGTCTTTTTAATTATTAATAAATATATTGATCTAAGAAGGTAAACTGTGTTGACTAATTGTAGTGAAAATTAGTGGAACAACATTCTGAGAAAAGATATATGTCATTTCACCGATTGGTTTGGTATTTAAAAGAATTTAATAATTTTTTTATAACACACAAGATAAATAACGGAAACAAATTTGAACATATAAAAACAGTCCTCTAAGATAGATTTATAAAATTTGAACTGGAAATATTTGAGAGTTAAATATTGGATCACATAAGAAAATAGTTCTGAATGTCTTTTTAGTAGTTCCATTATGCCATTCACATCTTGGGAAAAATAATTCTAACTCAGATTTCATCATCATTTTTATACTATATTCTAATTTTTCCATTCTCTTTATAAAATTTAATTTTTCTAAAAATAAATAAAAAAATATGAATTACCTCATATTTTTGTGAACCAAGAAATTATATAAAAAGATAATTTTAGTGAGCTCAATAGGTTTTCCTTTGTAGTTTGACAATGAACTCCACTTCTACTATAGCCTATGGTTTTTTAAAATTTGAAAATTGGACTCTTTGTGATGCAGTCACTGAGAACCACTCTCTTTTATTAAATTCATTTAATAATTAATCCATGTAAAAGGTACAAAAAATAAATGGGTTCAAGGTATGTACTTAATGCCACTACATCATATTATTAACTCACTTAATAACATTTCCCTATTCAACACTAATCTAAACACATTGTACTAGTGTTTGGTCATAAAGAATACTTGATTCAATAAGGAATAAAAATATAACTCATCCAAGGGGTTGTTCATCTTGAACATTTCAACCTACAATAGGTTTTTAACGACTCATGACATGTCTATAATTATGTTTCAATAAAATATTTAGGGGTATACCAATTTAATGAGCAATGCTGAAATGGTTCAGTGTGGAGAAAGACATCAACATAGTATAAACACGCAAACATATTGGGAAAAGTACAATACATTTTACTTTATCTTGGTAGTAAACTCTTCATTCTATATCATATTCATATTCTATAGAGAATTAGAAGAATAAAATAAATAGATAAATACACTTAAAATTGGGAATATTATCTCATATGGATTTAGCATTCTATATAGTGAATTAAATGAAGAAAAGAAGTAAGTGGATTTAATAACATACCAATATGGACTCTATATGTTGAAAAGGGAGGGATTACGATGTCATATGGGTATGATGGATCAAATTTAAGAAGATAAGATGATGTTGGATATGTGATAGAGGATCAAAAATGCATTTGGGAAAAGAAAAGGGAGAAGTATTGTTAAATAGAAAGAGGGAAAAATAATAATTTCACCCATTTTTAAGGTCTCGTGAATTAGATTCATGGTAGGAAAAAAAATTCACCAACCATGTGCTCCCATTATCCCATGTAAAACCCCCTTTCATGGTTTACATATGGTTAGACAACCTTATGTACACCATGCATATTACATGTGCAACCCACTTACACTAATTCACACAATTGTGTGGCTAGGGGTGCAAGGTTTGAAAAACATTGTGATGACCTCCAGGGCCTGGATGGTTGAGGTTCACAGTTATCACTGGTGTCGTTAAAGTTGAAGTATTACTTTTGGAATCCCAAATTTAAATAATGACTCTTAAAACTATAATTACATAAGTATGGGGTCGATCCACATGGAGAGTTAAAGTGTTCTGATTCTTGAATTGTAATTAATTAAATAAAGGGTTTTTGAATGTAGAGTTGATATTTGAAGATTGTGAAATTTCTTCTATAGTACTTATCAATTAACACATAAAATTGTTTAAAAATTCACATAAAATAAGAAAATACGGAATATTATTTTCAATATTTAATGGAAAAATTGCGTCTAGGATATAGGTTTTTATGAAGATAATTGAAAATCAATTTACTTATCATGTTTTGTTTTTTAGAATAACCCACATTTCTGGGTTTCAAATATATCTGACCTTACTTGTTCAATTAAGTTCCAATTAAGTAAATAAAAATCACTTTCATGGTCTGGGAATTTGTTTTTAAAAAACAATTATGAAAGGAAATAGCATTTGAGATGATGAGTACAACCAATGGTCATGGGATTAATTGTCTTAACCCTCATGAGGATATATAGAAACACCATTCTTGAGCTGATATGAAGTATCCAACATGATAAATAAAGGGATTCCAGAAGAATTATGAGAGCTAGAATGACCCAACACATACACAATAAGTAAAATTAATTACTAATGAATCTACATTGTCCACAGCCTCAACACATATAGGTATTTTTCTTCTCATTGGTTAAATTAAGACAAATAAATTCTTAATAATTTATGTGATCATTATATCTAAGAAAATATTTATGAACTCCAATAAACCAAATAAAAAACATTAGAAACTCTCTATAATGAGTTTCAATATCCCTATTTTTTGATATTGGTTTTCCTCCTGATGATGATCATCCTCAAAAGTGATACCCACAGTATTAATTAGTTCTCCCACATGTGACCAGGTGCTTAATAAGTCCTATTTTTGTCCGACATGACCAAGTGCTGCTCCCAGAGGGTATTTGGTGCGGCTCAAGGAAGATCTGAAGGCTTCATAGGGGAGATGTTTTGTCTTAGGCTGTGTTTTGTAAGATTGTTCATTCATTATAGTTGTGTGTTTGTTCTACTGACTGGATGGTTTTGTTTATCCTGGTTCAACAATGTTGGTCCTCTCAGCTCTCATTGTCACTGTGGGGCTTGTGACAGAACCTGGTGAGGGTGCTTCAATAGTTCTGAACAGAGATGATCCATGCCCAGTGTTGTGTTTCTATTTCAGGAAGACCCAAACTCCCTCATCAGCGATGTTCCCTTGAAACATGGTTGGGTTATCCCATTCTAGGTGATGATGGCACAAACTCATGTTCTTTGGACTGTATTTCGTACTTCTGTGGCTGTGGTGGAAAGGGTGTTCCGAGGTGGATTAGTGGGTTTGGTTCATGAGGGTAGTTGTTGGCAGCTCTATGGTTTGTGTTTCTTCAAATGGTGGATGGGTTTGCGAGCCCTATTGGTTTGGTGATACACTCGAACATGACCACATAGATCAATATCCATAAGAGGTTCCATATCTAGTTGTTCATCATTTTTGATATTTATGTATTTGGATGTTTGAGAAGGTATGAAATCTTCCATCGGATTGGGAATGTTCTTTGACACATGACACTTTCTTGCTGTTCAGCCTTGCATCAATGGAGAGTTTTTTCACGATCATTTTCTAGGGAGGGGTAGCACTATATTGTTAGTTTGGTTTGCCTCGCTAGACCTCAAGGTTGTGATTTGTTTTAAGTTGATGTAGTCTGTTTGGGTTTCCCCCCATCTTCCCTTTAAAGGTGGCTCTGATTTCAATAAAATAAAAAATTTGAAGGCCTTCAGCCATTGGATGGATTTATGGAAAGCATTTTTTTCAGACAACTAATTCAATATGAATAAAAGAATGGAAATTCCTTATGCACATGAGGGCATAAAACTCCCCCACATGTGATCGATTATTTTTCCTCAAAGAAGTTTCCAGACCATCATCTCGAAGTGGTTACCCAATAAATAGGTAGAAAATTAAACATGTTAGATCAACTAAATGAATCTGGATTTTTGTTGAATTATTATTAAAATTCCTACATGCATTCTTCATAACTTACCAATCTTCAAAGTTATCCAAAAAAGATAGCCTACTTCAAAACATCCCAATATTCATTCATAAATCATTGTTGTTTAATACTAAAAATTTCCTTCTTCATTCAAATAATGTTCCGACATCCATTTTCATCTCATCCTACACTTAGTTAGTTTAAGAAAATATTTAATTGATAGGAAATGGTGGGTTACCACCTTTATAGTTCAAAAAACACATTTACTTGTTGAATTTGAAGAGTGATGAAATTTCATCAACTTTTTGGCCATGCATTTTGAGATATAGAATTGTTTTCATAGGGATGAGATACTATCATTGAAATTTAGTACCAATTTTTTCATTTATAATCATGATGAATTTAGGTATAAATTCAATAATTCATCAATATAATACCATGTGATGACCACTAATGTGACATCAACAATTCCCATATTTCACATCCCTTTATACATAAATATATTTCAATTTTATGGGGTTACATAATTTAAACTACTCCATCACAATGTTCAATTTTAAACAATTTTTTTATGAATGAATATTTAAAGGTTTCTCCTCACGTGTTTGAATGTTTCTTCATATTAAAAATGAGTTTATCAATATATAAATATGAGTAATTTCATATATAAGTCTCCATAATTCATTTGTTTAGTTCATATACATGTATGGTTTAATGACCCAAACATTCATTAATAAAAATTACTCTTGATCTAATTAAATGTCTTATTATGGTTATATAAAATGTGAACTTAATTGGTTTTATGTTTCTGAATTTTAAAATACCATTATGAATTGTGATCATTGCTAATATAGTCTTTGAATAGTGATCACATGATTAGTATAAATATAGGGCTTTAACAAATCCAATTTACTCAGAAAAAGGAAGTGACAACCTCATCCAGTAGACTTGCGCCGTATGAAGCCCATTTTTTGGATCTTGGAAAGGAGGTGTAATCATTGGTCTTTGCTCTTGACCAATCCCAAGTCGAGCTAGAACATGTTAAGATTGAGTGGAACTGCCTATGGGAGAAGTGGATGTAAATAAAGATTACAACCCGAGTGATGTTATCTGAGCCACCCCAAGATTTTTTCATCATCGCACACCATACCCTTCGGTCTTATGTGGGTGTTATAAGGGTTTATGTAACAAGACCTTAGCACTTTGATTATGTGCATTATTTTTATCACTTTGTAAATAGTTTTTAAATCACCAATAGTATTTTTAGTTAATATTAAACTAAGAAATATATTTGTATGAATTAATGAATATTTGAATTAAATAATATTTTAATAAAATATAATTTTTAAATTAACTTTTTTAAATATAAATGATCACATTATTTTGTGAATGCAATTGTAATTTTTATTAAGGGTTGAAAACTATTTTTTTCAAAACCCATGACTTTTTTGTAAATGTTTTTTTATTTCAAAAGCAAAAATTCCAATATTTATAAAATTATTTAGATAAAATGAATATTATTTTTGGAATCTAGACATCGAAATTATCCAACGGTGAATTCTTCATAATTTTCTGAGATAGTCAAATTTTTGGGTAAAAATTAAATACCATTAAAATATATAATGTGTTTTATGACATTATAATGACCCAATAGTGAGGTAATGAAATAATATAAACTTTATTTTCGGCCAATATATGTTTTATCATTAAAAAATTTTGATTTTAGATTTGTTTGACTTATTTTACAAAGATTTTTTGGACCCTCCAAGACTTATAAAACATATTGTCTTTTTAAATTGTTTTCCTTGAGATTGTGACACACCTCCACATAAGCAACCCTGTTATTTTTAGAATTTCAGTCATTGGCCTTATAAAATATTTTTTTCCACTCCCCATTGGCAATAACCATGGGTTGTTTTGTGGCATTGATTAGTTTAATGTGAGGTGTGCCAAACCAAAAAAATAAGGAATTCCCTCTCCTTTCCTATATAAACCCACACAAGCTCCCACTTCCTCTTCCCTCAAAGCCTTCGTAGTTCTACCAACCCCTTACCTACTCTCTCTATAATCCTCCCAAAGTTCGCCAAGATCCCAAGAAGCCACTCTCAAACCTCTCCCAAGCCTTTGGGATCACACTTCCTAGTAAGGGATTTCTTCCTTTCCCATTTTGTCCAATTTTCTTTAAGTTGTTATGCCCTTGTGTTTTAAATTAAAAATGTTGGGGTATGACTTATCACCTTCCTCATACATTCCTCCTTATTTTTGGATTATGGTTACCCCTTTATATTTCATTAATTCCTCCCATGTACACCTGTTACCATGCCAAAATTTCATGAGGAATTTCTCTCTCATCTTATATATCCAAGCAATTATTTTGTATTATGCATATAAATTAAATTACATTTCTTGGGACATGTATCTATATGACCTCCTTACTATCCATTTCATGTATATACGATGTGACACTCTTTTCTCTCTCATCAACCATTTTCATGAATCCTTATGTCACACCGTTATGTTGCAGAAATTGCATTGCGTTTTTTCAAGCCAAGATCATTGTGTAGTGAATACCATACCCATGCCTCTATCAAGGGTATTCACCTTTATACACAAATACATGTAGAATGGTAATTTCTTGTATTTATTCCACATCACTTAATCATGGAATAACTTATTATGTTGATTGATTCCATGTTATATGATCCATGTGGAACACTTATGCATGAAATGAAATGTTTAAGAAGGGTATGCCCTAATAGCGCTCCAATGCATTGGGTAAAGTATAGTATCATGATAATTCATGTGCAATGGGTGTTGAATAATGATAATTCATGTGCAACGTGGTTTTACTCGTGCTTCATGTGCAATGAGGGTTTACTCTTGGTCTATGTACAATGAGCCTTGACCCATGCTAATTCCATGTTAAGTGTGGTTGCCATGTTTCCATGTTTTGATTATCATGATTTATCATTACTTTATATTCTTGTTTCTCTTGTGATCCATTTATATACTTATTGTCTAACATGTTTTTTATTCCTCATGATATTCCATGTTTATTCCTTTACTGGGATTCATAGCTTACCCTATTCTTATGCATGTCCCTAGGTTATCCCATGTAATACTAAGTACAAGGGAATGTAGTGGTAATGTAAAGGATGTTTTCAATATAGATGTTGTGTGTTTTATGTTCTAAGATATTATTTAATGTTCTTAATCCCCAAAGACACTAGACCTCTTGATATTCAATTTTTTTTCAAGTGAAGTTTTTGTGTAATAAATCATGTTTATGTGTGAATTAAAGATCAGGGTTGTTATAGTAGATATTAGAGGATATGTTTAGTTATTTTTGGGATTAGGATTAGAAAACCCCAGTGAAGACTTAAAGAAAAAAATAAGTATAATAAAAAAATCCCTAATTATTGGTGAGTATTGAGTAAGTGGTTTATCATGGAAATATATCTCTGTCTGTATAAGAGCCAGTAGAGGGGGCTCTGGTATAGATGTATCATAGGGGTAAAACCCCAAAACACCGTTTTGATCTAGAATCAAACAGTAACTGGTGCACGAAAATGGTCCTTGCTGAACTCTTGGTTACAACACTCCTGGGGGATATACTTTGGTAAATTCACAAGCTTAGTATGAACACTTATTAATGGAATTAAAATAAAATGCCCCTAAGAATATATGTTAGAAAGTAAATCACATATAGTAGAGATTGAAGCCTATGTATTGATACGATAAGGAAATAAATTTTATTTATAAGTTATCAGTTTTGTCCTTGGATTACCCTTTAAGTGTTTCCCCTAACAATCATTTTATTCCAGCCAATGGCTGGTAAAAGGATGACTCGGGCTAACAATCGATGTGAAGATCAATGTGATGACTATGCGAACGAGATGCCCAATATGATGGGAGCGGGAATCACAAACATTGTTATGCTTCTCTCTTAGTTAACTCAAGGTTTGAATAGAAACATGAGTCAAGTGGAATGTTAAACCCCCCTATGAAAGAAAAAGTTTCTATCGAGA
Source organism: Viscum album (assembly GCA_963277665.1). Taxonomy (NCBI): domain Eukaryota; kingdom Viridiplantae; phylum Streptophyta; class Magnoliopsida; order Santalales; family Viscaceae; genus Viscum; species Viscum album. The sequence goes on from OY728152.1 coordinate 1,915,586,717, forward strand.
GCTTTAGGAGACAAAGGCCTTCTACGTTTTATGGATCCTCTGATCCCTCAATCGCCGAACAATGGATCAACTCCATCGAATAGATCTTCTACATCCTTCAATTTTTTGAACAAGAAAAGGTTCTTCTGGCTATTTATCGTATGAAATGTGTAGTAGATCATTGGTGGACATTGACCAAAAATACAAATCTTGAGGAAGAGATCAAGGAGTTATAATAGAAGGATTTATGGAAGATGTTTTTTGATAAATATTTTCCATGAACCCTCCGACATAATATGGAAAGAGACTCCATTTCCCTAAAGCAAAAAATATGATGAATCTATTGGAGTGTTTGAGAAAAACTTCACAAGGCTCGCACGATATGCTTCTGAATTTTTCATTACCCCGAATGCAAGGTTGATCGCTTCTTTGGTGGGCTGAAACCTATCCTACAGAAAGTGATGTCGATCTGTGACTTTGACAACAATGAGGAAATTTTTAGATGTGCCCTCAAGGTCGAAATGAATATCAAAGAATCTCAGGGGTATCATAGTGAGATGAAGCGTAAGGTGTAAATCAATGTTGGAGTTCCAATGGATAAATCCAACAGTGCTAAGAATATCCAGTACCCCACATGCCAATGGTGCGGAAAGAATCACCCCAAAAATTTCACAAAGGGGATGAGGAAATGCATTAGGTGTGAAAGAGAAGGGAACCTAGCTATTAACTGCCGACAAGAAAAACCAACGGCTGCAACAGAGGAGAGTAACGCTCTATTCGAACCTCAATGTGTTGTTCATTTCTAAAACAGAAAATAACAAGGGCATCTTGAAAATTAGTGCACTAAGCCATGGAATTTCAAAGGCACCCAACAACCTCCAACGCACCAAGGGAGATATTTTTCCATCACCACTATCGAAATAAAACCCTACAACGAATTGGTGACAAGTAAACTAGTTATTCATCCAAGAATAGAGAACGTACATTTTGATTCAGATTCAAGGCATTCTTTTATATCCCAAAAGGTTAGTAGAACAATCCCAGCACCACCACATATCATGGAAGTAAAGATGTCTGTGAGTATGACAAATGGGGAAATCATTTCATACCATGAAAATAACTCCTCTCATGTCATAATCTATGGATTGAATTTCCCAGCGAACCTTTTCATACTCCCTCTGGTAGAATTTGATGCAATTCTTGGCATGGATTTACTTTCCTTATATAGAGCCAACATAAATTGCTTTGAGAGGGTAATCACTCTAGATGTAGAGAATTTACCCCTGATTCAATACAAGTGCAAGGAGGAAGATTAATCTTATTTATCTCCATCATCTCATTGTGGATATTACTGACCTATGAGCACGCATATCTGGCTTAGATGATTAATTCTAAGGAGGAAGCCATCCTTTAAGACATTCCTATTGTGATGGAATTTGCTGAAGTGATTCACGAGGAATTGCCTAAACTTCCTACAAAAAGGGATGTCAAATTATCAATTGATCTTATACTTGGGGTGTTTCCAAAATCCAAGACTCTATATAGAATGGCTGTTGTGGATCTTGAGGAGCTGAAGAAACCACTACAGGAGAATCTCGATAAAGGATTTATATGCCCAAGTTCTTCACCATGGAGTGAACCATTCTTTTTTGTCAAGAAGAAGGATGGGTTAATGAACCTTTGCATCGATTATCATGAGCTTAGCAAGATCGCGATAAAGAACAGGTATCCTATGCCCTAAATTGATGACTTGTTCAATAAGATTCATGGAGAAAAATACTTCTCCAAGGTGGATTTGCGGTCGAAAAATTATCTTCTAAGGGTGAAAAAGAAAGATATCCCCAAGACTTCTTTTCTTACAAGATGCAGGCACTATGAATTCATAGTAATTCCTTTAGGACTCACTAATGCTCTAGTAATCATCATGGACATTATAAATAGTGTCTTTAGGGATTACCTCTACAAACTTTTGGTTGTCTTTATAGATGATATTCTGATATACTCCAAAACCAAGGAGGATCATGTGGAGAATCTATGAACTGTACTAGAGACCTTTCGGAAGGATAATCTCTATTAAAAGTATTTCAAGTGTGAGTTCTAGTTGAAGGAAGTCTCATTCATAGACCATATCATCACAAGCAATGGGATATATGTGGATCCCTCCAAAATAGATGCAATTGAGGGATGGCTGATGTAACACCCGAGACTTTTATGTTATATAAACCATCAAAGGAATCTTTTTCTACACAACACTTGCTTGGCTTGCTTTACACGCAATCGCAACCTTCCTCGATAGCTTGCGTTGTACGCAATACCGAGTTTCACTAAACAACAATATGCTATTAAAACTAGCCGTTATAAATAGTAATAACCACTTGTTGAAATTTTATAAATTTTATTTTTCAAAATGGACTTCATTTTTGGACTCAGAATATCGAAATTAGCCTAGGGTGAAATTTTGGTATTTTTCTGAAAACTTTCAATTTTTGATGAATAGTGAAACCACTAAGTGGTGGGTTAAAAACTGAATTTTGCATAAAACTTAATTTTACCGCTTCTGTGAATGGAATTTCGAAAATCCGACAGACACGGTTGATATCAGTAAGTAAAATTTGGTTCAATGAGATAAAAATAATTTTTTGGTGAATAGTAACTTTTTACTTTTTTTTACCGCGGTTAATAGTAAATAGGGTAACTAATGGTAAATATGATATTACTATTACCCTAACACATGTACTAATTCTATTGGACAAGTGTAATTCGACCAAAAACAAACTTATGAATAAAATATGACCATTTAGGCCCACTTGGATTAGATTATGACATTTAATATTATTTTATTTAATGAATAGTTAAAATAGTTAAAATCAAAGTTTAATAAGTAAATCATTTTTAATATGGGGTTATACATAAGATGAATTCGACTATAAATATTCATTAGAAAGCTAAAAAGATTTCCTACATAATGGTATTTTATTTATAATTTTTAGACATTAAATAATTTAATTTAATTATGACACAATGATGATGCAGTAATTATCTTATTCATGAAATACTGACATAATTAATGTTATAAACACCAAAATAAATGTAATTTGAGACTTTTTATGAATTCCACTAATTTTCTAGGTTACTATGATATATTAGTGTTGATTTAATCAACTTGGTTTGAGCATATAATTCTGTTATGACTTTCACAAAAATCATATATCAAATAGTGTCAAAATTGACACAAAATAGTTTTTAAATCAAATATTATATTATTAATTGTTATTTTATTCCTAAAAATCTACGTTTCGGCCAAATGACTTAGATAAGGATATATATATTAATAATAAACAATTTGGGGTTCTTTTGGCATGTTATAGTAAGTGTATTAACCATATAGTGAAACAAAACAAAAAGACATGGTAAAAGTTAAATTATTTAACTTAGAGTTAAATCTAATTGATAAGGATACAATAATACCCTAAACTTGTCTAAATTCTATTGGATGATAGGATTTCGACCCTTACCCACTTTAGCTTCGAAATAAGACCCTTTGGAACCATTATAAACCGATTTTTACTTTAAAATAAAATAATATTTTGAGATATTCATAAGGTGCCCCTCTCCTCTCTTATAAAAGGGCACCTCCTCCCCCTCCTCCTCACACCAAATTGAGCACTCAAGCTCGGCCAACCCCTGCCATGTTCTCCTCTCTACTTCCCTAGAATAATCCTAGAGGTCCTGGTCTTCTTCAAAGACCAATCTTAGTTCCCTAAGTGGAGGATTCAAAGAGGCGTTCCAAAGAAGAGGTAATATCCATTACCGATCTTTTCAATTTCTTTCTTCTTCAACTACTTCTTCTTTAGTTGTTTCATGATAAAGTAATAACATCAGTATTACTTACATACTGATATGTTATTATAAATATGAAACAACCCTAATTCACCTTCTATCCATCCCATGGAAAAATGAAATCACCGCGTGTGCGTACGTACGGAATACCGTCTCCACGCCGTGGTGTAAACTATTTTCCACCACCACCTTACAAGGATGGGTATAATGGTGTAATGAGTAACTATTTATGATTATTATAAAGTAATATTGATACTGAAATAATATACATATACTCCAATACAATTCCACGATCATAGGAACGATATCATCACTCGTGCGTACGTACGGAATACCGTCTCCACGATGTGATGCGACTCGTTCTACATAATCATCATTACATAGTAATTATATAAATGAATTGAATGAATAAATATGATATATGTTACACTAATAACATTCTGGATATAAGGTATCTATAACCTTAAAAGAAGAATAAGAATTTATTCGGCAAAACAAGCATAAGAACAAAAGGCAATAAAGACCCGAGTAACAAGTAACAATGAAATATTACTAACAAGAAGCTAAAAATATGACCATATATGATATCATATCAATATGTATGATTCTGTAATAAGTCAATAACATTATTTAAACCATTATACAGGAGCTTCGGACACGTACAAAGCAAATCAGACCTAAGGTAAGGGAAATATCACAATCTCATTTTTATCCGAGATTGTTTATTCGTAAGTATTTACTGGGGTATATTTTATCATCCACATCCATGTTTCATAAATATGTAATATTATTTCCATCCACCTACAATTTTTTAAATCCATTTTTACCCTTCGGTGAGTTTTTAGTAATATGTATGAAAGGAATCTTTTGTCATTTTTCGTACGAGGTACTTTTTGACTTTTCCGACAAAAGTACGAAGAATGTTTTTTTTAACTTATACGACATGAATGGATTTTTAAAACATTATTTCCAAGAAGCTTACTTTACAAGTATTCAAGTTTATTTTTAATCAACTTCTTTTATTTTAAAATTGTATGACATGTTAAGAAAGGAAAAGTGTTTTTGAAGTAGAAAGGATATTTTCCTCAAGAATGAAGTTCAAGTATTTTATCAAAATTATTTTCCATCTAAGATAATAAAAGGGTTCTGTTTTTACCCCTATTATTACATGGATTTGATTATGTTGTGATGGAAACATTTTTATGAATTCCTTTATCTGATATGAATTGTTTTATGATGTCATGTTGTTTAAGAAACCCATTTTTATTACATGGGTTATGCGATGATGTATGATTTATGATTATGTGGCACACATAAGAAAGGATTCATTATAAGATGGGTGGGACCTATATCTCCCTCCAATGCATTGGGTAAAGATTTTATATCTCATGAGATAGACATGGCTGGAACGGAAGGTTATTTCGGTTCAGTGATACAGGACTGAAACGAGTAGTGAACTCGGTTCAGAAAGGGACTTTGTCCACTAAGATAGTCTTGGCAATGAGTCATGACTAACAAGAAATGATTTTCCATGATTATGTGTGCATGCCACAAAGTTTCAAGTTTTATGTTATGATTATGGGGATCTCATTTTCACTTCTATGATTTATTCCATGTTAAGATATTATGATCTCTTTTGCAGGTTATGATTTTCAAAAAGATATGATATGATTTTTTTTATTTCCTTTATTTGCCCTTGCTGAGCATTTGATCTCACCCTTTTATGTTTTCTTTTCCCCAGGTCAGGAAGATGGATATTAAGTAGAATATGCTAAAAAGGGACCCTAGATATGATGAAATAAATGGGAGACACTGTAGAAGATTTATGAACCAGTTGTTTATGTTTCCCAGTTTCTAAAGACACTATACCTATACGGTCCTTTGTGGTTTTGTTATATGTTGTAATAAGTGTGCTTCAATTTTGAAGTATTAATAATGTATGTAAAGTATGGGTCGTTATAGTTGGTATCAGAGGAAAGGTATAGTCAACCTTTGGAAACTAGGATGTGAAAGCCTTAGTAAGAACCCTAAGGATAAGTCTAAGCATAGAACACAATCTTAGTGTTTTTGAAATGGCCATGAATAACCTAGGATAAGACCTTAAGCATGAAAATTTTATTCTTTAATTATGTGGTTTTCCTATTATAATTAGTGTTGCTCACACTATTCTTCTTGGTTTTAGTCAATGGCTGGAACCCGAAGGAACCGTGTTAATGTGGAATGTGATGGGCAATGCAATGATTGTCCCTCTGAGAAACCAAACGATATGAGAGCTGGAATGCAAAATCTTGTAGCCATGCTCACACAACTTTCTCAAGCTATGAATCATGCAGAATTTCCAAACGAGCAAAGGAAGGAGGAACATTCTGTTGAATCCTTCATGAGGCAGCGTCCACCTTCTTTCAGCGGGTCTACTGATCCATTAGTTGCTGAACAATGGATTAGTACTACTGAAAAGATATTTTCAGTTCTTCAATGTTCTGAGCATGATAAAGTCATCCTAGCAGTGTATCGTTTGGAAGGAGATGCTGATCAATGGTGGAATCTTATTAAGAATATGAGGCAAAGGGATGAAATTGAGTCTATGGAATGGGACGAGTTAAAGAAATTATTTTTCAATAAGTACTTCCCTCGTATTCTCCGAACAAATATGGAGAAAGAGTTTCTTGAACTGAAGCAAAGGGATGATGAATCTGTTGGTACCTATGAAGCAAATTTTACAAGACTTTCAAGGTACGCTTCTGGTATTATTATCCAACATGAGAGTAAGATCGATCGATTCTTTAGTGGCTTAAAACCAATTCTTCAAAGGGCGTTAGCCATAAGGGACTTCAATAGCTACGAGGAAATCGTTCGATGTGCTCTCAAAGTCAAGATGGATATTGGAGTAACCCATCAGTCACATGGGTTTGATAAGAAGAGGAAGATGGAATTCAAAGAAAAATCTAAAGAGCACACTGAAAAGAAGATGAACTTTCCCTTATGCTCAAAGTGTGGAAAGAAACATGGAGGGATTTGTCTTAAAGGGACAAGTAAATGTTTTAAATGTGGAAAGGAAGGTCATCGGGCATTTGAATGCCGTGATAATGGGAAGAAAATGTCTAAGGACGCAAACAAAGGAAGGGATTCACAGAATGAACCTACTACACTTCAATGTTTCAAGTGCAAGGAGATGGGGCATTATGCCAATCAATGCCCAAATCCAAGGGTTGATGATGATGGCCGACGTCAACAAAATCTTAACGCTAAAGACAAAGGAAAGTCACATGCAATTTCTATCAGCGATGTGGAGTACGATAACGAAGTGGTGAAAGGTACACTTACCATCCACTCTAAAGTAGAAAATGTTTTATTTGATTCTGGATCCACCCACTCTTTTATTTCTAAAGAATTTTCTAAGGGTATCACCGTATTACCTCAATAATTAGATGTTGAGTTAGCTGTGACAACACCTAATGGCACAACAGTCGCATCAAAAGTTTATAATTCTTCTCCGATCGAAGTTTGTGGGAAAGTGCTTCCTGCAAATCTTGTGATACTTCCGTTAGTGGAATTTGATGTGATTCTAGGCATGGATTGGCTTTCTCTACATGGAGCTCATATCAATTGCCAAAGAAGGGAAGTCACATTTCATATTCCAGATCAATCTACGATCGTCTATCAATGCAAGAATGAACATAACCTTCCAGTGGAAATTCCTTCCATCTTATGGGTCTTGATTCCGCTAAATGAAGGTTATTTATCTCAAATGGTTGGTGAGAAACTCACGATTAAGAATATGCCCATTGTACGGGAGTTTGATGATGTCTTTCCGGAGGAATTACCGGGTCTTCCACCAAATCGTGAAGTTGAGTTTTCAATAGAACTCGTATCGGGTGCTTTGCCTATTTCAAAGACACCTTATAGAATGGCCCCAATTGAGTTGCAGGAATTGAAGAAGCAACTCCAAGAGAATCTTGATAAGGGATTCATACGCCCTAGTGCGTCACCTTGGGGAGCACCTGTTCTATTTGTTAAGAAGAAAGATGGATCAATGAGACTCTACATTTATTATCGAGAACTTAACAAGATCACTATCAAGAACAAATATCCTCTCCCACACATTGATGACATATTTGACCAACTACGTGGAGCTCAATACTTTTCCAAGATTGATCTTCATTCAGGGTATCATCAATTAAGGGTCAAAAGGGAGGATATACCAAAGACGGCTTTCCGTACAAGGTATGGACACTATGAATTTATAGTGATGCCATTTGGTCTTACTAATGCCCCTGCTATCTTCATGGATCTAATGAATAGAGTCTTTAGAGACTATCTTGATCAATTTGTGGTAGTCTTTATAGACGATATTCTTGTCTATTCAAAGAGCAAGGAAGAGCATGAAGATCACTTGAGAATTATATTGAAGACCCTGAGAAAGGAGAAGCTTTATGCCAAATTTACCAAGTGTGAATTTTGGCTTCAAAAAGTTGCATTTTTGGGTCACATAATCTCAAAAGAGGGGATATCTGTGGATCCAGCAAAAACAGAGGTTATCGAAAGATGGTCAAGACCAACAGTAGTAACTGAGATCCGAAGTTTTCTTGGTTTGGCTGGATATTATCGACATTTTGTAAAAGATTTTTCATGATTATCTAATCCACTCACCAAGTTGACTCGGAAAGGAGTTAAGTTTGTCTAGACAAAGGAATGTGAAGAGAATTTCAAGGAGTTGAAAAGAAGGTTATCCAGTGCACCTGTGCTCACACTGCCTTGTAGTGGAGAATGGTTTGTGATCTACAATGATGCATCCAAGAAGGGATTGGGGTGTGTTCTTATGCAAAATGATATGGTGATAGCTTATGCCTCACGACAGTTGAAAATCCATGAGCAAAATTACCCAACACATGATTTGGAGTTGGCTGCGGTAATCTTTGCATTAAAGATTTGGAGGCATTACCTTTATGGTGAAAGGTGTGATATTTATACTGATCATAAAAGTTTAAAGTATATTTTCACACACAAGGAGCTGAATATGCGTCAAAGAAGATGGTTGGAGCTGATTAAGGATTATGACTGCTCAATCAATTACCACCCTGGGAAAGCAAACAAGGTGGCAGATGCATTAAGTCGACAAGACCATGCTAGTTTATCCATGATGAGGATCACAAAAGATCCAATATTTATGGATTTACAAAGGATGGATCTTAGAATTATAATGGAAGGGGAAAAATCTTATCTTTCTCAAATGAATGTTCAACCATCTATACATGCGAAGATTAAGGAGGCACAGAAAGAAGATGTCGAGTTACAAAAGAAGGTGAGAAATGTTCCTGAATTCAACCTTGATTGTGATGGGATAATAAAGTTCAGGAATCGGGTTTGTGTTCCTCCCATCCCCGAATTAAAGAAGGAGATGCTGAATGAGGCTCATCATTCTTCATTCTCTATTCATCCTGGAAGCACGAAGATGTATAGGGACCTGAAAGAGTACTTCTGGTGGGATGGCATGAAAAGAGATGTTGCTGAATATGTCTCTCGATGCTTGGTTTGTCAACAAGTTAAAGCTGAGAGACAGAAGTCTAAGGGGATGTTACAACCATTACCCATACCCGAATGGAAATGGGAAAACATCACTATGGACTTTGTCACAGGACTTCCTAAAACATCCAAAGGCAATAATGCTATCTGGGTCATAGTTGATCGTCTTAAAAAGTCTGCACACTTCATTGCAATTAGAGAGGATTTCTCTCTAGATCAGCTTGCCAGGATATATGTAAAGGAAGTGGTAAGATTGCATGGAGTACCACTTTCTATTATATCTGATCGGGATCCGAGATTTACCTCGAAGTTCTGGCGAAGTCTTCAGCATACTCTGGATACAGAGTTGAGTTTCAGCACTGCTTATCATCCCCAGACAGACGGTCAGTCTGAGAGAACAATTCAAACCCTAGAAGATATGTTGAGAGCTTGCTCTATGGATTTCAAAGGAGGTTGGGATCAACACCTACCTTTGGTGGAATTTTCATATAATAATAGCTTTCACTCCAGTATTCAGATGGCTCCTTATGAAGCTCTCTATGTAAAGAAATGCAGGACTCCAACTTACTGGGATGAAGTTGGGGAAAGAAAGCTATTAGGACCTGATCTCGTTGATGAAATGGCAGAAAAGGTCAGATCTATTCAGCAACACATAAGAGCAGCTCAGAGTCGACAGAAAAGCTATGCCGACAACCGAAGAAAAGACCTAGAGTTTGAAGTGGGTGATAAAGTGTTCTTACGAATATCTCCCTGGAAGAGGGTTATGAGATTTGGAAAGAAGGGGAAGTTGAGCCCTAGATATATCGGTCCTTTCGAAATACTGGATCGTGTTGGGAAGGTAGCTTACCGATTGGCGCTTCCACCGAATCTCTCCCAAGTTCACGATGTGTTCCATGTATCTCTCCTGAGAAAGTACATACTAGATCCTTCACATGTACTCAGCTCAGAAGTTGTACCGCTGGAGCAAGATCTTTCTTATGAAGAACAGCCGATAGAGATTCTGGATCGTAGCGAAAAAAGTCCTACGAAACAAGACCACTCGATTGGTGAAAGTTTTATGGAGGAACCACCAACTTGAAGAAGCTACATGGGAGCTTGAGGATATGATGAGGGAGAAGTATCCTCATCTGTTTGTTACAAAGTGACGAATTTCGGGGGAGAAATTCTTTTTAAGGGGGGTAGAATGTAACACCTGATACTTTTATGTTATATAAACCATCAAAGGAATCTTTTTCTACACAACACTTGCTTGGCTTGCTTTACACGCAATCGCGACCTTCCTCGATAGCTTGCGTCATACGTAATACCGAGTTTCACTAAACAACAATATGCTATTAAAACTAGCCGTTATAAATAGTAATAACCAATTTTTGAAATTTTATAAATTTTATTTTTCAAAATGGACTTCATTTTTGGACTCAGAATATCGAAATTAGCCTAGGGTGAAATTTTGGTATTTTTCTGAAAACTTTCAATTTTTGATGAATAGTGAAACCACTAAGTTGTGGGTTAAAAACTGAATTTTGCATAAAACTTAATTTTACCGCTTCTGTGAATGGAATTTAGAAAATCCGACAGACACGGTTGATATCAGTAAGTAAAATTTGGTTCAATGAGATAAAAATAATTTTTTGGTGAATAGTAACTTTTTACTTTTTTTTACCGCGGTTAATAGTAAATAGGGTAACAAATGGTAAATATGATATTACTATTACCCTAACACATGTCCTAATTCTATTGGACAAGTGTAATTCGACCAAAAACAAACTTATGAATAAAATATGACCATTTAGGCCCACTTGGATTAGATTATGACATTTAATATTATTTTATTTAATGAATAGTTAAAATAGTTAAAATCAAAGTTTAATAAGTAAATCATATTTAATATGGGGTTATACATAAGATAAATTCGACTATAAATATTCATTAGAAAGCTAAAAAGATTTCCTACATAATGGTATTTTATTTATAATTTTTAGACATTAAATAATTTAATTTAATTATGACACGACGATGATGCAATAATTATCTTATTCATGAAATACTGACATAATTAATGTTATAAACACCAAAATAAATGTAATTTGAGACTTTTTATGAATTAAACTAATTTTCTAGGTTACTATGATATATTAGTGTTGATTTAATTAACTTGGTTCGAGCATATAATTTTGTTATGACTTTCACAAAAATCATATATCAAATAGTGTCAAAATTGACACAAAATAGTTTTTAAATCAAATATTATATTATTAATTGTTATTTTATTCCTAAAAATCTATGGTTCGGCCAAATTACATAGATAAGGATATATATATTAATAATAAACAATTTGGGGTTCGTTTGGCATGTTATAGTAAGTGTATTAACCATATAGTGAAACGAAACAAAAAGACATGGTAAAAGATAAATTATTTAACTTAGAGTTAAATCTAATTGATAAGGTTAAAATAATACCCTAAACTTGTCTAAATTCTATTGTCTGATAGGATTTCGACCCTTCCCCACTTTAGCTTCGAAATAAGACCCTTTGGAACCATTATAAACCGATTTTAACTTTAAAATAAAATAATATTTTGAGATATTCCTAAGGTGCCCCTCTCCTCCCTTATAAAAGGGCACCTCCTCCCCCTCCTCCTCACACCAAATTGAGCACTCAAGCTCGGCCAACCCCTGCCATTTTCTCCTCTCCACTTCCCTAGAATAATCCTAGAGGTCCTGGTCTTCTTCAAAGACCAATCTTAGTTCCCTAAGTGGAGGATTCAAAGAGGCGTTCCAAAGAAGAGGTAATATCCATTACCGATCTTTTCAATTTCTTTCTTCTTCAACTTCTTCTTCTTTAGTTGTTTCATGATAAAGTAATAACATCAGTATTACTTACATAATGATATGTTATTATAAATATGAAACAACCCTAATTCACCTTCTATCCATCCCACGGAAAAATGAAATCACCGCGCGTGCGTACGTACGGAATACCGTCTCCACGCTGTGGTGTAAACTATTTTCCACCACCACCTTACAAGGATGGGTATAATGGTGTAATGAGTAACTATTTATCATTATTATAAAGTAATATTGATACTGAAATAATATACATATACTCCAATACAATTCCACGATCATAGGAACGATATCATCACTCGTGCGTACGTACGGAATACCGTCTCCACGATGTGATGCGACTCGTTCTACATAATCATCATTAAATAGTAATTATTTAAATGAATTGAATGAATAAATATGATATATGTTACACTAATACCATTCTGGATATAAGGTATCTATAACCTTAAAAGAATAATAAGAATTTATTCGGCAAAACACGCATAAGAACAAAAGGCAATAAAGACCCGAGTAACAAGTAACAATGAAATATTACTAACAAGAAGCTAAAAATATGACCATATATGATATCATATCAATATGTATGATTATGGAATAAGTCAATAACATTATTTAAACCATTATAAAGGAGCTTCGGACACGTACAACGCAAATCGGACCTAAGGTAAGGGAAATATCACAATCTCATTTTTATCTGAGATTGCTTATTCGTAAGTATTTACTGGGGTGTATTTTATCATCCACATCCATGTTTCATCAATATGTAATATTATTTCCATCCACCTACAATTGTTTAAATCCATTTTTACCCTTCGGTGAGTTTTTAGTAATATGTATGAAAGGAATATTTTGTCGTTTTTCGTAAGAGGTACTTTTTGACTTTTCCGACAAAAGTACGAAGAATGTTTTTTTTAACTTATACGGCATGAATGGATTTTTAAAACATTATTTCCAAGAAGCTTCCTTTACAAGTATTCAAGTTTATTTTTAATCAACTTATTTTATTTTAAAATTGTATGACATGTTAAGAAAGGAAAAGTGTTTTTGAAGTAGAAAGGATATTTTCCTCAAGAATGAAGTTCAAGTATTTTATCAAAATTATTTTCCATCTAAGATAATAAAAGGGTTCTGTTTTTACCCCTATTATTACATGGATTTGATTATGTTGTGATGGAAACATTTTTATGAATTCCTTTATCTTATATGAATTGTTTTATGATGTCATGTTGTTTAAGAATCCCATTTTTATTACATGGGTTATGCGATGATGTATGATTTATGATTATGTGGCACACATAAGAAAGGATTCATTATAAGATGGGTGGGACCTATATCTCCCTCCAATGCATTGGGTAAAGATTTTATATCTCATGAGATAGACATGGCTGGAACGGAAGGTTATTTCAGTTCAGTGATACAGGACTGAAACGAGTAGTGAACTCGGTTCAGAAAGGGACTTTGTCCACTAAGATAGTCTTGGCAATGAGTCATGACTAACAAGAAATGATTTTCCATGATTATGTGTGCATGCCACAAAGTTTCAAGTTTTATGTTATGATTATGGGGATCTCATTTTCACTTCTATGATTTATTCCATGTTAAGATATTATGATCTCTTTTGCAGGTTATGATTTTCAAAAAGATATGATATGATTTTTTTTTCCTTTATTTGCCCTTGCTGAGCATTTGAGCTCACCCTTTTATGTTTTCTTTTCCCCAGGTCAGGAAGATGGATATTAAGTAGAATATGCTATAAAGGGACCCTAGATATGATGAAATAAATGGGAGACACTATAGAAGATTTATGAACCAGTTGTTTATGTTTCCCAGTTTCTAAAGACACTATACCTATACGGTCCTTTGTGGTTTTGTCATATGTTGTAATAAGTGTGCTTCAATTTTGAAGTATTAATAATGTATGTAAAGTATGGGTCGTTATAGCTGAGGCCAACATCAGGAACTGATATCCATAGATTCTTCGGGTTAGCTGGATATTATTGGCGATTTGTGAGAAATTTCTCACAATTGTACATTCCTCTTACCAAGATAACTCATAAGAGAGTAATGTTTTCTTGGAGTGATGAATGTGAAGAAAGCTTCAAAGAGTTAAAAAGGAGTCTTATCACTGCACCCATCCTCTCTTTACCTACATGTGGAGAACATTTTGTGGTATTCAGTGATTCTTTGAAGAAGGTAATGGGTTGTGTGTTGATGAAAAATGAAAAAATCATTGCCTATGCTTCAAGGAAATTGAAATTTCATGAGAATAATTATCGAACACATGATTTGGAGTTGGTTGCGGTGATCTTTGCATTAAAAATTTGGAAGCATTATCTCTTTGGGGAGAAGTGTGAAATATATACGGACCACTAAAGCCTCATGTATCTATTCGCACAGAAAGAGTTAAACATGTGGCAATGACAATGGTTAGTGATGATTAAAGACTATGACCGCTAAATCCATTACCACCCTGGGAAAGCGAACAAGGTGGCAGATGCTCTAAGTAGAAAGGAACTGGAAATTCTATCATTTATGAGAATTTATAAGGACCCATTCTTATTATATTTGATGATGATGGACATGGTAAACATAAATAATGGAACATCATCAATCCTTTTACAATGTATTGCTCAACTGTCTCTTTTGGAAAGGTTAAAGGATGCTAAAAAAGATGGTGTGGGAATTCAGAAGAGAGTGGAAGCTATCAAAAAAGGGAAATAGTCAGAGTTCAATGTTAATGAAGAAGGAATTGTGAGAGTTACAAAAGGACTATGTGTTCTGTCAATTCTAGAGATGAGGAATGAACTTTTGGATGATGGGCGTAGATCAAATTTCTCTATTCTCCTGGGAAACATGGATATGTATTGAGATCTCCAAGATCGTTATTTGTGGGATAATATAAAGAAGGAGATTGTTGAGTATACATGAAAGTCCTGGTGTGTCAGCATATGAAGGCAGAGAGGAAGAAGTCTAAGGGGATGATACAACAATTACCCATACCAGCATGGAAATGGGAGAAAATCACCACGGACTTTGTCACCGGAACAATGAAATCTGAGATTTTGTGGATCTTCATACAAATTCCACACAATTCATTGCAATTCAGGAGGATTTCTTATTGGATCAGCTGGCGTGGATATATATCCAGGAAGTGGAAAGGTTACATGGAGTACCACTGTCTATTGTATCCGATCGAGATCCAAGATTCACCTCAAAGTTTAAGAAGAGTATTCAACATGCTCTAGATATTGAGATGAACTTCAGTACAACTTATCATCCTCAAACTGATCGCAAATATAAGTGGACTATACAAACACTTGAGGGCATGTTGAGAGTTTGTTCTATGGACGTCAAAGGAGGGTGCAACCAATATCTTCTACTGGTTGAATTCTCCTAAAATAGTAGTTTCCACTCAAGCATCTGAATATCACCTTATGAATCCCTTTATGGGAAGAGGTGTAGAACACCGGAATGTTGGGATGATGTCAGTGAGCGTAAGGTAATAGGACCAGAAAAGGTTGAAGAAATGGAAGAGGAGGTGAAAACCATTCAGCAGCATATCAAGTCATCCCATAGTCGACAGAAGAGTTATGCGGATAACTGTCAATGAGAGATTGAGTTTAAAGTTAGAGAAATGGCATTTCTACACATATCTCCATGGAAGTAGGTCATGAGGTTTGGAAGGAAAGGGAAGTTAAGTCCTAGGAACATTGGCCCCTTCGATATTCTTGATCGTGTTGGGGTTATAGCCTATTGACTAGAAATTCTACCTAAAATCGCCAAAGTACATGATATATTTCATGCATCCCTCTTAGGGAAGTACATATCAGACCCTTCCCATGTACCCTCTCCAGTGGTAGTACAGCTAGAGGATGATCATTCTTACAAGGAGAAACTAGTGAAGATCTTAGATTTTAGAGAAAAAGTTCTATGAAATAAGATAATTCACCTTGTCAAGAAGATGTGTAGAAACCACAAGATTGATGAAGCGACATGGGAATCAGAGGAAGTGATGAAGCAAAGTCACTGACATCTGTTTTAGTGTGGGAAAAAAAATTCGAGGGTGAAATTTCTTAAGGGGGGATATTGTAATGACCCAAACTTTCATTAATGAAAATTCCTCTTCATCTAATTAAATGTATTATTATGGATATATAAAATGTGAACTTCATTGGTTTTATGTTTCTGAATTTTAAAATACCATTATGAATTGTGATCGTTGCAAATATAGTCGTGGAACAGTGGTCACAGGATTAGTATAAATATAGGGCTTTAAAAAATCCAATTTACTCAGAAAAAGGAAGCAATGGCCTCATCCAGTAAACTTTCCCCATATGAAGCCCATTTTTCGGAGCTTGGAAAGGAGGTGCTGTCATTTGGCTTCTCTCTTGACCTAGCCCATGCTGATCTTGAACCCATTAAGCTTGAGCGGAACTAACTACGGGAGAAGTGGAAGTTAATAGAGATTACCACCTGAGAAATGTTATCTGAGCCACCCCAAGAGTCTGTCACCATCACACACCTAACCCTTCGGTCTTATGTGGGTGTTGTAAGGGGTTATGTAACAATACTTTATCACTATGATTATGTGATTTTTTTTTACTTCGTAAATATTTTTTAAATCACAAATTGTATTTTTAATTAATATTCAACTATGAAATCTATCCTGATGAATTAATTTATTTTTGAATTAAATAGTATTTTAATAAAATATTATTATTAAATTAATTTTTATTAAATATAAATGATCATATAATTTGATGAATGAAATTGTAATTTTTAATATGGTTTGAAATATATTTTTTGTCAAAACCCATGAATTTTCGGAAAATGACATTTTTTATTTTAAAAGTGAAAATTCACATATTTATAAAATTACATAGATAAAATGAATATATTTTTTTGGAGTTAGGATGTCGAAATTATCAAATAGTTAATTTTTAATAATTTTCTGAGACAGTCAAATTTTTGTGTAAAAATAAAATACCATTAAAATATATAATGTGTTTTATGACAACATAATGACCCAATAGTGAGATAATAAATTACAATAAACATTATTTTCGGCCAATATATGTTTTAGCATTAAAATAATGTTATTTTAGATTTTTTTGATTTATTTTACAAAGATTTTTGGACCATCTAAGACTTATAAAACATTTTGTCATTTTAAAATTTTTTCCATGAGAGTGTGACTCACCTCCACATAAGAAACACTAATATTTTATGAATTTAGGTCATTGGAATTATAAAATATTTTTTTCCAATCCCCTTTGGAAGAAACCATGGGTAAAAACCATGGGTTGGTTTGTGGTATTGATTAGTTTAATGTGAGTTGTCCCAAACCTAAATAATAAAGAATTCCCTCTTTTCCTATATAAACCCACCCAAGCACCGACTTTCTCTTCACTCAAAGCCTTTGTAGTTAGACTAAACCCTTCCCTCCTCTCTATAGAAACCTTCAAAGGTCCCCCAAGCTCCTAAAAAGTCTATCTCAAGCCTCTTCCAAGCCTTTGGGATCACACTTCCATGTAATGGATTTCTTCCTTTCTCATTTTGTCCAATTTTCATTAAGATGTTATGCCCTTTTGTTTTCAATTACAAATGTTGGGGTATGATTTCACACCATTCCCTTACTTCCCTCTTTTTGTTTGAATAATGGGAGACCCCTTTCTCTCTCATTAATTCCTCCCATGTACACCTGTTACCATGCCAAAATTTCATGAGTGATTTCTCTCTCCTCTTTTACATCCAAGTAATTATTTTGTATTATGCATCTAAATTACATTACGTTTGTTGGGACACGTATCTATATGACCCCCTTACTATTTATTTCATGTATATATAATGATACACCCTTTCTTTTCTCATCAACAATTTTCAAGAATCCTTGTGTCATGTCGTTATGCTGCCGATATTGCACCACGTTTTCCCAAGCCAAGATCATTGTGTAGTGAATACCATACCCATGTATCAATCATGGGTATTAACCTTTATAAACATATAAATATTTAATTTTAATTTATTTTTTTTATTCCACATTACTTAATCGTGGAATAACTTATGATGTTGATTGATTCCATGTTATATGATCTATGTGGCACACTTATGCATGAAATGAAATGTTTAAGAAGGGTGTGCCATGATAACGCTCCAATGCATTAGGCAAAGTATATTATCTTGATACGTCATGTAAAATGGGTTTTGAATCATGCTAATTCTTTTTAAATGAGGTTTTACTCATTCTTCATGTGGAATTAGGGTTTACTCGTGATCCATGTGCAATGAGCCTTGGCTCTTGCTAATTCCATGTTAACTGTTGTTGCCACATTTTCATGTTATGATTATCATGATTTATCATTACTTTATGTTCATGTTTCCATTATCCTCCATTGATATGCCTATTGTCTAACATGTATTGTATTCCTCATGATATTCCATGTTTATTCCCTTACTGGTCTTCATAGCTCACCCATTTCTTATGCATGTCCTCAGGTTATCCCATGCAATGCTAAGAACGATGGAATGTAGTGGTCATGTAAAAGAATTTTTAAATAACTATTTTGTGTGTTTTAGGTTCTAAGATGTTATGTAATGTTCCTAATCCCCAAATATAATAGACCTCTTGATCTTATATGTTGTATCAAGTGATGGTTTTATGTAATATATCATGTTTAAGTGTGAAATAAAGAGTTGGGTTGTTATATGTGGAACCTATAAGAACCCATTAGAAAAACCATAAAAACATTTCATCCTTGGTAATTTTAAATTGATGATCAAATTGGGTTCCATACATTGGTTCCCTTCTACAAAATTAAAACAGATCATGGTACCCCATAAACATAGCGAGGTGAAGAATGGTGGGAAATGAAAATGTATGTAAGGGGAGGGAAGAACAATGATAAGATAAAAATATAATATATAATATAAAAAGATTACCTGGACAAAGATCATAAAGAGTTAAATAGTTGATGTGTGAGGGCTCTCCAAGCAGAAAAGTGTCTTTGTGCCATTATAAGTGATCTACCTAGGATCATAAAATTGAAACTAGATAGAGTGATGCTGTAACACCCCAGGTAAATAAAGAATATGACATTTTTATATTTATCCATATTTGTGAATAAAATATTAATGTTAATTTAAAGGGGACGCTATTCTCAATGGCGTATCCAATACGCAACAATGAGTTTCTTGGAAATCTTACGTTGCACTCTAATAATAAAATAATATTATTTTAAATGGTAGTTAACGCCTAGCCGTTGTAATGGTAGGAATGAACAGAACTAACTAAAAAATTATTATATATGTTTTTCAAATATTTTTACTCCTTACAATAAATGTTAGAGGATTAAAAATGCGAATGAATCCAATTTTTAAGCATAAACATTCAAATATTCTTTAAAAGGTCGATTAACCGCCTTTCGATGGAAAACCTCTTTTAAATACACTTTTTAATAAATTTATGTATTTTATTTGACAAGCTAAAATTCTTCTTTAGAATCGGGACATCAAAATTTACTTTGTGTAAATTTTTTGTATTTTTCTGATAAAGTTCATTTTTTAATGAATAGTGAAAAATATTGTATTTTAATTCAAAACCTATTTTTAATCTAATTTATTTATATGATTAGATTATCTTTTTAATTGGTTTTAAAGCTCAATTAGAATATATTTTTACCATTTAATCCAATAGTGGTCGTTGGAATTAATTTCATCTTGAAATTGGACTTAAACTAGAGTCAATCTTTTGATACTTATTGTTTCTTAAAAATAGGCTATTTGTTTTGACAGTGGGAATTAATTATTAAATTAATTAATGAAACTTATATGTTTTGAATTTTGTAAAATATACTTCATTTTTCAATTCGTAATATCAAATATAGCTTAGGGTGAATTTTTGGTATTTTTCTGAAAAACTTCAATTTTTGATTTATAGTGAAACCACTAAGTGGTAGTTAAAGAAACTGATTTTTCGTTTAAATTAAACTTTTCCACCTCTGTGTTTTGAATTTCAAAAATCTGACATACATGGTTTTCATTAAGAAGTAAAATGTGGTTCAATGGAATTAAAATAATTTTTTGGTGAATAGTAACTTTTAAGTTTTTAATCGCGGTTAGAGATAATTAGTGTAGTTTAAGGTAAAAATAATGTTTTAATAATATGATATGATCATGACACATGTCCTAACCTTATTGGATGTGTCATGGCCGACCAATACAATCCATGGGTCAACTTGGGGACCCCATGGAGCCACTTTGGCTGGGAAATGACATAAATAACTTTTTATTTAATGTAAAATTAAAAATGACACAAACATGTGTTGTTTTACTAAAACAATTTTTACAAGGGGTTATAAAAGTCAGAATTTTGACTATAAATAGTAATTGGAAAGATAAAAATATTTCCTAAATAATTATAGTTTTTTTATAATTTTTAGACATTAAATAAATAAAATTATTTATGACATCATAATGATGCAGTGATTGCCTCATTAATAAAGGATTTAAATAAAATGAAATAATAATGTAACATCTATGACCTAAACATGTCTAAAACCAATAGGATTGGTGGATTTAGAAACCTTCTCACCTTATCCTAGAATTATATCAATGTGGGACCTTTTAAATCCCAAAATCATTTTCAAATAAAGTATCATTTCTTTACTTTCCAAAAGTGCCCCTCCTCTCCTCTTATAAAAGGCCCCCACCTCTACCTCCTTACCCACACTTCCAAAGCCTTTGGCTCGGCCAAACCCTGCTCATTTTGCCTCTACACATCCCTCTCTTACTCCTATAAGCCTCACTTTGGGATGAAGTCTTCCCAATGAAGCCTTTTAGCTCAAATCAAAAATAGTTACCCGATTATAAGGTAATGTCTTCACTTGTGTTCTTTGGTTTTATTTTGCTTCTCCAACCCCCTAAACTCTTATTATTCATTTATTTTGTAACAAATCCATTATCTTCAATATACTAGTATGTTTTTATAAGAAGCATTCGAGCTAAACTTCCACACACACCTACATCAAATGGTTAAAGAACATACTGTTTCTGTGGATGGCGAATTTCTGCCTCACGAAATGATGACTATTCAACACTCATATAACACCTTAAAAGGTGGCCATTAAGATGTCACTATATTTATATATGATATATAATATTTTTATGTTTTACTTAAGCTTCTGTATTTTTATTTTGTGGCATACCTTTATGATTTCCATTGTGGGTAAACAAGATAATTTCATTTTAGGAAGTGCGGACTACCGCCCCCTCAAAGTGATTTGATTCGTTAATGCCATATGTGGCATGTATAAAGGATGTATTTAAAGTTATTATATATTATCTATGCTACATATAAATGATAAATATAATTCGGGAATTAAAATATTCATACCTCTCATTTAGTTTTAATTCTATTAATATGACATAGAAATGAAAGTAGCGTTCATGCGTACGTACGGCTTACCGTCTCCATGAACGGTGCATTTCATTTCTTACCTCTAAATGATTATGTAATATTATAAATACATTTATATTCTGGATATATATGATATATATGACATCCAAATCATGAATATAATTCTGGATATAATTAACCTTTGACCACATGAACAACATGTAATTGTAAGAAGTCCACTTTCGACTTAAGAACCAAATATCGGCAAAACAAACATTATTAACTTAAATGATTACATAATGTTTATAACATGTCAAAAAGTGATATAAAAGGAATAATGAACTTGAAAAAGGTTCCTAATAAAGTGGAAATTAACTCATGTTTATTATTCAGGACGTTAAAGAACGATCGAGTAAAGTCGGACCCGAGGTAAGGGATCCTACACCTCTCTTTCTTTTTAAGTACACTCTTTTATGTCATTCCTTTTAAGCTCATCTTTATTTTGATTGAGATGTTATTTTATATTAATCTTACTGTAATTTTCATGTTCATATGATGATAGACCCTATTCTCTCTCATCAATTCATTTTGGAAGTTTTGAGTGGCGCTGTTAGGCTGCCGAATTTTTGTAAGAGACCTAACCTCTCTCTTTCTTGTTAAGTACTCTCCTTTATGTCACTTCTTTTAAGCTACTCTTTGTTATTATGTGGGATGTTCTTTTATATTACTATTTCTGTACATTTTATTGTAATATGATGACAGACCCTATTTGATCTCATCAATCCATTTTTGAAGTTTTAAGTGGCGTCGTTAGGCTGCCGAGTTTTTGTAAGGGAATTTTCATCTCACTTTTATTCCCGTGAGATTTGTGCAACATTTGCCACAATTTACTTTGAGTGTTGTATGTACTGACCATTATTTTAATCATTGTGTAATATACGTTCATTTATGAGTATTTAAATCAATGTTGTATTGTCCTTTTTTCACGGGGTGTATGTTTCGAAAGATACCCATGTCGTTAAGGGAACCTTTCACCCTCCTATTTTAAAAGACTTCTTTTGTTATATCTTTGAATTCGCATAACATTATGTTGGGATATGTTCTTATATATCCTTAGTGATTTAAATTTTATGCCCAAGTGATGAGATACCCTTTTTATCTCTCATCAACTCATTTTCTGAATTTTGCAGTGACGTCGTTAGGCTGTCAAATTTTTGCAAGGGAACTTCTTAACCCAATTTTGATTCTTTGGGATAAGCTTGTACTCCTTGAATATGTGGTTCTATGAATATGTGTGAATAACCTCTGATTGTGTTACACTTAATATCCACTTATATTTGGTGTATTAGTTTGTCAAACATAATTATGTAATTGATTTATCCTTAATCCCAGGATACCATCTTTGTATGGGACTTCATCTCAATATCCTTTCATTGAGACATATTTTGTTTTATACACAACCTTATTTTAAACGGTGTATAAACCCCTTTGACTTTTATGTTTATTCAAAAGGAATATTTTTTATACGAAGCGTTTACTAAACGACAAAAGGGA
Source organism: Viscum album (assembly GCA_963277665.1). Lineage (NCBI taxonomy): Eukaryota > Viridiplantae > Streptophyta > Magnoliopsida > Santalales > Viscaceae > Viscum > Viscum album. The sequence continues at coordinate 1,915,609,857 of OY728152.1, forward strand.
ATGTTTTTGTCGTACGTATGCGGCGACTACGACTTCTCCGCCGTCATGACCATTATTTGAGATTCGGATTCCTCTACAAGCCATACCTTTTTTTAAAAGAAAAATAAATACCATGTTTTACTTTTCTGTGGTTTTGGTTTTGAAAATGGTTTTCATAATGTTTTTATATCAATGAGTTTTATTTATATCTTGTGATTGAAAGGTGGAAATGTTATGTTTCCTTTATGCATGTTTTATGTCATACGATTATATTGAGGTTCTTGGGAATTATTATGAAGACAGGTGTTTCCGTGATAAACTAAGGACGGGTGAGCCCGATATATCTCTCCAATTCATTGGGTAATGCGAAGGAGTAAAACGTTAAGGTTTCTCCGAAGACATTTAGGGAATATACTATGATGGGTATTCCAAACGTAACCAAGAGGGTTACTCCCTACGTAAGAATGTTATGAATGCCTCAAGTTACCTTTATGTATTATGATTTCTATTATTTATTCATGATTTTATGAGGTATTTTAAAGTTCTTATGTTTTATGGCTAAAGTATGATTTCATTCTTCTGTATACATGTACTCATGATTCCTTTCCATATTTTTATATCCCTTACTGAGCTTTTTATTCTCATCCCAAGTTTTTGAAATGTTTTTCACAGGAAAAGGGAAGGGTATATGATATGATGATAGTGTCGAGGAAGTGTCAAGAAAGAATCCATGTTTTATTTTAAATATGTTTCCGTTGATGGGAAAAATGAATACTATCTTTTATGTAACCACTTTGTTTAAATGTGGAATGTAATGCATGTTTTATGATCTAATTCTCTAAAACTCTAATCCTGAAAAGATCCTCAATGTGTAATCTTGTAATAACTCAAGATTAAGTAAGGTTTAAGGTTTGGGGCCTTATAGATGTAATAATATCACATGAGTAGAAAGTTTAATGACAGTTAAGAACACAATCATACCATGCATTAGAAATACAAAAACATCCAAAATAAAAATAAAGTTCAAAAATATTGTCAAAAAAAGATTATGTAGTTGAATTAGTAGAGAATTTTAGAAAAGTAGTGAAAACTTATGGTGGAATCGAAGTAGATGGATCTCAGAATTGTGCATAGTCTTCCTTATCCCATGGGGAATCAACTGGGGATAGATTGGAATCCATGCCTTTAGTAGGAGATGTTTCTGAGGTATTCAATAGCTCTTGGTTAGAGGTGGTGGTCCCAAGAATGTAGTAGGAAGGGGCTGGTAGGGAAATGGGTTGTAGAGGTCAGGAAGAGAAAAATCATACATGGTGATGCCCTCTATTTGGCACTGAGTGGCCTCAACATGCAAATCAAACATTGACTATTAATCTTTTTCCACATAAAGAAGACATATATGTATCCATATCGTGTTCCCTCAATGTGTTTTTATGGGGTATAGTCTGAGTATGGTGGTGGTAACATAGTGTTGAGAGGATTTGGGGTCAGTAGTTCTCTTTATGGGGGGAGGAAGAGTGGTGGGAGCCTGTGAGTGGGGTAGTATGGGCCTCATCTCAGACTTCCCAAGGTTTTCCTCGAAACTGGTAGTATGTAACATCAAATTCTATCATCATTATGTGACATAGCATGGTGAGGTCAAAATTAAGGACTAGATTAAGCTCAAAGAAGAGGTTCTCATAAAATTCAACATTGTGGAATTTAGTGAGGAGAGTGATGAAGGGCCCAAAAAATATATCCCTATGGTTTATAGAACATATGATGAAGGTATTGTGTAAGGATATATGCTATGTTGATTGGGGTTCTAGTAACCACGAAGTGGAGAAATAGTAAATCTTGAAGGCTGATGTTTTATTTGTTGTCCAACTAGGCTATAAAACAAGTGGTAATGATCCTGTGTAAAATGTGATGGATAGGGTTAAAGAATCAGGAATCCTTGGAAGTCTACAAGAAATATGGTTATACAGACATGGAAATGGTACCCAAAAATTCTCAGGTAGCTATAGGATCTCATTATCGGGCTACCTCTATATACTCGATGCTTTCAACATAGCTTTGATTATATATCCCACTAAATGTGGTGAATTCTACCAGCTGAAAACTAGAGAAATGGTTCATTAGGAAAATTGCGGCATCACTAGTATCCTATTTCAAAAATACATTCTCACCGTCTATATATTTTTCATGGCACTAGATGGTGTTATAAAATTCCAATATAATTTCCTGAAATGCGGGTGGGTGCACATCAAGTGTCGTAGTGAGGTTCCCACTTGAAATCAACCACTATTGATCCTCAGAAATATCCAAGCCTCTAGGTGTTGTGGCACGAAGAAGTGGTGGGTATTAACCTCTTGAGTTACTAACACTCAGTAGTGCTTGTTCTTCTTGTTTTTACTAAATTTTAGGTGTGGACGAAGTGGTTTGATGGATCCAGAAGGACGAGCTCGTTTTGATCAGAACATGGGGTTTTGGTGTGTGATCTTGCAAGCAGGGGAGTATACACATTGATATGAAACAATTAACAAAATTAGTAGATATAAAATTGATTAAATATTACAGAAAACCTAAACAAGCTAAGTAAACACAAAAATCTAGTATGTTAGTGTATGAAATTTGGGTTTTTGGAAGATATCATTTGTACAAGTGTGTGATGTGGGGTTTTTTGTAAAGAAAGCACATGAAGAAGATGAAGAAAGGCTAAAATTAAAAGCAAAAAAAATTAAAAAAGGCGAATATGGGAAAGAATGCGGAATCCAAACCCTAGAGAGAAAATATAAAGTAACAAATAAGAAATATAGAGAAGTGGAAGAATAATGTAAGAAATAATGAGAATGAGAATAAGAGAAGCTTATCATGGTAGAAGAACTAGTGAAAGATGAAGGGAGAAATGTATTGGAGGATTAATGAGAGGGAGATTAGAGAGTTGTGAAAAAATGGGAGGGGTTAAAATTCTATTTTAGGGTTTTATATTTTGGTGAAAATTAGGTTTTAAAATTTTTGGGTGTTTTAAGTGGTGCATGGTTACATCGCATGATTTTATAAAGAGTGCAGTAATAGTGTTGGTTTTATTGTAATAGGGTGTTCTTCCCACATAGTTCCCTAGAGGATCCAAATGGTTCAAAAACTATGTAGTAACCATGTGAGAAGATACTAGATTCAGTGTTCAATTTACATGGTTGAGGCACATGGTTTATTAAACTGTTTGTATGCCTCTATTCGTGATTTTTTTTAATTTCCTAACTTTCGAATGAAATTTAACACTTTAAAACTAAAACAATATTCCCCAGTTATTTTTAAAACATGATTTTAGATTTCTATAGGTTGTTTATGTTAATAATAATAAAAATTAAATAATATATGTATCACATTGCATTTATCCAGTGACTAAAACACACACAAAATGAAAAAAACACTAACATTTTTCCCTAAGAACACACAGAAACTTTATTTTGACAATGTTTTCAAAATTATGGGTTACCTTCTAGTCAATTTTGAATTTAATGTCTAGATCTTGAAATACCTAGGACTCTTTTTAACTGAATTTCATCATTGATATTTTTCTAATAATGTTTTATATTTGAAGATAAGGTTTTAGGTGTTTCCCATTCACATTAAATGATATTCACTCTTCTCTAGTAACTTCCACTACACCATAGTGGAAAAAATTGACCACTTTTAAAATTCTCAACCATCAGTACTTAAACATCCCTATAAATAATATTGACAATGAGTTAAATATAAATACCAAATCATTGATTTGGAAGGATTTATGAGAGATTAGGTAGTCATGAACTACCTTTTTATTCTCTCTGTAAATCTTGGAATTTTCATTTTCTTCCATCCAGATTTCTTTGAGCTCAGAAAATTGGAACTTTTGTTTCTCTTTAGTGGATTTCATATCATAATTAAAATCTTTGATCGCCCAATATTCCTTATTCTTGAGTTTCAAAGGTAAATTACAAGGTGTTCTATAGACCAATATGAATGGGGACATGCCCAATAGAGTTTTAAAAGTAGTCTAGTAAACCCAAAGAGAATTATATAGATTCTTAGACTAATTATTCCTTGAGGATTTTGTGGTCTTTTCCATATTTTTTTAATTTCTTTGTTAGAATCTTTAACTAGGATACTATATTGGAGGTGGTATGGTGTCCCCATATGGTACTTCACCGCCAAATTTTTTAGAAATATCATTATCATTTATTTATCAAAATATGTCTCCCTATAACTAATGAGGACTCAGGAACACCAAACTGGTTGAATAAATTCTTCTCAAACCAAAAATTTGAAAACTATTTACATTTTTTGGGTGGTGGTGCTACCCTCCACCCATATGGAAACATAATACAAACACATTAAAATATAGTTGTTTCTGTACGATGGTAAAAATGGTCCCATGAAGTCAATACCCCACACATCAAAGATTTACACTTTTAGTATAGGGTGTTGAGGCATCCCAGATCTAGGCCCAATGTCTCCTATCCACTAGCACTTATCACACCATGCCACAAAGTGTCATGAATCCTTATGCATGGTTTCCCAGAAAAATCCAGATTGTATTGTCTTTTTTATTATGTGGTCCGGTCCTTGATTCCCTCCAGTGACAAATGAAAGAAAAAACATAAGAATTCCACTGATTTCAGTCTCGGGCATGCACCAAATAATAATGTCATATCGTCATGATTATAATTGTATAAGACCTTCACAAAATCACTTCCTTACCTATAGTTGAAATGTTTCCACTAATAAAAAAATAGATATGGGTGAAGCGCCCCCATAGAAAAATAATTGGAAATACTTGTGAACCACTGACAGGGTACACTGGCTTATGAGAATAGGTGTTAATTTTGAAAATCATCCTTTATTTATCTGTCTTCTTCACTCTATAAGTGAGATAACTCTAAGTGGGAGAGATGATCATCAACCAAATTTTCACTAACATTTTTATCAAGGATTTCCAAATAAAACTCCTGGAGATGAATCACACAACGAATCAATTATGGCTCTTCATATTTCTTGGTTAAAATTTACTTGAGTGATACATGATTGATATACATAATGACTTCAAATAGCACTAAGAAACACTGAAATATATCAAATGAAAAATTAACCTCCAACATTTCATCTTCAATAGTGGATTAATTGATTTAGGCTTTATTTAAGGATTGTCCAACATAGTTAATATTCTTGGAGATGCGATGCGGATGCCAAAGTACTACCCCCACTGTATAATCACTATCATTTCCCATAAGCTCTAATTTCCCATCCCAATTTAGAGGAATCATGATTGGAGCTTCGACTAACCTCTACTTCAAGATTTTAAAGCCCTCAATGCATGATTCATTGAATTAAAATATATCATCCTTTGAAATAATATTAATTAATGGTTGAGCTATCTAAAAAATAATATCACACAAACTACCAGTAGAACCCCACATGCCTAAGAAAGCATCATATGACACAGAAAGAAGTAGGAATGGGGAGAATTCCTATCACATCTATCATTGCGTGATCCACTTAAATTAACTTCTTGTAGATACGGTGGCCCAAGACGATACCTTTTTTCACTATAAAATAGAATTTCTCCCAATTTAGCACCAGATTCATTTGCTCGCACTGTTCAAAAACCAATTCCTAGTGATTCAACAATGTCTCAAATGAATTTCCATAAATGGAGATGTATTCCATGAAACATATAGAATCTTCTCCAAAATTTCATGAAATATAGTTAACATACACCAAAAAAAGTGGATGAATAATTAAACATAAAAAATGACTTACGTAGGTAGGAAAATGTTCTGTATGGGTATGTGAAGGTTCTCTTATCTAGTTCTTTAGGGGAAGTATATTTTTGGTTATAACCAAAATAACCGTATAAGATGTAGTTATATTAATGTCCCACCAAGCATTCCAAGATTTTATCCCTTAATTGGAGTGGGAAGTGTTCCTTGTAGCATCATTAAGATTCCGGTAATCTACAAAATACCGTATAACCTATACCAGTCCGAGTCCAGATCAACTCATTCATCTCATTAAATATCACGGTAATACCCTCTTTTTGGGAAACACTTATAAAGGTCTAACCCACTGACTGTTAGAAATTGGGTATATGGTTCCAGCATCTAGAAAATTGATCACATCCTTTTTCACAACCTCCATCATTGAAGGATTTAACCGTCACTACGGTTGTCAACATGGTTAGGATTCCTCTACTAAAATTACTTTTTGGGTAAAAATGGTTGGATTGATTCCCTTATGGTTGGAAACCATCCAACCAATAGCTCGTTTCCAGCTTTTCTGAACCTATTAAAGATAATTCTCTTTCTCTAGTGTGAGGGATGCATCATGAATAATGGTTAGTGTGTCCTTGTAGACCAAGTACCCATACATTACAGATGATGAAATATGATTCATATCTTATAGTGGACCCTTAATAACCGAAGGCACAACTTTATCAACATCTTCTCTTTACAAGCTGTCTAGAATTACTGCTTGCTACCAATAATGACTAACATGTCCCAAAACATACTACTGTTATTTTTTCTCATGTTCAATATAGATTTCAACTGAATCCCAGACATTGATAGAGGAAAAACGTCTTATAACAATTTCTGGGTAGTCAACATGGTTGTCAACTACTGATAAGGCACAACAGTCCTCATTCTCTACAAATAAGGCTTGTTTTATAACCTTTAAAACATTATAGGAAACCCTTTCTTGCCCCACTCAAAATATTAATTCACCATGATTGATATCAATAAAAAAATCTTCCCGAAGATAGTAAGGGTATCCCAAAAATCAGTGGCACTTCAACATAATCCTCTATGTTAAGGATAATAAGGTAGGCCGGGAGAATTAACTTCCCAAGCTTCACTATATCATCTTTAAGAATCACTTTTGGGTATTTAATGGAGTGATCATATCGTTGTAGGTCCACATAAGTGGGATTAAATTCATTCAATACCAACTTCTAGAAGACACCTAAAGGCATAAAATTCATAGTTCCCACCAAGTCAAAAAATTCTCTTCCAAACTCACATGATCCTATTGTTTAAGGAATAAAGAAAATCCCAAGATCTTGAAGCTTGGTTGGAAATAAGTGTTGTACCACCCACAAACACTCTTTATTGAGTGAGATAGTACAAAAATCCTTTATATTCCTTTTTTGTAGATAATCTATTTCATGAAATTTGTGTATGTTGGAATTTGAGTCAATGCCTTTGTAGAAGGAATATTGATGTGATGTTTCTTGAAATACTCCATGTATCTTCCAAACTTCTGCAACAATTTCCTCTGCTTCATTCGTTTTGTAAAGAGAAGGGTGGGTTCATAAGGCTTTAACCCCACATTTTCTTTGTCACTCATGGGAACCTTCCCTTTTAATGTTTCATTTTGGAGGGTAAAACCCTACTATTTGAGCTTCATTCTCCAAGTATAGTGTGGGATTAACTTGATTTTTATATTCACCTTGCTTTGTAGTCTATTTCTGGGGAATCTCCTTCCAACATCATAAAGTGACAGTACTAGCCTCCTACTGAGGGTTTTTCTCTTTATTACCTAGTAGTGTACCTGGTTATCTTAAGGAGTGTTGATTGGATAGTTTTCCAATCTAGTTCTCAAGACTTTTAATTGATGCATCTTTTTTGTAATCTGGTTTCAGTAGTGGTAATGACTCTATGCATTATATCACCAAACTTTTGTGGTTGTTCCTACTTGGGTTGAGGCTAAAAAACATTCTTTTGTTGTGGTTGTCATGGAAGTTGTTCCATATGAGGGTTTTGATTCCCTTTCTATTGATATTACCCCTTTTTACTTTGATTTTCCTATTGTTGTCCGGGATAATGATTTTTATATTTCTTCTATCCAAAACTGGGTTGCTTCTAGTTTCATGGATGATAATTTTTCTACTACTATCCCAAACCCATATTCTCATTATCTTTCCATTCCAGTTTCTATTATTGAGGGAACATGATTAGACCTCGGTTATGAGAAACAGAATATACTATACATGTTGAATGGATAACACTTGAAATTGGATATTCACCCATGATGTGGTTATCAACACATTCATTGTATGATATATGGTTTTCTACAACAACTGGTGACATTTTTTTTAAGATTTGAAGCATCAATTTTATTTGACACGACATCAAGTTGAGTGGTGAAACGTTTAGGGGAATTAATATTATTCATACCTATCTCCTGAGTTCCCCACTCAAAATTCCATTAGAAACTATTTTCCAACATTTATTCCAAAATATCAAATAATTATTCAAGAGATTTTCTAATTACCATTCTTCTAGCAACTGTATCCACCACATATTTGTTGTTCATCTATAGACCCCATAAATTCTTTGAACTTGCATCCATATATAGAGCCCATGATGTGGAAATTTCTTCATCATTTACTTGAAATATTTTCACGACTCATACAAATACTCAGAATTATATAGCTATAAATTTTTTATCTCATTTCTTAATATCATTTTCTTTGATAGAGAAAAGTATTTAGACAAAAAGGGTTTGGAAAATTCCTCCCATGTAAGTATGGAGTACCGAGGTATCCCATTAATCCAATATTTTTATTTTCCATTAATGATAATGGAAATAGATGGAATCTAATTTCATCCTCTAACACTCCATGGTAATGGAATGTATCGCATATCTATAGAATGTTTTGAAACATGGGAGTTAGTACCCTCCCTTGGAAATCCCCAAAAACAGATCATATTCTAGATGAGCTCCATGATGTCCAGTTTAACATCGAAGTGTTGGGGATGCATATATGGCCTAACAATGCTCTTATCTTCTCCATGGATTGATGGAAACCCATACACCATAATAGTAAATCATGGAGGAAATTTTTCTTGAGAAGGTGGATGCATATACTACTGTTCTTATGAAAAATAGTGTTGTTGATTCTAGGGAATATATAGAAACTGTTCTAGTGGAAGATACTATTGTGATTGTTTCTGGCCATATCTTGGTAAAAATTAGGCCAGTGTTCTTTGATGGTTTCATGGCACAAACTCTATAAAGTTAGCTGGTAGATGTTGGTTTGGTTCACCTTTAGCATCGAGCTGTTGGTTTTGATTTCCATTGAGTGACAACTGCAATCCAAAGCCATAGACAGTATTTGGTCCTTCCTCATGCGAATTCTCCATTGGGGAATTCTTTTTGTGTTCTCCTATAAGTTCTCAATGTCGCCTAGATATGGTTCATTAAATTTTGAGATAAAACAAAAGTATCTCTAATGACTCAGTGTTCTTAGAATGATTAATTCAGCTGCTCATGATCCTATGGTCCCGCAAAACTCAAAACAACACACCAAATGTAATAGATAAATCCAAATATAACCAAAAATAGAAATGGGATTACGAGTAGAATTTTCTAAATTTAAAATTATTGTTTTCACTTAATTAATAAAAATTAAAAAATGAAAAACCAATTTTTAATTTCATTTTAGAAATGGTGCCATCATTTGATGTTGTTCTGGATGAATTATTTCTTTTGGTAGCCTGAATTGAAATACCCATTCTAACTACTAGTATAGTGTAAGTATGGGGTAAATACTAATGTACAGATAATGTTTTTTGTTTATTTAATTATAATTAATTAAATGAAGGGTTTCTAAATGTAGAGATGATATTTGAGTATAGTGAAAGTTGTTCCAGATGATTGATAAATTGACCCTTTAAATTCATTTATAATTTACTTAAAATAAGAAAACAAATAAATATTTTTTAACAGTTAATGGTAGAAAGGTGTCAAGGCTCTGGGTGGTTATAAATATTTTCGAAAATAAGTTTTATTATCATGTTTTGTTATTTATAATAACTCAACTCTTGGTGTTTAAAATATATCAGAACTTCTTTAGATCGGTGACTTCCGACTAAGTTAATAGAAATCAATTTCTTTGTATGGGAATTGGTTTTAAAAAATCTTTTGAAAGACAATCCATTTTTTTATGACGGGTACACCACATGGTAATGGGAGTACTCATCGTAACTCTTCTTTAGATCTTTGGAAACTATGTTATTGATCTAATATGGTGTTTCCTGCAAGATAAAGAAATGGATTATAGGAGAGTAATGAGAGGTAGAATGAACCAACATGAAAAAAACAAGTTAAATAAATTACCAATTAATATATATTTTCCCCATCCCCAACACAAATAGAGAATTATATACTCATTGAGTAAATGATGAGAAAAAACTCTTAATAATTAATGTTTTCATTAAAATTGAAAAAGATTGATGAGATAAAATGAACCAAAAATATATTCCAAAACTCTCTAAAATGAGTTTCAAGCTCCCTCTTTGAAAATATTGGTTTGCCTCCAGATAATGATCATCCTATAAAGTCTTTCCCCCAGTAATAATTGGACATACCCCACTACCCAAGGGTTTTAGTGGGCAAAATCCTGGATCAAATGAAGGGTAAGAGGGGTATATGAGATGTGGATGGTTGTCTATGGGCCTTCACACGATTAAGTCACAGGATTTGGTAAACCATTCACAAACTGTGTGTAAGGTTTTGTCTTGGTGAAATGAGGTGCGCAATTTCTTGGGTTGGTCTACATGGTTTCAAACCATGAGAACTTCGTGCAGTAAGCCTCTGCCTCCAAACCAGCACACCCCTCATGGTTTCCTAGAGGATTCAAACTGTTTGGAAAACCATTCGAAGACTCTCGGGGGAGGGGGTACCTGTCTTGGTGCTCCTGGATCTGCATGGTCATCAGGGATGGGGTGCTCGATTTGGGTGACTCAGAACTAGAATGAACTATAGAAAAAGGGTCTCAATTCAATTTTTCCATCTGAATCCCCTAGTTATTCCATATCTTTTAATCTCATCCATTGATGACAAAATTAAAACTATCAAGACATGTTTAGGTTGTAAAATCATAATATTTTTTTTCTAAAAAACCATATTCAATATGTATAAAATAATAGAAAAGGCCTTATTCTAATGAGTATATCAAGGACTAACCATACATCTCACATGTTTCTCCCATAAATTGGAGATTCAATATTTGAACAAGCCACAAATGATCGTGAACCCTTCTTATAACTATTATACAACCTCACATAGATAAATTTAAATTATTAAACAGAAATTTAAGGGATCCATACCTTCCTTAAGAACCAGGACGTTAAATCTCACACCTTATGTCCCACTATGGAACTTATCTTCCCCTTATCTCAGTAGACACAATAATACTTAAAGGAAAAATATTCAATGGGAATAAGAATAGTATCCCTATCATGGGGCTGGACTTGAGAATATCCTACGATAATGACTTTGGGGATGACTTCAATGTTGATTTAATCTAATATTTTGTAGATTTTGATGATAAATTGGGCCCTATGGGTGTTATGACAATAAATTTTATTTTTAATATTCTAGATATCTGCAATTAATATAATGCTAATTCTTAAGAAATTTTCTAGGAAATTGAAGGACAAAAAATAATAATCTTTAAAGAAATCATGTGCAGTCATTTACATAGTTTATGAAGAATACCCTATATCCATGGAGGGGGGAAACATTTTTCTATTTTCTAGAGATAATTATACATCTAAAAATTAAAGATAAATAAATTCATTGGACTAAATAAAAATTTAATGAAAGAATATATGTTAAAGAATTAACTTTCTATATGTAAATGTTGTACACTTTAAATAAATTTAGAGAATCATTGTGTAAACAGAAATGTGAACATTATCTTTTTTATTTCTATATAAAACTCATGTGAGATATATTTCAATGAATCCATGAAAATATCTACATGAAATTGACATTACTTATTCCACATTCCAAATGAATCCTATATAAAAGTTTCATAAACATTTATGTGTGTACCCCATATTATTTTTTTAGAAAATAGTTTGGTTTCTTATATTACCATAATATTAAACCCTATACCTTTCAGGTAGGGAGGAACTTCTCCTTGGAACCCCACCACCCACTACCATAGTATTGATATTGAATGGAATAATTGGGTGGCAATGTATATTCTATACAATATCAACTTCGGATCCACACACATCAAAAAACCAAATATAAATGATCATCTATTAGAGGATAAGACTCAACCCAAGTTATATAGAGATTGTTTATTCACAAAAATAAAATTAATGATTTAATAATAACAGGACAGGCCTGTAACACCGCTAATACCCACCTATTACACCATTGATAAGAGAAAAGGAATCACCACATCTACACAAACATATTTTTATGTACCTGTTAAGGCCATCTTTGTGGATGAGAAAATATTTAAATTAATATAAGACATAGAGGAACGTTAACAAATCAATGTCATGTATCATCGAGGATACATTACTAGAAATGGTGATATTTGATCTTACATAGTTCCTTAGTTAGTTGAAACAATTTGAAAGAAACTATTACATTGACCTATAAGATTCAAACCGATCCATCCAAATTATCAAATATTTGATCAACACATTATAATAATTTCATTAATATAAATTTGCAATACCTTCCTTAAATAATAACCAATCCATGCTTCTAGTGATCTATTTGAGGAAGCTCTATATACCGGGTGAATCATTATTGAGTAATATTATTGATGTATTGATTGCTTAATTGGAATCCCTTGATGCTCAATAAACAATGGTACAAAGTAATAAGAAACCACACTCTTAGTTGGTGGATTTGACTCCTCCAATATAAGAATTTGAAAATTCCCATCTTTTGCTCCTATAATGGTATGAGGAACATAGAGAGGAACATTACACATTTTTTCTCAATGTGGTTCCCTATTAGGTAATTAAGTGTAATAAGATTAAAATAAATATAAATTATTTGCTCATACTTTATAATGCCTCAAATTGTTTTTTTGAGACAATAAATAAGCCAATTTTATCAAAATTTTGAAATATATTTGTAATAAATTTATATATATTTCAAATTAGGATACGAATTGGGAAACTCTAAAATTTCCAACAATGTGAGATTTGTTTCATGAATGAAATTATTTCTCAATTAAGGGGTTTTAAAAACTATTTTCAGATACAAATCCCAAATTAAACGCTTTTTGAAATTCACAATGAAAACCTCCAAGGTTTTTAGATACTATAACAATTCAAAAGAACTGGCCTATTGTATTTGATGAGTTAATTGAAATGAAACAACACATGAAGGATATTGTACGTTTATCTTAGAAGTAAAAATGTCTAGAGAACCTCGTGCAAGAGAGAATTCCCATGGAGTAAGTAGTGATATCAGTTACTTTCACACCATTAGAGAAAAGCTTCCCCACCAATTTATGAATGTGGTTTTGGGAGGAATTACATCCCAGAACTCCAGATACATGTGTGTTCTCAAACTGGAAAACATTAGATTTTTTTAGGAATCAAATACACTAATATTTTGATGATATAAAGAATATGTTTTATTACTTATAAATAGATAATGTTCACAAATAATTAATTTCTCTCTAAAAAATAACCCTCTCAATATTATATAGATCATGAATGACAAGGAGGTAGGTTTAGAGAGTCACCCCAACTAAATTTCATACCAATAATTTTTGGTAAATACAATAAAAGAGTAGTTCATCCTCAAGAAATTTCTATAAAAAGGTTGGATGATGTTTTAGTGGAGTTGGAGAAGCCCAAAATGGTAGGCAACAGTGTATCAACTACCCACTTTCTCCAAAAAAAGTTGGTGATGAGTAGGGTAAATGGAAAGAGATGAATAATAGTAACACATGAATGTTTTATGAATAGATTAAATTTAATTTGGTTACCAAATCACATGATATAATTCATTCATGACTATACTTTCTAGTAAAGCCATTGACAACCACATCATATCATGTGATGATATCCTCAACATATTGACTCACTTAGAGGTTACACAAGTAACATTAAAATTGTAAAAATGTGTAAGAGGATCCATAATGGGTAATGATACAAACCCAAACCTTATTGTCTTTATTCCCCCAATATGATAAATGAATCTAATTTTGTACTGATAATTGGAAGTCTCTTTTGATGATGTACTATGATTAACCTCTATAAAGTTTTTTGATTGATATAAAAATGCATCAATCAACTAGATAAGGATTATGAATCAGTATATCCTGGAACCTATTTTGGTTACTTTCTTGGAATAAGAAGTAATGCTCATGGAATGACATATACTCATGATTCCAAACCTGTGAACATCATATATTCTAACATAGTGAAATGTGATCTTGATTTCTAATTTTGATTGACAATATAAATTATTGTCCTCAAATACATCCACTACCTTGATTTATCCACTTGATAAACTAGAAAAAATGCCATTATCTAAAAAATCAAAATATTTTGTGAATCCAGATGTCTTAGTTTTTAAATAATAGAAGAAATGTAATGTTAATACCTCAGCATCATCTTTATATTTTCTCAAACCTTTTATTTTTAAATCTACATAATTAAATCATAGAAGAGTATTTAATTAATTTTCATAATAATATGTAATGTTGAAACACATTTATTTAATCCTAATATAACTCTTCGTGTTGGATTTCTTTCAATTTTCCAAGAAACTCAGGGAATACCTCATTGAAATTCTATCAAACCACAACAGTACTAGACTATTTTTTTAATAGGAATATAATGTTAAATGAAGAGGATTTAAATATTATCATGTAGAAATATCATTCATGTAGAACTATTATAGATCAACCATTAAGGGAGAATTCATTCCATTTATGTATTTGAAGATACAATGATGTAAACATACATTAAAACCGAGTGAATAATAGTTCCATAATCAATCTAATTATTGATCAAAAAATTAACCGTGTTCGGAACATGAAGTTTTACTTTGTCCCATTATATTTGCTGATCTATAGAAAAGGTAAAATTAAATTGAATCCTTTTTTGAAAAATTAATAAAATATCCAATTTTGGAACATGGCATGACATCCCATATCTTTTATACACGTTATTTAATGATTTTTCAATTAAAATAATAACTAATAAAATCCCAAAATATTGAAAGGCCTAATGTATTTGTTAAATTATATATATATAAGAGTAACATTAAATAAGGATACAAAAATATTATTTGAAAATTACATAACATGACCTTAATATCCATTGATCTTCTAAAATGTATGGGATAACCTACAGATGTACATAAGAAAGGGGGTGATATAAAGCACAATAATGGAATAATCAATTAAAATAATAAAGTAAATAAGTACATGGGAGTCATTAGTATTAACATAATTACATAAAATGTTTATAATCATAATCTTAAAAATAAAATCATGATATATGATTTTGAAACCAAGGTAACATATGAGTGTGGAAACAATATAAAACATGAGATCATAAGAATATGTAATGGGAAACAATAAATACATCATAATATAGTGTTATTAGGATAAAATCATGAGCACCATAAATGTAATCTCATGAGATAAAAACATTACCCAATGTATTAGCGGGATATATAATTCTGAGCACACTTATCTCATTCATATCATGTACATGCATTTGGGTGCCACATAGATCAGTCCACATAAGAACATATTTAATCACTTTTAATCTTGAAATTTAGGAGTTTGGGTTATATAAATGTATTATCCCAATTAATTAAGTATAATTCCATATAGACTAAGACCATTCAGTGGAAAAGGGGATGGGTATTCATAATACAAAATTTTTCATGGAAAATCATTGGATAATTTTGACTGCCTAACGAGCATACATAAAAGTTCATTGAAGGTGTTAATGAGTGTGAAAGGTGTTCTATAATTTAATTTTAATAATAAGTACATTAAAAGGGGTGTGTTAAAATACTTTACAAAATTAATAATTTGAAATCAAAAGGCTTAGTACAAGTTGATTACTCAAAAAATGTAGAGGAGAGGATCCCTTACCATGAGAGGGAGCTTCTAAAAGATTTACAGGGACTTATTAAGAGATTAGAAACAACTAGGGGGTTTATATAGGTATATAGAGATTAATTTAATACTCAATGGGTTTTGTGTGAAAAGGAGTGGGAGTATTGGTGGGTACTTATAGTAAAAGATAGAGAATAATTAATTAATTTCTAAACATAGGTTTTGGACTCTATATGATAAAATAATAACAACATAAAACCTTCCCATGGGTTTTCTAAATGATTTCTACTAAATATTAGTGTTTTTAAATATTTTATAAGTATATTAATAGAACTTCTTAAAATAAAACCCTTGGTGATCTGGAAGTGAGTCATGTTTACAATGAATTGATTTTAAAACATTAAAACAAAATATAGGTTTTGGGGGATTCATTAATGGGTTATAAAATTAATAAAACCAATTATAAAATATACAATTTCTATGGATAAATATATATTCGGTATATTATGCATTTTATAGAATTTAATATATCACTTTGGGTCGATTATGATGTTATAATAGAGACTGTATATTTAAACTGTATTTGATTTTTACCCAAAAAATAGAATATCAGAGAAAATTAAGAAAAAGTCACCATTAGATCATTTAAAATCACTAATTTCAAAGATAATATTTATATAATCGAAAAAATTCTATGTATGATAATTCTCACTTTTAAATAAAAACCTCTATTTACTACAACATACTAGATTATAAGATATTATCCTCTTTCTGAACTTATTAAAAATCACATTGGACTTCAATAAATTATTTTTTAATTTATATTTAAATAATTATATAATAATAATAATATATTAAAATATCATTTATTTCAAAAATATAATAATTTATCAAAAGAGTGTCTTATTTGAAGTAATATATTTCCCAAAAATATAATTTTTATTTTTTCATGTCAAAATCTAATTTTTATCATACTCATTATGTAATAATTGATAAATTAATAATAAAAATAATTAAATATAATAATTATTTTATTAAAAATAAATAAATATATTTATATATATATATATATATATTACTATGGTCTAGATACATAAAACCTTATTACAGTAGTGTATGTCCTAAGGGTAAGGTGTGTGATGGTAACACTTTCTTGGGGTGGTTCAGAAAACAAGGTTTAGGATGTGATCTCAATAATCTTTAACTACTCCTCTAAATGGTTTTTCTCATGTTTTATTTTTTTATTCTTATCTTGGGATTAGTCAAATTAAATCTAGTGATTCCATCTCCATTAGAAGCGTCGATAAATGGGATTCATGGGGTATGACCCTATTGGTTGAGGGCATCACTTCTTTTGCCTTTGTTAATTGGATTCAATAATTACACTTAATATATATTAATCATAATGTTAATTGTACAACACCTATATTTTCATTTATTATGATGCATAATACACTTTTATATATAAATAAATATAACCTAAAATGGTTCAAAATAACTATAGTATTGTATGTGTATTATATATATTCATTAGTTAATAAGGAATTTATTTATTTGAAAAGTGTATTTCATTTAGAATAAATTGGTTTATTAAATTATTATCCCTTCAGAAATTTTATTTCTTGAAATTTAATTTCATACAGTAAAAAAGATGTGGGTATTTTTTTTTTCATCACCTCTTCTGGTTCTCAATTCACTTCTCATTCTTTTGGTTTCACCACAACACTTTTACCATGTGAGTTGTCTTGTTTCATAAATTTTTTATCTATGATTTAAGATACTCACCAACTAATCCCCCAATGAAATATCATTATCTAATGGTACCATCTCTAGCTTCAATACATGTGCTGGGTCTGGTATATACTTCCTCAACAGGGATACATGGAACACATAATATACTTGAGATAGGTTAGGTTGGATTGTAAATTTATAGGCCATATCTTTAATGTGATCAAGGATCTCAAATGGAATGATATATAGATTTACATTTTACCCAAAACCTATGATGTTCTTCCATGGTGATATAGGAAAGAAGAACTTATGTCTAATCTCAAACTTTTGGTCGCATCAAATATTATCTATGTAGAATTTCTATCAACACTGTTATGGATTTCATATGATATTGAATGGTTTTAATCTTATCTACCATATCTTGGAAAAGATTTGGTCCAATAATATTATTCTCTCTAAATTAATTCTATCATGTTGTAGTTTGAAACCAATTCGCATAGAGATCCTAATAAGGTTCCATTTGAATTATATAATAGAAATTTTTATAATATAAGAACTCTTCTCAGGGAAGGTATTGATCCTAATATCCTTAGAAATCCATTGAACATGATATGAGAATATTATCTAGAGTTTAAAAGGTTCTCTCTGAATGACCATCCATAAAAGAGTTATAAGAAATATTAAAACTCAACTCTTTATCCAAATATTTCTGAAGGATTCTCTATAACCTCAAGCTAAACATCAGATCTTGAACAGATACCTTGTAGAGTGTCACTCCATGAAGACTTACAACTTCTCTAATTAATATCATTGAATTTTTTCTAATATATAAATATTTATTGAAAGAAATTAAATGCATTAACTTTTTAAGGAAATCGACTATCAAATATAGGGTGTTATTGCCATTAGAAATCCTGGTGAATCTCATGATGAGATCTGTTGTTATTTGTTCCTTTTTCATACTTGTATGAGAAAAGGTTGTGTCATACCCTTAGAATTTATTAATTCAGCCTTGACATGGTGGAATACCAAGAATCTAGATATAAATTATGTAATATCCCTCTTCATGTTACCCCAATAGAATATTTTTATTTAGATATCTTTAAATATTTGTTCTCCATAGATAAATATTGAAGGATGAGATATGAGAGTCATTCAGAAGTTACCTATTTAGTTCTAGTTTTAGTGGGACACATATCTTGTTTCCAAACCTTATAACTCTTTCTTTAGAAAATTCTAACTCTGGAATATTCGATATCATTTTATAGAGATCCAAATCACCATTTTGTGAATCCTTGATCCTCCTAGGAAGGGATTGTTGAGAAGTTGTTTGAGAAATGAAAGACGAATGTCCTTTTATTATTATCATGTCCATACTTTTCATGGAAATGAATATTGGATCCCATTTAATCCTCATTATGGATTGGGTTGTAGGATCGTTTATAATTAGAGTATCTACCATTATGTTCAACTTCATAAGATTGTAATGGATTGAACATCATCATCTATAGTCAACTATAACCGCTTTCATTAGCTCATGATTAATTTTTTTTTGAATATATACTTTATGATTTTATGATCTGTAAAAATTTCATGAATTTCCTTATTGAGATAGTTTCACCTAATATTTAATGCAATGATCAATGCAGCAAATTTCAAACCATGTGTTGGGTATTTTTTACTTATGGATCTTTAATTGACACGATGAGTATGCAATCACTTTTTCATTTTCCGAAGTAAAAAACCCAATCCATTTTTGCATACATTAATTTAGATCACAATTTATTTCCCACTATTGGGTAATATGATACCATCTGTAGAGAATATCAACTTATTTAACTCTTTAAGTATTTCATCACATTCATTATTAAAGACAAAAATCACCTCCTTCTAAGTCATTGTTGTTAGTTGGGTTGATAATAATAATATGTTTCTCATAAATCAATGTTAGTGCCTAGATAATCCAAGGAAACTACATATGTTCATCACAAATATTGGTATGGGCCATCGTTAAATTCACTCTGTCTTTTAAGGATCCACACATATCCCTTTTCTAGTGATAAAATTCCTTTGTAATGCTACTTTCTCCATTTAAAAAATTCATTTATTGTACATAGCATATGAAATTTTCCTTTTTCAAGGATTTTAATATGAAATTAAGATTAACATAATGTTTCTCCTATTTTTTTTAGTAGATAATAATATTTTCTATAAAGAACACCACAAATTTTTCAAGGTAATACCAATATAGTCCATTCATCATTTCTAGGAAGATATATGGAGAAGTAGTGATTCAAAATTTAATCCTTACAAACATGTAGTTTCTATGCATATTATGAAAAGATGTTTTGGGGATATCCTCCTTAAATACCTTTACTGGATAATATCTTAACCGAAGATCTCATGTGAAGAAATATTGAGATCCATGTAGCTGGTCTATTATGTCATTAATCTATGGTAAAGAATGATAGTTTATTTTTTCAGATCTTTTTGAGCTCATGATAATAAATTTATAGGTGCCTTAACCTATAATTCTTCTTAGTAAAAAGAACCAGTGTACCCTATAATGAAACACATAGTTGTATAAACCCTTTATCCAGATTCTCATGTAGATGCTTCTTTATATCTTCAAGTTCAACAGTGGCTATTTTATATGGATTCTTGGATATTGTAAAAGTTCTGAGTATAAGTTTAATCGATAACTCAACATCCCAACTAGAAGGAAGACCATAAAATTCTTTGTGAAACACATCAGTGGATTCGTTTATAATGGGAATGTCATCAAGGATGAAATTTTTCATATCCTCAATCATTTTAGCTAGAAACTATTTCTCATAAGGCATTAATATATACTCTTGAGATGATGATACTAAAATATACTCATTCTATTAATTACAATTATATAGAATCAAAGTCATATTTGTGATATTATGGGTGATTTCCTTCTCTCATCAAATTATTTTGGAACTGTATAAGGAAATCCAATCCATATCCATAACATCATCAAATTCCACTAAAGCGAGTATCACAAAGTGTTCATGGAAATTTAACTCACAAATATGGATATGGGAGAAGTTATATACCTGAGATTAAATAATTTCCCTATTTTTTGTTTTCAAATACCGCTACACTTCATTATTTGAGGGTTTTTCCAATACTTATTATAAACATGTGTGATGTCAAAGATTTTATAGCATCAAAATAAAAAATTACTTTCACTATTCTTGAATGAATAACTATTTTTCCTGTCACTACATCATTATTATGATTCACCTAATTAGTTGTGATAGAATAATCTATCACTTTACCTCTCAGCTTTGGAGGTTTTTTGCATCAATTATCATCAATAACCCTTGGCTTAGTGAATTTATTTTCATAGTTTTATTGTTCCTTGAAGATGAAACATTGGAAAATTTCTTAGTGATAATTGGATAATTCCTTTTTTCCATCACATTGGTGGGTTTCTCTCATCATTATTTTATAACTATGTTCCCTTCTTTCCCGAACCTAAATAATTTTTATTCCCCCAAAATCCGATTTTCAGTATAGTTCTGCCCACGCTTTTGAAAATTGTGATATTGTACTTTTTTCCCTAATGAGATTTCTCCATCAAACCACATGAATTAAAATCTATTCTCCACTTCCTATCTCTAGACACATGAGAAAATTGAGATTCTATAATTTTAATTTTGACATTGATAGGATATATGAAAATTTCCACATGGTTATCAAAGTATCACATTGAAAACACCTTTCATAAACTTGCCTTTATCCCACAAAATACACTGCCAAATTCAATTTCTAGGGAGATGAAAAAGATAGAGGTGTATCGGGCATGTATTTGGAATTTCACCTCATACTCACTAATGGATTCATCTTACTTTTTCTTTTGTCTAAAAAATACCTATCCATTTTATGTTTGAGAGTGCGAGGAAAATATTTATTCAAAAATATTTCCTGAAAATTTTACCCCTCCATCACTTCGATATGTTACTCAGAATTCATGTTCAAGATCAATATATAACATTGATCTTCTTCTCCTTCCCTATGATAAACAACTAGAAATAACTACATTTTCATAGAGAATTGAAGGATAGTCAAGATATTATCAGTGGAGTTGGTCCATTGTTTTGTGATTAAAATAATGGGAGATCCATAGAAAGTTGGAGGTCTTTATCACATGAAAGTATCAATTGAAACTTTCTATTCCTTAGGGGGATGTTAATTTTCTCCTTGATTCAAATTTCTATCCAGAACAAGATTTAATTAAGAAAGCATTATCATGAAGTTCTTGACTCCTTCTCCCATCAAGTTGGGTAACTCATTTGGGCTACCATTGCATTGATCAACACATTGGTTTTTGACTCAGCTACTCCCATTCCCAGCCATTGACAAAATTAAAGGTGAAATTGGGGATGTGAATTTTAAAACTAATAAACACATAAAAATGAAACTATAAAAATTTAAGTTATAACTCATAAATTAAATATATTTCTTAACTTAAGACATTATAGGTTTTAATTTATGTTAACAATGAAATATTTCCTAACATGAAATATTATTGGAATAATCATTCACTTAATAATGGTTCATAAGGACCTAATGAATTTATAAATAATATCTACACAAGAGTTCCTAACCAGGTGATCATCAAGTCATTTTTTTCATGTACCAAGTGATGATCAATGCAAATCCTAATAATCACTTTTATTGTTATTAACCCTAGTTACAATTATGCTAGAGCCATATCATAATATCATTTTTCAAAATGGATTCAGTTTCTTAGAAACCACTTATTTTATATTTTAAAACAATTAGGTTTTTTTACTATGTTTAGTCTTATTAATAAGTCTTTTTCTATGTTTTTCTAATCCTAAATCTCAAAAACTACTAGACAACCCTCATATACTAACCATGAGAACCCATTCCATTTATACACTTTATTTTATGATTTATTATATAAAGCCACAAAAAAATACAATCTCATAAGATAGAGTGTCCTAGTGTCTTTGTGAAATTATATATATAATATAATATTGTGAAATAAGGATACAATGAAATTATTTAAAATCTCCATAACATGCCCATAATATCCATTGTAAAATAGCATGGGACAACCTGTGGACATACATAAGAATGGGTTGAGAAATAAAGAATTTTAAGGGAATAATAAAATAATTGAATAAGGAAAAATATTACTTTTGATTAAATAGGAATAACATGATGACATATAAATGTGGGAACCATAATCATGAAAATTGAAGCATAGTATAAGATTACAACATCAAGGAAACCTAGTAATTTTGAAACAATATAAAACATGACATCATTAACATAAGTCAAGAATAACTAATAATAAATTTTAACATAGTGTTCTTAGGATAACATATTTTGAACCATAAATGGTATCTCATGAGAAAAAAATGTCACCCAATGCATTTTAGGTCTATATAATTTTGTTCCCACCCGTCACATTTATATCATGCACATGCATTGGTTTGAAAAATATATCATACAATATAAGAACATATTTGATCAATTTTAATCCAATGATTAAGTAGTGTAGGTTATATACATGTTATTCCCAAATCAATTAAGGATTTCATCATCTAGTTGAATACCCTTAAGTGTAAAATGGGATGGGTATTCACAATAAAAACTTTGGTATGAAAAATCATGGGATAATTTTAGCAACATAACTGATGTACATAATGGTTCATAGAGGGATTTAATGAGAGTGAAAGGTGATATATCATTACATGCGAATCATAGGTATTGTAAAAGGGGTTCATAAAAATACCTTACAACATAAATATTTGACATCAAAGTCTTAGTATAAAAAGGCTACATGAAATAAAAAGGGATGGCAGAGGATCTCTTACCTTAAGTGGGTGTTTTTAAATGATTGAGAGGAGATTATTAAGAGATTGGGAACACATTGGTATGGATATGGAGAGATGGGGAGAGTTAAATAATTCTAAATGGTTCTTAGTGAATATGAGTGGGTGGATGATTGGGGATTTATAGAAAAAGATGGGGCATTTTTTATTAATTTTAAATCTTAGTTTTTTCCTTTATTTTATAAAATAATAAAAACCAAAAACATTCCCAAGGGGTTTACTATGGGTTCAACCAAAGTGGATTTATTTTAAATATTCTTTATGGTCATGAAAGTAACTATTTAAAAAAATAACCTCAGTGATGTGCACGTCAATCATGTTTATAAGGAATTCATTTTAAAACTTGAAAATATCATATAGGTTTTGAAGGATTCATTAAGGGTTTATAAAATTAAATAAATAAATTAAAAAACAAATTATTTTAAATTATAAATATATATTTTGTATTGTATTCCTTTTATGGCATTTATTACATAACTTTTGGACCATTATGGTGTCATAATACATACCGAATATTTATACCATATATAATTTTTAACCAAAAAAATAGTTATCTTAGAAAATTATGAAAATTCCAACATTACCAAATTTAAAAATGATCATTTCAAAAATTAAATTTTTATTATAAATTTTTATTAAAAACATTATAATTATAAAATTTAAATAAAAATCCTTATTTAAATAAAAATACATTTTTATGATATTGACCAGTTTTTGAACATTATAAAAAATTGCATTGGACATCATTAAATTATTTAATAATTTTTATTTAAATAATTATTATATAATAAGAATATTTTATTAATATAAAATTTAAAAAAACCTTGAATTTCTCCAAATAGTATTATTTGAAGCTATATATTTTTATAAAAATACAATTTTGATTCTTTCAGGTTAAGATCTAATTTTTATTAAACTCAATATATAACCATTGATAAAATAATTATTAAAAGAGAAAAATATATTAATTATTTAATTAAAAATAAAAATATACAAATTCATATTACTAGGTTCTAGATACATAACACTTCATTACACAAGAGTACTATCTAAGGGTAAGGTGTGCGATGGAGACCCTTTTGGGGTGGTTATGGAAAAATGGTTTGCGGTGTGATATATATAAGATTTAACTTCCCACATAAATGGTTTTTCCCATGTTTTTTTTGTCGCATCTCATCTTAGGCTTGTTCAAGGGAAAATCCATGTGACTCCATCCACTAAAGAAAATCTTATAAATGGTCTTCAAATGGTAAAATCCAACTGTTTGAGGCCACCACTTCTTTCATATGTGTTAATTGGATTTTATCATCACACTTAATAAATAAATGTCATAATAGTCAGTGTAAATAAACAATATTATCAACAGTTATGATTTTTAATTTTCTTTTAAATCCAACATGATATAACATATTATTGTAGAAACTAACCAAATTATTTTATGTGTTTTCTATGAACTCATTACATTATAATTCATTTATTCATTTGAAAAGGTAATTTCATGTATAAAATAGTAGGTAATTAAATATGGTATCATACACCATGTGTTTGGCGGTAATTTGTGATATTTTTTTTCAATTACCTTTTAATAAAAAAATTGTTTTACTTACATGAGTTCTTCCAAACATCATAACATCAATTCATTATGTACCCCATTAGTGGATGCATCAGATTACACCATGGATATTCCTACCTATTTAATGAAAATGAGATCCACTGTATTGATGTATGGTATATATGATAGAGGTAAGGTAACCCATATCCAAAAATGACACCAAGGTTATTACCCTGAATATCTTGTAGGACACCCCAGTTAAACCATATAATATTATGAAGTAGAGTTTCTTACCCCCAATAAATTAAATTAAGAAACTAATATAGATTTTTTAATTTTATTATTTTTTATCGATGATAGATAAAACCCCCTAACAATTTTTTTCTCCTATGATGGATAATCAGATGCATTGTGTTTACTGCCTTAATCCATGGTAGAAAATATGTTGTTAACTATACATACTAATTTGATATGTACATGTGTGTACCAAAACACTGGCTTGATCAATACATAGTCATCCCTTTCATAGTTCCTTAATATGACTGTGAAGCATTATGAGTATAATTTATAAGTATTGGGTAATTTCTAGCCTATAGATGTAGTTTTGGAAGATTCATAAGGTTATGAACTCACCCTCAATGATAACCTACCATTAATAAAGATGAAAAATATCATATAATCATCAGTTCATAAGTAGAATAACTTTCTATCCATTTATCATGATCCTGATAAAGGTGTTATTCAAGAGTAATATCCTTGCATTAAAGAAGGAATCTCTTCCACCATAAATGATCCAAGGGAGGTGTACTTGGGGACCGATGAAGAATTTTAATCCATTCAAGTTATCATAACCAAGAATCCTAATGAAAAAGAGTGATATATCACATTCTATAAAATTCACCATGATACATTCACATATAATTACATGGAAATGTATATATTGGATATCTAGGTGTATATTCATTTCACTATCCACTAACCACTATGGTTACGAACATGAAATGGGAGGATTCACCCAAATAGTGGTTCCATTTAAAGAGTTAAAAATGTTGATTAAATCTTATCTCATTTATATAATATAAAATCAAATATATGTAAATTTAAAGGTATCTTATGATTTTTTTGTATTTTTAGTTTTCTATAGTGTCATTTAGTTTGATCGTAATAATTATAAAATTTCATTAATTATGGGACTTATAATAATTAAATTAATTCTAGATATTCTTAATATTCAATAGTGGATTCATGCAGAATCACAAAAGTATATATATCTATCTATCAAAAATATAATTAATAAGGGTGACAAATATCATTGGGATAAAGAACTATGATGTTTATTTGATATTATTATGAAACGTCTCTTTCATAATTTAGCTTTGACACTACATGTTTAGGGGATACCAATCATTCGATATATATTATCCATTGAGTGATCCATTAGTTCTCTCTTGGTTCAAAATTGAAGAAGGATCAAAAAATATACCACACTACCTTATTTAGATGATGTTGGATGATGAGTTCTGGTATGCTCTTATAGAGAAGAATTTTCTTACCTTAATCGTTTAGGTTCAAAAGATACACCATTTCATCTATCATCATGAGATCAAATTGATGTAGTATATTAATCCATTTAATTATATATTGAATAATCCAATGTACACTATAATATTGATAATATATGTTGTGAGTATTTTATATTTTAATAATCAATATGTCATTCAATAATTAATTAAAGGACACCTAGAAGTAGAATTTTTAGCATCCCACCCAATACTGTATGGTCTATCCATCGACACCAAGTTCCTAATGATGACATGTTATCTATTGATAAAATTACAAATATATTGGTGATTTAATGTGAAGATATATGTCATAAAACAACTGTAAATAGAATAGAGACGCATAAGTTTAATAGTGTTGGCCTTTAAGTAACTCTAATCACTCTTATAAAGGTACTTGTATTGTATTCATTATTTCTCTCGTATGGATACACCAATAATGAAAAAAATACCATTCCATAATTATAACTAATTTATATTTTTGTTTTGGGCCCATCTTAGTAATTTCAGGTCAAACATGACTCTCCCACATTCCAAAATTTGGTGGCCTCATGGTCATCTCAGGTGGTGCCATTGTCACTTTTTTTAGAAAGAGGATATAAGGTGGAAACATCTATTAAAGGGTTTTGATTACTAGTATGAGACTATATTATATATTTTAGACATATTTGTGAAATCCTTCCCAATAAAAAATCAAGTTTGCGTTTTATTATAATTTATAGATTGAAAACATCAATTTATGGGGAAAATACCAACATGAATTATATGGTTTGTAATTTGGTCTAAGTATTTCGGTACTCTCTAGTTTCAATCCATATAATAAGGAAATATTTATTTTATCACCATTCAGGGTGGAATTGGTGTCCTTTGAAAGGAAGTGAGAGGTGATGTAGAGTTCTGATTGCACCCATGAAGAGGCTTCATATGTATCCTTATGAAGGGAGTCATAACCCACATAGTTCAGTGTCATTTAAAGAGACATATCATAACTGTTAAAATAATAAGACAGGGAACATAGTGGTACCTTTTTTGTTCATGTATCCATAACCAATTTCATGCTGTTTAAAATCATTCGAAGTTGACTAGTTGATGAAAGTTACCTAGAAATTGTTTGGAAAGGGAATTATGCATGAGTGTCCCTTTATAGTTTAACATAAAATATGAGTTAGGTTAATGAATTTTGAAAATCTTATAGGGTAATATTAATATAAATTATTTGAAGAAACCAATATAATAATAATGACTCAAGGAATATGAGTAAACCAAAATTATTATCTCAACTCACAGAATTTGAGTAAATTAAAAGTATATTTTTACTCGTAGAGTGTGAGGAAACCAAGATAAGTATATAAAATCCAGACATATCAGTAAGGAAAGATGAGTATCTTGAATTGAAGTATTTTTGGGTTCAGGTTTGGGGTTATAAGAATCATAACTGAAATAATTTTTTCCTAAGCCTAAAATGTTGGCAATAGGACTCTAGATTATTCATGTAAATATTTGGTGACTCAAGCCTTTCATACAAAAATATTACATCGTTTTATAGGAATATTCAATATATATCATAAAAATACAAACCCAAAAACGTAACTGTTTAGTGTATTTTAAAAAAAAGATACATAAACATCTTATTTAATGATATATATTCAACATAACCCAAAAATTTCTTCTCACGTGCTTATCTTCTTAGACATACCCTAAACAACCCATACTTCATAACCTAGGGATGGGAAACATATGAAAGGGTTATCACAGTTAATCAGTAAGTGTAAATGTAAGATATTTCAATCAATTATCATTAACGAGCATAAGATAAGCATAATGGTATGATAACAAAAACATAACTTATGAAAGTAAAACCCAATCAGTCAAAGATATTTAATCATGAATCATGTAATAAACCACTATCATAAAAAAAATACATAAGTCATAAGAGTTTAGAATCATCAATAATCAATCATGATCCTAGGGAAAATATCATAATCATATGACATAAGTTCGTGTCATAAACTTAAGCATAAGAAATAATTTACATTGTTAAGGCTCACTTAAAATACTATAATATTGTATTGGGTCCACTCCACATTCCATAAATTCCGTAGTCAAGGTTCACTCTTAGGACTATCATAATGGAAAGATTCCCTTACTGAACTAGGTTCACTCCCTATTCAAGTTCATATTATCTAATGAGATATCATTCATTATCCAATGCATTGGAGGATATATAATTATAGAACCACCCATCACATAATAATAACCATATAAAATTTGTTCTACAAGATTAGAAAAAAAATAATCATTTATTTATAGAAAAATATATTATAACGAAATAAGATTCATATACATTTCATTTTATCATAATTTATGTAAAATAAATGGGTTTCATAAATATTTTATTCTTATTAATTAACCTATGGGAAAGAAATAGATTTCACATAATCATCCATAAATCATCATCATCATAATACATATAGATAATTGTAGTATATACTATCATAAGATTGTATCCCCAGTGAAGTAAAACAATACTTAAATTAAATTAAAAAAAATTAAAAATACCATTAAAATAACATTCAAACCATTCGTCAAAAACATGTATAAAATATCATTTTAGATTTATAACACTTTAAATAAAAGTTTTTATAATATTGATAAATTATTTTCTTTGAAAATAACCTTGGAAACCTATAAATTAATATTCAAATTTAAGAATGGTCATGATGGTGGAAAAATTATTTTATCTCATATATGTTAAAATATAATACTCTTTTCACACTGTTATAAATAGTAAAAAAACAACGTGATTGGAAAATTAAAAACAAATTACTATTAAAATTTTGTAAATGAAGTCAAAATTAGTAATAATTAACTTGTTATAACAAGTCAGGTATAGAAAAAAACTTCCATAGAAAAATATTTTCAGTATGAACATGATATAAAATTTTTTTCGGCCCAATAGGAAATAAGGTCGGCATTTCATAAAAACATTTTCAAAATAATACTAAGTTACAAAGAAAGGAAAATGATACTATTACTTGAAATATATATGTGTAACAAGAGTATAAAAAAATATATGTGGTTTAGAGTATGAGAACTATAGAAGTTCACTCAATGGAGATTAATCATAGGCAATCTTGAAAAGAAATGATATTGTAACATAATACATTAACTCAAGTATTGTATTACATCACATGAATTAAAACCTCAAGTATAATATATTTAGATTTATTATAAATCTAATAAAAAAATTTACCTAACATACTATGTATCATTCCTTTACAATTTCAAATTATCCATTTGTTAACAATTTTTCATCCAAAGAATCATTTTGGTGGAAAATAGAAAATTTTCCATTCATGTTTTATTTTGATGGTGCCAGTAATTTCACCTAGGTCATAGATTCAAATATTATTAAATATTTATAATTAAATATTGATTATATTTATTCATTATATAGGCTTTTTTAACAATTTATTTAAAGTTTATATTAAAAAATAATTACATAACATCATGGAGGTGGTAGTCCACATGTATGTAGGGCTGACGATTTCACTTTTCGATGTATGGAATAAAATAATGGTATATAGTAATTAAACTTTATAAAATAATTACTATATCAAAAATATCATATATATTTAATAAATATATCGTTATTAACATCTATATAAAGAGGAAATGAAAAATGAATCCCAATGCTTCGTAGAGGTGGTAGTCCAAAAGTACGCATGAACAAAATTATCATTTCACAATTAATGGGTGGGAGATAAAAAATTGATATACCAAAAAAATAAGAACATATATGTAAATTTATGATACTTATTACACAATTTTATTATGTTTATAAAATATTATGATGATTTTTAAGAAAAATAATCATTAAAATGATCGATAAGAACATATACCTCTTATTCGGGTTTCCATCATTGAAGAGCTCCATAAGGCTTATTGGATGGGTATTTTTTGAATATTATCACCTCAATGTAATGGATGATGATTTCGGAAGTGTAATTGGGAAGATGTTGTTTTAGCTAAATGGCTCAAGTGGTATGAATATTATTGGGGAGGAGATTCCTTTTTTAAAGTGGGTTGGGTTGAAAACATGTAAATAATTGAAACTTTTTATATTATATATGTCTTACACATGTTATGTGGCACAAAAATACCATATTTTTTTAGGTAATATGTATAATTTCAAAATAATATCAACCTATAAAATTAAGGAAAGTGTTATGTGATATTTTAAAACTAATCTTTTACAATAACCCCTCTTTTGACCCATTTTAACCCTTACCATGGAAAAAATATTTTTACCATGGTAAGTATTCATTATATCCATAAAGTAAGTTGAAAAAATTACATTACATTAATATTTATGATTCCAAATATTTAATCGATTTTATAAGATTCAATTTTTATAATTGGATGAAATTTATTTTAAAATAATTATGAAAAATGGAATGAAAAATGTTTTCAGAAAAATGTTTTTTAAGTAAAAAATAGAATTTATTCTTACTTCTTTAATAATAATGAAATTTTGATGAATGATAAGATGTTTTATTGAATAAAGTAATTAATAATTTAAATGATTTTATTCTTCAATAGTTATTATTTTAATATTTTAATATGAATACACATTTCAAGCATAAATATATTTTTTTCGGAAACAAACTCTTTTGTATATTGAAATGCTTTAATTTACATAACTAAATAATTTATAACCAATGATTTAATTTTTGTAACATCTCTTCCCTAGATCACTATAATTATTTTCCATAATGGGAAATTACATGACCTTATGAATGTATCCCTATATTTCAGAGGCTAATAAATAGCATTGATGGTCTAAGATATGAAACTTGTGTTACTATATCATCATATCATAATAGAAATAACATCAAAAATAACCAAATCTAATAAATATTAATAATTATCAAATATAGTATGTATAATACAAAAATAAATGGAATATAATTATAATAAATAATGATATTAATCATAAAACCATACCATTAACTTTCCTCTCTATAGAGACATATGTTTTTATAGGTAAATACCACATCCTTTTATATGAATATTCATTAAATTTCCTAAACACGTTCTTGAGGACCATAATAGTTTAGTGAATTTGGATAATAGAAACACAATATTAATATTTCATGAAATATCCACAAAATTTCCAACAAATATATTCTTATATGTTACACTAATTAGTAATATGCAACTGATACCTTTCTTTATAACCTAGGGTTGACATCATAAGAAAGGGTGAGCTGAGACTCTCAGTAATCATGAACATAAGAGATTTCAATCTATGATCATATCAATGAATAATATAATCTTAAGAGTATGTAATCATGAAAATAACTTAAAATTTTCATACCCAACCTACCATAGATCATGAATAAGGTTCATGACATAAAACATGTCGTTTCAGAAGGCCTTTTCTGTAAGAGTGGGAAATCATCATAAATCCAGAATCACAAGCACATACTGTAAGACTGGGTCATCATTATAAAAATAGAAAATAACTTCTTGTGTCAATGTTAACTAACAAGACCATCAATATACTGGATCATGACTTATCACCTATTTCCCATTATATATCGGGATACACAGGTTTCTTATAGTTGATTGGGACACACCTATTTCCCATAGTGGATCGAGACTCAATTGTTTCCCATAGTGTGTCAATCCCATAAATATGTTTCCCATTTTTATCTCATGAAATATTAATATTTAACCAATACATAGGATAGATATATAGGTCTCATACATCTCATAATGGGAACCATACTTATGTATGTTGTAATATTATAAAACATCCATATTGTCATCATGTCATAGCCCATGAAAACAAAACATGTTTCATAAATATTTCATCTATAAACCATTTCATAACCCATGAAAACTAAATGGGTTTCAAAAATATTTAATTAAAATATTAATTAACCTTACAGAAAATGAATAAGGATGGTATCATTCAATATTATCCCAATTAAATCATAAGTATCATCAAAAGATTTTATCATAGATGGAAAATTATTTTGAAATATCACTAGGAACAATTATTGAGGAAAATATATTTTTAACCTTTAAAAACACTTTTTAAAACATAAAACATTTTTATAAAATCCTTCTCTAGGAAAATAAAATTGGAAACATATAGAGAAATATTTAAAAATAATATAATACATTTCTTGAGAAAATATCATTTCCATTTTGAAAATAACATTCTAAAACATAAAATTTATTGAAAAATAAGAAAAACAAAATTCTTGGAAATAAAAAATGAATCTTATAGAGTAAGATTTAAAATAATAATTTTTTCAAGATGGTAAAAAATAATTTTCAGGTTTTACATGTTAAAACAAATATTCCTTCATCATTTTCAGTAAAATCCAAATATGAATTATTTAGGAAATGACACGAGATTCCTTTCAAATTTTTTTAAAGTAAAACATGGGTAAAAATTTCATTAATAAATTTTTTTATAATGTATTTTTTTATAAAACGTGGTTTCAATAGAAAAAGTTTCAACTGTGGAGAGAAAAAAGTTAGTTTTATTTAAAAAAACATTTATTTTTAACTCATTAGTACAAAAGGAAAGGATAATTAAGGGAAACCATTTAATATAATGAAATAAAAATAGGATAAGAAAATTAATTAGTTTTTTTGGGATATATCAGAATTTTTCATCATTGGAAGCATAATCATAAAACATGTTTATAAAAAATGAGATAGTAACATAAAACTTTTAAAACTTTGGTATCTTTTTATCATAATACCCATCAAAATAATAACATTAAATAGAACATAAAACTTTTACAACTTTGGTAAATTTTTATCATAATACCCATGAAATAATAACATTAAATAAAACTTATAATATCATTAAAATAAGTATATCCAGGATATAAAATTTTAATTTTTAGTATATATATCTCATAGAATAATATGGGTGCATAATATATCATAATTACCTAATATGGAAATTTGAGACAAAAAACCCTTACCACATTGGTAAATTTTTACCTTAAAACCCAGAAAATAAAAATTTAAATACAAATAATATATAAGA
This sequence comes from Viscum album, assembly GCA_963277665.1. Classification (NCBI taxonomy): domain Eukaryota; kingdom Viridiplantae; phylum Streptophyta; class Magnoliopsida; order Santalales; family Viscaceae; genus Viscum; species Viscum album. The sequence goes on from OY728152.1 coordinate 1,915,643,524, forward strand.
TAATTAAAATAAAATATATTAATGGGAATTATATAAACTATATAATTGAAAAAGGGGATGAATATGCCATGTGTCTCACATGTGTAAAGTGTGAGATGAAAATCTTGTACCCTAAGTCTAGACTTCCTTCGTACATGTTTAATCCTTCATTATAATAAATTTATTTTTATTATAAATGTTTTATATAAACATAATTTTATATATCATACCATATGTGTTTTACTGACGACCTTTTAATACTGGTTTATTAAAAATCTATCTTAAAGGCATGTTTTGGGTAATAATCATTTTGTTTTTCATACATGTTTTGATTTGTTAGTTTTTATCCACTTACATTGATCATGGTTCCATAAAATCCATAATTTTTAAAAATATATAAATACCATATATATTAATTATTTTTATCATCATATTTATCCATAAAATACAGTGATTGAAATTAAAATACACTTTTTATGCAGAAGACATGTCGTACGAATGCGTGCACGCTATTTCCATTCTCTCATAGGTTGAAATGAAAGAAGGTATATAATATATTTTATTTATAGAAATTTTTTTATTTAATATATATATAAAATTTTTCTTTAAATCTATCCTTATTACCTTCCATGTAATTCATATGTAATGAACGAATCACATCACTTCACGTGGCAGTAGTCCACCATACACATGAACGGTGTTAATGTATTCCGAAAAATGAAATTTAAGAACACATATGTTATATAATGATTAAATAAGTATAATAATATAATAAATATCATATATAAACAATAAATATATAATTATATCCATCCATGATAGGTGGTAATGGACAATGAATAACATTAGTTCATGATGAGGTAGTTCCCTATACATACAAATGATGATTTTGTATCCCATTTAATCGAAGAGAAGAATGAGTTAGGTTATTACATTAACATAATATCATATAATTATATGTAATTTAATGAGTTATTATATTATAAGGTGTTATTAAAAATTTAATGAGGTTAAGGAAGAAATAAAATAAAAATTTCGCTTAGGGACATCACCTCTTCTTCGAAAAATCGCTTTTAGATTGTACCAAAAAAATAATTAGGTTGTATTTATAACCAAAAGAGGGTTCTAGGATTATATTATATAATTAATGTTGTTATTTGGGTAGTTATTTTATGAACCATAGGGTCTTGGGTGGTGTTAAGAGGAAATGATATGGGTGGCCTTTTATAAGTGAGGTGAGTGGAAAACTTAAAATGTTGTAAAAGAAATAGGTGTCACTACATCATTTCACATTCCACAAGGATAAAAAATAGGTAATTAGAAATAATGGGAGTTTATAAGGTTTAATTACTTTCCTAATAATGATTTTTAATATGAGTTTAGTTAATTTTACCCCTTATCCAGTTAGTTTAACACTAGTTGAACCCATTTTCATGTTATCCATATTAATTAATTTTTTCTGCTTTTACTATTAATTATAGTTAAAAAATAAGTTGAAATTGTTAGATAATATAAATTTTTATTATTCCTAATATGTAATCCATTTTTCTAAATTACACTTAAATATGTTGATAATTTTAATTTAAAATTAATCTTGTAGATGAGATGAGAAAGTGACTTCTCTATAGAGAATGTTTTCAAAAGTAAAAAAAGTTTTTATATTATAATTCAATATGAAAAATATTAAATTGTATTAAATTGGATTAGTTGATATATAATTTAACTATTTTATCTTTTAAAACCATATTAAACAATTTATAAATATTTAAATTCATTAGATTAAATTACAATTCTTAATAAAACCTAGTATTTTTCATTATTCATCCAAAAGTTATCTTCTCGAAAAATTCTCAAAAATTTAACCTAAAATTATTTTTGCATTATGATTTAAAAAAATTACTTAAATAAAATTTCAATAATTGGAAAAAATTAATTTTAATATATGTTCACAAAAGGAAAGAAACATATTTTTTGAAAAATACATCTTTTAAGAGAAAAAATTGCACATGAGCCTTAGCTCGGTTGGCAAGGTCTATGTTGGTGCATCCAAGCGACTATGGATCAAATCCAGGCGGAGGAAGAATTTCCCAGGGTACTGTAGCAGGTACTGTAGTAGTACTATAGCAGGTACTATAGTAGGAACTGTGCAGTAGTGTAGTAGGTACTTGAACAGGAACTGTTTGGTACTGTAGCAGTCAGGAATATGCCCCCGTTTGGGCCTTCGGGCCTCCGATTTGGTCCATGAGTCCTTCATTGACCTTCGGGCACCCAGGCCTTTAGGTCATTTGGGCGTTCGGGCCATTACAAGGCCTTCGGGCCACCTTTGTGCAGATGCAAACTAGACAAACCTACAACGAACAAGCTCTACAAAGAGGATAAGCAAGGAGCATTCACCACAGTAGAAGCTAAACGGATTGCAAGAATGAGAGGGTATGGCACCTGCCATCGGGAGAAGCCTGTGCATGCATGGGAATGCCTATCCTAACATCCATGCGAAGGTGGAGAGCTGATTTCATGATGAAGATTCTGGGGAGGAGCAGTTCCCAGTTGTTAGTCTCCGTTGTATGTAATGTTTGTACCTACGGGCAATGAATTCATCTATGGCCTACAAGCATGTAATCTTTCGCCTACGGGCATTGTAGGGTTCCACCTCATCCCTTTAATGGTGGATTATCAAAAATAAATAATAAAAAAGAAGGCCTTTGGGCCATTGGAGGAAGAGGAAAATGGATTTATTATTATCTCTTTTCTATAAAACAGAACAGAACAATGTTAAAAATTATATTTAATATATAATATAAAATTTCATTAAAATAATTCAACATAATTTATTTATTTAATTAATTATGTTAAAATGAGTTTTTGTGTGTAAAAATTTTTTTTCCCAAAAAAAGGTTCCATTTATTTTCAAACAGTTTTTATTTATATTTATAATTAACTGGTCAAAAAATAATTCATTTTATATGAATGTGTAAACAATATATTTTTATAATTATGTTAATATTATTTATACTCATAATTACAATGTCTAGGAAATAATCATCATATTGAATAATTATATTTTAATAATATGTATGGATTCATTTAAACACAGTGTTGCATGTAATGCAATATAATATTTGTGTTTCATGACACTCAAGCTAAAATCAGTATTGTGTGTAATAGAAAATATCAAAAATATTAAATTTATATGAAACAAATTCACAAGATCTCTTGGTGTTATATTCTAACCCCCTTAAAATTAATTTTTCCCTAAAAATTAATCAAATTCCTACCAACAACTAAAGATATTTCCACCTCATTACATTTTCAAGTTATTATGGAACATCCTCAAGTAGGTGGTTTCACCAAAAAACATTGAGTATGTGAGTGGTATTGTTTTGTAGATCTTTCTCTTTATGATCATTAATCTCCCCCAATTATTACATATAAGAAATATCATACTCTAGTGGTATGACCTCTAAGTTCAACACTCGTGATGGATCAGGTATGTACATCCTTAGGAGAGATACATGGAACACATCAAGAACCTGAGAGAGGATCAGTGGAAGAAAAAAATGATATGCTACTATCCCAATATGATCAAGTATGTCAAAGTAAATCCTTATCACGACCATTCATAGTGGTTCCCATGCCATGACTACCACAAGCTCTCCTCTGATACCTCATGGGTATGATACTAGGGACGAGTATGCATATACCACAAATGGGAGGTATTTTCTTAAGTACTTGTACACACGTACACATCTCTAATCCCAAAATGATGGAAAGTAAAAACACTAAATAAAAAATGCATGCATACCACTATATCCCAGCCAAAAGAGTAATACAGGAAAGTAAAGTGAAGTAAAGTATAATTGGGCCATAATAAAATCCCATGAAAAAAAAGAGTCTATAGAATAAGATCCTTAAGTTCATCCGCATAAAAAGCTACCTGAAGGTTATGTACATGAATAACTATCTGAAGCCACAGTAGCACACCTCCATAGTCTAGTATCTACAAAAGCACCACCTGGTCATGTTCCACCTTCGAATCTATCAAAGCGTCGATGGTTCTCATAAGACATGACACATTCAGTAAAATCTCAAGAATGGGTGAGTAAAACCATACTCAGTAGGACACCCCGAAACACAAAGGAATACCATAGAGGAAACACCACAAAGAAGATACCATACAAAAATACCACAAAGGGAAAACACCACTACGAAGATATAGTCATCTCAACAAATTTATATTTCAATTGCACATATTACAAGGATATCCATGTATACTCATAAGGTATTCCAAGAATCAAAGTCTTATCCACTACCAGCTACATTGCTCTACATGTAGCACACTCTTATTGGGAGGCCTTACTCATCGAGCTATCTGATAGAAGCACGTAGAACATGTCTACCAAAAGTACTCAAGAAAACACTATTGTATTGATAAGTTATATAGTTTCCATGAGACATCCATCCCTGCTAAAACTCGTAGTTTTGGTAACACACGGAGTGTCGGTAAGACACAGAGCATCAGTAATAGACCGAGTGTCAGCAACACATGGAGTGTCGGTAACACAAGGAGTGTCTGTAACATAAGGTGTGTCGATAAAATAGAGTGTCGATAATTCACGTAGCACCCAAGTCACCTGGTTACCAAGTTAGAGACAAACATCAACCACTGAAAACTATTTGAAGCACACTTATTAGGTATAGTAACATAAAATATATGCAATCTGATGTCGATACATACATAGGGGGTCCTCCACACCCAGCGTTCATTGGGGGGACTCCTCTCCCTACTAGAAACATCATCTTAGATAGGGGATAGGTTCTCGTCTAAATATTTCTCACACCTTAACCACAAACTCTATCTAAGGTACCAGAAAGAGAATTGAGGACCGACCGAGGCTTTCGGTGAGATACATGATCCAACCCACTGAGTCAACTATAAAATCCATGATGTGACAAATGAATTCAAAATACTAGTCATCCTATATGATAAGAAAGAGATCCTACATTGGACTCTTGTTAGAAAATACTAAGGGTACACTTTAAAACTCTTCTGATCCCAATAAAAACCCTTGAAGCCATCTTAAAAGGAATAACCTTTCACAAGGGTCCAATCTCCACAAACATCTCATCAATCATACACTCAGATTGAAAGATATAGCAATTTTTGTGAAAAGTCCAGATTTGGGTACAGTCTGGGTCTCACCCAACCCACTGGACCTGGCCTCCCTTGTTGGCCAACCCAACCAGGTCCGGCTGACCCGAACCAACATATTTCGACCAACCTTTACCGATTCATCCTGGCTGAAACTGACTCATCAAGTAGGGAGTGGCCTGAATTATCTAGTCCGGCCAGCCACATGCGGGCCGGTTAGTGTGCACCGGTTGAGGCCTACCCCCCCAAGTCCCCTGCGGGTCCACACGGTCTTCCCCAACTGTGTGGTTGATGTGTCCTCCACATCACACTTTGCTAGCATGTGGCCTCTTACTGTGACCTTTGGTCAACACAGTCAACTTTGTTAAACAGCTATCGCCTCCTCTGCCTGGTTCTACGATCTCACCATCATTGTAGGGCCCCTCCGATGTGGCTTCGAGTTGCATCCCACCATATCTATTGTGGCCTCTAGTCACTACCAATGGCCTCTGACTCTGTGAGCCCTTCCTCAAATGTAGTCCTGCCTGGACCATTGATGTGTGCCCTACCAAATTATTGCCTCCCACCAAGTAGCATGTTTCCCTAGCCGTCGGCCGCTACCTATCGGTTTTTCTCCCATCACACCTCTGCAATTTCATTGTGTGTCATAGAATTCGGCCTCGGATCATTGTGCCATGGATCATCATTGAAACGATCGAGTGTTCGCATAGGGTTTCAAAGGGGGAAGAACGCATGAAGAATGCGATAGATTTGGGGGAACCGATTAACCACATAAACACCCAAATAAATAATTTCTCCGTCTTCATATCAGCCTTAATTCATTCATGTTAGTGGGATTAAAAAGAAACAAAAACAGATAAATAAACAAGATTTAATCCCTTTTTTTAATCCGCAATAAACATACCTCCCACAATAACAATCAAACTCTATATCAGCATATTCGTGAGTTGCGCTGCATTCATCATTTTATTTTGTGAAGGAGAAAGGAAATTATAAAGAGATAAAAATCATATCTCGATTTAGTTCAATCCCTAATGAATAATAGTTATTGGGTCATTATCTTGGGTGAATATACTTTGAATCAGAGGTTTTTCGCTGGTCATCGATCCACGATCCGCCGCTGTTCACCAAGAGAGCTTCGTCTCCTTGCCTCAGAGGAATTATAGGGTTGTAGTGATACCCCTCAATTCTTGGACAAACACATACTAAAAATACATTTTCACTGCATAAAAAATAAAATATTTTTATTTAAATATTTTAATGACATTCACATTCAAAAACTATCTTTCACGGATTGCACATATCGTTATATGTTAGGCCTCACCTAAGGAAAAAACCCTTACGAACTCAATGGTGGTATTGGGTTTCCCATCCGAGTTATAGTTTATAATTTATAAGTATTTTAAAATAAAATAACTTTTTTTAATTATTTTATTTAAAGTTATTTCCTTTTTCGGTTTTTTCACAGAAGACCTACACTCACTAAAGTTAAGTGATGTCTAGGGTAATTACACTATTCTAATCTCAAATGTGCCCTCATATTTCTGAATCGGGATCCCATTTTAATGTTATTTTAATTTTTCATAAAACTCATGCCCATGTGCTATTAAAAATATAACATTTTTTAGTAAATTTTTAGGTGAGCATTAGGCCTCAGAATCACACACCTTCTCAGTGCCTGGTTTCATAATTTTTTCATATAATTTCAAAAATTAAATTTGGTAAAATCCAAGTCATTGAATTCTCCCCACCTTTGGGTTTTATGTTCCTAAAATCCAAAAAAAGTTTATTAATACAACTGTGGGTAATAACCACGAATCTGAGCCTCTTGCTCCCATGTTCACTCTTGGAGATTAACATGCTTCCACTGAAGGTGGACTAATGTAATCAACCTCCCACAAAGGATACTATTATACCGATCCTTACCTCTACCAGGTTCTCAACAAATGTTTCTCTAATCAATGACATTTGATGAACCTCAGATATAGCATGTCATCCTGACCAAATATATTTATCCCACATCAATCATAGACCTGAAGGAACACAAGGTCTCCCTCTTAGAAATCTAAAAGCCTCTATCACCTTTCAGTATAAGATTTACAATGGCTTTGTAGAGTCTTCATCTGATCTAGGAGGACCTGTACCTTCTCTGTAGTCTCTTGTACCAACTCAGGTCCCATGAGCACCGACCCTCCATGGTCATTCTAACAAGATGGTGACCTGCATGGTCGACAGTACAGATCCTCGAATGGTGTAATACTAATGGTGTAGGGGTTTTTGTTGTTTTTTTATGCAAACTACACCAGAGGTAGGCGACCCTCCCAACTATGGCCAAAACATAACATGCAAGCCCGAATCATGTCCTCCCAAACATGAAGTTTCCTCTCTGTCTGGACACCCATCGAGAGATAAAACATCTTGCTCAAGTGTAACTGAGCCCCAAATGACACCTATAATCCCTTAAATAACCAGGATGTGAAGAAAGATTCAAGATTTGAAAAAATTCATTGATGGAACTTTATGAAGTTGAACTGTCTCCTAGATGTAGAGGAATCTCATTATCTATAATGAACTCTGTTCCTAGATAGGTAGGAAGTTGGATGACTTAGTGAGTTAGTCAACGATCACCCAAATGGTATCACACCCCTGGATATACATAGTAATCATGTCATTAAGTCCATTATTATCCCATCCCAATTCAATTCTGGCACCTTAAGGGGTTGAGTCAAACCCGCTGGAACCTGATGCTCAGCAATCATTTTTCGACAAGTTAAGCATCGAGATAGAAACTCTACAAATTCATTCTTCATCACTAGACACCAAAATCACATTGGAGATCCCGATACATCATTTCAACACCTATATGTACCGCTAAAGGGGATTTATGAAACTCCCCTCTCAACACCATTAGTATCAACTTGCACACTTTGAAAAGAATGATGTGTTCCACACCTTTTGAATATCAATCAGGGCATGACCTATAGACATATGAGCACATAAAGCCTCACAATCAATATCCCTATGTTTTGCCTCCGTGAATTGGTGATAGAATGTAGGGGACACAATAATATATTGACTACAGATAAGATTTTTCATCTCTATCCACAAAGGATATTTGCAATGAGGCCAACTGCTCGGATGCCTCATTTCGCAACTGCAAGCTAGATCATCTGTTTAGAGAATTTTCTACCACATTTCCCTTCCCATGAGTATATAAAATATCCAAGTCATTGTCTTCGAGTAACTATATCCATCTAATCTATCTCCAGTTCCGAACCTTATGATAGAAAATATACCCAAGACTCTTCTGGTTTAAGTAGATGATACACTGCTCGCCTATCAGGTAGTGTCACCACATCTTCAAAGAGATGACTACTGCAGCTAACTCAAGATCATGGGTCACGTAGTTCTACTCATGGGATTTCAACTAGTGTGAACCATAAGAAATCACTACTTTCCTCTACATTAGGACACAACCAATCTCGGTTCCTGATGCATCACAGAACACTAAGTAATCAACACCATCCTCTGGAAACCTCAAGAGGGGAGTGGTTTTCAAACTCTGCCTTAACATTAAATGTTTATGTTTCAACCCTATTATCTGAGATGATATGTCTTAGACCAACGAACACCACTTAGGGCTTACCAGGGTGAAACACTAGGCCTCATGAATCCCATCCTCTCCAAGTCCTCCAAATTCACTCTTAGCTCATGAAGCTATATGGGATCTATTCGATATGCTGGTGTAGATATCAGTGTCATCCCAAGGTGTATAAAAATTAATTAGTATATCTCTTCGTGAGGAGGTAAAAATGGAACATCATTTGGGAATATTTCCTTATACTCCAAAACCTTTAATTGAAACTGAGGACTCAAAACATCCACTGAACTAAGCATCAGACTATCCAACTGAAGAGTAATTGGATACACCATCCTATGAGTGAGTCTATTCTAAGTTGAAAGGATTTCTCTTTCACTAATAAAATGGGAAATATGGTCCTATTATCACAGACAAATTTCACCCTTTTCCTAAAATAATCAATTTTAGCATGAATAATGGATACTAGTCCATACTGAGAATGACATCGTAAGGAATCAATGCTACTACCAAAAGATCCCAACCAAAACTCTCTCCATTATGATTCAGGTCACACTGTTGGAACCAATGTGTGCTCATTTGGACTCCTCTAGTGGGATTCTCTAAATGTGAGGTTCAGTTTAGTGGTTTAAACAGAATCTCCACATATAAAAAAAGATAAGTGGCGGGAATGGAAAACACTAGAACATGTGTCTATATGCTGCAACTAATGTATAAAGACACATATCGTACCTTGAACCATGCCTAGATTTTTGGGGTAATACGCCTTGACTGCTTGTAGTTGTCTCCACCCTTTTCCTCCATCTCCCAAATTTTGGTATGTATCACCATAGGGGTGGTGGTGGAAACACATAAAAACATTGTCCAGCTCCGACTGCTTCCTTATATCCTATGCCATGTCCTCTTCCCAACGGATCTATCTTCTCCTATCACTACCTCTTCCTTGGTGGATCATCAACCACCTCCCTAACTATAGCATGAATAGTGGTACAATATCATATAAGATGTCCCCTCTCATGAAAAGAATAGCAAATATTATCCCTTATGGAACTAATGTTCACTTATAAATTTGGAAAAAACCTCATGTCCTGTATCATAAATCATAAACCTACTATCGATAGGTTATACTGACCCTACATCATTGTCGATCACTACCTCAGAAGATTATGATACATTCTTGAACCCTGTGTATCATTATCCAGCACCAAAAGAGTGATGCGTGAATCATTTTGGAAAGTTGCATCCACCTAAACCATTAGATTTGCATCTATGAACTAATCAATAGTGAAAAGTGCCGCCTGCTGACCATACTGAAGAAAAAATATTGTGTGACTGGCTCCCCTTAGGGTGGACTTATCAAGAATTGGGTTGAAATCTCAATCATTCTATGGAAACATCGATGGTCAGTGTTGTAAATACATCCTATAATAAAAAAAGACGTATTGTGGGTTAACAGAGTATACCTGGTGAGCTATCTCAAGAACAACATGAAAAAAACCATTTTTACATGATGCATGTACCTTTATTTTTCCCGAAAACCAGTGTTTTGATGTACTGAGTCTAAATATAGGTTTATAGTGTCACGTTTTATGGATACGTCAACCACCGCACCAACACTGGAGTCACTAACCCGAAAGCCGAACTCAAAACACATAACATTGTTTCCCCAAACCAACCTCACAAACTCCTAGTCCTTATGTAGAACTAACCTCCTATGATACCACTCTTACACAGCCCATACTAGTGGGGCTTATTCTATAACTACCCCAAGCTCGTCTCTGATAGGCCAGGGGCTGGTTACTAGCACTGAGTAGGAATATCCCACAAATGGGAGGCATTTCCCTAAGTTCTTGTACACACACACACACACATCTCCAATCACAAAATACTAAAAAGTTAAAACACTAAGAAAAAAAATGCATGCATACCACTATATCCCAACAAAAAGAGTATGAATCGAAATTAATGTTCAGTGTATTACAATAATTCCAGAATGAAAGCCCACCAAAAAGAAACACTCGGTAGCACCAGTTCCTGAAGCCCATCCGCAGAAAACCCTACCTAATGGGTAGGTACAGGAACAACTATCTGAAGCCATATGAGCACACCTCAACTGTACGGTCTCTCTCTAAGAACCACCTGGTCTTGGTCCACCTAGGACTCTGTCAAAGCATATATGGTTTTCACAAGACACTATGTATGTGGGAAATCCCATAAAAGGGTGAGTAAAATAACACTCACTAGGACACTACAAAACACAAAGGAATACCATAGAAGAAACACCATGAAGATGATACCGCCCAGAAATACCAAAAAGGGAAAACTCCACAAAGAATATATAGTCAGCTCAGCATTGGTATTTTTCTAGAGAACATATACAAAGAACATCCAGATATACTCAATTAGGATTCCAAGCCCTGATGTCTCATCCACTGCCAGCTACTAGGTTTCGCTCGAAGCACGCTCTCCCCATGAGGTCTCACTCCTTGAGCTATATGATAGAAGCACGTAGAATAGGTCTACTAAAAGTACCCAATAAAATAGTAGAGTATCGAAAATTTACATGGTTTCCTAAGGAATCCAGTCTCACTATGACTCGGAGTGTCCGTAACAAAGGGAGTGTCAGTAACACACATAGTTTTGGAAACACAAAGAGTTTTTGTAACACACAGAGTACCGATAACGCACGGAGTGTCGATAAGTAATGAAACCCCCATGTAACATAGTCACCAAGTCACAACCAAACATCCACCTATGAAAACTACCTGGAGCACACCCATCATGTCTAGTCACATAGAATGGAAAGAATCTGATCTCGATACATAGATATGGGTCCTCTATGCCTAGGGCTAACTGATGGGACTCCTCTCCCTACTGGAAACATCATCCTAGATAGGGGATAGGTTCCCATCTAAGTATTGGTGAAACCTTGTATAAAAACCCTCTCTAAGGTACCACGAAGAGAAGTGAGGATCACCCAAGCCTCTTGGTGTGATACATGCTACAACCCGTTGACTCAACTGTCAAAGCTAGGATGAGACAACTAACTTCAGAATATGGGTCATCCTCAATTATGGGAATATGATTCTATATAGAACCCTCTTAGAAAAATACCAAGGATAAAATGTCAACTTCTTATGATCCAACTAAAAACAAACAATTCATCTCAAAAGGACCACCCTGTCACAAGGGTCCCAACACCGTAGATGGCTCATCAACTAGATGCTCTGTTTGAAACATATGGTCATTTTTGAGAAAAAGGTTGATTCGAGCCTCTTCTAGGTCTGACCCAACCCACCGGACCCGGACTGACATGTTGGCCAACCTGATCTGACCTGGCTGACTCAACCTGACACTATTCAAATGGCCCGACCTGATTCGGCCTGGCCCGAACCATCTCGACCGGCTGGGCTGTAGAGTCTTTCCCACTTGGCCGCTGGAGCAGCCCGACTCATTTGGTTCAGCTGGCTGCATGCCAGATGGTTTGTGTGGGCCAAACTTGTCCTGCCCCATCCATGTCCCCTACTGGCCCACAGAGTCTTTACCAACAGTGTCACTATTGTGTCCCCCGCATCACACCCCACTGGCATGCATCCTTTTATCGCTTCCTCTATTCAACGCGGACAACGGTGTTACGCAGATGCCACCTCCTCTACCCAGTCATGCGGTCTCACCGCCACCGCGGGCCCCCTTCGATGCTACTTTGATCCATGCTCCACTACAGCCTTGGGTCGCTGCCCTTCCTCTAGCATAGTCCCTCCTGGACCGTGACTACATGACTCGCCGGAACACTGCTTTTGGATAGGCCATGTGCTACCCTTTTCAGTGTGGGATACCTGCTAGTTTTTCTTATGTTGCACCTCCGCAATGTCATCATGGGTCAGATATTTTGGTCTCAGATCACTACACCATAGATCATGTGTTTAAGGATCAAGCATTCACCTAGGGTTTAAAAGGGGGAAGAATGCATGGAGAAGTCGATAGATTTGAGGGGTAGAAGAGATTAAGTGCATAAACACACACAAAATGGATTTTGATCTCATTCGTGTTGGCCATGATAACTTCATTTTAGCGGAATCACAAAGAAACAACAAAAGAAAAATCACCAATATTTAATCCCCCTTTTTAACCTGTAATTAACATCCCTCCCGCAAGAACAATTGAACTGTAGAAAAGCCTATTCTTAGCATGGTCTGCATTTGTCATTTGATTTTATGAAAGGTAAAGGAAATCACAAAAAGATAAACATCCTACCTCTATTTAGTTTTATCATTGAGGAATAACAATCATTGTGTCATTATCATGGGTGAATATCCTTCTAATCTGGGGTTTTTCATTGGTCCTTGATCCACGATCTTCCACCATTCATTGAGAGAGCTCTATCTCTTTGACATAGACGAATTATAGGGTTATGGTGATAACCTTGTATTCTCTAAAAAAATCATATTAAAAGAAAAGGTGTCTTTGTGTCAGGAATAAAATATTTTAATGATGTTCACATCCATAAAATATCTTTCACAACCGGCCCACCCTGACCAATGTTAGGCCTTGTCTAAGGAAAACACCCCCTTACAAACTCAATTTTGGTCTCATATTTCCAATATGAGTACCTATTTATGAGTTACTAGGATTATAAAATAAAAAAAATTAATTATTTTATTTATGGTTACATCTTTTTTGGGTTTTTCCCAGAAGATCCATGCTAACTAAAGTTAAGTTGTGGCTTTTGTAATGCCACTTTTCTATGAACAACATTTCCCCCAAAATTATGATTCGGGAACCCATTTAGAATTTATTTCACATTTTTAAAAATTTCTTGTTCACGTTCTATTAAAAACATAATTTTTTTCAGTGAATCATTCTGAGAACCCCAGCACATAGAATTTCACACCATCTCAGGGGCTGGTCTCAGAGATTTCTCAAATATTTTCTAAAAATAAATTTGGAAAATATGATTCATTACATATTTATATAAGTATTGGTTTTCCCTTATTTATTCCATGAATAAATTCATAGAAACACCTTTTCTGCAACTACAAATTAATGATATCATATATGAATATCATCATAAATTGTCTATCAACTTTTTCTATCCATTATGTGTTGCCTAATAAATCTATCCTTCTTTACCATTTCAACAGATATCTCGGGTCCAAATAGTTTTATTCCTATAACTTCATTCTGGGGAATTGGAGTTCAACACATCTTTCCATATAGAGATTCATAAGGATCCATCTAAATGATTGAGTGAAAGATATTATTGTAAGAAAAATCAACTACAGTAAGGTGTTGAACCTAACAACCTTTTTAAATCCATATAAAATGATCATAGAATATTCTCTAGGTTTTCAATTTTTCTCTTAGATAGACCATCCGTTTGAGGATGATGCATAGTGATGTAACTCAACTTTGTGAAAAGATCTAGATAAATACATATCCAAAATATCAAGGAAAAAATTGGATCCCGATCAGATGTAATTAAATGTGGTACTCTATGAAACCATATAAATTCTTTACTTTGTATTCATTATAGAGGATCTAGAGTGAAATATACTTTGATAGAAACAATGTGTGCTATATTCATTAGTTGATCTACTAAAATGCATAATTACATCAACATAAAAGAAAAGATAAAACCTAAAGGTTACAAGTACCTTTAATCATTTTTCCACAAAGAGTAAAGTCATTCCTCTGTAAATAAATTATTCACTAAAACTAATACAAAAATAGATGGTTGTATTTAAATAAATTTCACTTAAGATATCCTTAACCATTATAAAATCCCATCACATAAAACCTCAAAAGTGGTGTCAATGACATTGAACTTATGATCAAACTTAAACTCTTAAACACATAATGGTATCCATAATTCCTAATTTAATCTTATATGGATTCATATACACCTAAAAAGTTAATTTTCCCTTTATTCCTTCTATAATATCTTATCTAATACAAAAACATTTTCATTGTAAGCATGGGCCCATCCTTGTACTGATAAAATATCAACTGTGATTTTATTAATCTAGAATCTATATATAGGGAGATAATCACATGATATTTCCCTAAAGGATGAAAAATAATATTTTCATAGGGCTCATTCATATAGAAGTGAATCATGAAATTCCCAACTAGTGAGGGGATGATAAGTGTGCCATAATTATCATGATTTACTTTATATATTGTGATTATATAAGATTTACCTTTTTCCTTTTTCTTCCAATGTCATTTTAGATTATCATTAACATTATTCATTATATTGGGTCAGTGGTTCACATAATTCCCAAACTCATCTCACAAGAAACACTAGACTGTGGGTGCTAAATTAGTCATTGTCCTCGTCTATTTCATTTCATTAATCGAACCATTAATCCCATTTAGACATTCAAGAGCTTTAGTCCCACCTATCTACGTTTAAATAACCTCCCATTTATATGCAATAAATTATCTTGATTCTCTTTTCCACATTTCTGGAATGTAGATGGCTGTAATTTCTTTCCACTATTTGAGTTTTCATGAGATACAATCTTTTTTCCATATCAGAACCATAGTAATGGTGGGAATATAAAATTATCATTTCTACCTTCAGTTCACAACAAATGACTTCTTGGTAAATACTAAAGTTTCTTTTATCGGATGAAGTTTGAATACTTGGTTTTTTTCTACAAAAAAAATCTATTACTTTTTCTTTTAGGGATGATGATTAAACCATAAGTGTACCTTGAAGGTATTGTAAAATTATATTAATAGGGACCAATATATTGATTATCATTTTGCTTGTGCTCAAGGAATTCCTTCACCGTCATTTTTCGTAGAGTATTAGTGAAGTACATACTGAAACATACCCCCTTAAACTCTTCCCATTCCATAGATTTAACATATTTTTGCTCAATAATGTTCTTAATAAGAGTCCACTAATAATAAGATTCACATTTAAAATGATTGACATCCAAAATGAATTATTCTTTCTTCAAACATTTAAGAATGTAAAAATTAATTTTCTTTACTACGGATCCATTTCACTAAAAATAGGTAATTTGTATATCCACTAAAATATGGTGCGAATTTCCTCATGACGTGATCAAAAAAGTGGTTTCCCCTATCTTTATCATTTCAAAGTTTAACATTATTCATATATTGAGAAATTTGTGTGATCATAGTAACAATATTTTTAATTCTATATCCCATAACATTTGGTTTACCAAAAGGGAAATCGTTTCACTATCAATCACACTTAGTATTAACATAGTTCCATATGGGTCCATCCATTGACTAACCCCATAAATCATAGTGTAAGATACACTAATCATAATTTAAAACCACATAATAATGAAAATAATTTATAGGATATCTAAATCATGATGCCTTATTTTCAATCTTTGACACCTTAGCCTAATCCTAGGCCATTCGTGGTCATTATTTAAATCCTTTATGATAGTTCGTAAGGATTTTTCATGTTTTAAAATCATATCTCCTAAGTGTGCCAAACCATTTGTGTAGTGAGGCCTGTTATCAGGCACCATATTTAGAGTTATTAGCCCTAGGTTCCACTATACCAAAGGAACATCAACTTTTAGTATCCTTACCAGGATGTAATTTCATGGAATCTCATTGCTCTATCCTTCACCAAAATTCTAGGATATTTTCTTATACTTATAAATATGCATATAATAATCCATAATTTTATCCCTACACATAACCCTAGAAATATACTTAGTTATATCCCTAGACATATGCATAGGAATATCCAAAGGAATGTCATTAAAATTTTTGAACCATAATCTCCAAATATTTACTAGACCTTTTCTATAATACCAATAATAGAGACCTAGGATTTTCATACATAAATATCAAATCTTTTTAGATGAATACTCAATACATTTCATAACTGCACACTCATGAACCATAATATTTTAGTGTCCTAAGAGGCTAGAATCTTAATCTTTTTATTTCATGAAATATCTTCAATAGCTCCCACAAAGATCTCCTAACATTGTAATCCTCTTATAAATACCCGACCTAATCCTTTATTAATAATCTGGAGAAGGAAATAAAAGAAAGGGTGATCTCAAATGCTCATTTTGGGTAAACATAATGGATTTAAATCTATAATCATGTGAAATAAAAATATAATAATAAGGAAAAATGATTATGAACACAAACTTACAAGGTTTATACAAAACCTATCATAGATCATAAATGTTATTCATGGCGTAAGAGATTATCATTTTATAAAACAAGGTCCATGAGAGGGAGAAATCATTACTAATAAATCATAAACCATAATATCATGTTATAAAAGTGTGGAACCAGTATATATATTAAAAACCATTTCATATTTCAAGGTTAACTACCATGAAAATCAACACATTAGATAAAAACATATCACATATTTCCCTTTATGGATCAAGATGCAGCTGTTTCCCATAAGAGATCAGAATGCACATGTTTCCCATAGTGGATTATGAATCACTTGTTTCCCATAGTTTATCAGTCCCATATACATGTTTCCCATTATTATCTCATGATATATAAATCATTACCCTATTTATTGGAGGGATATAATGGTCTCACCCATCTCATAGTTAATACTATACTTATTTGTGGTAGAATATCATAAAACATTCATCATATCATCACAGCATAACTCCTATAAATAAAATAGGTTTAAAAAATATTTCATCCAATCAGCATAGCATAACCCATGAAAAATAAATGGGTTTCATAAATATTTAATCAACAAAGACATTAACTGTGTAAAAAAATAATAAGGATGTTATCCTTCAATATTATCCCATGTAAAGAATAAGTACATCAAAGGATATCATCGTAGAAGGAAAATGATTTTGAAAGATCTCTTGGAACATTTATTGAGGAAAATTATCATTGAAAATTGAAAAAAAATTCAATACATAAATAATTTTCTATGAAAATAAATTTGTAAACTTATAGAAGAATCCTTAAAATTCATTTAAAAGATATATTGAGTAAAATAACCTTTCAATTTTGAGAATCACTTTTTAAAACTAAAAATTCATAAAAATATTTTGAAATCATTTTCACTAAAAATAAAATTTGAAACATATAATATAACATTAAATATAATTATTTGGTCAAAATAGAAGAATGTACCATTCATACCATATATATTGAAATAAATATTCCTTCCACATTTTTAGAAAAAACCAAGCAGGAATTGTTTGGGAAAAAATTAAAATTTATTTTAAAAAATAAAAAAAATAAAAAAACATATAAATTACTTTAATAAATTATACTTATAATGATAAAAACATTCTCTTAATAATTTTTAGAAAACATGGTTTTGGAAGAAAAAGGGTTTTCAACCACTGAGATAAATAAATATATTTTTCTTGGAAAAAAACATTCTTCTGAACTATTAAGTACATAAATATGAGTAAAATGAAGTGAAACCATGTCATAACCAGTTGATAAGAAGAAATAACGATGTTTATAGGGATATATCATAATATTTTATAATTTAAATCATTATTATAAACTCTCTTGAGAAATGATGATATTGTAACATAAAACTCTTACCAAATTGGTAACATTGAATCATATCCCCCATGAAATAATAATATAAAATGAAACATATAAAATCATTAAAATAATGATATTCATTATATAACTTGTAAATGGAGCAGTATATATGTAAGAACCCAGTTTTTCGCTGCGAAAGACTTTGGAATATTCATGATGATATTCCAGAGCAACACCTTCAGACGGCGTGCGATTCCGAGCCCCGGAGTGGCCGGAATTCAATTTTCAGTGCGTTCACACTAGAAACGCCAATAAATGGGATAACTCCTAAATGGTGAACCGGGTCAGGGATCCGAGAGTACGGATGGGTCCGGAATGGAGTGTTTACCCTAGGAATGACATAAAACATGTCGGCGCGGGATGTTTGGACCCCTCGCTCGCTTTCGGAAGGTTAAACAGATAAATTAATTAATTAATTAATTCGTTTAATGTTGAAACTCCAGTATCTCTTAAACGGTGGATCTCATTGGAAAACCTAGGGCACCTTTGAGTTCGGAGCGTGCGGTTTACCATATGAGGGGTATAAGTTTCGCGGGCACGGGTCGTTTGTGAAAAATGGCCCCAGGGGCATTTTCGTAATTTGGCAGATTTGGGTGTTCAGCTTTATAACATTCAAATGGAAGCTCAGAATCAAATTCTGAGACCACCATTGTGCTCGAGAGGTGGTTTTTACCCTAGGTGAGGTATAATTTTGACCTCGCCAAAGGTTTCAGATGCGAGGAAAATTATGGGTTAAATAAATTAAAATTATTTTTTTATTTAAACCCATTTCAATCCCCTCCTCCCTTGTTCTCCCCTGGTGAAGGCTCCCTCAAGGAAGCCCTCAAGCTCCCTCCCCTCCTCCCCTCCGGAAAGGCGATGGTGCGGCGGCGGATCGTCCGTAAAGCTTCGGGCGAAGCCCAGCGAGGTAGGAGGATTTTGGTTGCGTTTTAATTTTCGAACCCTATTTCAACCTCAATTATAATCGTCGATTGTTGTTTCATCGTCGAATTAAATCCCCTAATCTTGTAGTAGATTTTATTCTCTATTCGTTTCCTATTTCGGTTTGTAAATCCGAGTTCCGGGGACCCCGCAAACATTCACCGAAGATTGCGGGTTTAAGGCTGTTTTCCGGCGTTTTTTTTAGGTTTCCGGTCGGTTTTGGGTGTTCCGGCAGTCCGAGGCGTGGCGGCGTAGGGCTGAGGTGGCGGTGCTCGGGTGGCTCCAACGGCAGGCGGTGGGGTTTCTCGGCAGTAGGGAAGAGCGGCGGTCAGCGACCGGGGTTGTGAGGCGCAGGCGGTCGGCGCTGACTCGAGCGGAGGAGGCCGGCGAGCCTGCGAAGGCGATGCGCGAGGGCCGTGAGCCGCTGGGGGCGCTGAGCGGGAGCATCGGCCGGTTGTGCCGGTCGGTTGACGCGGCAGCAAGGGTCGCGGCGCGCGACCCTGCTTGGGAAACAGAGACCCGCCAGCGGCGGGTCTCCGCGGGGAAGAAGGCCGACCGGCCAGCGGCCGGTAGGTGGAAATAAAAAATAAGAAAAAAAATATATAAACAAGTTTATAATAATAATAATAATATTATTATTAATATTATTATTATTATAGAAATTATTTATGTTAATAAATCATAAACCAGTGGTCGGTTCCGCGTTCCGTCAGTGGCAACGCATCCCTTAACTTGGGAGGAATTTTTTGAGATGGTTTCGGGAATTTTTAATTCCCGAAACGAGGGGCCTCGGAGGCGCGACGCGTCTTTAAGAGAATTTCCATTTTTCTGGGAATCTTGTTTTGGACGGCACGGGCGCGTCTGACGTCCGTTTTGAGCGTCGTCAGTGGTGTTTCAACCCTAGCGTCGGGGTGAAGTTTTCTAGGGTGGTGTCGGGCGCTGAATCCAGAGTTGAGGTGTGGGCCCCATGACCCGTCTTTTGAGCTGTGTGCAGCGTTTCATGACTTTTCCATCGGACGTCCGTTTGGAGAACGCGAACAGTCGTTTCTGGATGTTTTTCTGAGGGGATTGAAATGGTGCAATCTGCCCGCTCTAATTCGGCACGATGGTGTGGGCCCCGCGAGGGCCGTTTCGGGATTTGACGGTGATTTCCAGCTTTATCACTTGGTGTCTGATTTGACCAAGTGAATAGTCCATTTTGTGTACATTTTCGAGAGGATCGCAATGGTGCGATCCGTTCATTGAGTTTTGGGACCGGGATGCGGGTCCCATGTGTCATCGCTCGTGTGCGGTGCACCGGAATGCATCTTTTTCTCCGGATATTCGTTGCACTCATGTGAGTAGTGCTTTTGACGTGTTTTCCCGAGGAGATCGCAATGGTGCGATGCGCCCGACTGTTTTCAGGGTCGGGGCTCGGGACTACGTTCGGGCGTGAGGCGGTGTTGGCGACTTTTCCATCGGATATCTGTTTGAGGCGAGTGAGTAGTCTATCTCTCGTGTTTTTCTGAGAGGATTACAACAGTGTGATCTGTTTGGTTTTGCGGAGCCTCTCGCGCGATCTTGTTAAATGTGAAAGACGCTCTGATGGAAGTTCATCTTGCCGTGTTTGCGGAGAACCCTTGGCGTGTAATCGCATGCACTCTTGTGTGAGTGAAGAGATGTGGTTGGTTGTGCCTCAGTCGATGAGGTGGCAGGTTGGAGTTGTTACATCACGCCTTCGCGATGACATTGGGTGTCATGTGCACGATATCCTATGGGCTGGAATGAGGTATACTCGGGGAGTATATGGGAACCCTTGGAGGTACATGTGGTTGTTTGTACCTGAGGACGTTTGTACGCTTGGTTGGGGTTGAGATGGGGCCACACGTAGTGTGGTCCCCATGTGCGTGTCGGGTTCTGCTTTGCGTACTTTTGACCTCTCGCGACGTAGAGGGTTCCTCTATTCTCATGGATTGACTAGCAGGGTTGAGTTTTCCCCTAGTTCTGTTCTCGTTGGTTTGGCCGGTAGCGGTGCTAGGGGAACCCCGTGATGGAACTGGCACTGAACCCCTTTGGAGTGAGTTGTTCTGGAGTTGAGTGGTTGCGCGATACCCACTCCATATTCGGTTGGCCAGTGTTGTACCCTCTAGTAGATATGGACAGAGAAGTTCTGAGTTTTACCCTCCAGTGGGGCTGGGCAGTGGGTTACTCATCGACTTCTACGGGTTTACCCTCCAGTAGGGTTGGGCAATGGGTTGCTCACTGACTTCTAGGGTTTTACCCTCCAGCAGAGACTGGGCAGTGGGTCGCCCGATGCACTTAGGGTCTACCCTCCAACAGAGACTGGGCAGTGGGTCACCCGACGACCTCTTAGGGTCTACCCTCTAGCAGGGCTGGGCAGTGGGTCACCCGTCGTCTAGTTCCAGGTCTACCCTCCAGCGGGGCTGGGCAGTGGGTCGCCTGTTGACTTATTCCAGGTCTACCCTCCTGCGGGGCTGTGCAGTGGGTCGTCTGATGATGTATTAAGGTCTACCCTCCAGCGGGGCTGGGCAGTGGGTCGCCAGATGGTGTATTAAGTTCTACCCTCCAGCGGGGCTGGGCAGTGGGTCGCTTGATGATGTATTAGGGTTTACCCTCCAACGGGGCTGGGCAGTGGGTCACCCGATATCTGGTTATGAATTACCCTCCAGCAGGGCTGGGCAGTGGGGACACCGGTTGGCATTCCAGACACAGTCCTTTCAAATAGGCTAGTCTGTGGATTTCCTCCGTGATTACCGGAGTGGGACCCTTGGTTATACGGGTCGGTGATGGAACGGCTTGATTTTGAGGAGACCTCTCGACTACGGGGCAGTGACGTGGTGTGGGTTGACGTTCCCCCAGAACTCTCAAGTACGAGGGGCTCTTTCCCCCACCGAGACGTGTCCTTGTGACGTGACCTAAAACTGTGCGGATGATTCAATGCTTCCCAAATTGGATAGTGTCGAGGTGTGGTGGTTTCATCCCCCCCTTGACTTGTAGTTCGGGGCAGACGTGCGGGATGCTGGGTATCGATGGTGTTACATCTGGGACTATTGGCTACTCTTTTCTTGGGCTGAGCTACGGGATGGAGATCCACTTAAGACCTTGTTTGGGCATCTTGTTGAGCATAGGGACTTGTATATACCTTGTTCTAGTACCCACTTCTTGGGTTTGTTTACTCTCCTTCCAGGAGAGGAGAAGACGCGTGAGGTATGCCACGTGCTTTCCGTGTTTAGCTTCTCATGGTTGGATGAGTCTACTCTCCTACTATAGGTAGCAAAGACTCGACGGGAAGTTCATATTCTCACCGTTTCTAGATCCTTGTGTTTGGACGAGTCTACCTTCTTTCCTCTTGTTGGGTTGAGATGGACTCTTACTGTTCTCTTTACTGCACTCTCGGTTGTACTTCTCTACTTTTCTCTGTTCTCTCTACTGCTCACCCCTTTGGTACATGCTTCGTTGCTCCCTCAAGCCATTGGGGTATCCTACTGAGTATTTTTATACTCACCCCTGCTTGGGCTTTTCCCGCACTTGGTGTGCCCTTGCAGACGACGGACAGGTGGAGCGTGACTTCAGTGGAGCGTAGGAGCTTGGGATCTTGGACCGCGTGCGGTGGTCGTGGTCGGGCTCCAGGTGGGAGACCCGTCAGCTGTTTCCTTTTTGTTTACCTATTGCCGGGTTGTGGAACCTTTTCTGGTTCGGTGCATGTTTTTCCCCTTTTTCCTTTTCAGCACTGTACTTTGTACTGTTAGAGGTCGATGCACATTGTTGTTTATTTATAGCAGTTTCCCTTTGCTTTTCCTTTCTACTCTGCACTTTTGCATTGAGTGTGTTGCATGTGTGTGTACAGGTACTTAGGCAAAGGCCTCCCCGAGTTATTGTGCCTTCGGCACTAGTCGCCCGCCCCTGGCATATGGAGGCGGGCTTGGGGTAGTTGCGGCGTGAGCCCGGGTAGGGTCGGGTTGTGACAATATACTCCTCAGAGAAGAAGATACTTTCATAAAATAACTTAGGTCCCCAAAAAGGTAATTTGAGACAAAAATATCTTACCTTTTTGGTAACATTTGAACTATAATCCCCATTAAAGAGAGATCATAAAATGGATATGTAAATATAAATAATTTTCAGGATAACCATCATACTTTTTTGGGAATTATATACACCACAAAAATGAAATATGTGGAGAATATGGCATGTGTCTTATAAAAAAAATGTGAGACTGAAATCCCTTACTGTAAGTCTTGACATTGTTCATAAGCATTAGAAATTCTATTATGATAAATATAAAATTATTATAAATATATTAAATTACTATATATATATATATATATATATTACCATATATTATTAACTAATGTCCTTTTATTACCTATGTATTAACAATTCAAAATTAAAATCGTGTTTTGGGTAATAACAGCTTTATTTTTTGTGCATGTTTGGAATTGTTATTTTTGGGCCTCTTAATTTCATCGTGTTTAAATAATATACATAATGTCAAAAATTATATAAATATGATATATATTAAGAATATATATATTTATATTACTTCATAAAGTTAGTGCAAGAAAATGAGATACATCGTTTCTAGAGAAGATTGGTCGTACGTACCCAAGAATATTGTTCCCACTTTCTTGTTGACTAAAATGAAATAAAGTAAGATAATATATTACCCTTCAAGATTCATTTTTATATAATATATATAAATTTTTTTATCTAAAATTTTCTTTATTACCTTTTCTGTAAATCATATGTGAAGAACAAATTACATCGCTTCGTGTGGCAGTAGTTCGTCGTACACACGAACAACGTTATAATCATCCCAAAAAATGTAATGTAAGAAAAAATATTTGATATAATAATTCAAGAATAATTATAATTTCATAAATTTGAAATATAAAAATTAAATATATCATTATATCATTCCCTAAGAGGTTGTGATGGAGGACGAATAACATCGGTTCACCATGCAGTAGTCCGTTGTACACACGAATGATGATTTCTTATTAGATTTGAAGGAAGAGGAAAATGAGATAGGATATTTTTTAAAAATAATAACATAAAATTATACATAAGATTAAAATATTTTTATATAATAATGTTTTAATGGTTATTGATGTAGGTATAGGAAGACATAAAATAAAATTATAGGTTAGGGATGTTACCTCTATTTCTTACATCCACATTTGGTTTCTATCAAAAGGATTATTATGTTATATTTATAATCGAAATATGGATTCTAGGATGATAGGATGGAATTAATAAATTTAATTGGGTATGGATTTCCCAAAAACAAATTTGGAGGTGTGAAGAGGAAAAGAGAGGGGGCGGCCTTCTTAAAATGTTGTGAGTTTCACACTTAAAATTTATAAAAATAAAGAGGTGTACCTATATTTTTCACATGTAACAATGATAAAAATAGGAAATTAAAGAACATTAGAGGTTATAAGGTCAAAATATGTCCATAAAATTAGTGTTGGAAAGGTTTATTGGTCATTTTCCCCATTATCCTTCGTGTTTAACCCCACAGTAGATCCATTTTATCATTAACCATGGTAATTATTTTTTTACTAATTTTATTATTCATTATGGTTAAATTTACTAAGTCTACATTATTAGATAATATAAATTATTATAAATCCAAATATGGAATCCATTTTTTAATATTCCTCTCACATAAGTTGAAAATTTTAATTTAAACTTCATACCTCCGAGATGATGAGAAAGCGATTTTCCAAAGAAACAATGTTCCAATGTTTAAAAATATTTTATATAAAAAATATATCAAAATGACTTTAATGAAATGATTTGGATTAATTTATATATAATATAACTAATTTTAATTTAAGTACCAAATTGAAATAAATTGTAGGTTTTTAAATTCGTTAAAACAAATAAAAAATCTTAAAAAACTATTATTTTACACAATTCATCGAAAAAGACATATTCTCAAAAAATTCTCAAAAATTCACCCGAATATAATTTTGAAATGATAAATTAAAAAAGTAGCATTAATTTTTGGAAATAAATTTTCAAAAATTTAAAAATATTTTTTTAAAATAAGTGTGAAAAATACAACAAAACTATTTTTTAGAAAAATGCAGTTTTAAAGTTAAAAATTGGATTCATTCTTATCTGTTATCTAGAAAATACATAATTTTAATGATAAAAATTTTATTGAATATGTATTGTGTAAATATAATTAAAATCATTCAATAAAATTGATTTGTTTAATTCGTTAAGGAAAAGGTAATTTGTCTGTACAAAAATAGTTTTTCAAAAAATGATTTCCTTTATTTTAAAATAATTTTTATTTTCATTTATAATTAATTGGTTACCAAAAAAATTATTTTATTTTAATTAATAAACCATAAATTTTTATAATTTTTTTAATCATATTCATACCCACAATTCATATGTCTAGGATATAAATAACATATTAAATTATAATGTCTTAACAGTATGCCTCATTTCATTTAAACTCATTGTTGAGTGTAATAGAAGCTAAAATCTATGTCTCATGTAATGCAAGATAAAATAATTATTGATTGTAATGAGAAATATAAAATAGATTAAATTTATTTGAAAAAAATCAAAAAAAATTAAGGTTAAACACTCTCACTGGACTGATCAGATGTGAAAAATATAATAAATAAAAAAATACACTAAGGCTCTACAAAATCCCTCAGAATCACCTCATCCTAGTCACCAGTCCCATCAAATATATATTTATAATTCAATATTCAATGATTATTTACCCATTCTAAACCTACACATAGTTAATTCCACTTGGGTACCCAGGTTCAATGGTCATCTCAGTAGTTTGTGATTACATAACACACTATGACACCACCAACACGGTCTCATACATTTCTAGTAAATTCAGTGATAGGTGGAGGTGGTATAATAAGTGGAATAAATAAATAACCATATTAACTTAAATAAATACAACAATCGATCCTCAAAGTCTACCATAACACCCTAGATCAACCATACCTACTTCAGTCACTTCCAATTGTCTTTATCCATAGTCTTTTTCTTATTCATATTAATATATAGGTACACCAAATCCCATGAATATTTACAAGTTCCTCCAGTAATAAAATAATAATAATAATAATAATAATGGTCACACTAGATCATTAAATTCACCTTAAGGTCCCCAATATTACATAATAATAATAATAAATGGAACACTAAATTCTTGGAGACACCTCATAGTCATCCAATAGTATTTATTATTAATGGGAACACTAGATTACTGAAATAGTATCAAGTTACCCAAAAAATATAATAATAATAATAATAATAAATGGGCACATCAGATCCTTGGAATCATATCAACGTCTTCTAACCATATATATAATAAAAACATAAATAATAAATTATTATTATTATTATTATGGGAACACCAAATCTAGAGAAACACCAAAAGGTCCCCCAACATTATATAATAATAATTGGAGCACCTTATCCTTAGAATCACATCAATTTCCCCCAACCATATATAATAATAATAATAATAATGGGAACATGGAATCCTTGCAAACACATCAAGGTCCCCCAAACTTATATAATAATAAAGAGAAAAATTGATCCTTGTAATCACATCAAGGTCCTCCAACCATATATTTTAATAATAATAGAGGGCATAACACATCCTTGGAAACACCTCAAGATCCCAAAAAAATATATAATAATAATAACAGTTAATCAATATATTACATCAATAAACCATTTCATTTAGATATTTAATCAATAAATTGTTTAATCTATATCTTACATCAATAAACCATTTAATCTATATATCATATCATTTAACCACAAAATTAAATTTATTAATTTAAAATTCAACATCCAACTCTTATCTCTAGTCTTATGATAAAACTAAGGAACGTATTTTGTTTCTCTATATTCATTAATTAATATCTTGTGTAATCTATCCTAAAGAATCTATGGTACCTCGTAAATATGTATGTTCAACGATGATAAATTATCCAAATTCATTCATTATCCTACTAAAGGGGACCATAAGAACCTAGAAGGCCCACTACATTCACATAATTATTTATTTAGTAACTCTCATGGATTCACGTAACACAAGGTATATGGTTACAATTATAATCTCATCCTTTGGTGAATAAGGCCAATGTACAAGGGTATGTTGTGGCATTTTTTCACCTTATTCATTCCAATTATGGGAAGTCTATTTTGTTGAAGAAGAATTCATTATGAGTAAAAAAATTTAAAAAAACATTCAATCACCCATATTGGTGAGACCATATATTGCATATAATATTAAAATCATTGGTTAACTATATAAAACAAAGGGAAAACCTTAGGTACCGTCTCCCCCAAAAGTGAACAATTTCGAATAACTAAAACGGATCCACAAGCTATGAGAATGAGGGATCCTCTAGACTGGTCTAAAAACATGAACTCAACCTGTGTCGATCAGTGAAGGAAGAGACAGACTATGGTAGTCATATGGGTGAAGTGAGTTCGAAAAAACCCATCATGGAGTCATCTGTATTGAAACCCCTAGTATTATAGTAAGTATATAGGTTCAAACATGGAAATAATTGAGTAAATAACATGTTACAATCCCTCCCATGATCATCAAATGTTGCAACCAAAACTCACCCTAATGATTTGGTATCCAAATTAGTTGTTTCAAAAATGAAATCAACAGACACCATAGACTAGTGTTTTCACCATAGTAATAGAGTTGTTTATCACACCTTGCCTAAGAGGGTTGTCTTAACGATGAACCATGGCATGTGGGAATAAGAAAAGCTATTTTAGACCCACCACGACACGGTGAGGCCATACTGGTCAGCATCCATAGGGACACCCCCAATGTTATACACCTAAGACAACACTCGTTCATTTGTAATTTTAGGTTTCTCCATCTTACACAGTAATACTCAAGACACAACACATAATCTATAATGGTGTATTCTTACATATGATGTACTTTAAAACATACAAAAATCATGGAATATCATTCTGAGACATGGTTCTCATACAGACCTTCCACTAAAAAAATTCAAATTCCCAATGAATTTAATTAACTTTTGAAAACATGGGGTGTTACAATCTCTGACCATAACACTTATAATTCCCATGAATACTTCATGGACATTAAACTCTATATCTCAATATAACCATGGATTTAATTAAATTCTGTTAGGACAAGCTCTAGCTATGAATTCCAAATGTTCTTCCATTATTCAATCTCAAAATTGTTGTGTTAAATTTCCAATACATGATCAACTTATCATTATTATAACTAAATCATGTAGATAATGTTATCTCATTACCATAGATTCCTATACACCATCATGTCTTCAATAAAACATCCTCATACTGTTAACTCTCCCCACCATTGGAATTTCTCCATATGGACAATTCTAAGACCTGATGTTCAATACTGTCAATATCTCCCATCCATACATTTCCATGGTACAAATACCACTAAGTGTTGTCTTTATATCCATTAACCCAAAATCATGAAAAAATTTTGGCCAAAATTCAGTACTTATATTCATCTAGATTCTATCAGGTTACCCTACACCTTCAAATAAAAAATATGTAAACTTATTGGATTTCCATATAAAATTACTATTAAATACATAAAACATAATTATTGTAGCTAATTTGATTCACCAAACACAGTTTCCAACTCACCACATCCAATTATATGCAGGTTAATTAGATGGATATGCTACAGTTGAACTCTCTCAAAATAATCAATTTCAATTGTTGAAGTGAAATAATCCAACTAAATTATGACACCATTACCCTTATGTAATCCTTATGGTATTAAGTTCTCATGCCTATGTATGTACCAAAAATCTAGTGAATTTCCATGGTGGATTTCGCACCACCCTTCAGAGAACCCATTCTCTTATCTGGAGTATTATCACAATATCGATGCAATGCAATCTCAGATTGCTTTAATTTATCTAGATCCCAATGCCAATCCTAAAACTCCACCCATCATACATTTTATTCAGAAAAATGGTATTTTTAAAGAACCATATTACTCAGTTTTACATACACACTAACATCTATGGTTGTATCAACATTCTACTAACCAGTCTCATTACATTAGTAACCCTTATAGCATTAGGTCCATGCTCTCATGAACAATATAACACTTCCCACCAAAGAATTATACAAACTTTCAATCTATATAATCAAATTATAAATTACCATAGAAAATTATTTATCCATTACTAAAAATAAGGACTATACATGGAAATTCTAATCATACTCGATCGCCAACCCAGAAAATCAATTTCCCCTCGCTTCCATCTCACAAAATGTCATCATCAGCATCCGCAAAAAAAATTATATCCAATTAGGGTCATTCCGTCAAGTATCCAATGGTTCTATCATGATCCATAATTATTCACTATAATCTTATGAAACCACATGATCCACAATTTCATCATCACATAGGTGATAATCCTCTTCAAAACTAGACATTTAACATATGACATGCTTATCACTCGACCACCCATTGATATGGAAATAATTTATAAATAGAATTCATCTATATATACTCATACCAAGATCTTGAATAAACAAATAAATTATGAAGGTCTAGATATCCTTATAGTTCTACCATATAATTCTCTCTTCGATGTGAAAATATGCATAACTCAAGGTTCTCATCAATTCAAATATTATTAGGAATCACATGGCTATAACATATAACTAGTAGAACTATACATACACCATTAATGTAATGAGAAGTAATTATTTGTTATATCCACCTATAATGAAATCAAATAATCTTTCCAACCCTTATCTCAAGTTTCTATTTCGTATCATTTCTAAATAAAATCATGGAAGATCATCCAGCTTCCCAATCATAACTACTAGCTCACCAAGATCCTGAGCTGGTCTCTAGGCACTAGTCTCTCTCGTATATCCCATGGTTCACATATCATGTAGGTAATAACTCATGTGTAACTCCTATATTTTCTAATATTTAACATAAAAATAAAACTCATAGTCAAACTTCCCAATCTAGATTTTCTTGTATCATAAATGTATTAGGAATCACTTCCTAAGTCATTAGCTTACTCATGGCGTTGGTTCTCACTAGGAAACCATATATATTAATACCCTTTGATAAATCCAAATATAATAAAAATGTACATATAATTAACACCATCAACCCATATGAATTGTTTTTATTAACCACATTCATATAGTTTCATGGGTTGATTATTTTGGATTCCAATATCAAAATTAAATCTATGCACTATGGATTCATCACTAAGGTGCATGGGGCTTGAATTGAACTATTAAGGGTCCCGATGTATCCATACATAGAGGGTACATGTATATAATTTTAAATCATCTCACCATATAATCCACATGACCTTTCATCATAATAAATATTGATGATTACAATAAAAAGAAATCATATGTCATGCGAGTCCTTTGTGTTGAATGTGATGCATGAGACATGTATTTACAATGATCTAATATTCAAAAGTATAGAAATTGGAAACCTTACAAAGGTAAAAAATCCAAAAAATGAATAATAAATTATAAATTCAAACATCATGGTTGTTACATGAGGTGAAAATAGTCAATCGTAACACAGCAAATCAAGAAAATCAATCCCAAGACCCTGGTAACCTCTAATTCTTATCAGGGAAAGGTGATAAAAATGTACCAATATTGACCCATCCCATGATAGAACACATTATTATATCAATAATCTAAAAACCCCTAAAATAGTGAGAAGATGAAAGGAATCCTCTGATACCACTTTGTAACATCCCCTCCCCAATCGAAATACTACTTATAGTTAATCGAGGCAAGGACATTAGATTTTTAAATATGTGTAAGAAATACATTTTAATAATTTGGTTATTCATATTCATACCCTCCAATATAATTACTTAGTGATAATTTTCATATTAAATAATACTATTTCAATATTATATCATCTTCATTTAATCTCAATTTTTTATATAAGAAAGTTAATCAATGATATAAAATTTTATTAAAGAGGTATATATAATAAAATCTAGAGGTGTCACATTATGCCCCCTTAGACGAATTTAATCCTCAAAATTCCATCACTTTAATATAAAAAATGAGCATATTTTTTCCTCATAACATCCTTAGGCTCCAAAATATCTTCCGTAAATTTATTATTTCCCCACAAAACATCGACCAGGTGAGTGGTCTTATTCCACAACACTTTATCTCTTTGATCGTTAATCTCCATAAATTATTTAACAAAAGAGAGATCATTACTAAGTGGTATGACCTCTATGTTCAATACATGTGATGGATTAGCAATGTACCTCCTCAAGAGAGATATAAGTAAAATTTCACGAAATTGAGAGAGATTCCATGTAAGTGCCATGTGATATGTAATTGTCCCAATATAATCACAAATTTTAAAGATACTGAATTATCTAGGGATCAAGTCTCCCATATTCACAAATATCAAAACTATATTACATAGAAATATTTATTGTAATACCATGTCACCATATTAAAATTGTAGATCTCATCGATGATTTTCAGCATAACTTTATTGTAAAATCTACATTTATCTTATGTGCTTTGAATCGCTCTAACATTCTCTATTACTTCCTCAGTTAGATCAGGTCCCAATATCTTTAGTTCACAAACTTCATCCCATCACATTGTATTTCTAAACTTCCTTCCATATAGAGATTCATAATAATCTATCTAAATGATTATGTGAAATCTATTGTTGTACAAAAACTCTACCAGATATATGTGCTGACCCCAAACACCATTAAAATCCATAAAACAAGATATCAATATATATTATAGGATTTTAATGGTCCTATCATAAAAAAAACATCTATCTAAGGATGAAGAATAGTTCAAATATATAACTTCATTGTCTAATATTATTGAATACTTCTTTTGGACATTGAGGTAAACCTCATATCCTAATTAGATAAAATAAAATGTGTTAATCTATACAACCTTACCACCTCCTTAATATATATCCTAACAAGTTCATTAATAAAAAATCCCATTATTTCAATGAAATACATAAAATTGAAATGTTGATCAGTTAAAACCCAAAAAACATTATAACCATTAGATATTTTGGGGTGTTTGATGACGAAATTAATGGTGAAATTTTTCAATTTCCCTTCATTCATGGGTAACAGTTGAAACAAACCCTTTAAATTTTGAATCACAGTCTTAGAATTATAATATAACATGACTTATTATACATACTTCACAATATCCATTTTAATTTTGGACCACTCAAAATAATTCTTTAGATCTCTATATATCTTCACACTTCTGCAATGATTAGATAATAAGGAACTATTAGCTTCATCTAGTAGTTTCTTCTTCAAATCTGGTATTGAAGG
The DNA here is from genome assembly GCA_963277665.1 of Viscum album. NCBI lineage: Eukaryota > Viridiplantae > Streptophyta > Magnoliopsida > Santalales > Viscaceae > Viscum > Viscum album. The sequence continues at coordinate 1,915,676,123 of OY728152.1, forward strand.
GAAGAAAACTCAGTTCTACATCCTTATCAATCCATCACAATCATAGTTGAACTTGTGAACATTTCTCACAATCTTATATACTTCCACATCTTCCTTATGAACCTATTTATTCTCCGTATAAATGGATGGTTTAACATTCATCTAAAAAATATATGATATGTCGCATTTTCTTATGATTTCAAGATCCATGTTCTAAAAACCCATAATTATTTTATATTTTACAATTTTCATTATAGACAAACTAGCATGGTATTTTTTAATTATAGAATCATACACCTTATTTGACTTTCTAGGGTGCAAATTTAATGAGAATTCATAATATCTAACCAACTCTAATCATTACCAATGGGGATACATTTAAATATTACTATGTGTATATTTTATTTATGATTTTCTGGTCATTATATACATCACAAATTTCCCTACAAATATAATGCTTCCTGATTTTCAATTATGAAATTACTACTGCCACCATAAAATCATTATTCGGGTAATTTTACTCATGAGTTTTCAATTAGAATGAGGAATAATTTTTCACCATATCATTCTGTATAATGGAGCACCCTATTTCCTTAATCATATTCATTATTACAATGGAACATAACTCTCTTAATTGTTTACATGGTTACTAGATGGGATAGAAATACAAAATTATTCTCAAAGTGTTGATAACATCCATCAATCCTAATAATGTTATCAATCTCAGTCAATGTGTTTGTTCTAGGAAATTACATAATAAAGATCATCTTTGAAGGATCTGTCTATATACCCTATCTTGAGATTATATAAACAAAAAATGAAATTTTTGATAACAACAACTCATAGTTTCTTAATTATTAATATATTTTCAACTTCCTCAAGGTCTTTAGTAAAATCATTAAATAATTATTAAACGGTTTTATATTTTGTTTTAATATCTTTATGAACTTCGTTTCTCTTTGAATATATAATAATATAATATATAAATACTACAAAAAACTGATCATGGTATTCTTTAAAGGTACTATTCATTAAATCCATGAAGATAGTTCGGGTATTGGTAAGTCCAAATGGAATTAGTATCAATTTGTAATGAATATAACTCATAAGGAAGTTTATCATGGGTATAACCTCCTTCTTCACCCTAAATTGATGATATTTGGAACAATTTTCAATCTTGTAGAAGTATTAATCTCTATACATTTGATAAAAAGTTGCATTGATATGAGGTATATGATACTTTTTCTTGATAGTGATCTTGTTAAGTTCCTAATAATTAATGTAAAGACACTTATTCCAATCTATCTTATTAAAAAAATTAAAGGGTTCTCCCCATAGTGAAGCAATCAGGTGTATAAATCCCATATCAGGATTATTCTACATTTTCATCTATAATTACTATAAATCAATTGGGGAAATACTATGTGGAGACATTGAAATAGGTGTAGCGACATATATGACTTCTATTGAAAACATACCTTCACAATTCATGGGATCTATAATAACTTATTCAGGAAATAAATCCTTATAATAAAAAATAATATTAATATCTTAAAATTTTAGTTTATCCCTAACCGTTTGAGATAAATATCCCTTGTGAATATTTAGTAATACTTATACAAATGAATTAATTTACATTAGAATTTCAAATTAATCATCACACTAAAATATGATCAGAGGTTGATTCATATATTTAAATATTTCTTCTAATCCTTATAAATTAAAATTGGATTTATAAAACTATATCCAGTACATTCACAAAATAATATCAAATGCAACTAGTGGAAGCTTCACATGATTTTTAGGAAGAATATTTTCTCAAACTTTTATCAGAGAGGTGATATAAAATTGAGATAAAATCATCATACCAGTAGAATATTTCATCGATAATTCAAAATATATTTGTTAAGGTTGGAATGTGACACCATTATAAAATTATTTTAATATAAAATTGTGGGTATGTCCATAATAAAATAATACATTTTCAATTCTAGAGTGGATGGTAAATGTAACTTTCACCCCTTCATTCTCATGGGAAGATTCAATAGTTGTAATCACATGATATTTACCATTGTAACTTTGTATAAGAGGCTTATAACATAATTTATTATAATTTTACCATAGATTCATGGAATTATGGACAAAATATCAATACTTTTTGTAATAATAACATTTTAGTGCGGGCGGAACATTTATTTGATCTTTCTCTCCATCATTGACTGGCCACTTCACATCATAATGACATTGTTTTATTCGATGACCATATTTTCTTCTCATAAAAATTTATAAAACCCCATAAGATAATTTATTCAATACATAATTCCAGACTTCTTATATTTATAAAGATTAATTGTATTTCCTATCTGGGTTTTATTATTTTAATTTCATTGAAATTTCATATTTCTATTTTTATTACTAAATCCTTGAGAATGATACGAGTATATAATATCCATTTTTATCTTGAGAACATATTTAATGTTATATTTGTATCTATAAAAGTTTCTTATATATAATTCATTTTGGAGACTTGGCCTCAAGCCAATGAAGAATTGATAAAATTTTATTTGAAGATCAAAGATAAAAACAAATGAATTTATTTCAAGCCTGGTGAAATTTAACTCATAGGTATTAATAGAATACCCCTAATTCATTTATAGCTAAAGAAATTTCCTCTACATATTATTGTAAATATATTGATTAAAATACTTATTTAAGAACAAATTATTAAACTATTCTTATGTCATGGTTTCAATTTCCTCCTCTTTCCTCATATTCTTGATAAGAGTCTACCACTTATCAAATTCACCTTCCAAATAATACCAATCCAAAATAAATTTCTCATGGTTTGAGAATTATTGAATTAGGAATATATTTTTAATATCCTTGATCCATGTGTTAGCAAGAATTGGATTGAAGGAACCACTGATGGAAGGAGTATGTTTCCAAAAAAAAATATCAATATTTAATTCCATCTTTTAGTCATTTCAATGTTTACCGTGACTCATGTTACCATTGATATCTTGAGAGATGTTTTTGGGAATTACTATAAGACTTAACATCCTAGATCCCACTTCATTTGGTTTCTCATAAGTAATTTCATTTTATTATCCATTGCATTCTTTATTCACATGATTCATAAATTTTTCCCATCCATTGAATAAAACAAAAAAAATTAGTGTGAGTATCATACATCAATAATCAGAGTCAAAAACTATATGAATATGAAAATAATTCTTATGATGTCTTAAATTATGACACATTCTTTAAATGTGGGTCATTTTAAGTTAATATCATATCAATATGGATTATCATATTTTTTCTAATATTATATTCTCTAATTAATCATAATGGTTTATAAAGAGAATTTTAATTAACTAAAGAATATAAATAAGGATTTTTTACCCATGTGTTTAGTCTTAGTACCACTCATCATGCACCAATTTAATATTGATTTGATACTCAACCAGAAATTTTTAGATTTTTTACCCCTATGTGAATTTGTTCTATAGAATCACCCACTTTCTAGTATCCTGATAGGGATATCATTTCTAGGATACCACATAATCTCTATTTTAACAAAACTTCATAATTTTATCCGATAATTAGATATATCCCCTTGGTTTTCACTTAATTTATCTAATATTAATCTAAAAAAATAACTAAACACTACTCTAATAAAAACTATAGAGACCCAATAATTTAATTCCTAAATATTTAATCATTTTGGTGAGTAGTATATATATCTCATAATAATGAAGACCCCAAAATAGTAAAGGGCTGGTTTAATTGAATACTAGATACATAATCATCTAATTTAATTAAAGATTTCTAACATCTCCCTAAAATTTCATTTCATATACTACACATCTTAGATGAAACCTACTTAAAACCTTTCTTTATAACCTAAGGAAATAAAACATAAGAAAGTGTGAAATAGGATTCTTAATAATTGTAAACATATGAGATATAAATCAATTTTCATAAGTGATCATAATATAATCATAAGGGAATGATAACATGATCATAAAATATGAAAGTCAAACCCAATCATTCAAACATCATTAACCATGAATCATGGCATAATACATTATCATAACAAATGACATAAGTCATAAGAGTGTGTATTCATAAATAATCAATCAAGATCCATGATAACATATAATAATAATAATAATTTTTTTGGTAATAATAATAACAAAAGAAAAGAATTTCCTTAGTCAAGGCTCACTATTAATACTACCATAATGGATAGGGTTCACTCCCCATTATATCATTTTCTTAGTCAAGGTTCACTCCCTAAAATATCAAAAATGGATAGAGTCTATTACTGAACTAGTAATACTCACAATTATAGTCTATATTATCTCATGAGATATCATACATTACCCAATGCAATGGATGAATATAAAACTATTTGACAACCCATCAAATAAAAAAAACCTTAAATATGTGTGAAATCAAATAATAAAAATATTCATAATTTCATCATAGAATAACCCATGGAATGGAAATGGGTTTGAAATACATTTGATCAAAGCATAAACTTTGGAAAAAAAATTGGATTCATAAGGATTTCATCATAACTTAACTAACACATAGGAAAGAAATGGGTTTCATATAATCTTCAAAAAATCATAATAATCATAATCCATCAAAAGAAATAAATTGGATGGTATGAAAAGGTCATATCCCTATTTAATCTTAATAGTTTTTAATTTATCTTTAAATGGCTTTAAAATAAATTGAAAGGAACAATAAAACCCTTTTTTGAAAAATTGTAATAATATCCTTTTATTTTGATAACTTTTGAACTAAAATATCCCATAATATTGAGAGACATATTTTCTTTGAAAATAACCATATTAATTGCTAAATTAAAATTCAAAGAACATAATTTTCAAGATATTCATAAAATCCATTCATGTAGTATATGTTAAAAGAGAATATTCATTTCATTCTTTTGAAAAGAGTTACAAATAACCTATTTTGAAAAAAATCATTTATAAATTTTAAAATAAATTGAATAAACTAAAAGGTAGTGAAAATGACATTAAAAAAAACTAAATTATAGTTACAAAACTTTATAAAATAACATAATGAGCTGGTAAATTAAAGAAAATGTTTGTTGACCCAATAGGAAATGAGGATGAATTTTATAAAAAAAGTCGCCTCACTAATTTTAAGTAGAAATGTAAATAAAAAAGTATTATTTCATGAAAATTAATTAAATAACTAGAGGGGAATAAAATATGTGTGTTTAAAAGAATAAAAACAATATAATTTTTCTCAATGGAAATTTATTATAGGAAATCCTAAAAAGATATGAGATTGTAACACAAACCCATACCTCAGGTGTCATATTGCTTCACACACATTCAAAAATATTATACAATAAATATCAATTTATTATAATCCCATTATAGAACTATATTAATAAATAAATTACTATGATTCATTCCTTTATAATTTCTAATTGTACATTTATTATCAATTTCTTCATTAAAATAACAATTTGGGTGAAAACCGGTCTTTATTCTATACATGTTTCATTTCAACAGTTCCAATATTTAGTGTTTCTAATGTTCAAGTAGTATAAAGAATATTATTCATGAAATAAGTGTCATATTTATTAATTATATATAATTTTATTACCATTTATATAAATTTGTGATGAAAAATGAATTATGTCACCTTGTGGGGATGGTAGTCCACACGTACTCACATGTGATGTTTACACTTCTTGACAGATGGAATGAAAGAAATATATACAATAATTCAACAGAATAAAATCATAATTATATCATAAATAACATATGTATCCTTTAAATATATCTTTATGATCATCCATGTAAATATTAAATGGAAAATGAATCACATCAATTTGATGAGGTTTTAGTCCTCACTTATGCATGAGCAACGTTATAATTATACAACATATGGGAAAGAGAAATAAAATGGATATAAAATTTATAAATTCATGTATCTATGTTAAATATAATGAATCAATAATTTTATAATGTCAATATAACATTTTCAAGAGGTTTTAGAAGAAATAAACTTGAAAAAGATCAATAATAATATATACCTCTTCTTTGGGTATCCTACTTTGAAGATAACCTTAAAATCCAAATCTCTATTTTTTCTGAATAAAAATCACTTTTATGGATGAGTGAGAATTTCACAAACTGCCACATTTTCAAAGATACAAACACCATAACAATAACAAAAAGGTAGTCAACATCACAATACACTAATAAATTTAAATTCAAAAAACCATTTCAATGTTAACAAACAAAAAAATCATCACGTGGTACGGGAATCCTCGAGCACACCATACACAAACAGTCACCATCATCCTCGAACCAATCCCATCACTGGTATGGACCCGGCTGAGTCTCAACTGCATCATTACTCTGAATCAAGAACATACCCTATAAACAACGTCGTCCAGTCAACATTGTCGTCTCCGCTATCCAAACACCACACACCGTAGATCATGAGGTCGTCGTAGCATAAAATAGGATAGGAGGATCCCTTTTATAAGCGAGGGTGTGGAAAACTTATAAATACATAAATATTATTATATAATATAATCCTTACTCATGTATATTAGAATAAAAATGATTTTTCATTAATATAATAAGGATAATATATAAATACCATCAACCAATAAAATTAAATAAATTGTCTATTGATATTTTAAATATTATCTCTTGTTTTAACCCCTCTTTTAATCCCTTTAAACCCTTACAATGGTAATAATATTTTTACCGTGGTAACTATTCACTATGGAAAAAATTAAGTTAAACTTATTAAATTATATTAATTGTGATCATTTAAAATAGATAATATTTTCTTCAATATTCAAATATTATAAGTGGTAGAAACTCGTATTAAAATAAGTGTAAAAAACTCAATGAAAACTATTTTATAAAAATACATTTTTAAGAATAAAATTTGATTTATTATTATTCCTTTCATGGTAAAATCCATTATATTAATTATAAAATATTTTATTTAATATATTATCAATAGGTTTAATTTAAATCCGTTATTAATAGTGAATAATTCTATTTATGAGGATAAATACAAGTTTTGCAAATAAAAATATTTTTTAAAACAATATCTTTCTTCCAATTTTAAATGATTTTATTTCCAGGTATAACCAATTAATAACCAATTATTTAAATTTAGTTTTTCAAAATTTATTTATTTTTATTAATACCCTCCAATCCAGTGTCTAAAAAATAAATTTCAAATTAAATAATTATATTTCTATAGTATATTGTGGTTTTATAAAATCATTGTTTCATGTAAAGAAATATATCAATGAAATCAAATTTTATTTAACTAAAATATATTATAAACTATTAGGGTGTTATAGGGTTAGTCATCGATTTTTGAGGATTAGAATGAAGTCTTGAGACCCCCAGTAATCACTCATCCCAACCAGGGGTGTAGAGGTGGATATCTTATGGAATGGACCCTTAGAAAAATAGTTTCGGGATCTAGGGTGTTTTCCACCTAGGTTTACACTTGAGGTTTAGGTGTGGATCTGAATTTAGTGTGTGGGTGAATGGTTACTCAAGTGGCTGGAACACAGGTTCTTTGTTTCTTACGTAGTTTAGTTTCCTATTGGTCAACACCTAGGTAGCCTAGTGCCCAGGTAGCATGATGATCAGGTGGTCAGTGCCAAAGGGGTCCAACACTTAAGTGGTCTGATGTCTAGGGATTGGATCCGATTATTTGGGACTAAAAGTGAAATTTAATATCCTTTATCCTTAGGGTTTGATTAAAAAATAACCATGAGGAGGGATATTTATTCCCAAGCTCTTTATCGCTCTGGTCTAATTAGAAATCTATCCCCACTTGGTCTATGATTAGGGTAAAAATAAGGGGGTTTGGGGGTCTTTTATTGAAAATACATATGTTGGGTGAACATCTAAGGGTTTTAACCACCCATAATCACTCAAATTCCCAAGTTTTTAACAAAAGAACATGTATGGGACACTAAGATACACACCTGGAATTCATTAGGGTGTTTATAGAAGGGAACCTGGGGATTGTTGAAAACATCTCATTGTATGTGGAATTACCTGATTGATTGGTCATTCATGGATGGTAGTAAATGTAGTGGTGCATATGGAATGGAATTAATGGTAGTAAATTAGTAAACGTGTCCACATAGAATGTCTTGAATATTTTTAATCACATTTATGGGAATAAATGACTAATAATGTATAACAAGGAACCAAGGTCTAAGAAAAATATCTTTTCTCACACGGAGATAGAAATGGGTATGTACTTAAACTAAACTCCATCATAAAAATTTTACATAAAATAATCATAAATTTTTATGCATAAGCCTATTTTGGTTGTATGACCTATTATATTAAAGCCTTTGTAATGATATTTTTCACCAAGTGTATATATTACACATAGTAGATGTGTTACGTGGGAAAATTATGATTACTTAGGTTTTGAATTTTTTTCTAAATAATGGAGAAACCATTACTCCAATAATAGATGAAATCCACAACTTACTCCCATTAATAGGTTGATGAAAGAGATATTCCCTAAAGCCTTTAACTTATTTGATGATTTTTTCAGATTGTATTATATTTTTAGATCATGTAATATGGTATGATATACATGGAACATCATTTATTATGATATATGTGATATCATAATCACTGTCTTGGTTAACTATTTTATATAGAGGTAGTGAGATGTTTAATAGCTAAATATTTGGAAAGTCCCATTGGTTATAAATAAGTAATTAATTTTATAAGATGAAACGCATGGGGATTTCATTCATATAGTTAATTCATATATCATTGAGACATTACACGTGTTTTTTATAATACATGGGTAAATTCATGTATTTCTCAGTAGAGTCCAAAATTCTATATATATGATCTTACAGTTATATTATGGGAAATACTAACTTGTGAATATTTTGGATAGAACTCCTAGATCTCATAGCTCTATTCCACATTATCCATTTCCTTCATGAATCAAAAATATATTATTAGGGATGAGAGGGACCCACATAAGCATAAAGCGATTCAGTATAGCCAGTGGATGCCTCTTGTGGAAGTATGTATTTTGGTTAAATATCATGTGATATTTCAGAAAAATAATGAAGATAGATATCATAACAGTAGTTTTATTGTGTAAAATACACATAAAATATTTTCTTCATTTTACAGTAGAAAGATTTTGGTTTCTTTAATGATTGATCATGATTTATTGGTTTCTATATTAATTTCACTATGTTTAAATAGGTTCATTAGATCCTTTGAAACCCATTAGTGGTATCAATGTTTTACCATTCAACAAGTTCTTACAATCATGTTCCTAAAATTAAGAACCTATCTTTCATAATATACAACATTCCATATTTAAATGTATGATATGACGTGGCTAGTTGTTAACTATTGGATATATCTACCTATATTAATGATATAAGATATCATAATGCATGATTATGTTTTCTCTTAGTCATAGGGTATGAATTTTTTTCTTTTAACAAACAATATAGTGTAGTCCTGTTGTTTTTTTATATAAAGTTGAATAAAATATATGTGATATCATAGGATATGATTGAATCCTAGTTTGTACAAAAATATAGCCTTGAATTTTTTTTGGGATGTTGGTGATATCTCTGATTAAGATTTTCCCATATGTACGTGTCACTTTGAATATACATAAGGGATACACCAATAAATATCTTAAGACATAAGGGTTGGGAGCTGATACGTAAGGTTTATATTGTCAGTAACCTATATGTATTCCTTTTCCCGTGTGTATTATTCAATCTAGTTTTTTTAACGTATTCCTTTTCCCATGTGGAAGAGTTGATCTAGTAACCTTTACATATTATTTTTATCATGTGTCTGAATTAAAAAGACACTATGTAAGGGTGTATAAAATACCTAATAAGTGAAATATCATCGTGCATGGGTGCACACATAACCATGAAAGTAAAAAATTTGATTCATAATAGTCACATTACACTAGTCACCCATCATAAATAGGAATAAGTTTATCCATCATAAAACACAACTAACATTTCTTAATTGGTTTAAGAACTAGAGCCCATAAATCATATTATATGATCCCACTTATATCAATAATAATGATTTTTAGGGAATCTTTTTCATATAATTCTATTATGAATTGATAAACAATTTTTAAATTATAATAATCTGTATTTTGTGAAATTTCATAATTTATAATTATTTTTTAAAAAAAATATTACCAAGTCCATATAGTTAATTAAATAAATGTTTAAGAAAAACATTCTAATAAAAATTCTATAATATTAAACGATTATAATTAAATACCTCTTAAATTATGTTACTTTCCTTATAATTTGGAAATAAAGTGTTTATGTTGAAATTATGAGTGGAATTTATAAAGTGTATATAAATTGTAAAAATAAATAAAAAATAAAAAATATTTCATATTTATTAATGGTACCTAATTAATTTGAATTGTTGAAATTAATGGATTTTTTTAAAATTATTTAAAAAATGTACCAAGGGGTTTTTATGATTTATTTAATCAAGCTTTAAATATTGTTAATTATTTGATATCTATATTATTTTAATTGATTACATAATAGAAATTAAAATAAGAAATGTATATATTTTATTTAATATCATATATTTAAAGTAAATTACATATAATTACTAATATGCAAATTTTTATATTTGGTAATTAAAATAAAGTGTTTATATTGAATACTATTGAATTTACATAATAAGTAAATAAATTATAAAGTGTTTATATTTACCTTTATGTATAATTTTTTTATAAATATTTTTCTGTAGTTTTAATCAATGAATTTGTAATTTATTTGGATAATTATCTACTTTATTCAAAAACATTAAAGGTTATATTATATATTATTGTATTATTTATTTTAATTTGATAAATTGAATATATATTATCATACAAGAATCTAAGGTGTTACATGCTCGGTATGATAATGGAGATAGTTTTATTCTACATTGACTATGGATTTTGTTAATTAATGAACTTGAATTAAATATTCAATTATGATTTATACATATTAGGTGTTAAGATTATTATGGAATTTATATCTTTATTGGGTAAAGTATCCCAATGAAGAGGGGATTTAATTCAAACTTCATGATTGGTCTGGATGCTTATGCTTTGTCAAGAAAATGTTGGGTTGATAATATGTGGCTACCTGATTACGCATTTAGAGATTGTTGATTTCATTTAATTATAATACTTTACATGAAGGGGTTTCATGTACCTTATTAAAAGGATGTTTTTTATGTGTATAAATATAGTTGGATTTTAATTTAGGTTAGTAACACATGTTTAGAGTTTTGTAAAGAGTTCTGCATCAATATGATTTGAACATATAGGTTTCGAGGAAGGAAAAATATTCAAAACTAAATCATTAAAATCATGCATATATAAAGTGATAGGCTGATATTAGATGGAGAGATTAAGTCCCCTGTAAAATATTAGGTTTTAAATTCCTTCCAATGTAGCACTTTTTAGGACCCAATTCACCCATCCGAGAAGGTCAAGTATAAGATGGATACCCTTATATTATATTTTGTATGGTAATAAATTAATGGGTTACACTAATAGGATTATGAATCTATTATTAATGATTTATTTTGGTAAACCTTATCTAGAAGACCCTAATAGGATTAGGTTACCAATGTAATTAAGTTGGGTTTATCCACTTGATGAATTAAATAAGGAGTTGTACGATCAATTATCCTAGATTCATATATTATATGATTGGGATAATACCCTACCTAAATAGCTAAGTAATGGTATAAATTATAAACAGATGAAAATATTAGTGAAATATGGATCTTTTAATAGTAATGGATATGAGGTGTTTTAAAAGGGATTATCTTTTTAGGGGGATAACATATAATAAAATCCAATATTATATGTTTGTAAATCATGTTACTCATTTGATACAATCTTCTATTATAGATTATTTATATGGAAATCGTCAAACATAACTTCAAATTCTATCCTCAAGAAGTATAATATTAAGGTACAAAACTCATAAAGCTAGTAACCTCAGAAATGTTCTTAATTATAATTAAATTTTTTGTGTTAGGGAAACCTATTCCAAAGTGACAAACTATTGAAGTTATTCAAGATCTAAATATATATGATTATGGAAGAATATATTGATTCACTTTGGTTTCAATGGTATTAGATGTAAAATTACCTAATGAAATTTAGTATCTTATCACATACTCATTGTGATATAGTATTCAAATGACTTAGTGAGGGTAGTGATATTCATTAAGGATTATTCAGGAAAAGGAATTTATTCTATTTTCATTTATGGAAATGTTCTAATAATGGGATTAAATTCAATAAATATTTACCCTATATTTTCAAATTGTAAAGAAAGAAAGAGTTGTGAATTTTATTTTTAGGGTGGGCTGTTTTATCGATAGTGCAAGTGGGTAAAATTTCGAACCAAAAGAAGAAAATTTATTTTTAAATTACATCAATGTTTCTTCAAGTATCTAGTCAGGGTCATTGAAACCTAACAGTAAAATTAAAAGGTAAGGAGTAATGATTCCCTTGGAAGGTATAGTTTAGAATACCTAAAGGATTTTTAGAAACTCCATGTAATTTATATGTTAGGTACTCATGTTATAGAAATCAATTCTTTTAATTTTAATGGTATGTGATACCAAATGTATACATTACAGTAATTATAATTATATAGGAGTTAAAAATCAGAGAATGTATTGAATGTATGTTGAATCTTAATTCAAGTGATGAAGTAAATAGTTTCTATATCAAATATTTTAATTTTATGAATTTAATGAAGCAAATATAGAAATATGTTAAAGATTTGTATAATTATATCATTTCACTTATATGATAAGATTTTTTTTACTAAAAATGTGTTGTTATAAACAATATGAGATAAAAAATTCATTAGAAATGGTTTATGATTAATTAGATTCAATAACATCTTTTAAAAAGATAAAATGATAAAAACGATTTTTCTAGGATATATTATTTTACCAATATTTTTATTGAAATATGATGGATTTTTTCCCATCAACCATTATCAGTTTATTTTAAAGAATAATAAATTTTCAATGAAAGTAATCAAAAATAATTTAATACCATATCATATGGATATGATATTTTATTTGTTTTATATTCACACTATAAGATATAATTTCATTTCCTGACACAAAGAAGTTTGTGTATCATAGAAAGATATTTTAATGATAATATAGTTTCTATGAGGTCATTTTGAGTATATTTGGTCCTTTAAAAATTCTAAGTTAAAAAATAAAAGATTATTCCAGCCATTTTACAAAGTGAATATTACTTTATATCCTAAAGATTTTAAGATGTGTGAGTAAAAGATTACTTCAAATAGTTACATGAGATATTAAAATATTTTAAGGAAATTTTTGAAGGAAAACGTTCCCAAAATGATGATGATTAACTTATAAGGAGTTCTATGTAGTCAATAGAATTTATTGACATTGATTCAATTGATGTTATGAAGTTAAGAATTTTGAATATTTTTAATTAGTTGAACATTTTGAATTTGATTCCTAAGTATTTACATTATTCAAACTAGATTTACTTATAGATGTTACTCACTACATAGTTAATTGGGAGAATTTTATTAGATAGTCACATGGAGATATAATGTGTTTTAAAAACCTTTGAAAGTGGAAAAAACATGAGGATGATCAATAAGTATTTCCTATAACATATTTTATATAGGTTCTTATGTATGTTTTTTAAATTATTATTAATTGAGTTTATGAATATTAAATGTCCAATCATATACAAAAGGATATCTAAACTTTACCACTATTTCTCTTTGGTTGTCCTGACCCCATACCCACAAAGTATACCCCTAATGGGTCAACAATGTGAGAAGATAGATAATGACCCCTGATTCCCACCTTCAGTAGACCCCAGGTTGGCGACTAGCACCAAGGGTATAGCAATCACCTAGATTGGAGGCATTACCCTCTAGGAGAAAACATGCGGAAGAGAAAGATAAGAAATACACCAACCAACTTTTGATTAGACTAAAATATAAAATAAATCCCAAGTACACATATCTAATATCATGAAAAACTGCTACAACTAAAAGGGGAAAACTGAAAATACCAAAAGAAAGTAAAATGGTAGTGACCACGAAGACTAAACAGCTCCTACAAAACCCACAATCTTGTAGTAACCATTCTGATCTCCAACCTACCCCAATTTACCTGAAAATAGATTATATAATGTCAGGTGAGTATAAAAGTATACTCAGTAGGATCCTCCCCAGACCCTCTCATGAAAATGTAATGAATTTAAGCTAAAGTACAGTGAAAAACAAGTTAAACTTACTCATCACCAAAATAGGTATACTATGTTCCCAGCCACACCATGGATACTATCACCAAGTATCACATAAAAGAGTATATTATATAATAAATTTTATCAAGGGTACCCAGCTTCCACTTCCCCACTGGTTTTCCACTTTTCCCTAACATCACACATCCTGAGCATCTCTCTCTAAAAATTTTGTCCCAAAGATAAGTGGGTGGAGCCCCACAACATTCTCCCCATGCAACAAACCACCATAACCAAAAAACCAAAAGTAACAAGGTACTTCCCGGGAGCTGCCACATCATGCATAACATGTATTATACATCATGTATTATACATTAATCCAATACAACCTATGCACCGTGTAAGAATCCTCATGCTTTCATAGCCTATACACATTACACCTATAGTAGAACATAACAAACTATATCCATAATATATGTTTGTAAAATAACCACCAGCCATTACATCCCTCTACGCACATAAATGGGTAAAATTAACTACCATGCATACCAACACAAGTAACTACCAACAGACGATAGTGGAGGGAAAGGGGGTAGTCATCGATCCATCCTCCCATCAGGATGTTGGGGAAAACACCCCCCCCCCCCCCTCAGGATTAAAATCCCTAGGGGGTAAGTTTCCCTAAGGGACATGGTGGAGTAGAGTATTGAAACTCAAAACGTATAGTATATGATATATCTCAAAACCACACTATGGGAAAATCTAGCCTTAGGCTCAATTGCAGCTAATGTCTCTCGGACACCTGACATCCACTGCTAAGACAAGATATCCTATAATTACACAACCATTTAAAAATCTATATTAAAATAATTTGTTCATTTTTATCAGTTCAACTCTATGTTAATTAATTATTTAGACATTATTTAACCATTTTAAAATTCCACAATACATTTCATTACCGTTCCAACAAATATCCATGACCTCCAGGCATAACCAAACTGATTCCACAACTTCAGAGAAACACAACCTCAGTATTTCATCCAAGAAAGCTCCAACCCCATGGGTTAAACATCATTTATTCATTTATTTATCTACTTTACCATATTCCATATTCTCATTCATTCTAGAAAATAATTATAATCTTACAAAGGAAAGGGTATCAACACAATGAGTAGATGAACCGACCGTTGAGTTTTTTCCACCTATAGCAGGATCATAGGCCCATACATACTCAAGAAGCTAAAAATGAAAATAACGTGGCATACCCCACATGTATTCACCTATTTTTGAAGCAGGGTAAGAAAGAACATCTTCCTCAAGAAGTAGGGAATCTAAACAGATAAAAAAACAAAAAATCAACAACAACCTTATTCAAATCAACATGAAATACTACATCTAACTTGTTCCATCATCCATAGTGTCCTCCTTGACACCCACATGAATAAACCGATGCATCTCACCACTCTACATATCAACTTCTACGACAACCATTGGGTCTCCCTATCCCCACATACCACAAAATCCCTCTAGGATCATCCATCTCGGGTTCATGTCACATCTAGGCCTCCCTACCCTCACTACCACATGTCTCGTATATATAGAACATCACAAGTAGTAGAAAAAAACATAGAAATGGTCTCATTACCCCAACACAAGGCATTATGCCTTCACTCACAATGATCAATCATGGATCCAAAGCACATGAACTCAGCCTTTACAAGAAAGTGAGCAACTCATGCCCTTTAAGGAATTGAATTTTATCACACAGTTGGTTCATATTCCAATTTTAATTAAATGATTCATTATTCATAGGTTCCCACTTCGGGAAACCTAAGAAACAGGCTATCACAATCTATCATAAATTAACTCAACAAATAATTTATCATGCATTTAATAATTCATCAATAAGAATCAACATGCTTCATGTTCATTAACCAATTCCATTATACATGCATATTTGTATCAATTTCATTATCATCAAATTATAACAACATTAACAAGATTCATTATACATGCATCTTTATCTTTTAGCCAACTAATTATAAATTAGTTTTGGATTTATGTTCTTTAACAATTTCCATGAAGAAAAATATGTTAACCAAGAAAGGAATTGATATCACACTATCTAGAAAATCAAGAGAAAAATTGTTCTCATAATATAAAACAACAACATCACTACATGATCGATAACCATATCATTAATCCAGTTCACATAATTATTAGTTCAATTTCAATGCGATCTAAAGGGATAAATCATGATATCTATAGTTTTTCACATAAGTATGTAGATAATCGTCAAATCCCCTACCTCAAAAGGTCATTTATTTCCTTCACACTAGAAAATATCAAAGAAATGGATCAAGATAACCACTCCTGCAACAACTACATTCACCCGAGAATGGCATGAAATAACTACACAAACCAACCACAAAGAAAACTCCATTAGAAACACAGAGATCAAGTGTCATCACATTTAAATGAGAAACAAAATGGGATGAATTGAATAAATATCACTAATGGATGTAGATCATTTATTATATCGAAGAAGAATTACGATGGATTGAAGAAGGGGGAGAGGGATCATTCCATGATGAAGGAATCCCAAAAACGCTAAAGAGAAAGTCGTCGAGTCACCGAGGGTCGAGGGAGAGCTACTGAAGCCATAGGTTTGACAAAACCTAAGTGGCTAGAAAACACTAAAAACATACAGTGTTGGGGTATTACACAACATATAATTCCCTTTCATGTCATGTAATTCCTCAAGGTTGAGTTTCCCTGAAAAAATGAGTCACCTCAAAACATTATTTAATTTTCCAAACCTAAAAAAATTTCACATCATGAATGTTCTTTCACTCCGTGAGACAGCCCATGAAATAGGTTGTCACAACGTTTTTTACTATTACTTGATTTGGAATTCCCTCCTTCCATATTCTACTTAACCGAACTACTCCAAAATTATTTTGAGCCACCTCTAAGCTCTTTGATCTTCGAAAACACAAAAGGGTAGATCCATGTGGATCTGAGCCCTTAAATAAGATACCTCTCAAAAAATTCTCATCCTAGACAATCCAAAACAAACCCAGATAGGAAACATAAAGGGTTTATCCAAATAGCCACCCCATGAGATACCTCTCAAGGATCTCCCCACCATAGGAGTTCAAAAAAATCACTATAGGAACAAGTGAAAAATAAAAAAAATCACCAATAGCCCTTAATCACTCTCCCAAGTAAGATACATCTCAAAAAAGATCAAGCCACGATAAGATAAAAAAATAAAGCCATCTCATAAAAAAAAGTCTCTACAACCACCAAAAGAACAACATTATAAGAGAAGTGATAAACATCAAACAACTCAGGGTGTTGAGTGAATATCTACGAATCACATTACTAGGTACTCTCCTCAATACTACTATGTCTTCATAAGACATGAACCAACTTTATATAACGCTCATTCAACACCTTCACCTAGCGGTCCTGGATCTCTACAGGCTGCTCTTTGAAGGTTGCATCCTTATCAACATCGATCTCACCCCAATAGATAATGTGAGAGTCATCTTGACGATAATGATTGAGCTGTGACTTGTGAAAAACTGTTTGTATCTTTATCATCTATGGGGGAGTTCTGCCCAATATTCCATAGATCCAACAAGATCAAACTCCTTAAAAGTCCCAAAGAACCAGGTAGAAAGCTTACTCCCATGACCAAACCTTTGTTGCCCATGATGGTGAGTCACCTTCAGAAACATGAGATCCCTAACTTCAAACTCCATAGGTCTCCTCCTATGATTGAAATAGGATTTCGAGTGATCATGCCCTTCCTTCATCCTCTCACGAATCACCTGAACCACCTCTCTCATGTTTTGTACCAGTTCTGGACCAATAATGGCTGACTCTACGACCCTGGTTCAACATAACGGAGAACGTCAAGGTCTTCCATACAAGGATTCATATATCACCATACCGATCGTGGCATGGAATCTATTTGTGTGGGAGAACTCTACCAAGGGCAGGTTTCTCATCCACAAACCTCCAAAATCTAGGACATAAGAGCACAATATTTATTCAAGAGTATGGATGGACTACTTTATCTGAACATCTGTTTGAAGTTAAAAAGATGTTCTAAGGAAAAACTAAGAACCAAAAGAATGATGGAGACCTATACACACCATGGAGGTAAAATGAGGATCTACATCAGAAATGATCATCCTCGAGAGTCCTTAGGGTCTCACAACCGCCTCCAGAAACTGCCTCAAGAAGAACTCTACTATGCTCGACTCCTTGATCTCTATGAAGTGGTATGATTTTGTCAAACAATCCACTACCACCCATATAGATTCATGGACTCCTTGATCTCAAGGTAAATTTGTAAAAAATTCCATCAATATGTCCTCCCAATTCTACTAAGGAACATTTAATGGTTGAAGCAATCCACCAAGAATACAGTTCTTTTCCTTCACCATCTACCATACCCAACATTGAGACACAAACTCTAAAACTGTATGATTCAACCCAAGCCACTAAAACTGACTCGTCAATGATCTGTACATTTTTTTCATGCTAGGATGTACCACTAAATGTGAACTATGAAACCCTATAAGGACCATCTAATGTGATTCCAAAGGAGTGAAAAACATCCCCTAAAACAACACCCATTGTTGTTCATCCATATAAAAACCATTAGGGGCCTCACCACAAACAGCTCAGTCTCTCCAAACCTCCACCTCAGGATCCATCAACTAGGACCCTTCCACCCTTTTCACCAAATATTACTACACCATTATCTGAAAAAGACAACCTCGACCCCCAACTTCTCCCATATCCAAATGAAATGCTGATGTTTCCTCCATTACCCTCCATGAATCACCAGATTAATGAACTACATCAATACATGAATTCTTGCTAAAAACATTGGCCACAACATCCAGGAAAACATCACATCCACCGACTCAAGAGTGTGGGTAGAATAGTTACATTAATGGCGACGTAACTACCGAGAACGATAAGAAATAACCGATCTCTTATGCATCTAAACACAACCTAACCCTAGATGTGAAGCATCATAGAAAATCTAAAATTGAACTCCTTATGTTAGAAAAGAAAGAAAAAGAGAACTAAACAACTTCTACTTCAAATAATAAAAAATTTCCTGACACAAATCAATTCATAGGAAAACCTAATCCTTTCTGGTCAACGTTATTAGAGGATTCGCAACCCATGTGAAATTGGGTATGAACCTCATGTAAAAGCCTAAAAGACATAGGAAACATCTCTCTTCTACCACTTTCTTGTGGTATTCCCAAGACACAACTTCATATACCTTCGATGGGTCCACAGCTACTCCCTACTAGGACACAACATTCCCTAGGAAATAGACTTCTTGATCACAAAACATGAACTTTAATAACATCCCAAATAGTTGTAGTCGATAAATAACTCCCAAAATGGAATGTAGATACTCTATATGATCCTCCTCATATGTGGAGTACACAATGATGTCATCGATGAAAACCACCATGAATCTATCCAATAATTCACGGAAAACAACATACATCAACCCCATGAACATTTTTTGTGATTTATTCACACTGAACGACATCACAACAAACTCTTAATTCCCATGAGGACAACAGAATGTAGTCTCTAGGATATCCTCACACGTCACATGCATCTGATGATATCAAGACTAAAAATGAATCATTGAGATCAAAATTTCACCCTTCAGTTGGTCAAATAAATCATCAATCCAAGGAAGAGGATAGACATTCTTCACTATCACTCAATTCAAGCAATGATAATCGATACAAAACAACAAAATTACACTAGTCTTCTTCACACACCAAACTAGTGCACCCGAAGGTGGAACATTTAGAAAAAATAAAACACACTACAAAATACCATCAAGCTATAAACATATCTCTTGAAACTCATAATGGTCCAACCTATATAGAGATATAGAGATAGGAGACATGCCTGGCTGTATCTTTATGTCAAACATGATCTCTCGTCATGGGGGTAATGATACAACCACTTCTCGAAATACATTAGGTTACTATTCTAGGACCCTGGTAAATGACAACTAATGAACCCACAAGAAACTCTACATCAACTCAGCCAATAAGGATGACAATTTCAGCACACACCTCTAACCCATCCGAGGGTCTTGCACACCAACAAACACTACTGGCTCTCCATCTATATCCAAGAACAACACCTGCCTCCTAAAGTAATCCATGATAGCCACCACTGAATACAAACAATCCATGGTAAGGATGAAATCATATGGTTGTATCCATAAACATAGAAAATATCTCCAGGACTGGTGTTTCCACAGCACTAGAAAACAGCCGTTATGTACTTCTAACAAGTTAGTTCAACCTTCAACAAGTGTAGTAAATTACAAGGGAATGAGAAGGCTATCTACCTCATGTCCCAATGAATGGAAAAGGGAAGGTGATATGAAGGATTTTGTCACTCCGAAATAAAATAAGTAATACAATAATGTATAAAACAAGAAAATGGTACCTCAAACAATGTCCAAAATCACCTAGTGTTAGTAATTCCAACGCATGAAGCTGACCCCAACATACTCTATGGTCTCTCTAACTCTACTGTAT
The DNA here is from genome assembly GCA_963277665.1 of Viscum album. NCBI lineage: Eukaryota > Viridiplantae > Streptophyta > Magnoliopsida > Santalales > Viscaceae > Viscum > Viscum album. The sequence goes on from OY728152.1 coordinate 1,915,697,065, forward strand.
ACCACCTGCACATCTGCACTATGCCCTATGAGGATGGGGAGCATCCCGGGGCTATCTTATTCTTTCGCCATATGCTCTATATTGATCCAAGACTTGTGTATACAGCTATTGCTTCCTCGTATAGAACTCCCCTCTCATGAAGATCTAGTTCTAGGTAACATTCTCTTAAGGACCTATGCCCTCCCTAGTTCCTCAAGATATTTCTATAAGATAAATGGGGTGACCTAGAATTGGATATCTGGATGCAAAGCCTCTTCAAAATGCATCTCTTTGGCCTCCTCATCTGAAAATAGGTTTGAAGCATATTTAATAAGGTTCCTGAAATGGGTACTGAACTCTCACACACTAGAGCTCCCCTACATAAGGGTAAGAAACTCTTGTTGACAGGAAACTTTAATGGTCGAAGAAATAAACTCATCTTTGAACTCCTCTTGGAACTTTTCCCATGATACTACTGACTCCATGCTATCCCTGAAGAATAAGAACGAGCACATCCTCGCTGCCCCATGCAACATCAGCATAACCAACGACACCCAGTTCTCCTTCCAAGCATGGATCTAATTAAAGGCTATCTCAACCTCCTCCAACCATTCTTTTGTGACTACATCTAAAACATATCCAAAATATTTCTACATACTCTGGCATTGAAGCACTTGGAGTTTCCTCCTCAAAGTGTGTTCACCTCCAACCTATAATCTACGGTGCTCTACTCGCGCAACCCGGTGGACACTTTCTACGTGAACCAGATCAGGACGTCAAGTTGGAGCCAAACCTATAAAAGGAAAAGAAGTTAGGGCTCCTAAACCTAGAATATAGAAGAATTTAACATTATTTAAGGGTTTTTTATTTAATTTTTTTAACTTATCCTAAGATCTACCCACTCAAAAAGCGGCACAAAGAAGAATGATGCACGATCCATTCCTAGGTCTCTACCTTGCAACTAGTATAACATTGTTTAGTAACAACTATAAACTTAAGGTTTCATGAATCAGATCACAGGAGGTAAATGCCTTTGTCTTTGTCAGTCTCTAGTGTTTTCATCACTTTCTATGAATTTACTAACACGGTTTCCCTACCATCCCATGCAACCTCACCAATGCCTAACTTCAAACTCCATCCTATCCCTCAACCAGAGCCTCTGATACCAATCTATCATGACACCCTCCCCATAATCAGTACTCCTCCTAGGTTAGAAATGTGAGAAGAGTGATAATAATCCTCGAGTCCCACCTTCATTTGGGCCTAGGTTGGTGACTAGCACAAAGGGTATAATAAACACATAGATGGGATGCATTACCCTCTAAGAGAAAAAAAATACAAAAGAGAGAGATAAGATAGACAGAGACCAAATCTTTCTCAGACTACAATATATAAGAAATCCCATGTACACGTATGTAATTTCCAGAATAACTACTATAATTGAAAGGGGAAAACTATATGTAACAAAAATAAGTAAAATGGCAGTGACCACAATGCCCGAACAACTCCCGAAAAACCCCCAAGTTCGTAGTAACCAGCTTGGTCTCCAACCTGGTACAAGCGACCTGAAAAATAGTTTATATAATGTAGGTTGAGTATAATAGTATACTCAGTAGGATCATCCCTAGAACCTCTCATGAAAAAGTGAAGAAAACATGCTAAAGCACAGTGAACAAAAAATGAAACTAATTGATCACCTAAACAAGTATACTATGTTCCTATCCTCACTATGGATACTCTCACAAAGTATCGCATATCAGAGTACATAATATAATAAATAATTTCAAGGGTACCCTGCTATCACTTCCCCATTGGTTTTCCACTTTTCCCAAACGTCGCACATCCTGAAAATATCTCTCTAAAAAGACTAGCCTAAAGACACCTAGGCATATCACCAAAACGTGTACCTCATGCAATACACCACCACAACTACACACAAAAAAAGTAACTAGGTAGTTCCCGAGAGGAACCAAAACCTGCATAAGGTGTATCATAAATTAAGTATTATACCTTAGGCCATTACAGCCCATACACATAGTAAGGATCCTCAAACCCTCACATCCTATACACGTTATACCTATAGTAGCACTTAGGAAACTATATCCAGAATATATTTCTGTAAAATAACCACTAGACATTACAATCCTCTACACACATATATCGGGAAAACTAACCATCGTGCATACCATCACAAGTTACTACCAAGATAATAGAACAAGAACAAATGTGGAAGTTAGTCATCCATCCTCCCATCAGGATGTTGGGTAAAATAACCCCTTGGTCTCAGAATCTTTGGGGGTTTCAGTTTCCCTAAATGACATGGTGGAGTAGCATATCAAAACACAAAAATTATAGGATATGATATAGATCACAACCACACTATATAAAAAACTTAGTCTTAGGCTCAACTCCAGCTAACATCTCTCAGAATCCTGGATGCCACTGCTATTACTTAATATCCTATAAGAACAAAACCATTTAAATAGGTACATTAAATTACTTTATCCCATTAAATCAGTTGTACATTACGTTAATTAATTATTTATACATTAATTAACCATTATTTAATACCACATTACATTTGATTATCATTTCAACAAAGATCCATGCCCTCCTAGAATAACCAAACTCAGCCCATGACCTCTCAGAAACACAACCTCAGTATTGCATCCCAACGAGATCCAACCCCCATGGGTTAAACATTATTTATTCATTTATTCCACAAAATTACCATATTACATATTCCCTGTCATTCTATAAATGCATTTTAAACTACCAAATTCAAGGGGTTCAACATCGTGAGTAGATGAACTACCCGTTGATTCTTTTCCACCTATAGGAGGAGCGCTGGCCCATCCATCCTTGAGAATCCAAACACAAAAATCATGGGGAATACCCTACACATCTTATCCACTCATTGAATAAGGGTACGCACCACCATATACCTCAAGTAGCGAGGAAGTTAAAATAGATAAAAAAAATAGATTCAAGAAAAACACTTTCAAATCAAGAGGTAAGCCCAGCTTTAACCCATTCCATCATCCCCAGTGTCCTCCCCAACACTCACATGCATAAACTAATGCATCTCACCACTCTAGACATCAACTACAGCCACAAAAATTGGGCCTACCTTCCCCCACATAACACGAAAGTCCTGTAGTCTCATTCATCACAAACTCATGTCCCATACGAGCCTCCCCTCCCCCCACAACCACAAGTTTTGTATCCTGATCACATCACAAGAAGAAGGAACAAACATTGCAACAGGCTCTCAAAACCAAATCAAGGAATTCAGCCTTCACAAAAAACGATCTCTCATGGCTCAAAAGCACATGAACATGTAATTTTCAAGAAAGTGGGAATCTTAGACCCTACAAGGAATTAACTTTTTCCACACAACTAGTTCTTATTCCATCATTGATTAACATATTCATTATTCACTGGTTCCATCTATGGGCAACCTATGAAACAAACTATCACAAGATATCATAAATTAATCCAACAATTAATTTATCATATATTTAATAATTTATCAACAAGCATCAACATACTTCAGTTTCATTAACCAATTCCATTATACATTCATATCTGCATCAATTTGATTTCCATAAAATTATGACAATAACTACTGGATTCATTAAACATGCCTCTTTATCTTTTAGCGAACTAATTATCAATTAGTTCCGAATTTAAATTCTTTACCAATTTCCATCAATAAAAATATACTAACCAAGAAAGGCATAGATATCACACTATCTATAAAAGAAAGAGGAAAACCATTATATTGGTATAAAACAACAACATCACTATGTGATCGATACCAAATTTTTTAATCTGGTTGCCATAATTATTAGGTCAATTTCATTACGTTCCAAAGGGCTAAGTCATGATAGATCTATGATTTCACATAAGTAATTAGAGAATAATGGAATCACCTACCTCAAAAGGTTTTTGATGTTCTTCACATGAGAATAGGTCAATGAAATGGATCACGATCACCTCTCCCGCAACAACTACATCCACCTGAGAACGTCTCGGCACAAGCACACCAAACAAACACCAAAAAAATCAATTTAGAACATGGATATCATGCACCATTAGATAGAAAGAGAAACAGAAGGAAACAAATTGAGGAAACCTCCTTAATGGAGGTATATTATACCTTGTATCAAATATTGATTTATTCGGATCAAATAATCTATAAAGATATTGTTCCTTGGTGAAGGAATCCCCAAAACACTAAAGATAGGGTCATTGGGTCTCCTAGGGTCAAGGGATAGCCAATACAGCTGTTGGTTTGAAAAAACATGAGTCGATAGAAAAAAAGTAAATCATACAGTGTCGAGGTTTTAAACAATGTATAATGCCCTTTCACAACTTTTAATGCATCGAGGTCAAGTTCTGCTGAAAAAAGTGTCACATTAACAATTTATATTATTTCTTAAACCGTAAAACATTTCACTCCATGAATACCTATTCCACGCTATTAAACAACTTGTGAAACAAGATGTCATGTTTTATTATACGATTACATGATATGTAATCCCCTCCTTCCATCTTCTACTTAACTAAACTTCTTTAAACTTCTTCTGAGCCACCTCTGGGCTCTTAGATCTTTGAAAACACACAAAGGTTTGATCTATGGGGATCTGGGCCCTTACATTGGATCATAAGTATATATATTGATATAAATTTGAATAAGTGTAATGGTAATTTACCACTCAAAGTATGAATTTGATTTATCCCAAGGTGATGTTATTCAAGGAGTATTATTGGTTTTAATGAAATGACATTGTTGTAATGTTCTTATATTGAGACACATAATATACTCATGAGGCACCCAATGAGTTATGAGTGTTGGTGTCCCCTAAAGTATATAAAAAGGAGTGTTATATACTATATATTTTGCATACTAAACTTACATGGATCATATCTAGATCCCCCTCTCTCTGAGGGTAGAGAGATACCTTGATTATTAACCTTCAGGATTTGATAACATTCATATGAAGGCCTTGAGACTTATGTAATCAAGGGTGGAAAGGTACGTTGTTAATCATGTAATTCACTGAAGATTGAATATGATTAGGTTTTTATATTTAGATGAGGAGTATTAAATACTTTATTGTGATATATTGAAAATGTGTATGGTCATAACTAGATAGTACAAATTATGAGTTTATCTATTCAGGTGCGGGGAAAGTGATGTTCTCATTCATAAATGTTAATGACATGTAATGTATTCTTCGACCCAGTCATTCAATACATAGAGAATCCAGAAAGTATTAGTTAGTTTTTGGAGTTGGGGTCCTAAAACCTACTTTTTTTAATTTAGAACAATAATATATATTCAAATATATAAATATTAATAAATGAAATATCACGTACTGATTATTCTTATGCAAACATTTTATGTGGTAATTTCCTAGAGTATATATCACATTGTAAAAAGTAATAATTAGTTCTTTGATATGAAGTGAATCTTTAAATACTATGGTATTATTATTGAATGTAGTCTTATATTTATATGATTTCATCTTAGGGGAAAAAATGATTTAGACTATCTTGTTTTATTTCTCATTAGTAGATCATATATCATCTCATGAATTTTAGACTCGGTAATTCCTAAGATTAGAGATTTTGAGGATAGATCTGCTAGAATGAAATATTCATGTAAATGTTTCACTAGATATTGTTTTCTGTGAACATTTGTAATAACCTGTTACAACCCAATCTTCCACGGTACGTTTCCCTTTGCACAATGCAATAGCTTGCATTGTACGCAGCTTCGAGGTTCTAACACACAATGGCCAATCAAACTAGCCTTTATGAATAGTAATACCCACTTTATAAAACTTTATAAATTTTACTTTTCAAAATGGAATTCATTTTTGAATTAGGAATATTAAAATTATCTTAGGGTAAATTTTTGGTACTTTTATGAAAACATTCAATTTTTGATGAATAGTGAAAAATACTAAATTTTAATTAAAACAACATTTTATTCAAAATAATTTATAGTGTTATATTATACATTTGAGTGGTTAAAAAGTATCATTAGATTATATTTTTATCGTTTAATATAATTTAGGATATTTTATGTAATTTCACATTTAAAATGGACATAAACAAGTGTCAATATTTTGATAGTTATTATTTCTTAAAAACACACTTTTTATTTTGACAATGAGAATTAATTTTAAATTAATTTCTACCACTTCTGCATTTTGAATTTGGAAAAATGGATTCAATATTTGGAATAAGGATTTCCAAATTTTTTAAATAGGTAACTTTTGGTTTTTTACAATATGAATAATTACTTCAATAAATATTTTATTTATCATTGTTAAAGAGTAAATCTAGTAAATAAGGGTCAAAAATAATATTATAATAATATTAAATTACAATAACATGTTTCCTATTCCTATTGGTTGATACATGTTCTACCATGGTCATCCGTAGGTCTATTTTGGGACCACTTGGAGCTACTTGAGATTGATAATGACAGTTTATACTAATTAATTTAATGTAAAGAAAAAATAACATAAACATATATCTTTTAGTAAAAAAAATATTACAAGGTGTTATATAAGTTATCTATTTTACTATAAATAGTAATTAGAAAGATAAGAATATTTCCTACATTATTTTATTTTATTTCTAATTTTTCGACATTAAATAATTTAATATATTATTGACACAATGATGATACAGTAATGACCTTATTAATGAAAGAATCAAATAAATGGTATTATAAATATTAAAATAAATATAATTTCAATGTCTTTAGGACATAAAAGAATTTTCTAGGTGAATAAGAAATTTTAGGATTTATTAAATGTATTTGGTTCTAAGTAATCTTGTTTTAATGTCTTTCAAAAAAAACCAAATACTAAATAGTGTCAAAATTGACATAAAAGAGTTTTTAAAACAAATATTATATTATTAATTGATATAATATTCCTAAAAATATATTGTTCAGCCAAATGAATTATATAAGGTTATATATATTAATAATGAACCACTTGGGGTTCTCTTGTAAGTTTATAGTAATTTTATTAACCATACCATATAAAAATACAAAGAGACATGGTAAATGTCAAACTATTTTACTATGAGTTAAATCTAAAAGATAAGGTTAAAATGATGACCAAAACCTATCTAAAACATATTGGATGAGAGGTTTTTGGCCCATACCCACCTTATCCTAGAAATAATTTATTTTTGAGCCATTAGAAACCAAAAATAATTTTATTATAAAATAATATTTCAAGCATTTCCTAAAGTGATTGTCACCTCTCTTATAAAAGTGCACTTACGCTTCTCTTAATTTTACACTTCCAAAGCCTTTTGTCTCAGCAAAAAACTACCCAAATATCCTCCCAAAATTTCTAACTTCATCCTAGAGGACTTATTTTGTTCATAAAACCAACCTATGGTGCCCTTTTGATTAAATAAAAAGGAAGAACCCGAAGAAGAGGTAAATATTTCATCACCTCTTTCAAGTTATTTTCTTCTTCCACATCACCTTTATTTGTTTTTTCCATTATAAAATAATAAATACAGTATTTTCTATATACTTTTATGTTATTATAAAAATGGTACAACCATATTCATTATTTTATCCATCATATTAATGACAAATTCACCATACCTGCATGCGTACGGCTTACCGTATCCAAATTGTGGTGTAGTTTGTTATTCAAACACTTCCTTATTTGGATGGGTATAATAATGAGGATAACTGATGTAATTAATAAATATAACATGTTAATTATTCTTTATATATGATATACTATCCATTTATATGTGATTTCTCCATCAATATAATGATATTGTCACTCGTGCGTACGTACAGATTACCGTCTCCACGAATGTGATGAGATTCATTCCCCATCATAATCATTCGAGAATATTTTTCATTTTATGGTTAAAAATACTCTTTATGAACATAATATCATTCTTCATATTAATCAAATACATCCAATCCAAAACAAACTTGTCTTACATAACAAATCATATAAAGGAAAATGAATCAGTTTACACCTGAAACGATGATACTTCTGAAATATTATTAACAAAGCAATATTAGAGGATCATATATGATATCCAATTTATTTATATAGTTCTTGTATAATTTAATAACAATGATTTAAATATTATACCAGAGGTTAATGTACCCACGACCAAGGAAAATTAAAAGGTAAGGATTAATTTCACAATCTCTTTATTATCCAAGGTTGTTTTTACGTAAGAATCTATAGGGACCTATTTATCATCCACATCCATGTTTTCTTAAAAATGTAATTCAAAACATTGTTACTATTTACTATACTATGGGATAATGTCATTTATACCCCTATTTGACCATATATATTTTGAATGGAATCTTTCTGTCATTTTCCAAACAAGTGACTTTATGACCTTTTCGACAAAATTAAGGTAAGAATGTGTTTTCAACTTATACAGAATTTTTTGATATTTTCCACCATTATAACATCATCAAATCTTCCCTTTAATGCTTATAAGAATATTTTTAAAATAAATTTTTTTCTTTTATAATTATGTGACACTTAAATGGTTTCAAAATATATAGAGGTATTTATTTCAAATAGTTTTTATTTCATCCATGTCAACATCCTTAGATGGATTTTATACTTGTTTGAAGCTGATTTATGATGATAAATATCTTCCATATTATATTTAAGGTTTTTTGATATGTTTGACTTTGGATGTGTTATTTTTATACCATTAATGGTTTATGGTTAAAGTATTGACATTTCGTATGCTAGTTTTAATACGAATGTTTATGTTATGTTTCAACCTTTTCATATGAGGAATGTATTGGACTTAGTATGTGATGGGTGGAGCCCGTTATATCTCCTTGATGAATCAGTATGTCTCATGAGACAATTAGACGTGGAAGTGGCCGATTCATTTCTCAACTTGATATATGGTTTTGGCTGAGGCTTAAATAATTTTTAGACGTCCTGGTCGTGGCCTTGACAAGATGTTTCTGAATTTCTAGCATTATACATTCCCTCATTATGAAAATAATAATAATGGTTCATGTGGTTATTCCACTAGTATAGTAGACATGACTATGTTTTATTATGGAATTATTTACTCATCTCATATTCCAGCCCTAAAGTGTTCATGTTTTTTAATTGTAAAGGCATGTGTTATTAATTAATCTTCATGCCTAATGTTTATTATATCTTCTGCTATATTTCTTACCCTTACTGAGTGTTTGAGCTCACCCGTTTCTTATTTTTCATTCCCCCAGGATGTGAAGAAGTTAGTTATGAGTGACTTGAAGGCATAATCTAGGATGCTTGGAGGTTTCAAATAGAATAAAGTATAGTTGTATTTCTTTTCAAGTTGTAATGTTGAACTAATGTATGTATCGTGTTTCCAAGGAAACTAAAAAGATCAGTCTTTTGGGAAATGATTCCTTGTATCATTTTAATATTATGTAATAATTCAATGACTCTAGGTAACTGGGGTCGGGGCGTTACATAAGCTCAGACATTAATATTATTATTATTTCATATCATGACTCATGAACTTAAACGTATTTTTATAAATCATGATGTCATATGTTCAATGAAAGTTTTTTTACATTGGGTGAATCATGAATGATATGTTTTTAATTAATTAATGGAGGAAGGATTTTCACCCTACATCATTATGGAATTTGACATATCATTCCTTTGATTGAAACAAAACTCTCACATTAAATTTCATGGTCGTGGTGTATTGAAATTTTCATTTTAGGAAGTCAAAAAAATATGTATCAAAAATATTGGTTGATCAAAAAATATGTAGACTTCTTGATAAGATATTGGGTTAGTGGGATTAAATTACACAGTGACTATTATTTTTTGGTTTTTGTCATTGTAATATGAAATCTTTCCTCTTGGGTGCTTTTACATGTTGGTAGATACTAATATTGGACTTTAGGTGAGCCTTCCTAATTCCAATAATGATGATACCAATACATTCATGCACTTAGAGTTTCTATTGATCACAATTTTAGAAATTATTTAATTATTGGAACAAATATTATTCTCCAGAATGAGGAGTAATATTTACTGAAAATTTATTTATTATATATAGTAAAATTAATATTTATTAAAAAGACCAAGAATATTATAAATATTTATTTATCTATATAATGAATAATATTTGTTTAAAATATTTATTTTATAATTCAATAAATGATGAGGATAATTACTTGATTGAGTTTTAGGTCTACTGATAAATATTAATTTACACTATAGTAAAATAATATTTATCATTGCGTGATTTAACACATTCATTATGAAAAAATAATATTATTATTATTTTACCGAAAATAGGGTATATTATGGAATTAATATACTATAAAGATACTTTTTAAAATTATTTAATATCAAACCATAGTATTAGCTCAATATATACACCTTTATGTCATTTGGGAAGGGTTTTGACATTTTTTTGTATACCGACCCTATACTCTCCACCCTATATATTTCTCTTCCCCAAGAAAATATCTAGGTTTTCCCTATTGAATGAGATAAGTGACATTATTCATTATTCATCTCAATCCAAAGATACCCAAATACAATCCTTCAAGATTAAAGAGATCGTGGTAGCATTCATAGGGATAAAAATAAAATAATTGATACCATCATGATAGCACCTTGAGTATAATAAAAGAATATTTGGGGTCAAAGAAACATGTGTGGATAACTGATAGAGGGATTTTATCCTTGGATCCTCATAGTGTAATAATGGTGAAACTGAAAAACATTTATATGATCAACCTATCCTGTAAAGAAAAAATTCCCAGAAGAAAGGAAATTTACAATTTAAATTAATTATAAATTTAATGTGAAAAATGATTATCTCTCAATAGTTTCAACATTATTTTCCAATATTCATCACATTTAATTTTTTTCATGATGATAATAACATATATATCATAGATTATTCTTCTAAACCTACAAATATCGAGATTTCCATGACCCAATTAGAAATTTCACTATATATAAGGCTTTCATTGGCAATATTTTATTGACATGATCGATGTATCATGGTCATACGATATATTGGAAAAACGGATCACATGAGAATTCATGATTTTATATGATAAAACTTGTAGATATAGTTATATATATATACATGATTTTATGGAGATTATGATATATTCCTTTTTAGATTCATTAGCATTGATTCTTTACTATATTCCTCTCTTTTCTTACATTTATGAATTCAGTTATTCAAATTTATTATTAGTGTTGCAAAGTCCCCGGGGTCTAACATTTTGATTGACTAAATGGGTATTAATTTTTCCTCATAGATCTACTCTATTTTTTTTATTTTTATCCAAAATTATATTTTGATATTTATTTACAAGGTATTTCTTATGATGTGATACATAGTGAATTTAATTATAACATTTCAAAAAAATGTTTTGGAAAATAGTTTCAAAAGTTATATTGTATAATAAATTATAATTTTAAATAGAATAAAATATATAAGGATTTAGTGAAAGTGAGATGTTTAGGGAGGTATTCCCTAAAACTTTGAACTTATTTGACAGATTTTTCTCCATATCATATTTTTTGATTGGATTAATTCATAAGGTAAAATATGCATGGAATTTAATTTAATAAGATATATTTTATATTTTAATTACTACATTGGTTTATTATTTTATAAAAAAGGTAGGAGATTATTTTATGCTTAATCATTCAGATAACTCCCACTAGCTACCATTATTTAAGTAATTTCATGATATAAAACACGTGTAGTTTCATTCAAAATTGAATACATAACTGGATGAGGCATTAACCCTGTGTTTTAATGCATGAATAAATTAATGCTATTATAAGAGTTTTACCAAATTCATTATATAAGATCATACTCCCATATGATGTTAAATGATTGCTTGTTGATTTTTGGATAAAACTACCTCAATCTTGTATATCACTACCTCTTTATCTTTTCCCTTTATAAGGAACCAATATATCATGGGTGATGATGGGGTCCTTATTGATTGTCAACTTATTTATCACTACTCGTTGATTCCTCCATTAGAGGGATGTATTTCAACTTCCACTCATTTGATCTTCATCAATGACATGAAGTTAAAGATCATATCAACTACATTATAGCATAAGGCACAAAATTTTATTTATTTTTTATTTTATAGTAGAATGGTTACACTGTTTCATGGTTAATCTTGGATTATGGTTTTTATATATTTTTTATTTTTTTAATGTTTATTTTTAGATTATTTTAATCCCATAAATTTTTTCCAAATCCTCACCAAATTCTGTGATGCTTTTTAAGGGTCCCCACCCATTGGTATGTTATTATTCATGTGAAAAATCAAGAATTTATTAGTGTCTTATTCATTGATTGTGGCAATCGATATTCAACTCCCCTTTTATAATCTAATTGAGACTCATATTATGTCCATCATTGTAATGTTAAAGAACCATAATCTTTTTGTGTGGACAATCATCACAAGTCGTGAGTTAGTCCATCAAATATTGAAAACACATTCAAATAGGGTTACTCAAAGTGGATTATCAAATGGATACATTAGTATTAGGACACCTAGAAGGAGGAATTAACACCCCTACTTGATTAAACATAGGAAATATTAGCATTTAAACCCACCAATCCAATGGATTACAACATCTATAAACTATAAAATACCCAAGTGGATGAATCATTTAACTTAATTGTATCCCTATTTATCCCAAACTATGATATAATAATTATCTATGTCATAAAGGGATTTAAATTTTATATTTCATAGTGTTTAAAATTCTAGACTTTGTTTTGTAATTTTTTAATATGAAGAATAAAATGGTAAATTTATTGTTCATAAATTAAATTATTGTGTGTGAAATTTAATTTTTTATTTGATGTTAAACTTGGGGTGAAATTTTGATAATTTTTTTTGTGGTTATAATTTTTGGATAATGATGGATTTTAATAGAATTTATTTTTTTTTCAGTATTTCATTTTTATTGAATATTTTTTTTAAATAAGTAATATAATATTATAATATTAGAGGATGTAATGGAATACTAGAATGAGTTTGAAGAGGTATCCTCTTTAGTGAATTAAATGAGGTGCTTTATAGTCAATTGGTTTAAGTTAATTTTTGAATGGAAAGTCAAAAAAGGAATGTTATGAATATTAATAAACTATTATGATTAGAAATTTTATTGGGATAGTTCCACACCCACATGTTACTAATGTGTTATTTTGTTTCAATCTTGGGTTTTTTTTGAATTTTTGTGATTTTTTTAGTGTTTTAAGGTATTTCAAGAGCCCAATGAATCTTTAGTACTAGATTTCATTAGTTAATAAAACAATGAAATTATTCACATCAGGAAATATCCTAGGTAGTTGACCATGGTTTTGCATGTAGTAGGTTACACCACTAATGAAATAATCCATTCTATAAAATATATTTTGTAGTGAACCTCTTGTCTATCTATACAAATTATTTCTACAAATGAAACACTTCACACTAAGAACATGTGGCTATTGAAATTGTTCACACCATGACACACTATTTCATGATGCGAACATTCCTAAGAAGACATAAATTTTAGGAAATTATAGCTTTTAACCTAGTGTGTTTTTATGACCTTTGGGGTCTTTCTTCCCCCTATTGTGAATTCATATGCAGGGAGTGCTCTTGGATATCCTCCCTCTCCCTCTTACTCTTTCCCCTGATCTTTTCTCTTACTCCTTCAATTTCAAGTAGTCTATCAAGGTTGGTTTCTTTTTTCTTCCTCCTTTCTTCCTCTTTCACCCTCAACTTTGATTTTTATTTCTCCCATGAGACATAATATCTTTGTCAAAATATTTTAGGGTTTATAATAGGGTTTAACCATGGGTGTTTTATTTTTGGGGCTTAATTGAGTCTTCAGGTTTCTTTCACGAGCATCTATCATCGAAGGTGATGACATTTGACATGGTTTTCATTTAACTGAGAGAAGTGTTTTGTGATCTTATTTAATATATAATTTCCTTGTTTTCTTGATGTTTTAAAAAAATGATAATGGATAACTATTTAAATATATTTTAATTTGTTTGAAGGTAAATCCTCACTTGGCATATTTTTTTTCTAGATTTCAAAAGATACTTTAAATGTTAAGTTATATTTGAAAATATTAAAAAAAAATTAAGTGTTTTTTATAAATAATAGAAATTGACCCCTTTTGGGTCATGGAATGAATTAAGAAATGATATTTTATGCTTTAAGAGGTTTAATAAAATAGGGTTTGATTATATAAATTGGGTTCAAGGGTTGTATTGAAGAAAATATCTAATGAAATATTTTATAAATGAACATTTAAATATTATGACATGAATTAACATCCCAATTTGGTTTTAACGAAGGCCCATTTGGTACTTTTTAATATTTTTTGAGATTTTTGGGTTTTTGAGACCATCCCCTTATATTTGTTTTTCCTTTCTAGGAGGCGCTTGATATATGTGGTGGCTGGGTGATGGATGGAAATTAGCTATCTATATAGAGGTAATTATAGAAAAGGGTGAGTTATTATTACACATTATGATTCTTATATTGATCCATATTATAATTTCCTTGTCTTAAGTTTGTTTGGTCATGGGGACCCGAGTAACTAATTGGGATGTCAATATTTATACTGCTCTATATAGATTTGCACTAATGTTATCCCCCTACATAAATTATAGAGATAATGGGGAGTGCCCATCATTATAGGCTTAGGGTAAGCCAGTTGGATGGATTAAGTTAGGATGCCTCATCGGTTTACAATTGGTCCCTATTTGGTATAGTATAGGATTGTCTCATATTAAGACTTAGGGTAGAGCCCATGAAACCTCTTCACTGGTTGATGGTTTTATCTAAAAAAATAGCATGACTTTATTTTGTATCACCTTCTTGATTAAGATATGTGGAAACTATAGTGATTTTTATTTTATTAACCAATGACATGGTGCCTTCTTAATTGTAGTTATTGATGTTGAGTGAGTTTGTTTTATAAAGAATTAAGAAAATGCTATAAATAGGTTGTTTTAATAAAAAATAAATATTTTATATGGTGTGAGTAATTTAAAGTATTTTTTTATATTTTATTAAAATATATTATTTCATGATGGTTCTCTTAAAATAAATGGTTTGTTTTGTAAAAAAATAAATTTCATATTATTTCAATCAAATACCTATATTATAAAAACTAATTTTATATTTTATTTCAAAATAGTATACTTTTTTTAAATGAATAACAAAAACACATTGGGGAAATTCTAATGGGACTATTATCTCTCAATATCATCATTCATAATTTGTTTTATGCAGCTCTATTGTTTTATTTTCAGATTCCCTGCATTTGGCCTTCATTTTTTTGTTGTTCGGTTTTTATAATATGGTTTTCTTTGGATGTGGAGTGCGACTAAGGGTCACATGGAGATTGTGTGTAGTGTTGTAGTCTCTGTTTTATTTTTAGTTTTAGTTTTGGGATGCTTATTTAGTCACTTGGATAGCCCATATTTAATTTAGTTTATTGATTTCCTTAGATTATATGATGCTACATTTATTATTTGGTTTAGTTTATGGATTTTTCACTTTTTTATATTGCGTATTATGATTGGATTTTTTTAATATATTTATTTTTAATCAAGGGTGAAATTTTTTCCATTGTATTTTTTATTAATTCCATGAAACTTGTTTCTTTTCCAGGGAAATCAAGAACATGCCTTAGGTATGTCACGGGATGTTATCAAGTTTGTCTTATGGGAATACCCATGTTGGTTCCGGAAAAAATGGTATTAGAGGATCCCCACTTTCTATTTGGATTGTGTATGGGTAGTATGGATACTATGATCATCTTTAGAACTCAAGAGTTAGGTGTACGGAGAGTGTTATTAAATCTTTATCCCCTTGAGTCTTAAGTTATCAGGTTTGGTTTGTTTTGAGTCTTTTTTTTAGTTTTTTTGGTTATGGTTGAGGTATTTTGTATATGGTGATGATATTTTGATATCAGTGAATATGTTTATAATTTTGGGGGTCGATCTAAGTTTCATAAGTGAATGTGGATAAAGGGACTAATTTGTGTGGTTAAACTACATTGTCTGGTAAACCATAAATATCCCATGTAGATGGTCCTTAAACCATAAAATAGTTCATTTCATGGTTGGCACATATTTTATCAACCCATGTGGTGAATCATCTAAAGTGTTATTTCATATCTCAAATTTATGTTTTGTCTCCCTTAACTTTAACAGTAATCTCAATGGGTTGTACAATTGGTGTGATAATATTGAATCGAGTTTTATAATAAATTTATAATTTTTAATGTGAATTTATTTGAGATTTAAATCTGTATTTTTGTATTTTTCATCAAGGATTTGTTTTATATTTTAAAAAAAAATTGTGGATTTGAATTGTGTTGAGTAATCTGTATTTTATTTTGGGTGAAAGGGTATTTTTGTTTAAAAAGTGTACTTTTTAAATGATTTAATTTTAAAATGGAATATTTTAAATTGGTTAATAAGAGTGTTGTAAAATGTATTCGATTTCAAAGTGGAATTTTGAAATTTTATTTTGATAAAAAATAAACAAATTCAATATATGAGTGGTTTTTTTATTTTAAAATGAAATTTCTTAAAATGATTAAACAACTAAATTTGATTAAATAAAACATTGGGGTGAGTGGATCTATAATGTAATTAGAAAAGTGTTTCACAAAGGGACATTATAATTTTTCATGGGGTATGTACCTTTTATTTAATTGCCATATGTTTTTTCTTAAAGTGGTGAGTTATAAAAATTGTATGTTTTGGAAATTTTGTTTTCAATTTGATTTTTTTTTCAAAAAATAGTTTTTTTGTATGTTTTGGTTGGGTGAAATATGGTTTGGATATTTTTTAGGTTATGGAGAATTTTTTGGTTTAATTTATTGTATAAAAATTGGGTGAGGTTCATATCTCATATTAATTATTATGTGCCACCTAAAAGGGACTTCATAAAGAAGAGGGTGTTTATACTTAATGGTGTTCCTTTTGAAGTATCATTCATTCCATATAATTGTCTTTTCCGTATTTTTTATTTTTCTCATACTCCAAGCAGAGTTTTGGTTTTGGTACTTATTTGTAACTCTAGTACTTCTTATATTAATGGTATAATTATCTCCATGATGATCTAAGTCTCATTATAATGGTATATTAGATGAGAATATTATGTGTTTCCTCTTAGTAATTTTATATTGAGTTGAACCCTTAGTGGTAAGGTCTATTGGGTGTTTAATTTTTCTATTTTGAGAGTATTCTATCTTTATTTTTTTCAAGAATTTTGTGTATTCTCTTTTTTTATGATGTATTATGGATTAGTGTGTGCCTTATGATTTTAGATGTATGTTGGGAAGTGGAATTTTTTTTTTGATTCTTGATGTTTTGAACATGGGTGAACATAGGATTGGTACCTAAGAAATTGGGATAAGAAATGCCTTCAAGATAATGGGAACTTGATAGTGTTGGTTCTAATTTTTTAGAATCATCGTGGGATAGTATTCCTCATTTAAGGTCCCAGAATACCTATTGAATACTATGAACCGAGGACTAGAGCTCATGTTATTCCTCATTATGGATTTTTTTTGAGTTTTCCTTCATGATTTTTGTGGTTGTGATGCATATTGGTCTAGGAGATGTCTTGTTGTTTTATGGATATGATTTTTTGGTTTATAGAAATCACAAAAATTTGAATGTTTTTATTTTGAGATTTTGATTTCACCATGGGTTATATGTCAATTTGTTTTTTATAATTTAGTGTCTTTGTGGCTTTTGGTTTTGGTCGGGGTGTGAATTCATGGGTAATTATTTGGAAATTCTTGTAGATGTGCTCTCATGGTTGATATTTTGGCCTCATGGTGGGTTCCCTTCTAGCCACACCATTTAGACAATTTATAAAGGGTGGGGATATCTATGCTTCTTATTTTTTCCTCTCAAATATTTCTTTTGATATTATAGTTTCCTTGTACAAGGGGATGTTAGGTGATATATCTGGATTCATTTGGTCATTTTTTAGAGAAATTTCATTATATTCTAGTCTTATTTATGTTGGTTTTTATCTCTCTAGTGGGTTCACAACTCACCTACCTCAATGTTCGAGGTTTTGGGATAGTCCCTCCTTACATATTATACTTTTTTAAAGACTTTATGGGGGAATAAAGTGACTAGGTGCTGATAGTTCCCACACCAACCTGTTATTATTGGTATATTTTATTTAATTCCGGGGTTATATTCTTGTTTTCTTGTGTTTTAAGTCATTTTAATGTGTTCTACGAGCCCTAGGAAGATTCAGCCCTAGAATAATATAGTTCACACCCTAAACAATATTATTCACATCATGACCTATCCATTTAAGAGTCCCATTATTCTATTTGTAGTAGTTCACATCAGAAATAAAATGATTCATACCATAACATTTCTTATCAAATGGCCCTCAATTCTATCTATATTATTTAATGCATCAAAAGAAGCACTTAACATTTGGAATATGCATCTATTAAAACTTTTCACACCATTTCACATTGTTTCAGACCAAAAACATGCCCATGAAGTATTAAATTTTATAAATTCTATATTTTCCCCTGCCATGTTTTCGCCCATTTGGGCCTTTTCCCCCTTTCTATTTCACTTATAGTTAGAGGTAGATATCTTAGAGCTCCTTCATTTCCGTCTTCCTCCTTACTTGGCTCTAGAGTCTTAACCCTTTGGTTTCAAATGGTCTCCAATGTTTATTTTCATTCTTCTACCTCCTCTCCTCTCATTTTACCAAACACGTTGATTTTTATTTCTCTTATGAACCCTAATTACAGAGTGGGAAATATTTATGCTTCGGGATGGGGCTTAATCATGAGGTTTTTTATTGTTAGGGCTTTCATGGGTCTCCATGTGGATTTCTAGAGTGTATTCTATTGAATATGAAGACCTCTGGCTTGTTTTTTGTTAAACAAAGGTAGGTGTTTTCATGATATTATTTTATTTTTTATTCCATTATTTTATTAATGATTTAAAAAATCTTTTCTTGTTAAATGGTGTCTATTTTTTATAGTTATAAATGTATTGGAAATTATTTCATGTTAAACCCTCTCTTGGAATAATGCTTTTACTACACATTAAAGGTTATTTTAAATTCTAAGTGATATTGTAAAACACTAAAATGGTTTTCTTAATTGTTTTGGATAAATTAATAGACTTGAAACCATTTAGTTTCAGGGTTGAATTATGAAATATTGTTTAATGTTTTAACAGGTTTCATAAAATAGGGGTTGATTCATTAAATTTGATTCAAATGAGGTTTTAAAAGAGGTGTTTTGTGATTTTTTTATAAATGGACTTTGAAATATTGTGAAAGGACTTGGCATCCCAACTCAGTTCTCATGAAGGCCAATTTTCACTTTCAAATGGGTTTTGATATGTGTGGGTGTGTGTGACCCTTCTAATTCCACTTTTATTTTATTTTTCTTCATGGTTGATGCTAGATTGATGTGGTGACTAGGTGATGGATAGAAATGGGATATTTTTTTCCTAGGAATCCATGGTGAGGTTGAGTTAATATTATGATTTATGATAATTTTATTGATGAATATAATAAATTACTCAAATTTACATTATTTAGTCATGGGAACCCAGGAAACTATGTAGGTTGTCAATATTTATTACACCAGGTAGTTTAAAACTACTACTTTTCCCTAGCTTTATGATAGGTTTATTGGGGAATACACATGATTCTAGTATTTTTGTTGGATAGTAATTTGGCTTGTGATAGGATATAATATAGGCTGGAATTTGATTCATTTTTTTAATGTATAGGACTATCTCATATTAAAACCTAGGGTAGATCCCATGACACCTCTTCATCGGTTGATGGTTTTATATAGGGTATTACCTTGACATCATTCTATAACCCCAACTTGATTGACATGTGTGGAACATATGGACCTTGTTTTATTTTATTCTTCTATGAAATGGTGCCTACTTAATTGTAGATATTTATGTAGTGTGAGTGACTATTCAAAAGGATTTGTAAAACAATTGAAAGTGGTAGTTTTAAGTGGAAAGGTATTACATTATATTGGGTGTATTATGTTAAAAAATGTTTTTAAAGTGTTTATTAAAATTTATTGTTTCATTTCATCTCTCTTAAAGTAAATGGTTTTTTTTATTAAATAGATATGTTGTATGATTTAATTTTCATACATATTTTAGAAAAAAAATTATCTTCATATTTTATTTAATACTAGAATAAATTAATTTTATTTTTAAATGAAGAGAAAAAACTCATGTTTAAAAACCTAATGGGTTTAGTTTTTCTTACACCCTATATAAATTATTTTGAGAATAGATCCCTTATGTTTTTTTCAGGTGACCTAGCATTGGTCTTCCTTGAGTTGTATGGTTGGTTTGTACAGAATGGTTGGATTGGTATGCAGAGATTGACCAAGGGTCATCTGGATATTGTTGGGTGTGGTTCAATATGGGTCTCCCTTTCATTTCATAGTTTATGATGCTTATGTATTGTCTTAGATGTCCTAGATATTATTTAGTTAATTTATTTATTTATTCTATTAATATTATTCTTATTGTATTCTTTCTTAAGTTTATTGTATTAATCCTTTTTATATAATGAACTATGATCAGATGTTTTATTATTGATTTTTTTTATTCATACAAAAGGGTGAAATCATTCCCATTATATTCTATGTTCATTCTATGGTGCTTGTAACCATCTTAATTTGATCCCAAACATACATCAGGTATGTCATGGGCTGATTCTGGTGCCCGGTCCTAAGGTGGCTCAAGTTGGTTTTTTAGAGGAAATCATTGAATATAATTTTCATTTCCTTTCAAACAAGTGTAAATTTTCATTCCCCTTAAGATAATTTCCCTGATTATTGGTTTCATCTCAAATTAAAGGAGGTGGATGAAGAATGAGACAAGATAAGAAAAGGGTGATAAATGACAGTAAGATATCATCATATAAATTTATCTAAGTGACTCAATATTCTCATCTTTGTTAAATTTATTTTAATTTATCATGATTTTATTTTCCATGGATGAGTAATGATTAATGATATAGTATAGTGAAATGGTTTTTTGTGATAGTTTTCCTATAAGGATTCATCATTCATCATAACTAATTTAATTAATAACCTCTATATTTTATAAATAGAATATCCATTATAAATAATTATGGTTTATTATGGGCTATAATGGTGGATTATAAGTCTATAATAATAAAGTATGCATGAATTATCACTATAAGGTGTGTGAAATTAATTATAGTGATATTTCTTAGTGATGTATTTTTTTCTAATAAATTATCTTCTAATAATACGAAATCCATCAAAAAAAATTGACATTCATTATATATTGGTGATGGAAATGTATTTGTGCCTATTATCTTTAAAATGTGGATGAAATTTGAAATGACTAATGTTCCATCACAATTAAGAAAAAACATCTCACTACATATAATAAATATATCATGCATTCTAAATAATAATTTCTCACTACTATAAAACAATCCAAAAAATAAATATTATTTATAATGAATTATTAATCACTCAAAAATATCAAATAAGATCCCATGGCTATACGGGTTGTAATTTTTTAGTCGAATTTTTAATTTTCATTCCATTGAGGGGTTGAGTTTTAATTTAAGATTAAAACATGGATTATGAGGCCTATAACCCCAAAACCAAGTGTTCTTGAATGTGGAATTGGGTTTAGAAGGTAATTGTAACTAGAGGGAGAGCATTGGAGAAGGGTTGACCTAGCCAAGGCTAGAGCCTACAACCACTGGCTAACTGATAGTCAGGACAATGGCCTGATTCCAACTAACTGATGAGGGTTTTTAAGGGATATAATTGCTATTATACCCCCACAATTTTAATACTGGGGTAAACCCTATCCCTATCTAATTTTTTATCTACCCAACCTATAGGGTCTCCCCCCTTGGCTTTTTCTTCTTCTTCAACTTAGGGAATCCTTTCTGGGTTATTTCAGTAATGATTAAAGGTATAATATCCTCATCCTTATCTTCTCTTATTCTTCCTTCTATGTCCCTTTTATTGATTTGGAGTTTATTTAATTTAGAGTTATCATCGTTATTTCAATTTATAATGGTGAAATCACTCAATTTCTATGGGGATTCCATGCAGGTTTCATATAGTTTTCCATATGTCGATGTCCACCTGTTGATGTTCATCATTTTTCATAAGGTGCATCCTGCCATGATATTATTGGATTTTTTTATATAAAATTGTATTAAATTAAATGTAGAAAAAAAATCTAGGAATTCCACCCATAATGATTTCAAGGGTCCACAATAAACCTTTCATGGGTTCTTGGTCACAGTTCCAACACGATAAGGCTTCCCACTATGGTTTTAGTGGATATTAAAATTTTAAATTGCATTTATTTGTTAATAATAATTGCTATAATTAATTTTTATTGTATTTTCAATTTGATTTAGGGCCTCATGTGGATTTCTATAGGATGGATAAGCAGGAAAGATCCTATCCATACTTGTTTGATCCATATAGATCATAGGAAGAGTTGTGCGGTCATGTCATTTAAAGGTTTAGAATTATTAAAGAGGTGGGTGGTTGGTGTACTTTATATGCGATATTTATGAAATTTTTTATATTGAATGTGACATGTGTTATCATCAATGAGGGTGTTTTCCAATTTAAATTAAATAAATTATTAATTTAAATGTAATGAATTTATTAATTTAAAATTAATGTCTAAGATCATGAAAATTGACAAGGCCACTAAGGAACTTATGATCTAGTTAATGTCTCAGATGACAATGGTCGTGACCATGTTTATAAGGACTTTCCTAGTGACACTTGAACCCCATTGAGAGAACTATAACATATATAGACTCAAATTTATGAACATACTATCCCATAATAAGATCCTCTAACCACATCCTTTAGATGTTCTCCATGACTTGGGTTGTTTGGCCTTGAGGTTATCCATATTTTAACCTTGAGTTGCCTTTGAACCTTAATGATATTTTAGATGATCATGGGGAATTTCTTCCACACCCATAGACACTATGGTTACTAGGGTGGTCAGAAATTAGGGGATTGATAGACAGGTCTGGAATGAGGTCTAATATAGGATTACTTGAGTGTTAAGATGTCATGTGAGATACATCTAAAGAGTTGTGCTCAGGAGGCTTGAATTCGGTGGCCAATGAGCCACTGATATTATTAAGATTACATCGAGCGATGACTTGTCCTTTGGGTGATGGTTGTTGACTAGGATATATTAAATGGTTGTGGAGTGTTTGTGGATAGTGGATGTGACCACCCCCCCCCCCCACACACACACACAGAGAGACACATAGATTTGGGTAACCTATATATGCTCCCTAAACCTGTGGGAAGGGAATGTGACCACATGCACTGATTTAAAAATTATGGAATTCCCTGATTGAGGGATGGTCTTAAATATTTTGTACCATTAGGGTCAACCCATAGGTGTTAATCTTATTTATACTAGGGGGTTCATCCCTTGGGTTTTTATCACAGGTATACCGGGTGGGCCAAACCTTGGGTGTTTATCTTTTGTATACAAGGATGGTTATCATCTAGGTTTTAATTTCATGTACACCTGGTGGGTTATCCCGTGGTTTTTACCTCATGTATACAAGGCAATATTTACCATTGATTTATAGTTCCAATAAATTTAGGTTATTCAAAGCCTCAAATGGTTAAATTGGTTGTCATGATTACATGAAATGCTCAAATACACTCCAAAACTGGCCAAAGTATGTATGATATCATATACTTATTTAATGGTAAGAGATGGTACGCCTATGTGGATAGTTATGGGTGTATTGATTACAAAACATGATTAGATACACTCTAACACTGGCTCGAACATGTTTGGGTGGATTGGGGTCTCATAGTTGAACATGAGGATCAATGGTGTTTATTTTTATATTTATGATTTTTTTGTTATTTATTATTTATTTATTGACCTGATCATATCACATGAACATATAATTTCATTTATTAGTTATTTATATGAAAAAATTAGTGGTTCCCTACCGATTTATTTACTCACACAATACAAAAATATCCATTATGCTTGGGTACCTGTTTAGATCTCACATTCTTATAACAGGTAAAGGTTGTGAAGAGACCATTATTAGCTTGATTTAGTAGGGTGTATTGAATAAGATTTGAGATTAGGATTAGGTGAGGCATGAGAATGTTGTAAATACTCCTATAATTTTATTCCATCTTTTATTTGTATATGTGACCATTCTAGTTGGAAATCATTATATATATGACTTTTGTATGATTTTGTATCATTTAATTATTTGTTGGACTATTTTTTTTTCATAATCAGATTATTTTTCATGGATGTGGTTTGGATATTGTGGTTTACCATTTTACACTCAGATAAAGGGGGTATAGTATCTTCTTAGTATCAACCTAGACCCTCATGGCTAGTTGGAATCCTATGGTATATGAGGAGGCGCACATGACCTCTAGTCATCCATAACCCAATTATTATTCAGAGAGATCTGATCTAGGTACATGATAATGTGGTATCAGATCTTATTTTCTTTCGTCTTACTCTTTGGGATATAGTTGGTAGGTTGAATAATAATGTGTTGGAGATTCTGATGGATATCATACTAGTGTTTCATGTACAACTTTATCAGTAATAATTCCATGTTCTAAGAGTTTGGGATTGATGTTTTGGTATTTTTTATTATAGATATATTATTTCACCACATGTGATTCACATGGACTCTTGGGGTTTATTATTAATGTTTCTTTGTATATTGTCTCTTAGAGCCAATAGGAATATTTCCATGCATCATATTCCGTACATTGGAATTCACATGACGTGTATGACTATTTGTGTGATTATTATCATTGATGATCTAGGTTAAACTATTTAAGGTGTCAATAATATCTCATAGTGTATTTTCCTATATAATTTCTTGATTAATGTTTACTCAGATAAAGCTCTATATATATGAATTTATTTTTGATGATATGTCCTGTGGATTCCAATAGTGAGATGATCCTTTATAATGATGAAAATATAGTCTCCCTAGTAGGGGACATACAAAAACAAGGTTGGTCAATGGAGGAATTTTAATCCTTAGTGATAGAACCCCTATAGATTATCATTATTCAGGTTTAGTTATTAACCCTTATAGTGACAAACTATATGGTGTTTTCCCATATAGATAGGAATATAATTTTACTTAACAAACCCTATGGCTATGGTAACATGACTTGGATCATCTTAGATTATTTTGAGGATATATATATATATATATATATGTGTTGATAGATTAGGTGGATATCCTTTATGGGATGTTCAATATGAGGATACTTAGTGAGTATCAGTTCACTATATTTATAGATTCTCAATGAGGATCATTGGTCATGGGTAGACTGATATTTTTGTGTTAAATTTAATAATATATATTTATATGATTATTGATATAAGCTAATCCTATAAGGAATAGTTTTATGTGTAGATGATCATTAAGGGTATGTTATCTAGGGGTGGGATTTGATTTTAGCATGTGATGTTCATTAAATGATTATGTGAGGCCCTAGAGTGGGTTTTGGAATAATTTATTCTGTGGGTTATGTAGGACTGGAATAAGGATGTTACCCTTAAGAATTGAATACTGAGGAACAAGATGCTAAGGCTATATGGGTAGACCTAGTGACCCTTATATGGAGTTTTAAACCATAGAAACTCGGTCCCTAATGGTTTTTATTGAGGGTAAACATTGAGTGGGTTCATCTAGTCTTTGGGATTCATTAGATGAAGTTTTTATTATTATATAAAGAAGTTTGATATCGATGCATGTGAGGTGTTTTCATGATTATGCTCAAGGCATGTATATGACTTGAATTCTCCTTATCACTGAATAACCTTGAGTGTTAGTGTCTTTGATAAACAGTTTAGGTTTCAAGAGAAGTATAAATGTGATTCCTAACTATATATATTTTGGTAATTCAATATTGTGATAGAATGGGTAAATTATTTTAGTTTAGAGATTATTTCTAGGTGATGGGAGATAATGTGATAGAGCATAGAATAGTGAGATTCCCACAATTGAATAGGAGGGTTGAGGGTTCTTCTGGATTGGTGGAAAAATTATAAGGGTGAATTTTTTAGGATATTGACATGTCATGGGTATGGTCAGTTATATTGCTTCATGAATCTATTTTTGATTATGTTTGAATCATGGTCACATTAGTGGAATTCTATGATTGAGTGGTATTAGAGAAAATAATCATTTTATTGGATAAGATTTTAGTGGTATTCACTGGTTATGTGTGGTGCCAATGTACATTAGTAATGGTGAGTAGTCACATGTGATCTACAGATTTAAGGGTTTTTATGTGATCCTTATGAGCATGGAGGCATGGTTTTTGAGTTCAAAGTTTGATATATCCATCTATGGTAGAGGGGACATCATAATAGAATCAAGGTGTGGTGGCATAGTCGATCAAGGAATGATCATGTGTAGGTGTTTCTTGGGATGTGATGAGGATGCTAAGAAGGAGTGACACATGTTTTTTTATTAAACCTGATGAGGTTGTGCCTGATGAGTGATATAAGTGAATACATAGTGTGGGGGGTGCACCAATAGTCATTTGTGGGTATGACCCAAATTATTGAGGGGATTTCATCTAATATCGAAGATGAAAATCCTATATATTGGGAATGAGTGGTATGTGATGGTTCATTTTGGGTGCTCAGTTATGAGTGTAATGACCACATCCAATCATCACATTTGATGATGGATAGAGCATGTGTTGTAGAGGTTTGACCCCATGTGCATAAGGTTGTGGTTAGAATAGGACTAGTCATCAGATGGTCATGATGGAATTTTGATGTTGGTGATTAGTTTAATCCAATTTCATCTCAATTATATAGAAATTAAAAATGTGAGTTTAGATTTGATGTTGGGTAGAATCTGAGAGTTTCGAATGGGCTTAGAAGTAATTCTAGTTGATCTATGGGAGACTCATATTGGTGGTCTATTAGTACTCATGGAATATTATGAAAATGTATGTGTTTGATTGATGATCCAACCCTTAAAATACACAAAGAGTGAGGTCTATACTTTAGTGGGTGTGTTTGAATGATATTGATTTTCCTTCAGGAGTAAAGACATTGTGATATGATATCATGGGATATGCATCAGAAGTTGAAGAAGATAATTCTCAAGGCATGTCATCTTTAGGAGGCTTAACTTGCATTGTCATGTGAAATTATATTTGAGGCTTAGAAACTATATCAAACATATCATATTGGATATGATAGGTTTTTTAGAAATTGTTAAAATATTTTCAAATAAATGTTGGCATGTTTTATTTTGTTTCATGAAAAGAGAGTTTGAGTCCACTTGGATCTGATTCCTTAAAAAAAGAATGATACCAATATTTGACCAGTACACTAATGTATGTTATTTTTTGGTGTCTTGTGAACCATGTCAATAATTTCATTGGACTACTGAGAATTTGTTTTGATAAGAAATTCTGATGCTATATAGGAATTATGGTTTGGAATTGTCTTTGGGAGCTAAGACCTACATTAGGGAGAACCATGGTATAGATGATAAAAAAGATGAAGAATAATAATAGGTATTAGGATATAAGTGTTTCATTATGAACCATCTTGAGGTTTCTGTCATGAATTCAAGTAGTGGCTTGGTTTTGGTGACAACAACACCTTAGTTTTCAAATTCTGAATACAGGAATGGAAAGAATAATTTGGCCGGAAATTAATTATTAGGGTAGGTTGGAAAGCATGGTTGGATTACCACCAATACTTATTAGGGATGAGAAGTATTATGGTGAGGATTTCCTAAGAGCCTGTGTCACTATAGGTTATAAATTTTTAGTGACATTTTGAATCTTTTTCTCGATGAGGGGAAGTTTTTGATTTAATATTTGAACACGTATTATGAGTCTTGGATCACATCATTTTTTTTAAATTTAAAGGGGTTTGAGGGTGTCCTGGAGTAGTGGAATATCAAATAAGAAAGATCATATTGGCTGGGGCTTTAGCCTACAACACCTGACTAACTGGTGGCTAAGTTTGTGGCCTATGTGAACTACTAGGTGAACTGACTAGAGAGTGGTAGTATATAAGGTAATTAATAACAATTATTTCATGAAAATTTTAGGATGGTGGAATAATTTATCCCCCTATCATGTTTTACTAGTCAACCTGTAGGGTTTCCCCACTTGGCTCCTTGGTTCTTCTCTGGTTTTGGGTCCATTTGATGGTGATTTTGGGGTTAATTTAAGGTACAATCTCATAAAAATTTCTTCTTTTTAATATTCCTATATCCATAAAACTAATTTTGAATATATATACTTTAGTTATTTGATGTTTATTTAACTATATAATGGTGAAATCACTCAATTCCAACAGGTCTTTTGTGCTGCTCACATAGTGAGTGTCATGTGATGACTGAAAATTAAATTTTTATTTCAAAACCACTTTTGAGGAAAAAGTGGGAAACCAGAATGACATCATAGACATAAGACATAACCATGCCTCCACGTCCCAGATCATCAAGATAAAATACAATCCAATTCAAAAGCAAGGAAAAGATCCACGCAAGAAACAAAAACAATATGATCAGTGTCCACCTTCCCATCACATCTCATCTAGTTGTCCCGTGCAAGGATTCACGGGCCCGGTACCGATGGAAAGAATCATACCCTCTCAAAACTCCCAATTCCAGATAGCGATGATGAAGAGAATGCTCCTTCTCTGAACATATTCTATAACAATCCCTTGAAAATAAATTGGATGCCCTTGATTGTAGAATCCCTTGAAACTGTGGCCAACCAATACCAAATCCAAACACTTACAGCATAATGCCATCATCCTCCTTCCATCCGAACATAATCAACCAAAAACCAAGCAACATCAAAACTTCCAACTCATCTGATTTTCTAAAAACATCAAAGAGAAATGGCCTCATGGAAATCTAAATACCAGGAAATATAGATCACAGATTCAGCAAAGAAAAAACCAAAAGTGACGTGCAGACTCAATAATGGAACCATCATAACCTGAACCAAACAACTGATGGAGATTGCAGCATAAAAAATGTGCCTTTTTAAACTAGAGGAAATCAATAATTTCTCCATACAACAATTTCTCAGAAGCCAAATAAACAGAAAATCAACACCAAATCACAGATTCAACAAAAAGGGGGAACCAATTCCTTCGTCCAGGAAGCATGATCTAATGACTCTCAAACCAAATCGACAACAAAAAAGAGAAAATAGAAGAGAATCACCAGTAGGACTAATTGGAGACCCGCTGCTCAGATCCCATCACTACCACTCATTACGCACTCTAAGACCATGACCAATCACCAACAACGCACACCGAAGTCAAGGCGGAGATATTTGGTCGCTGGTTCTAGTGCAACGAGGCCACTCAGTTTGTTTTCAATGAATATTCATTGTTTAAATTAAATTTATTGATTAATTATAAATTGTGTAATTAATTATTATAGATTTTTAATATAATTTAAGGTGTTTTTTGGGTTGGTGGGGGTCAAAAAATATGGTACATGCTCGGTCAGACCTGGTCAAGCCTTGGTGAGCCTAGTTGAAGCTTTTGGGACATGCAGTTTAAATGTTTTGGACTCTTAAAGTGGTATGTGGTCAATATACCTTCCTTGAGGAATTTATGTATTAATTTATGGTGAATTTCATGCATGGTCTAACCACCAAGGCCTTGGATGGTTTAAATTAAATAAATCACTAATTAAAATGTAATGAATTTGTTAATTTAAAAAGAATGCCTTGGATCAAACAAAGTGTCAAGGCCACTGATAACCTAGTACTTTAGATGATGTATCAACCAATTATGGTTGTGACATTGTTTATAAGTTCATTTTTATAGACACTTGAACACCATGGGGGTGTAATGTATATGGAATTAAATGTATGAATGTAGTGTCCTAGAGTAAGATCCCTGGACCTTCTTCTTTAGAGGTATTTGATGACTTGGGATGTTAAGTCTGAAGTTCAGACTTATTTAAACCTTGATTTCATTAAATCCTTAAATATAGTTGATATTATAATGGTTTTAGTGCTCAATATACACTGATATTATGGTCACTAGTTTGGGTAGATTCTAGGGGATTAATTGAGAGGCAAAGAATGAGGCCTAACCTAGGATGACTTGGGTGTTGAGATGGGCCATGTGCGACCTCATGAGAGTGATTCATGGGAGGCTTAACTTGGGAGGATAATGTGGCTATAATATTACTTTGATGAGGTTAAGGGACACATTTTACTCTATTGGATGGTTATTTTCATGGATATGGTAAAAATACATGGGATTTTATGGTTATGGGATGCCCCCACCACATAACATTGGGTGCCTCAGGAACACTCCTTGGACCTCCAAGATAGGGATGTGATCCCCCAGATAGATTCGGACATTGTGTAATGCCATGATTGGGAGAATATCAACAATACTATATATTTGGTGGATAATCCTCTGGATTTTTTTCTTATGTATATTAGGTGGGCCATCCACTAGGTTATTATGTCAGGTATTTTGGGTGGGTCAGCCCCCAGGTTTTTATACTATGTATACCAGGTGGGTCAACCCCAGGTGTTTATATCATGTATAGCTGGAGGAACATCCCCGAGATGTTTATATCATTAATATCGAGTTGGTTATTCCATAGGTATTTATCTCATGTACACTGAGGTGTGTCAAACCCTCGAATCATTACATTTTTTAACACAATTATTTGATGTGATAAAAGAAACTCTAGTACTAGATGAAGCAGGTATGGTATCTGATACTGGTAACATAGTACGATATGTTCCCTTATGTGGTTACTTATAGTTTTCAAGATTACATTATGTGACTGGAGACACTCTAGAACTAGCTAATGTAGGTTTGGGTCAATCAGGGTATCATGGTGGAACCCAAGGATTGGAGATGTTTATTTAATTTCTTTATTGTTTCATTGTTTTATATTATTTATTTATTATTCTAATCATACCACATGCACATATCATTTAATTTATTGGTTATGTATGGGACCATGTTGTTGTTTCCCTACTAAGTTACGAAATCACACCCTTCTTGGATGCCCATTTCACTTGGGTACTAGAGAAACTCCCACATTCCTATTATAGGTATAAGCTAGGAAGAGACCCAAATTAGATTGACTAAGCAGGATATATCATATAAGAATTGTTATCGGGAAATGTCAAGGATTTAGTATATAGTATAACCTTGTATATTTTTAATCTAATCTTTATTTGTAATTGTGATCATCCTAGACGGTGATTTTTCTATACATTAATGGATTATACATCCAAATAATTTTATTATTGACTAGTTTATTATTTGTTTTATGTACTCTGATTATTATTCATGTATAATGCTTGGTGATTTTTGTATGTTTTTTTGAAAACTCATACATGTGGTATAGTCTCCCCTCGGTATCACCATATACTCACGCTTCAAGTTGGAAACCTCTAGTGTATGAAGAGTCACACCTGTAGTCCATCCAGTCACTGTCTAGTTATTGTTCGAGTTATTCAGGCCAAGGACGTGACATATCAATCATAAAAATAGATCCAGAAACGCAAGTAGTAATTTTGTGAAGACTAATTGTGATGGATTCCTATTGATTACAGTTTTCTATTGAGAGTAATTTCATTCAAAATAGTTATGCATTACTCTTTTCATTCATTTTACTCCCCCGTATATCATTCCCTTATAATACAAAATTTACGATCAGCAAAGTAGAGTGATCAAGTTAATGTTATATAATGCTTTGAAAGTATAATTTTTATTTTTTGGATTTATTTTTTACAATTTTTATTTATTTTTAATTATTGTTTAACATTCAAAATTGATTAAATAAGTTTTTTATTTAAATATAAAAGTTTTTAGAAATAAATTTAAAGATTTAAATTTTTATATATATTGATAAAATTAATTGAGTATTTAATAATATTAGAAAATTTGTAAATGTATTTTAGTAGTTATTAATTAGTAAAATTAATTAGTATAGATAATTAAGTATAATATATATTTATAACAACCACAAAAATTTAATTAAATATTTTTTAAAAATTGTAACAATCAAACTATCTGTAAAACATAACTAAAGATATTTAAAAGTTAAAAAATTATTTAGTAAAATAAAAATGAATTAAATTAAATATTTTTTCAATAAGAAATTGTAAAATTAAGTATGTTTTTAGAAAAATAATTATATATTGAAGTGCCCATGAATATTTTATACAAATAAGAAGGGGAGGTTGAATCAATGGTATTCTTTTACAATTTTTTTTTAAATTGAAATTAACTTTTTTGAAATGTTTGAGTCCCAATCCACTCAAACTTTATATCTCACCATCACCCATATTGAACAAAAATATAAGTAAACAAAAGCAAGATAGTAATTTTATAGGGTTCACACCCAGTGTGTGTGACTGTGTCCTTATTGTGTTCACGTTTAGTTCGAGACACTTATATTACATTAATATAAATAAATATTATAATTAGTGTGGGGATATGTCATCCTTTACCCAAAAGTGGTATGGTGAGATATAATCCTTTATCCAAAAGTGTTTCCAAAAACATGTGTCTCCTAAAAATTTATTATATTGATTCGCACCGGCTTATAAAGTTTCTAGAAAACAAAATGAGTAAGATCACTTTTATTGTATATTTATTTTGAAATAAAAAAATATCTTCCACCAAGTCTTTAGAATAATTTGAATCATCACCTACTCATTTTATAGAACTTTACTATTAGGAAATTAAATATCTATAACTTTTCTTTTTATTATATCAACTCAGTGATATCCCAAGAATTATGTTCTTCCTCCAGTAATTTGTAATTCTCCGGAATTCCAACCCTTCTTCTTTGACCCAACAAATATTATGAAATATGTATGCCATGATCGATTAGTTTTTTACCATCAAATTATCTATATAATTATCTAAATAAAGTTCCCATTTATACAACCATAATTAATATGATAAATATGAGGAACACAAGATACACATTTAAAATCTTATACTTTTCTAAATTCTCATTAAATCACCTCCAATGCATCTAAAAATATATAATTATGACTTCATCAAAGCCTCTAAAATTCAAGACATCAATGATCTTCAACCCTTCCATAAATATCATCTGGAATGATGACTATAAATTCATGATATTTATATCATTAAGTCCATGGAAAAAAAATTAACATTGAATTTAAATTGATATAAAAGTTATGTGAAGTCTCTTTTCATCACACAATTCATTATCTTTTATAATCCCATTAAAAATATAATATAGAATTCATTATTGATTTTCTTCTAGTTCTACCACTTCCTTTATATTAATCAATCATTCAAACCATGTGTATTAACCTTCTATTTCTATCTGTATACAATTTTACTTCACTATAACACTTCTCATCAATCATTGAATTAGTTTTATTTTTTGGATCTTCTAAATTAATATGAAATTACTTAAATACTCTAATTTTTCTCTTTAAATTTGTTTGAAACCTTATTTTTAATGTCTCAAATTTTATATATATTATTTTTTGATATTATATGGATTATTTTTGAGACTAGGTGGTGAGATGGTGTACAATTCCAAGGCCTGGTGTGCCTGAAATAAATGTTTGCAAATATATTAAATATTATAATAGAATGTGTGCACAATTTTCATGAAAAAGTGAAATAACTTCAAAATGGAGGTCTTAGATCAGAAATATGAGGGTATTGTGGAGTTCATATAATAGTTTCTGCCCTAGGTTATATATAACCTTTGTTGTTACGGGTCATTTTTGAAAAAGTTATGATGGGTGTGAATTAATGAAATAAATTAAAATAATTTATTTATTTTGTTTTTTTGATGTAGTGATTGTTTTTCTCTTATAAGGGTATGATTATGGATTTTATTCCCATGGTAGGATACGAAAACCTGGAGTCCTAGGAGTCATTAAAATAGATCGTTCTTGACAAACGATGATAGATCATGACCGTATCACAGATCTTCACACAAACGTATTTGGAGGATCTCGCCAGTGACGGCAATGAAACCAATCTTTATCAATGATTTTTCCAAAATACAGGTAAGATATTTTTTTGATTACATTTATTCCACATTATTTAATTCTATAATGAATGTGAATCAATTGACTAACAGATTGATTTGTGGATCGTGAATTGTGTGGAATGGGTTAGAATAATCAGCTTTGGAAGAATTATTTTTTAAGTATTAATTTTATTATTGTTTTTCTCAAGGAAACAGATCATGATCATCACTAACATCGATCGAGGTTCATTCCTCATGATTTTGATAGTGATTTTCTCCACCCATCTCTTCATTCAACATGGGAATTATTTGTTTGGCCTGCAGTTTCGGTATATCTTGATCAATCGACCATTCCACACCCATTTCTTGGAACAATGATCTGATATAATAGATTTGGGATTGGTATGACCTGAAGTTCTTGCGGTGATAGAGATGGATG
This sequence comes from Viscum album, assembly GCA_963277665.1. NCBI lineage: Eukaryota > Viridiplantae > Streptophyta > Magnoliopsida > Santalales > Viscaceae > Viscum > Viscum album. The sequence goes on from OY728152.1 coordinate 1,915,731,663, forward strand.
TGAATCATACGATGTAGGTTCCCTATTTTATTTTTCTTTGTCTTAAAATAAAGAATGATGAAGAATCACATTTTAAAGCGGATTTAGGGCCCTAATGTGGTTGATTTGGTGATGGAATGATTCGATGAGGCATAATATATGATTTGGTGGTGTAAAAAATCACCAGATCGAAGTATGTAGGAATGTTTGAGAAGCATGGAATCAGATTTATATTTAAGGAAAAATCCATGTTACACTATGTGTAATTTTGATTTACACATCTTATCCCCCCCGGATACAATGCTAGGGTTTTTAATAGAGTAAATGATCACATGGTGTGTGACCCCTATCACATAGAATGTTCCCCCTTCTAGGTGGATCGGTGTTTACTTCGTGAAGTACCTGAAAATGGGAAATGTACATGGCCATAAGGTATGTCATGTACCTATACACGAACTTGGATTGGTGTACACAAGACAATATATGGACACAACCTCATAACACGAACATGGATTGGAGACATGGTAAGGAAACCATGTGTCTTTACACATCATGAACTACTTATACACACTGTGTATATAGGGACTACGTGTCATGTGAGCCATTACAACATTTTAAGGCATATGGATAGCTGGATACACCGTGTAGACCCCGATACACACCATGTACTCCCTCAAGAGTTCTTGTGGATCTTCATTTAAATAGTTTGGACCAGTATAGGTTGAGTGTGTTCCCTTATTCCTTTCCCTCGAGGGTAAAGGGAAGTATTACATCCATATCATAGTATTTTGATCCTCTCTAGAGGTCAAGTCTTAGATAATGTTTTCGTATCCCTCCATGAGACTAGAGTGTGATCCCCTATCACCTTTGATCTCTAGGTGGGTTTTTGGAATCAATGTGACCACCTTGAGAGGGGATTTGATCCTCCACCATGAATTCTATATTGGTTAGGTTTTTTGAATTGTTGTCATATGATCTCCATCATAGTGGGTTGATCCAAAGTAGGTTTATGGTGTCCCCCAGCAGTTATGAGCATGACCCCCAATCTATGTATCTAACTCTTTTTTGACCATTGATATTTATTTAGATGGGTCCCAATGAGTTACACATCTTCATTGACTGTCTTTGATGATAGCATGGTTTTTGAAGTGTGATCTCTGAGAATGAGTGTTTCTCCGGGAAGAATCATGTGGATGGTAGTTGGTTATGACCGCTTGGTGGTCTTACATCTTTACTAAATATATCTAGGAATTTATATTCTAAATTTATTGGTATATCTTGTATTGAGTTGAATATACTTGGTTCTTCATGTTTAGTTTTTTCAGGCTATCCTACTGAGTATATTTATACTCACCCCTAACTGGGCTTTGTCTGCATGTTCGTGTATTATCCAAATGATGACCCATTTTACTGTGATGACAAAGAGTACATAGTGCATAGCTGGATCTTGTTAGATTGATGTGTTTTTCTAGGATCATGCATTCAAATTTATTTCTCTACCTTGTATTATGTTGGAATCTTTATAGTTTTTTGGATGGGCTATTATTCAGCGCCTTTTTCATTTTTAGTACATTTTTTCATACACAGTTGTGAGATCTTAGATGTATTCATGCATTGTTTTGATTTTTTTAAATTTCGTTGTTTTTTAGTCTTGGAGACGTGTTTGTGCGTACAAGTACTTTAAGATAATTCCTCCCATTTTAAGGACATGCCTACTCAGCATAGGTATCCAACCCCTGGCATGTTGGAGGTGGGCTTGGGGTAGTCATGGGTCAAACCTTAGCAGGTTAGTTCATGACTGATTGGTATCAGAGGGTGGTTCTACCTTCGGACCAGAGTTAGTGAGATTGGTTTGGTGTAATAATACGTTGTGTTTCAAGTTCATATGTTAGGATAGAAACACTATTTTTGTTTTTTCATCCAACATATCCATACATTAAGACTCTAATAATATTACTTTCAACTTGGTACATGAAAAAATTGGTTGTAGGGAACGAATTTTGGTACATGAATCATATAGAAAATGTTGTGTTTTACATGTACTTCTTGATTCATCTCCCCAAACATACTATTTTGACTGTGGTATATCATGATTGAATTATAGGATGCCTCCACAAAGAAAGCTATCCATTATTACAATGCATGATTATAAGGATGATCCACCTAGTGATGAGGCATTAGTACAGGGTCTTAGACCAGAGATAGAACCATCAGGTGGTTTCCTATCTATACCACCACCCGTTGAGAAGAAAAAAGAGTTGAAAGTACCTGATGAGAATTCATGTAGGTTGACTGAATTTCATGAGTTTTAGAGATAGAAACCTTCAATTTTTTCAGGTGATATGGACATCTAGGTGTATGAGGACTAGCTTGAGGTAGTCACTCGCGTTTTCTTCCTTTTGGGGATGCCAACCAATCGTATGGGTGTCCTCGTGGATATTCTTTTTTAAGGCTCTTCTGGACGATGGTGGATCATGGTGATTCAGTCACACTTCGAGACAAATATCTCGGGATAGACTTTGAGTATCTTCATATAGTATTTCTATCCATCCATGTTGTGATCATTATGCATACAGGAGCTTCTGCATCTCTAACACGGTAGTATTACTACGGTGGCGTATTCAGTAAGGATTAATGATCTCTCGTGTTACTCTTTGGATATGGTGTGGGATCAGTTTTTCAAAACTTGGACCATTAGGAAGGGCTTTCAACAACACCTCCGGGATTTATTTTTATCTCTTTTCATTCCCACCTTTTCTATGGTGATTGAGAGAACCTTGTTGGTATAGAGGTTTTTGGAAGCGCAGACACTGGTAGTGGGAGTTGGTAGTGGGAACCCAGTAGCTAAGACCTCAAAAGCTGGTAGCCAATAGTATTCATATGGATCCAAGCATGTTAGGCAATTAAAAAGGTGATCCAAGGACTCATGTTTTGTTGTTCAGGTCTCTTAGGGTGGAAATAATTATTCAAGGGACAAGAAGTGTTTCTCCTACAACGTTCGGAAAAATGTATTCGGATTTTTCAACTCTTCATATAGATGATCGTGAGATGGTTGAGGAACCACCGAGATAGAGGAAGAGGCAAGATAACGGTGGTTAGTAGGGTGGTAGATGTAGAAGTGGGGGTGAAAGGGAAGCCAAAGGTGGTCAATGGTTTGATCTATTACCACCACCACCTCTAAGAGGTCCACTTCTGGCTCAAGGATCCAGTGGGAATGGAGGAGGCTACCTATAAACTATAGAGGCCTATGACCCCATGGATCTAGGGATGAAACAATGTATGATCTATTTATTTTTTACTTCATCTATAGAGTTAATAGACATGTTTTGTAGCTATTTCATCCTTTCCACTTATCTAGTTCGAGACTTAGAGATTTTGGCTGAGCCATTGAATTGACCATTGCAGTTGGAGACTTCGAATGGATATGACTCAGCAATTGCTCACTTGTGCCTATATCACGATCTCATGAATGGAGGTGAGAGTTTTTTAAAGGATATCTATGTCGCATTAATGATTACTTAAGATGAAATAATTTTTATGGGATGGTTATCCATAGTTCATGCCCAGATTGACTATCTTAGAAGGAGGATGTGGTGTGTCTGCAATGACAGAATTTATCTTTCCTTTGTAGGTGAAATAAAATTTGGTAAAGAAGGATCAGATTAGACATAGGAGAGTGCTACCGATTACAAACTAGTTGGATATAATGACTCTGGGAGAATTAGACGCTTTGGGCTATCACTTTTCTATAGTTGTGGATGAGTATGAGGAAATATTTCCAGAGGACATACCATATTTACCTCCCCGCCGACAGATAGAATTCTACATCAAATTTCATCCCGACATGGAATCAAAATCTGCACCTACATATCAGATGGATCCCATAGATCTTAGAGATCTAAGGGTTTTGTTGTAGGACATAAATTAAGGGCTTTGTGATGCCTAGGGTTTCCCCATGAGCATATACATTGTTTTTTTCAAGAAGGTGGATGGGAGATTCAGGTTATGTCAGTATTATTGGTGCTTGAATTAGGTGATTGTTAAGAATATCTATCCTTTTCCAAGGATCAATTACCTCTTTTACCATTTGATAGGGTATCAATGGTTATCGAATATTGACCTTAGATCATGTTATCACCAATTTTTAGTATGGGATGGGGATATACTGAAGATGACATTTAGATGTCTCTAAGGTCACTATTATTATATGTTGATGTCATCGAGCATGATGAATTTTGTAGAAGTTTTTATGGGACTCATGAACCTGATATTTCGTCTTATATTATAAAAGTTCATGGTAGTCTTCATTGATGACGTCCTAGTGTTTTCAGCGTCCGAGGAGGAGCATGCGAGATACATGAGGATGGTCCTTGACACACTTCGAGAGAACCTGCTTTACATAAATCTCTCAAAGTGTTAGATTTTTATTTGATAGGTTCACTTTCTAGGGCACATCATTTCATAGGTTCGATTAGTAGTATATCTAGTGAATGTTGAGGTCGTTCATTCTTGGGATCCACCCAATAGTGTTACTGAGGTGCAGAGTTTCCTTGAGTTGGAAGGGTACTATCAATGGATTGTACCTGATTTCTCTAGAGTGGTGTCACCCTTAACATCCTTGACTCGGAAGGGGAACCCTTTCATGTTTATGTAAAAGTAAAAATAGTTCTTTTAGAAGCTAAGACAAACATTGAAGTGCAGCCCATATTGAGATTTCCATAGATGGGTGTTGAGTACATAGTGTTTAAAAATTTATCAAGGACTAAAATTGGTTGTGTGTTGATCCATAGGTTGGTGATTACTACCTATGATTCACACGAGTTGGTACCAAATTAATTTAACTACATGATACATGATCTTGAGTTAGGATCAGTAGTATTCTTTTTGAAGATGTGGAAAAACTAATTTTATCATCTAATCTAGCCATAAGAGTCTCAAATATATCTTCTGACATAAGGATATTAACTATAGATAGTAGAAAATAATTTTCTTCCACCATGACTATGACTTTTATATTTTTTATAATCCTGGGAATGGAAATGTGGTGGCAGATTCTCTCAATAGCAGATCGTGTTCTCATTTGATAGCTGAGGCATATGGGTAGTTAGCCTCTTTACAGTTTTCCTTTATAGAAAAGGGTGGTTCTTCATATATTCAGTTGATAGAAGTTACCCCACAACTTCTATAGCTTGTCAGGGATGCTTAGTGAGTATAAACTAATAGTGAGACCTTGTGTACTCAAATATCTTTTGGTCGTTCTCCTTATGGATATTCTGAAAGCGGGGAGTGCATTATTCATTTCAGAGGGTGGATAATTGTCCCTTTGATGTTGTGGGAGGGGGTTTTGTGGTAGTTTCATACATACCCGTGGGTGGTACATCCAGGTGTGGAAAAGATACACTAGGACCTCCGACATCATTTTTGGTAGTTAGGTATCAGGAAGTTAGTCGTAGAGTTCATGTCTCGATGCCTTACTTATCATCAAGTAAAATCTAAGCACCAAGTTTTAGTAGGTTTAACTCAACCCCTTAAGGTGAAATAGTTTATCTGGGATGGGATATCCCTGGACTTCACGAAGGTCTTACCATGAACTTCCAGGGGACATGATTCTATCTGGGTGATCGTAGACCGACTGACAAAGTCATCCCACTTTATATTTATTTGAGAGTAGAGTCCAGTATAGAGCTTGGGATGCCTCTATATGAAAGAGATATTCCAAATCCATGGATTTCACTCAGTGATTGTCTATGGACATGATTCTAGGTTGATATATATGTTATAGAGATGATTACGAGAAGCCTTCGAGACTCATTTATTCTTGAGAACAGTGTTTCATCCTCCGAATGACGACTAGAGAGAGCAAACCGTCCAGATCTTGGAGGACATGTTACGAGATTCCATGATGGAATTTGGCCAGAGTTGGTAGGATCACATACCCCTGGTGGAGTTTGTGGACAAGAAAAGATACCATTCCACCATTGGTATGGAACCATTTGAGGCTTCTTATGGGAATCACTATAGGTCACCACTTTATTGGACTAATCCAAGCGAGTCAATACTCATGGGGCTAGAGCTAGTGTGACATACTACAGAGAAGGTACATATCATCCAGGATCAGATGATGACTACAAAATCTTTCAGAACTCTTATGATGAATAATGATGAAGACCTATATAGTTCAAGGAGGGAGATGATGTGTTGTTTAGAGAGTCACCTCAATATTGGTTGAGAAGATTTTGTTGTGGAGGCAAGTTATATCCAATATTCATTGGTCATGTTTAGATACTATTTAGAGTTGGTGTGGTGGAAGAATACATAGCTCTACCACTAATGTTGGATGGGGTACATGTTGTCTTCCATGTGTCGAAGTTGAGGAGGTACGTGCATGACCTGTCACATGTTATCAATTGGGGCGAGCTGGACAACGAATATTGTGCTACATTTGAAGAGTACCTAGTGGAGATCGAGGATCATCAAAAGAGGATCCTTCATGGACATTCTATTCACTGTGTTCATGATTAATGGAATCATGGGATAATTTTGGAAATAACTAAGAGAGGGAGACCAAGATGCAAATTGAGTCCCTCATCTTCTCGCGTAGGTTTTTCTCATTTCGGGACAAAAATTCATAATATATGGAGAATGGAATATATTGAATTTTCCTTGTATTATTTATTCCTATTATATGGATTATTTTCTGGACTATACATTGATACAACCTTCAATTATAAGGCCCATTGTGCCCAAAATAAATTACGGAAAACATATTAAATATATTAAATAGCATGTCTGCACATTATTCCTAAAAAATTGGAATAACTCTTAAATAGGGGCCCGTATCAGAAATAGGTGTGCATCGCTGAGTTCATAATGAAGGACTTACCTTGGGCCTGACATAACCTCTGTTGGAATGGGTTGTTTGTGAAACAATTATCACCGGTGTGAGTTAATGAAATAAATTAAATTTAATAATTTATTTTCTTATTTCGATGTAGGGAATATTTTTCTCATATAAGATTATGGTTGATTATTTTTTCCTAGGGTATTCTAGAAAACCTAGGGACCTATTTGATGTTGGAGGAGAGATTTTTTGGCGAATAATGAAGGATTGTGATTGGATCACAGATCGTTTCACTGAAAGAGTTGGAGGATCTCATCAACGATGACAACATAACCAATCTTCATTAACGATCGATCCAAAATCTAGATAGGAAATATTTTTATTGGGTTTATTCCCCATTCGTTATTTCTACAATGAAAGAGAATTAGTTGACTAATGGATTTATTCATGGATCATGCATTTTGCGGGGTGTGTTAGATTAATCATCTTTGGGATAATTATTTTTTAATTAGGGATTTATATATTGTTATTATATGGGAAATGTATTGAGATTGACATGAACATAAATCAGCGTCAGTTCCAATTGATTGTTCTTGTGCTTTTATCTCCTATTTCATCATTCACCTTGGGAATTCTATGTTTGGACCTAGGTTTGACATATATCGATCAATCGATCATTGTGCACTCATTTCATATCACAATGATCAGATATCATAGATCTGGGTCCAGCATAACATGACGGTGGTGTGAAAATGGAGATAACAGTTAATCAGATGATCTAGGTACCCAATTTTCATGTGCTTCATCACGCAATAAAGAACTGTGAACATTCAAATTTTATGAACAGATTGAAGGTCCATATCTTGTTGATTTGGTGATGAAATACATTGACAAGGCTCGATCTTTGATTTGGAAGTAAAATGATCATTCATTCGATGATCAAAGGAATGGAAAGGATGAGTAGAATCAGATTTGAATTTGTGGAAAAATATTCATCACACAACATTTATGTCATATCTACATGTCTTCGACCCCTAGCTATGGTTTTAGGGTTTCATCATGAGTTAAGGATCACACAGCATGTGGCCCCTATCATATAGTGTGTGACTACTTCTATATGACTCGACATGTACTTTGGAAAGTACATGGACATGGGGAAAAGTAAATGACCAGATGGTACACCACATACTTGTACATGGACATGACTTGTCGTACACAGACCAATACACAGACACAACCTCGGTAAACTAACATGAAAAGAATAAACGGGTAGGAAACCATGTGTCTCTACATGTTGTTTAATGTTACACTACATTCATATGGGTACTACCTATCGTGTGAGGATTTTACACAAGAGCAAGCATAAGGATTGGGGGACACACCATGTACACTATATTACACACAGTATACACCCCAGTACATGTAGTGTACTCCTTTCAAGATTGATTGTGACTCTTCATTTTCATAGTTTTAACCAGTATAGGTAGATTTAGTTCCTTTGGTCCTTTACATTGAGAGAAAATAGATATATCATATCCATATAAAAGGATTGTGATCCCCTCTAGATGATAGTCTTAGATAGTGTTGTGGTGACCCTCTATGAGACTGAAGTGTGGTCCACTATCAACATTGTTACTAAGTTGGGGTTTGTGGAATTAGTGTGAACTTCCTTAGAAAGGAGTCGATCCTCCATCTAGTAGGTTGTATTGGTAGGGTTTTTGGAAGCATTATCATATAATCCCCTACATAGTGGGTTAGTCTAGATTGGGTTTATGGTGTCCCCTAGCAATTCTGGGTGTGACCCCTATCTATGTATCAGAGTCTTATTAGGCTGGTCAGATTTCATTTGGTAGGTACCAATGAGTTATACTATTTAGTTTAGTTTCTTCGATGATAGCATGGATCATGGATTAGGTTCTCCTAAATTGAGAATTGCTTCGAGCTGATTCCTATGGCTGGTAGTTGGATATGACTACTAGGTGATGTGATGCATTTCTAGAGTATATATGGGTGTTTCTGTTATAAATTGATTTTTATATCTTTTTTTAGGTGACTATACTTGGTGATTCATGTTTAGTGTCTTCAGTGTTTCATACTAAGTATTTTTATACTCACCCATGCATTGGATTTTCCTTCACATGTCATGTATTATGCTAATGACATCCCATTTAACAGTGTCCTGGGAGGATAGGGAATAGAAGGAGTGTACCTTGCACTTTATAGACTAGGGTGTTTTACTTGGATCTTGCATTCAACATTATTCCACACCCTTGGAGTAGGCTAGGCTCTTTTTATTTTTTTGGGCTTGTATTTGTACCCTTTTTCATTTCTAATACTATTTCTATCACACTCTATTGTTAAGTCTTATATGTATGCATGAATTTTTCAGATATTTTATATTTCAGAATTCTGTGGCCTTTGAGATGTGTTTGTGTGTTTATATAAGTACCTATGGACAATGTCTCTAATTTATGGTATATGCCTACTCGGTGATGGTCACCAACCCCTGGCCTATCTGAGGTGCGCTTGGGGTAGTCACTTGTCAGATCTTAGTAGGTCAGGTCATGAAATTATTCAATCCATGTCTTATTAAATATCCCCTTCATGGAACGACTTCTTATTTCATTAATTTATGATCTCATTCATCTTATTTATATCTAAACTTATTCATCTTATTATTTTCTCAACTTCCAGTCTTCTAGACTTAGGCAATCATTCATCATGAAATACCTTCCAAACTTGAATCAAATAACTTCAAATTTATCTTCATCTTCCTATTTAGAATCCAGACATACTCAAAATTATGGTCCCATTACTTTTCCTTTTTAAATTTTAACTCATCTTCAATCACTATTTATTTTCAGACCACCATGATATTTTTTACTTTAAAATATTGTCAAAGTATCATCTGACTTAACTAAATTTTAAAATATTCTTGAAAGAAACCTCAACTTATTCTAAATAGATAAATCTTATGTATTCACATATGCTTTTTGAATATGTTGAATCCTCATCAATTTGAGTACCATTCCATATCTATTCGGATATCCTTTACTCAATTATCATAATACTCTAATATATCACAATTGGGATTTTCCCTTTACCACATGTCCAATGAGCTATCCCTTTACATAAATGTTTTTTACTCTAATGTATTACATCCAATTTTGAATTTTTATCCCAACTCATAGTACTTCTTAAAGTAACCCTTATATAATATATTTTTATTTTCCAATTTATTTAATATTATTTAGTAGATATATTCCATATACATTCGAATATATTATATAGAAATTCATGATCTTTTCTTTTCCTGATTATTTAACTCTTATAACATCTAGAAATATATATTCCTTCATTAGAAACTAAAATATATTAATATAATTTCATTTCCAATAACATGTTAAACTTTTAGATATAGAATTAGATTACATAAAAGAATATCCTTCAACATTATACTTCTTGAAATAATAACTCCATCTTTAAAATTTTCTCAAAAATATTTTCACAAATAACGTTAATAAGAAATCCAGTCGATTGGTTCTTAAATCTACCTATTTGGATTTTTTTTGTAAATGATAACAAATCTCATAAAAAAACTTGTAACTTTCCATAAAACCACAACCATTATCAAAAATAAATCTCACAAAACTACATAACTAGATAAATAAATTTTTTCATATTATTTCATCCATCATAGAAAAAAAAATTATTTCCAATGATATTTATATTCTCCCTCTTAGTGAACTCACTTATCTTTTCATCCCATTTTTATGATAACAAGAATTTTGGATTCCAAAAAGATAGTTTAATATTATGTTCTTTTCTCCCATAAGAGTTTTTTACTTCTCTCTACCTTTACAAAAATAATCCAAAGTATAGTAGGGTATTCCATAACTTCATTAAGAAAGAGGGAAATTTTGAATATTTGGTTTCAGTCTTTACTCATCAAATATCTCTCATAGAATATCTTTAGTGAATATATCAATAATACGATATTTTTTAAGGTACTCAAACATCATATAAACATTATAAACATTTTCCATGATGACGTTATATTTGATATCAATAAGTTTTGATCGAAATTGTTTTATTAGGCTCTTAAAAAGATAAATTTAACTTTTATTACCATAAGAATCTGTAATTGGTTACTCCACATTCACCTTCCAATATTCCATTTACACTTTCATCCAGAACATTCTGAGTACAATAATGGGAGGAAATAACTTACTTAAGTTTGGTTATACTCAAAGTTATAAAAAAAATTTCTCACTATTTCATATCATACAACATCTATAAAAAATGTTCTTACTGATATTGATTTTATATCATTATAATCTCCAACCCAATAAATATTAGTGAAACCCATAAAGTTAAATATTTGACTTCTTTTATACATTAGGCCATAAATCAAAGTTCCATTGATATATCATGGAATTATCTTGTCCACCAACATTTTTGATAATTTTGGGTCACTTTGATATCAAGAACACAAAGTAATTTAAAAAATATATATGTTCTTAATGTGGAAAGAAGAAATATAATTAAAATAATATTCATGAAATCCTTTTTATTCGGAATTTTTCATACTTTATCTTTTATAATATTCACACTAAATTTCATGGGTGTGGACACTTACTTTAATTATTTTATTTTAAACTTATTTAACAATTCCAAGGAATATTTTCCCAAATATCAGAAAATTTATTTTTCTTTCTACACCACATTTAATCCCAAAAAATAATTTTTCTCATCAATCATTGACCTTCAGAAATTAATCTTCTTTAGCTTTATAGATTCCCAACAATTTTTCTTATTGACACCTATAAAAAACATGTCATAAACTAAGATAATGAAAAATAGATAAATAATGCTCATCTATTTCATATATTAATTGTTTTAAATATTTCATTTGAATGTGTTCAACTATTATAAACCCCTATCAAGTTTAGAGTACCAGGATCTAAGATACTATTTTAACACATGCAATTTTTTTTTCAACTTACATACCTTGGTTTCAACATTATAAAGTATAATACCTTTAGGATTCTTAATAAAAATGTCTTCCTAAATATCTATATCCTGAAAAGTAAAATCCTTATCCATATTATAAAATTTTTAGTGTCTATGATAAGAAACAACCATAAATTTCACAATACCTTTATGTCTTGAAATGGGTGAAAACTGTTATTCAAATTTTATACCTTCCATCTATGAATAACCTTGGTAAAAAATCTGGTCTTATTCCTTGTGATTTCTCCTTTCTTATTGATGCCATTCTTGTACAAAAACATGGTTTATATAATATTCCTTACTTTTATTCTAGTAAAATTATCCCAAGTAATATTTTTCATTATCTAAACTATCTCTTCATTCAAATAATTTATCGACTATTTTTTATATGAATCCTCTATAATTGTTTTTGGTTAAACTTGTGAATCCAAATCTGTATGATTTTCAAGCCTCAAATATCTTTGTTTTATACAAGATCTTCCTAACATCCAATAAAGTTTTTATAATTGATATTTATTTATAACTTATAAAATTTTAGTCTTAAATTTTATAATAATTTTATCATTACTAAGCTAATCAAAGTAATTATTAACTTGATGAGGTTGACGGTTATTATATTTTTTAGTATATTTTTTGAAATTATGTATCATATTTCCTTCAATTATTAAGAATATAATTCACCCATCTCCTTAAATATTGGATTATATTCAATTTATTTCACATCATAATTATCAACCATCTCATGTAGACTTTTGTTATAGCACCAGTATTTTCTTTTATTGGATGAATAACCCTTGAAGACTCATTCCCCATCTTTTTCATCAACCCTTCATAGATATGAATTTTTTATCATCATTAAATATAGACTCCAAACAACCTTTAATTAATTAACTATAGGTTTATTCTTTTATAATATCTTATAAAGTGCCATTTCTGATTATATCCCCATCAAGCATCTATTCTGAATATGTACAATTATACGTATAGATTCTCCCTAGAATAATTTTGAGAGTTTTTATTGAGAAATAACGGATATTCCCATTTCAATGAATATCATAATATTCATCTCTATAAATAAGGATCCTTATATTGATTTTTAATCCCATGATTAGGAATATAATATTAAAATTAATTACAAGTGAACTACCTTATGTTATTTATTCTCAACATTATAATATATTCTCTTAGTTCTTTCTTAAATTACCTTTTAAATATCTTGAAATTATCCATAGTTTAATATTTTTATTTCATTAACACAAAACTATTAATCCTAGTGAAAACATCAATGAAAGTGATAAAGTAAATATCACCTTTAATGATTTTTTGTCTCATTGGGAAATAGAAACAAGGGTTCACAGTTCATATGGTTTGGGAAACTGAATATATAAATATTGTGAATTTTATGTTCCATATTACCAATTTTAATGGTTTCAAAAATAAAATATATTTATCCTTTGAGTTTTGATATGTCTCTCAACACATCTTCCTTTTGGATTTTACACAAATATCTATTACCAAGATAGTCAAGTATCCAATGAAATAACTTATTTTCATCTTCAGCACTCAGATAATAAGAGTTACATGGATCACTAATTTGGAATAATTTACTACTGGTTCATTCTATCTTAGTGATAATTTTTTAATATTTCGAGCAGTTTATGGTAGAAGTCTTTTTGTTTAAGGTAAATTTTTTAATCAGAGGTCCCATTGTAAATACCCTAATATGGGTGAATTAGGGTGTCCTGAGATTTTTTTATTATAAAACATAATTTAATATTATATTCACATTTGAAAAGGCACTTTGAATCTATAAAAATAATAAAATGAAATAATAACCTAAATACATAAATAAATAATCAAAAGTATAGATATTTTTACTTGGTTCACCAACACTAGGCGAAATCTATGGAGAAATTTTCAAGACAATGATATACCAATTAACCACTAATTCTATGATATGTGAATGAAACTATAGGAAAATATCACTACATATCTAAATTCCATGGCCTCTTCCTCTCTTCAACCCACTCCTTTCAGGATGGTTACAAATATGTAAATGACACACATATCGAACAAAAAAAATAAATGAATTGAAAATAATTTTCAATTTTTAATTTTTATTCTCCTTGATGTTATATTCTTTAATTCAGGATCTTTAATGATATAAAAAATAAGATGTTGTACTCGGGACGGTGCGGTTCTCCCCTCAGTGTCTGTGGTAGGGACTATCTTCCCTACTCTTAGAAAGACATCACGCTCTATCCTGAATATGGAAGAGATATAAGTGTCACATCTTGAGTCCCAAATTGTGAAAATAGGTGTCTCTAATTTGGTTAATAAAGAAAGTCAGAACCCCCCAAGAGATAAGAGGCCTTTTTCAGATGGGTGGGACACCCGATAAAAACAATGTTGTGCAATTAACTCCCCAAAGAATAAAATATTATATTCGTGTGGATGGGAATAAGATTATAACATGGTATTAGAGTGTAATAAGTATCTTTGGACACCCTTAGGTAAATATGATGGGTGGTTTTTTATACCTAGGGTGGTACGACACTCCCATTGGTGTCCACGATAGGGACTAACCAACCTACTATTGGCCAAGTGTCAAGATCTGTCTTGAATATGAAAGTGGTTTAGGTGCCACATCTCGAGTCCCACATTGGAAAAATGAGTTTTTCTGATTCAATTCATAAATCAAGGGAGAACGCAGGAAAAATACAATTTGTTTTCTAGATGGGTGGGATGCTCAAGGAAAATCAAATCGTGTGGGATTCTCCTTGTATTTATTTGAATCCTTCTTATGTAGGATTCCTAGGGTATTTACTGAGACCTCTAACTCTACACAAATAGTAATTTAAGTATATTATTTCATCTGAGGTTATTCTTTAAAATATAAAATCAACACTACATGTACATTAGATAGAAACAACTATATGTTTTTTTAAACATATTAGAAGGAACCTAGTGTATCTAATTATAGTTATAATGTTTAAATAAAGATCTAATCAAATAGATCATACACTCTAATACAAATTATAATATCCTAGTGGACTATGAATACATACATGAGAGTGGTGGTGAATCATGTTTTGACCAATTTTACAAATTCCAATTCTTTTTTAGATCCATAGAACCCCTTTTATAGTTGAACCAATGATTCTTATTAAGATAGGTAGATATTTTAATTTTTAAACTAGGATACAAGTAAATTTAATGTAGTGTATGAAATAAAATTCACATAGGTGTTTTTATAGGGTACATACCCTCTTAGAAATCCCACTCCCATTAATTCTTATGATATCAAAGTCATGGATTCTCTACTAAAATATTATTAACAATATACAAGGGAAATTTTCCATGTATTTCCCAAAAAAAGTGCACCGTATTAAAGAAGTTAAATAACCAAATAAAACTAGTGTCAGTATACTATATTACACAAGTGGATGCAGATGCCTCTAATAGGTTCCTTATACTCACATCCCATGTGTTCCTTTTCATCATATTCCTTTTGAAGTAGATCTTTCATATACACTTGGTTGATTTTCTATAACAAAATCGAATCCTCTTCCTCACCCCAAAAAGACGTTGATTACCATAATGTATTCATATTTAGTAATTGAAACTCAATGTCTAAATCCTTATATATTCATTTATTAATTGAATATATTGCTATAAACTCAACTAAACACTAAAATAATTGAAACTGAATATAATGACAAGCGTTGCAGGTCAGCCTCTATTTTATTCTTCTAGATTTGTCTATAAAATCTAGTATATTTCATTGGCTCAAATCACTTCCTTTTCCTCATAAAAAGTTGTTGTGGTTTCTCATTTTTCATCTCTAAGAGATCAGTTTCTTCTTGGATTCTAATATCTATCACATAATCCTCAAAATAAGTGACTTCTATTTTTTATGGATTCATAAATTCTTTATTTCTTTTCCAATCATTATCGATAATCTCAAATTAATGGGAGGATCATTAATTGTGTTCCTTTATTTAAAATTCCCATAAATGGTATATTGATGGGAAAAAGTAGCGACCATTGTAAAATCACCACTAAAAATTCTCATTTTAGGCTCTCGTGTTTTTTTATGAATAATATTATCAATTAAAGTAGTATTCCAAGAATACCCTTAAAAATTTATCCTCATTTTAAAACACATACTAATAAAAAATTAATTTATTCTTCTCTAAGGTCAAATTATTTTTCATTTTCAACAAAAAAATATATTCACTAAGTCCACATATTAATATTCCGAACTATTTTAAAATATTACACAACACTTTATATTTGATCCATGGAAATTTTATTGCAACACAACACATCAAAAAATGATTCTTATACTTTAATTCTTATTCTCAAATATCTTGATTCATGAATAACTTAAGTCACTAATGGAAATATAAACTTTTACTCAACAATATATACATTATTCTAGAAAAGTATAGAAATTCATTTCTTCACTTATGATGTTACAAACATTATTCAACACATTTTTCTTCTTCTCAATTTTCATAAAGATCAAAATATTATATATTTTTTGGATTGGGTCATGGGTTTCAAAAATCCCATGATGTTTTGAACATTATAGGACAAAAAAAGAATATTTATATTTAAAATTCATAAGAATATTGAAATTATTGAAGCTCACTTTTTTTAGTCTGCATCAACCTATTATTTTTAAAATATATTTTATCCTATGGAAATACAATTGATCTTCCATGTAATTGAATTATATTACATGGGACACATTCAAATTAATGTAACTAAATTATCATACATGATTCTAAATTCTATTATGTGTTCTGAAATCTCTTTTACCTTTTTATAAATGCATATATGGATTTACTTATTAATTTAGTTATATAACTAAATTCTCATATAGTAAGATATAATGTTTTTTTCATTTTTCTGTACTCATGTTTTCATTTAACTTATGTAGTAGGAAAATATTCTACACAAAACCTTATTTACATATGTAGTGTCTCTATAAGATAAATTCCTTAGAAAATTTCCTCCAAAGTAGATAACCTATGTTACAGGTAACCAATGTAACATAAAATCATTTTCCCATTATAAAAATTACAAATCTAATATTGTGATTCTAGATGTACTTCAAATCAACCCTAATAGTCTTCAAAATTAATCATTTCCATATCATCCACCAAATTAATTATTTCATATTTTCTAAAAGCCACTTTATTTTTTTGGTAACCACACATTTCCAAAATAAAAACACCACCAATAATACAAATTCAAAATACATCACCCCGACTAAAAATTCAAAAACTTCACCATGATTCAAAATTAAAATTCAAACTAAAAATTAAAACAGGTTAAAACAGACATAGATTCCTACACCACCAAACCCTCTTAGGCTATGAGATCCCAAATGGTGAGCCACATCGATCCATATACCCTTACATTGAAACACAATACCTCACTGGAGATAATCCACCAGCCATCTTCCCATGGAAGAAACCCACCAAACCTTCGCATCATGCCCTGATCCAAGGTTAAAATCCATCATTCCACCACCAACACACAACATCTATATGAATACTATCCATTTTTGGAAAGCTCCATTCACCTAAAATCATCCCATAAATTATTCAAATAATTATGGGAATTACTCAAATAACCACATACTCTTTAAAGCATATCTATGATGTGGTGTATCTTATAAGAAACTCAAATTAGTGTATTGCATTAAATTAATCTACTATGTTAGGTGCAGATCTTCTAAAATCAATAATGATCTATCTCTATTCAAATGAACTCCACCTCAGTATTTATAAACATTTAACCAATAAAATATTGTTAAATTTCGTTTTATATGTTATCCATTAAAGGTATAGTGGCCGGATCCTTCTCAAATTCTTTAAATTGTAAATATTTGGATGTGACTATTGTATACAGTGTATCTACTATCTTTGGAACCTATTATTTATCTCCTTAAATATTGATTCAGTGGTCATTTGATGTGTTTGGCACAAATAATCTATCAAGTCAGTTATTTTAAGGACCTTGGTATTCTCTTTTTCCATGAAAAAATGGTACGAATTTAATCTTCTTTCATGGGTGGATACACACATCTTCATCTGAAACCTCATCATTGACTTATACTCTTATGATTAACTTCATATTTGATAATAAATATAATGAACAAAACCTTTTCCCACAAAAAGTATTATCTTCAAATCCAAATCATAAATGTAATTCAACCCACTAACACTTATCTTTATAATTCTAACTATTCAATTAACTTCCACTAATAATACACTCTACTTCCTGGTTATTCAATCTCACTCTATTTTCTATATGTGTATCACACCTTTATTCATGTGCATTTTTTCAATTATATAAAAAATTGAGTTTCAAATCCAAAATTCAATATTCAATTAACTAACAACTTCTTAATGTTAAAATCCATTCATTGGTTAGTTTTATGATTAATATCAACCTTTCAATTTCAAATTTTAAATTAATAACCATTACAAAACACACAAAACATTTTTAATATGGTCTAGTCCCCATGCCTGTTTGGATTCCCCGTATATCCCTAAATCACCAAAAAATATCCTACATCGTGGTGTGACATTTCAACTTATCTGTTAACATTATTTAACAAGTATATGGGTTAAATTGTGTTATAAGGTTCCATAGTATGGCCGAATTTTTGTTTCTAAAATATCTAAAAACATATGATTCACTACTCAATATAATTTCCACAATAAAAATTTATGATTTGGTTCCATTAATCATATATAATGATTAAACATATCGTGATGTGACATTAATTTCATGACATGAGAACCGTTAAATAACTAGAATAATTGAATTTATCTAGTTCCCATTTACATGATAGAAACTACGTTGTGGTGTGACATAAGTGCATTAGATTTGAAAAAGTAAGAAACCTCACAAATGAACCTTATGAAATATTTCATTTACTATTATAATACCATGTAAAAAACTTTATACATAAAAATAATTTTAAAATTTTTATAAAATTTAACACAATTCATGATTCAAAATTTTTTCTCACAACATGATATATTTCTAAAACTTCAAAATCTTCATGTATTTATTACAATTGAAAAAAATCCAAATTATAAACCTATGGTTACAATATTTATATGTTGAAATTGTAAATACATTATGAGGATAATTTATTCAATTTTATACATATTTTATGTTATGATGTAATGATATGTTGTTGAGTTTTATAGAAAACTAGATAATTCATAGTTTGAAGAAAGTGGTTCAAAACTACAATAATTGTTGATATTTTATAGTGAGAATACTCTATTCAAGACATGTAGTTCTAAAGATAAGGAGATAAAATTTTGGGGAGCCCTCACCCAATGCATGAGCCCCATTTTAGTTGTGAACTTCCAAGATAAAGAAAAATTGTGATGTTAATATCATTCAACTGGTGGAAGTATGAGTATCCACCCTCAAATCAACCTCCATGAATCCTATAAAGATCCCATGATGAAACCCAAGTTGTAGATCATGGGATATCCATGCCCCTGAATACTTTGACATTCTATTTCATGATGTCAATTCCAATTCAAAATATAAAATTTTGAGAATAGTATCCTATCAAAATAATATCAACCCCCCTCACAATGTCAATTACATTTACATTGTAATCTATATTTTTCTATTTAATTAAAGTCACCTAAACCTTTTTAAAAACAAGCCTTCTTTCGATTTTGTCCCTTTTTTGAGGTGGTGGTGTCGACATTGGAGGCTTTTCACTATCTATTGTACTTATAAACCAGTTTTTTCTTTTAATTCCAATTACCATGTCGTGTATTACTTCCTCTTTCAATTAATATTGTTGATTTTAATTTTTTATTTTTTATAGTTATCTCATTGTGATTATTAAGTGATTGCATTATCGTTTTAGGGAAAAAAATCACTCATACCATGCATCACTAAAATTTCTTTGGGTTATGGTTTGTGAGTATGGGTAAAATAACATTAAATAATCCTTAATTTTATCATGAAAAAATTTATTATAGTGTAATTAGATTATGAAAGAAAAATTATCTCATCCTTTATACATAATTTGGAGCTAGGGGGTTATAAAGTAGGACACTGATCTAATTAGAAAAATAATGAGTTAGGGCCAATATCTTCAAAAAAAATCTCTATGAGTTATGTCTAATGAATCTATTTTTCCTACTACTTTTAGGTCGATGAGTAGTTTTTGATATTAGTAGATACAATTGATTTGACCAAAATAAGTTGGTGACCCTTAAAAAACTTTTGGGCCTAAGATATCAGTTCTACCAAGGTTATAATTAGGATATCCTTTGAACAAGCCTCCTGAAATTGACCCTAAACCCTTAAGAAATCTATTGTAGCTTAATTAAATTATTAAAAAAATATAATTCTACTAAATCTATATGAGGAATCGACTTTAGGTTTTAATCCTTAGGTCTCTCCCATTTTCATCACCTCCCAGTGGACTTGACCACATACTCATGCTATTTTTAAAACCGTTGAAATCATTTTTGGTGGGAAATTTCAAAAATTTATAATTTTAAGACCCCATGTTGATGTAGGAATTCCATGGAATCACATAAAATTATGGTGTTCTTTCCAAAGATATTGTAATAACTCTAACCTCTAGAAGAAATTTAGGATTACCTCACATATGTTTCCTCTCCCATTTCCTTTTAGTTCTTTCCCACACTATTTTGTTTCTTCATTCATGCTAAGTTGCTAGTGCATGAATCAGGCCCCCATAACTCGTTCAGAGAGCATTGAATCTCAATAACCCCTTGTATTAAAACACAAAATCACAATATAATTTTCATTATAACAACATTCATCCATGGATGAGCATAATAATCTCACTACTACGAATCCATACATTGGTAAATTTTTTCACTATAAAAACAGGGAGTGTGGCCACTACTATTAGAGTTCACCATTATGGAATATTTCTTTCCACCAATTCATGGTATTGGATCAATCATTTTTAACCCTCTTATCTAGGCACAATCTTTGGAAATCAAATAGGGATAGATCCATATGGTCGAAAATACTGGCCAATTCAATGGTCATCAAAGTGAGGATCTATATGAGAATATTTTAAATTTCATTGAAGTTTGTAACACCATTAAACACCAAGTATTGTCTTCATATTCTATCTATCTTTGAGATTTCCCATTATTTTAGAGATACAGATCCAAGGATTGATTAAAAATTCAACCTGTTGAATCCATTACAACATGGGATTACCCAACTATGAAATTTGTGGACAAATACTCTCCACATATATGGACCTAGAAATTAAAAAATTATAACCATAAAATTTCAAAAGTATATGGTGTATCATACCAGAAGGTATGGGACTAGTTCAATGATTTTACCTAAAAGTATCCACACCATGGGATCTGCCCCTGGATTTAATTGAAAATTATTTTCCATGGCTGACAATCCACCACTCAAACTATGGTGGGTGATGCTATTAATGGATGGATTCTCTTAAAAATACAAGGAGTGGGTAGTGATCTCTTCAATGAAATCTCACATTACACTATCCAATTTTAAACATATCGATAACCTCTAAAGAATGTGATACATCAATTAATGGAAACCACCCACCTCATTACCCAATAAGAAGATCTGACCAAGAAGTTATAAAACATTTATTTTCCTCAACCGGAATCATCATCTCCTCCACCCATTATGGAAGTGCAAACATGTAATATGTGTGGATGTCGACAGACCTATCAACACTTCTATTAAAGTTTTTATGAAAACAAATATCAATATTGTATCTATATGAGTAACAATAAACCCTAAAAGTATATCAAACAATGATACTACTATGAAAGGCTACCAAAATAGTACAAACTACCCAATAAGATATTCTATTAGAAAAGAAGTATTAAAACTCAACAATGAACTTAGGGACCACCTGGGTATCCACCAAAGCACAAAAATCCTAAAATATACCAACCATATCCACACCTTCCATATCCACACCATCCATACCCACCCCCTAGGACTCAATAACTCCAACGAAAACAAAATTTTCATCATCCATAAATTCAAAATATAGTCACAAACATCCCAACATAAAAAATAATATTAAGAGAATTTTATTACAATATTTTTTCAAAAAAAATATCAGTGAATGAACTCACAGGAAACTGAGATGAAAAATCAATTATCATACCTCTGAAACTATAAACATCAAGTTGGTAAACTTTGTAAAACGATCTTAGATCAATTACCATGTAAATTTCCTGATAATATAGAGACTCGTTCCTAAAATGAGGGTAAGTATGTGGTCCTAAAGAGAATAATACATAGGATTTTTTAAATTCCTTTTGAAAGTGATGGTAAGAGGAAATAGGAACTTAAGAAAAATGAGACAATAGTTGAAAAATATAATAAGGAAGACATAAACAAAAAAATATTGAACTATAAGTAATTGGATGAGTAAAATACAAATCACCAATGCAATAGATCAAAAAAATGTACTTATATAGTTTCATGACCATATAGACCACCGATTACATTTCTACAAAGGGTGAGATGATGGATGATAGAAAGGAAGTGTAAGAAATTTTTTGATATGTTTAAGTATCTTCACATCAATATTACTTTTGCGGAGGCCATTTCTTAGATGTTGGAATATCAAAAATTATTAAAATAATTTTTCTCCAACAACAAAAAATAGAATACATGGTAGTAATATTCTTAATAATTGGTTGTGGTTGTTCAATCAAAAATTTTACCAATGATTAGAGACTTGGATGTTTTTGAATCCCATGAACTATTAACACATTCAATTATAATAAGGAATTATGCAATCTTGGTGAATGAATGAATCTCATTCCCAATAACTTCTATAAAATACTAAGACTCAAAGAAATTTAACTAACAAGGTTGGAACTATATCTTAATGATAGATCCGTCAAGTATCCTCAAGAAGTTAATAAAGATTCACTAGTTAAGGTTGGTGAATTTATTTTCCCAATTAACTTTTGAATCCTTGATGTGGAGGAAGAAGATGATGTCTCAATCATTTTAGGGAAACAATTTATCAAGACTGTAAATCATTAACCTATATAAATCAAGGTATACTTATCTTCCAATTTGGTAATGGTAAATTTTGTTTGGTTTGGTAAAGGAAACTAACCATTGTGTAGATTATATTAAATGTAAATCCATTTTTATAGCTAATGAAGAGGATACTCCAAATGTGATAACACTAAACCAACTAAAACATGATGAATAAGGAAAAATAATGGCTCTTGTATATGTGATGGTGTCTTCAAAGGAGATCAAAAACCATGATAAAGAGGATTGTGGTGACTAAAAGGATAACCGATACATTGAACCTTTAATAAGATACACTTTCCCAGAATTCACACCCTCAACCATAAAACCGCCAAAATTGGAGTCGAAGCCTATAACAGGAACACATAAGTTCTGATTTTTAGAGACTAAGGGAACACATCCAGTAATCCTAATTTTTGAAATAACCAAATAATAAGAGGATAAATTGTTTAAATTCAAAAAGATATGGAATAACTCGATAGATTGGATTGTATTTGATATCAAATGAACCAACCCTGTGATTTTAAATCATAAAAATTTTCTGGAAGAAGGGTCCAAGCCATGATGCCAACCCCAAAGATGACTCACGCCGCTCATGAAATAGGTGTAAAGAAGGAAGTTTTTAATCTATATGGCTCTATAGAAATCTTCTCCATCAATGATAGAAAATGGGTAAGACCACAATAAGTAGTTCTATAAAAATTAATAACATTATAGAACAATGACAAGGAATTGATACCAACATGGATAGTTATGAGATGAAGGGTGCGTTATAATTATAGAAATCTAAATACATCCACCTAGAAGGATCATATTTTCCTACCATTAATGTATTGTATGTTTTACAGATTATCCATGCACAAATTCTATTGTTTCGTGGATGGATATTTTTGTTATAATCAAGCCCTTATCAACCAATATGATAAATAAAAAACAATATTTACATTTCCATATGAATCTTTCACCTATATGAAGATGTATTTTAGAATATGTAATGCACCAAAAACATTCTGATGATACATAATAAATATTTTTCATTATATAGTAGAGGATTTTATAGAAATTTTCATGAAATAATTATCTATATATGGGTTATTTTTCATTGTTCTTCTAATAACATGGACCAAGAGATATTGGTTTTTGCATAGAAATTTCTTATTTTAAATTTGGAAAACTTAAACATTATGGTTCCCTGAGCTATAGTTCATAGAAAAAATATTTCTAGACATGAAATAAATATTGATTAAATAAAGATCAATGCCATTAAAGAATTAACATAACCTGCTACTATGAAGGGGATCAGCATCTTCCATAGACACAGATTTTTACTATCAATTTATGAAATAATTTTCTTATATATATTAAAAATTGAAACATTTTTTGAAAAAATATGTTCCTTTTTAATTCATTAAATATTGTCATTGGGCCTTCGATACCTTGAATCACAACCTGATGGAAGCCCCGATTATCAAATCCAAGATAAGGAAAGAAACATTGAGATAATGTTTTATAGAAGTTAATTCACCATGAAAAAATATATGTGTCAAATAATTATCCATATTATCTAACACATTTAATATTACAATTCCACTCTCAATCAATCCATAGTTAAATACAATGTTATAGAAAAAATGATTGATTATAGTTTTATTTTATTTAGATAAATTTTGGGTATATATTGTTCTATCAAAGGACATTGTGTATGAATATCATGTGTTTTTAAATATTTTTTGTATAGAATGGATTCCCAACCAAGGTTTATAGATGTTTTATACTACTAAAATAATTAGTTATTATATTTAAAGACATAGAGGGGAATTTTATTGTTGATCGACTGTATAGAATTCAATTTTTAAATTTTGAAGAAGAGAAAAATCTAAGAAACCTATCTAAATTCTAGATGAAACATTACTAAATGTGAATCTATAAACATGGAAATTGTTATTTGATTTAGAAAATTACCTTGATATTGGAACATTTTATTCACACTTCTTATACCATCAAAAGAAGAATTTTCTGGTTGATGGTTCCCATTATTACTGTGATAAAATATTTCGTTTCAAGATATGTGAAGATGGATTACTATAAAAATGTGCACTCGAGGCGGATATACATAGTGTATTAGATTTTTATCATTTTTCACCAGCTATAGGTAATCATGGTCCCAAGCATACCATTGCTAAGATACTTTAGAGTGGATTCTTCAAGCCCACACTTCATTGAGACGTGTGGAACATTTTCCAAATATATGATCATTTCTAAATAACATGAACCATTGGAAGACAAAAATTAAAAATGCTTGAATTATATTATTTACATTTAATTATTTTATGTGTGGAGAATATATTGTATGATTCCCATTCCTAATTCATTAAAAAAATTGGGTTTTTTTATTATGGATTGATGTGGGTAGAGGATGAAGCAATGAATTTTCATACATCCAAATTTTGGATGAAATTCTGGAAGAATAATAGTTTATCTTTATTTATAATTCCCTGATAACTCATTAGTGATTGGGTAACATACTTAAATAAACATTTCATGAAAGGATCGGTTGATAAATAAGGTTTTTTCTATAACACTGGAACCCTGTACCACCAATAGACAAGAGGCAAAGTGATGTTCTCCTTTTGATAAATTAAATAATTAATGAAAATATGGTCAATGAAATTTAAAATGAATATACCAAGAAACATGAATTTACACTTTGGTAAAATTTCACTGCTTATAAAACAATAATTAATAAAACACACCTCTTATTTGTCTATGGAAAACCTTGTAACATACTATTAGAATTGGAATATCACACATTATATGAAATCAAAAAGATCAACATGGATTATAAGAGCATAATATAGTTTAGGTTGTTAAAATTGGATGTGATTGAATAAATATGAAGTGACTCTTATTAGTATTATAATATTATAATGAGAAAACAAAACTATGGCATAACCATTACATTATTCAAATGTGTAAAAACCAAATTTGATTTTCAAGTATGGACCCTTTTAATTTATTATTTATGATATTGTAATGTTATCTTTTTTATTAGACCCTAAATCCATATTGTGGGCTATTTAGTTAATTTTGGGAAAGGGAGGGTCAAGTGGTACGTAGGTTTGATGTAGTTTAATTACACACCATGTAATTGGAATACATGATGTGCCCTAATAACACGTCATTCGATGGTCTGGCCAGAACCTTTCATGTTATGTAAAGGGTTTTTTCCAAGGTGGAATACCTAGATCTTTACACAATGTGTAAAGACATTAGACACCATGTAAATACATGAGTCAGTATTTTTAAAATAAAGTTAGTGGATCTATTGTTTGATTAAACCTCACATCATCCCTCCTATCACTACTACAAAAATGGGCTAAATCAGCACTCAAAACGAACTTTAACAGCACTAGAAAAGTTCTGTAAAGATCAGCACTGATAAAGGGAGTGGGGTCCCCTTTATCAGCGATGATAAAGGTAGACTTTATCAGCACTAGAATGAACTGATAATGGTATCCTTTATTAGTGCTAAAAGAGCACTGATAAAGGCATTCTTTATCAGCGCTAAAACGGTGCTGATAAAGGATACATTTATCAAAGCTAAAAAATCACTAATAAATGGTGTCTTTATCAGTGACTTTTTAGCACTGATAAAGGCTCCCTTTATCAGTGATAAAAAAGAACTCATAAAAGCCATGCCTGCTATAAAATAAAGTTATGCAGTATCACACCCAAATAAGACCTTCAAAAAAATCATCATATCAACAACTATACCCATTAAAAATTAAAACATAATTAATAAGGTAATTTCAGCAAGTATACCCATACAATAAGTATACCCATACACTGTTAACACATAATTCATATGTTAATTTAATAAATAAGAAATTGAATTTAGAATTCAAGGGGTTGGGGGTTGTTCAGTGGTTTGGGGTGCCTATACAAGTGGGGTAGGGGGTGTTCGGGGGAAGGGAGTGTCTAGGGGGATAGGGTCGTCCATGGGGGGTGGGGTGGTGTCCAGGGGGTGGTAGGGGATGTCCATGTGGGTGGGGTTGTCTAGGGGGAGGGGGTGTCCAGGTGGTGGGGTGGTGGGGTGGTGTCGAGGAGGGGTGGGGGCGTCTAGGGTGGGGGTCATCTAGGGGGTGGGGTGTCTAGGGGGTGGGGGCTATCCATGGGGGTGTCTAGGGGTGGGGTCATGTTAAGGGTGTTGGGGGGGGGGCTTTCAAGGGGGTGGGTGTCTAGGGGGTGGGGTGGTGTCTAGGGGGTGGGGCAGTCCAGGTGGTTGGTGGGGCTGTCCAAGGGGGGTGGGGTGGTGTCCAGGGGGTGGGGGTGGCTGTCCAACGGGGTGGAGCTATCTAGGGGGTGGGGGTGTCCAGGTTGTGGGGTGGTGTCTAGGAGGGATGGGGGTGTCATCCAGGGGATTAGTGGGTGTCCAGGGGTGAGGGGGTCCAGGGGGTGGGGGTTTCCAGGGGGTGGGGGGGATTTCCAGGGGTGGGGTGTCCAGGGGGTGGGGGTGTCCAGGGAGAGGGGTGGTGTCAAGGGGGTGGGTGGGGCTGTCCAAGGGGGGTGGGTGGTGTCCAGAGGGTGGTGGTGGCTGTCCAAGGGGGTGGGGTGTCTAGGGGGTGGGGGTGTCCAGGGGGTGGGGTGGTGTCTAGGAGGGTGGGGGTTCCGTCCAAAGGGTTAGTGGGTGTCTAGGGGGTGGGGGTGTCCAGGGGGTGGGGGTTGTCTAGGGTGGGTGGGGGGCTATCCATGTGGGTTTCCAGGGGTGGGGTGGTGTTCCGAGGGTTGGAAGGCCTTACAGGGGGTGGGGGTGTCTAGAGGGTGGGGTGTCAAGGGGTTGGGGTGGTGTCCAGGGGTGGGTCGGTCCAGGGGGTCGGTGGGCATGTCCAAGGGGGTGGGGTGGTGTTTAGGGGGTGGGGTGGTTGTCCACTGGGGTGGGTGTCCAAGTGGTGGGGTGGTGTCTAAGAGGGTGGGGGTGTCATCCAGGGGGTGTTGGGTGTCCAGTGGGTGGGGGTGGGGTGGTGTCTAGGGGGCTGGGGGGCTTTCTAGGGGGTGGGGGTGTCCAGAGTGGTGGGGGTGATCAGAGGGTGGGATGGTGTCGAGTGGGGTGGGGCGGTCCAAAGGGTTGATGGGCTGTCCAAGGGGGTGGGGTGGTGTCTAGGGGGTTTGTGGTGGCTGTCCATGGGGGTGTAGGTTTCTCCGGGGTGGGGTTTTATAGTTAGTTGGGTGGTGTATATGAGGGGTGGGGGCATCCAGGGGTGGGGGCATCCAGGGGGTTGGGGCGTCCAGGGGGATGGGGTGTCCATTTTAAACAAAAGAGTGACACTTTGAGTGATACTGGCCACAAAATGCCTCAAATTAAGGCGGGTTTGACTCGTACATGTCACAAATGACACATGGATCACTACCCTAAAGTATCAACACAATCCGAATGTGTTTGGTTGGATTTCTGTATGTCAGTTTTTGTTTTCACTTAAAATTATGTCCATTTTAAACAAAAGAGATACTTGGAATGATACTGGCCACATGATGCCTCAGATTGAGGCAGGGTTGACTCTTACATGTCACAAATGACCCATGGATTGTTCCCCTAAAGTATCAAAACAATCCGAATGCGTTTGGATGGATTTCCATGTGTCATTTTTTGTTTACACTTAAAATTTTGTCCATTTTAAACAAAAGAGAGACACTTTGAGTGATAGCGGCCACACCGTGCCTCAGATTGAGTCAGGGTTGACTCGTACACATCAAAAATGACCCATAGATCATTCCCCTAATGTATAAACACAATATTAATTCATTTGGTTTGATTTTCGTACGTTAGTTATTGTTTTCACTTAAAATTCTGTCAATTTTAATCAAACGAGAGACAATTTGAGTGATATCAGCCACACCATGCCTCAGATTGAGGCAAGTTTGACTTTTACACGTCAAAAATGACCCATGGATCATTCCCCTAAAGTATCAACACAATCTGAATGCGTTTGGTTGGATTTCCATACGTCAGTTGTTGTTTGCACTTAAAATTTTGTCCATATTAAACAAAAGAGAGATACTTTGAGTGATACCAGCCACACCGTGCCTTAAGTGGAGGCGGGTTTGACTCATACACATCCAAAATGACCCATGGATTGTTACCCTAATGTATCAACACAATCCGAATACGTTTGGTCAGATTTCCATACGTCAGTTGCTTTTTTCACTTAAAATTTGGTCCATTTTAAACCAAAGAGAGACACTTTGAGTGATACCGGACACACCGAGACTCGGATTGAGGAAGGGTTGACTCTTACATGTAAAAATGACCCATGGATCGTTCTCCTAAAGTATCAACACAATACGAATGTGTTTGTTAATATTTATGTATGTCAGTTTTTGTTTTCACTTAAAATTTTGTCCATTTTAAACAAAAGAGATACTTTGAGTGATACTGGCCACACCATGACTCGGATTAAGGTGGGGTTGACTCTTATATTTCATAGATGACCCATGGATTGTTCCCCTAAAGAATCAACACAATCCAAATTTTTTTGGTCAGATTTTCGTATGTCAATTGTTGTTTTCACTTAAAATTATATCCATTTTAATCAAAAGAGATACTTTGAGTGATACTTGCCACATCATGCCTCGGATTGTGGTGGGGTTGACTTGTACACATCACAAATGACCCATGGATTGTTCTCCTAAAGTATCAATACAATCCAAATGTATTTGGTCAGATATGAAGATATTTTGGAGATTTTACTACATTATATTATCCAAAGCCCAATGAAAAGTGGTTCATCATTCTTACATGTTGATGATGCATTTCATCTATTAAAATGGGAAAATGATTCATTGGATAAAGTATGTTTTATTTAATTAAAATTAAAATTTCCCTAAAAACATTTACATACAACAATGTTTCATCTTTTGATCCCCTTATCCCAAACCAAAAATCACTGCCAATTGTACACGTCCCCATGTCAGATCTTCATGCTATTTGTGTACAATCTTCCATCAGGTATGCGGCCCACTCATTTCTGAACAAATCTATATCCTCTTGTGAGTATGAGGATTTTCAACAGTCATAGTAGTTTTACAATATATATAAATAATTAATTAATAAATAATTTAAATTTAATAGTAGTTGTTTTAGAAAATACCTCTTTAGAGATGCTAGTTTTTGGATGAAAATGATCTCTTTCATAAATTTACAAACATAATAACTGCAATCATTATCATTTTTTTATTTCAGAAACTACAAAAATTTTGATCATTAGGAGAATAAGTAACTTGTTTTGATATGTGTTTAGATAGTGAAATTTTCTTATATATACCATGATATTTATCCATACGTAGTACTTTCTCACCTCTTTATGCTTAGCCCTTATCCTCATTCCTTTTTTTAGATGATAATGATACCCTGCCCTATCATAACATAATCCTCATTAAAATATAATATAAATTATATTACTTGATGTTTATACCTAAAATGTAGGATTTAGTGTCTTATAGATTCAAAAACTCCTTCATGTGGGGTTGGTTTGTTGCATATCCTTACATTGAATTCAGATAATAAATCTTTCGAGTATCCAAGTTCATAACAATTATCATCCAATGATTCCTAAAAACAAAACAAAATAATAAGTAATAAAATAAGTGAAAATATAATTGATATGCTTAAATCATAGAGTTTTACCTTTGTGTGGTTGGTATTAGGAAGAGTTTGTCATCTATAATCTTAATTTCAAATGTTTTCAGCAAGTCATTCACAATTTCATCCTTTTTTGATGGCTCTAATTTCGTTAGTTCTGTTGATGTGGTATGAGGACTAACAAGTCCAAATTTTGGCTCATGCGAAAATTCCTTCAACTGTATTTCATATATATGTCTCCTAATAATATAAAATGTATTTAGTCATAATTTTCACATTATATCATATTTAGAAAATCAATTCATGAAAACTTACCTCATATATAGATTTAAAACTGTGATGCCTAGCCAACCATATTCAAGGATCTCATTTACATTTTCAGCAGCAACGAAATCTTGAATTTCCACTCCGTATATGTTCTTTTCAAAAACCACTATATGAATACTACCACATCTTAGCTTCATATCCACATGAGTCTCCAATGCTAGTAAATGTGGATAGAGAATAGGTGGTGTTATTGTGCTTTCAGTAGCTCTTTTGGAATGGTTGGCCGATCCTTTAGATGATTTTGAGCCGACGTTTCTTTTCCCCCCTTCCCTTTCTCTGTCTATAATAACATTCATTGGTTCATACCCTTTTGTCATTAATTGTTAAAGGATTATCTTGGAAAAAAATGTAAATATATACCTCTTTGTCCACATGTACTCTTACAAGTTGTGACATCCATGAAATGATTGTCCCAATATCCTTTTTGGTCGTATGAATATCATCATCATCAAGTGGAATAGGTACCTCTGCATTTGGATCATGAGGTACAGTAATCGTCACTTTCAGATGATCTTTTGGAAGTGGTCTATTATGCAGCTTGTCCTCTGGGATGTTGAACATCGTAGCCCTTACTACAAAGTGATAGGTGGGTGTTGATAGATATAAATCACATTCATTATCACCTTGTAGAATATTAGTACAGAAAAGTATCCGTGTTTGTCTGATTCACATTCATGGGAACAATTATTATAATATTGATTACCATGGCTAAGATAGTTCTTTGAGGGGAATGGCTCACCTCATATCTGGTGGGGGTGGGGTAGGATCTTTATGGGCTGGTTGTTCCTGAGTTGTGTCTTCTCCTTTCTACCCACCCATAAAAGTTTCTAGAAACTCTCCCTGCCATTGAAATAATTCTTCAAGAGTTTCTAGCCTTTCTCTCATTTATTTCATTTTTTCATATCTATCATCCATTTTTTTTCTCATAATATACTCAGGGTGTCACCCCAAACCCCACACCTCTGACATGACTGTATTGTTCAGGCCGCTTCAAAGCCGTTGATAATATGTCTACATCTTTTACAGGAGTAGCTGATTCTTGTGACTGTCAGATATAGGAAAATAACTAATTATTTATATGTAATATCAATTTAAAACAAATATTTTTATCATCTCATACTTACACATATTTCCCGCACTTTTTCTATGTTTTCATCTACAAGATTCCCTTCCTTATTAATATGTCCCCCCTTCCATAGCAAATGATGTGGGATGGAAGTGTCTTTGGTTCTAGACTCATCAATCAACATATAAATATAGAAATATAATTATGATTTTGTTTCTTAGAACCTAAAAATATTACTGTAAATTTAAAATATATACTATTTTCTTTTCTAGTGAAGTGTACCCCATTCTTTCTTTACGATAGGGGTCTTTTGGCTTTGATGGACATTCCTTATTTTCAGTACTAAGTTGTCGTTTCATAAATGAAATATTGACAATCAAACTGATGATTACATGTATCCTCAAACAACGTATTATCAGCCACAATGTACCTAAAACTTATCATTCCCACGACGGCCAATAAATGCATCCCATGCTTCTTGGGATATCAGGTGAGCATAGAAAAGGGATGGGTGTAGTTTTATTTTACCTTTGGAATCTTTCAGGTGTCATTATGTTAAAATAGTGTGAAAACCTCGATGACACTTTCCTGCAAGCCTTAGTAAATAATTCTTGTGTGAATCATCTACTATAAATGTACTCTACAAAATATTCAGAAGATTAATACACTGTATCATTTTTTTATTTGCTAGTAAATTAATGAAATAATATCATAATGTTACCATAATTTCTTCCCAGATCACAGCCTTCAGTCCGGACACCAGATGGTGCCATGAATCTATATCAATCAGCACGTGTTTCCGAGTGGGAATTCCAATATAACTACTAAACGTAGCCTTGTTGAGATTCACATATTGGCCTCGTGCATTCCATCAGACATCAAATTTGGTTCCTTTTCTTTTCGCCTTAAGAAATTTGGCTAACACCGTCAAACTACGATGCACCTGTGTTTTTTGCAACATTGGTCCTTCTTCCCCAACCATTTCATCAATATCAACATCATCTATATGTTCATCTGAAATGATAGAAATTCCATGTGCTAATGGTTGTTGGACCTCAACACTAGAAGAAACAATTGGTTTAGAAACTTTTTGTTGCTCTGCACTGTGAGCATCCGCATCAGCAACAGCTTGAGAGACTTGTTCAGCCTCAAGGTTAGGAGCACCAGAACATGCAGAATTCATTATCTGCAAAATTAGTTGAACATTTAATTTAGATTACATAAATTCAGTAATGATAAGATAATAACATGATATAACAAGATCTATATTACAATAAAAATATAAAATGTTTATTGAACTCTCTTTATTTTTTTCAAAGGCTGAAGGGATTTGACACCTTTATCAATTATCCAAATCCCTTCATTGTGGTCTCCTCAAACATATAAAACATCCTCTACATTGGGACCACTATGAAATTATTGTGATTCATAACTAAAAGGATTTTCCTCAAATGAATTTTTATCGGTCCCTTCAGTAGTTTCAGACGATAATAGAACAATCGACCACTTTCGGTTTTCAGGATCTCGAACATAAAATACTTGTTCCGCTTGTGATGCCCTTATGAACTGTTCATCTTTATACCCTTATTTACTAAAATCAACTTTCACAAATCCCAATTCATCTATATTAACACAACTATTGTTATCAACCCATTTTCATTTAAAATTTTTCAATTAGAATGTCGTATAATCCAACTCCCATATTAGTTTGATAATGCCAAAGTTGACATATTTGCATAAATTGGATTTCTATCCTTACTACCAGAAACATGCATAACTTCAGCCATAAGTGTATGTCCACTATTTTTTAGTGTACTATCTTTATCATGTCCATCTATATAGAATGTATAACCATTAATTACATAACAATTGTAAGATAATAAATACACACTAGGTCTGGTGGCTAGCCATCGAATTCGTTCTAAATTTGAATTCATATTTTCATCTAACTCCTTAAAAATATGGTCCTAAAACCATACTACAAACTGGTGATTATGCGTATTTGATATCAATTTTTCATCCCTTGATAGATTCAACTACCTAATAATTTCTTTTTGAGTTTTAATATATGGAGAAACATCCCAACTATTGTGCAAAACATAAAGGTGGGAATTCTCCCAATCTATAATATTTATTGTCACAACATTTTATCCAAAAATTCCCTCACCCTCAATGTTTCCAGTGTGACGAGATTTCAGGAGACCAATTCTTTCCACATAAGATAGGAATTTGGTACAGAATTCAATGGCTTCCTCAATAGTATATCACTCCACAATATAACCCTCTGGAAGACATGGATTTTTGACATACCCTTTCAAAATCATTATATACCGTTCAATGGGGTACATCCATCTATAGTGCACAGGACCAAAAATTCAAATATCTCTCACCAAGTGAAGCATCAAATGAACCATCATATCAAAGAATGTTGGTGGGAAGAATATTTAAAATTCACATAATATGATGACAATTTTTCATTCTATAGCTGAAAATTTCATCGGGTCTAAAACTTTGCGACATATATCATTGAAAAAGAAACAAAGTTTGGTTAACGTATGACGAACATTCTTCGAAAAAATGAAACTTAAAGATATAGAAATTAAATATTATATCAAAACATGGGAGTAATGTGATTTAAAACCTTTTAACTTCAAGTCATTCATTGAAACAATGTTCTTGATATTTGATGAATACCCCTCTGGAACCTTTACATTATTAAAGATGTTGCAAAACTGATATCTCTCCTCCCTGGAAAGTGTGTATACAGCTGGAGGAAGAATCATTTGTTTTTCACCCTTCACATGAGCCAACTCTTCTCGTATTCCCATGCCAACCATGTCCATCCTTTCCTTAATTCTTTACTTTATTTTTTCAGGGGAATTTAGTAATGTTCCGATAACATTGTCACATACATTTTTTCCACATGCATCACATCAAGAAAATGTCTGATGTACAAACAATTCGAGTATGGTAATTCAAAAAAAAGTAATCACCTTTTCCAACCAACTTTTGTAAGGTTTTTCGAAAATGGTTTACCAAAAATAGTGTTCACATCTTTTACATTCTCAAATAGATGATCACCTGTTAGTGGAGACGGTGTTTTGCGTTGTTCTGAACTACCATTGAATGATGTAGTCCAAGATCAGTACTTGTGCCGACGAGGTATAAATCTACGATGTCCTAGAAACACAGTTTACGATGAATTTTTCAACCTAATTTATTATGTATCTTCTTCACAAACGAGACACCCTTGAGTAAATTTAATGTTATGACCTGAAAAATTTCCATGATCCATGAAATAATTTATTGTCCCATACAACATCACTCTCAATAGGAAGTATTCACTTTTCTAAGCATCATACAACATAACACTTGAATCCCACAATAACTTCAAATCCTCGATCAAAAGAGAAAATAAACATCGATATTGTTACCTAGTTGTTTTGGTCCTAATATAAGCATAAATAACATGATAAATTTTTTCTTCATGATAAACCAAGGTGGAAGGTTATAATTTACCAACATAACAGGCTATGTACTATGAGTGCTGGTTGGAAAACCAAAAGGATTCTCATACTCTATTGTGAAACAATTAGCATCCATCCAATATTTTTTTTCCCTATCCCATTTGAATCTAAAATAATAGTATTTGTGATTCAAATAAAAAACAACACAACCAAATACAGAAGAACAGAACCACTTACTTATAAAAATAGAGATTAATATAGCATAACCATTTCCAATAAAGACTTGGAAATCAACAGAACCCGAATAGACCCCCCCCCCCATCAAAATCAATACACTTTCCAACCCCGTTACAAATAGTTCTAGTAGTCACCACCCTTACAGAAAAATATTAAACATCTTTTTAACCACCCCTACCATCCACCTCATTCATAATAAATAATCACATTAAATAGCCCAAAAGTAGTGACCAAACTCAAATAAAATGAAAACAAGGATACAATTTTGATAAGAAAACTAATATAGTGGATACATTTCCAAACACAAAGGGGTTAGCGGGGGAAAAATAACCTCAGTTTATCGAAAATTACTATGGAATATCATAGGTTTTGTTACCCAAATTAACAGAAGAAATAGAAAATTAAGTTTAGTGAACATAAATTCTATCATGAACATCTAAAGAATATGCAATAACTCTCCCTCACTAACATGGGGCTCTACCAACACCTACCATATACCTAGAAAATATTTTCAAAAAAATAGGAAAAATAGTTTCTTGTACCTATTTCTAATAGTACTATAAGAAAATTATAATGAACATAGATCGTACCTCCAAACACTCCTGGAGCCTCATGGTAAAAAGACTCTAGTGACTTCAACTATCGGAGATTCTAACAACTAACTTCCCAATATAGGAGTGGTCTACTTAAGGGTAGTATTAGTTAAATCAAACCAAAGTTCCATCCACCTCATGCTACTCCCCGATCTCCTCCATCACTTTATTGTTGTACAGAACTCCTTTCCCAAGTTCCTTTTTCTGCCTAGTCTATTTATCGAATGCCTCTCTAACTGTAGCATGAATGTTACAAAAATGCAATGTGATATATCTATACCCATCACAATCATATTAAATTCCTTGGAGTAATGGGATATCTTTGAGTTACCTATGAATGACAGTGCCTCCTAAGATGAGACTTGCAGCACACACCTACTATGGGTGGGTGCTGCTAACCCTACATCCCAGAAGATCACTAACTTAAAAGATTATGAAATCAACTCAAACCATAGGAATTATCATAGAACACTAATATATCCATCTGAAGCTTAGTATTACATGTTGAATTCCCCAAAACCACTAGAGGTCAGTCTATTAATTGATCAACATAAATTAATGTATTTAATTAAAAAAGTTGAAATACAATCCAGCCAACTGAAAGGCATTTACAATCTTTTGAAAAAAATTCATCCCTCATCATGTAATCAGGTTCTCCATTGTGTAGGTGTACTTAACCAAAATAACATGGCATGACACACCATGGGTATTTCTTTACTATATTAGTCACCATTCAAAATAACAATCTTGATACCCATAATAAGTATCAGGGAAGAATCACTATCTACCCAATGAAGTGCACGGTGTCTCCCCATTTTCAAGAAAAAACCTTCTAGACTAGCACCTAAGAACAATTGGTCATAGAGGTTCACTAATTTGACACCACCCTTAAATTATCCTTGGAATAAAAGAAAGATGTGTGTAATTTACCATTGATCGAAGTCAAGAAACATCACACAATCCTAAAAAGAATTAACCACCCAAATACAACTGCTCACATGTTCATACCACTATCTAAACCCAAAGTCCTTTTCCAAAGAATACAATTCACCTTTCCATGGATGCGATACTCTGATCTTCTCATCTTCTATGGCCCTAGTTCATGAAGACTGGTGGCCACTCCAGGAATCTTGGTTTAGTAATAAATGAACCTAAATAGCATATAGGCTCCACTATGAACCGTCTCGGGAAGAGATTCTATTTAGAACACTGTAACTTTACAAATACACTCATCATCTCTGGTATATGGGTCGATGCATACACCATATCCTTACCAAGAGTTAACCATTAGTCTCCCTTAAGAAGCATTCCAGAATTACTCAACATTTATAGGGAAGAAAAGTATTCTTCTTACACACATCACATAAAACCATGCTCACCAACTAAGGGAAATATAACTTAACATCCACAGGGTTGGATACACATTATATATTTGAGGGGTCCTAATCACTATCATAAATAGAACCTTCCCCATAAACCCAATCACCAGCACATCATGACACCCACAAAGTGTAACCAATTAATAATGATGTGGGTACTATCAAAACTCTTATTTTTCATGAAGGGTTTTACAAAAAGACCACTTTCCCCAGTATAGATAAACCCACCAGAAGGATGAGGAAAAAACACTAAACATTAATAGAATATTCTTGTATAATAAGGTTTAGCTTGAGGTTTCATGAGAATATAAAACCCTCATACATATGGCACTTGGTGAAAAATAAATTCTAGTTCAAAACATCATAAGGTCCCAAGGGGAATCATACAAAATTCATACTTTAGTTCAAATCATCTGCTAACCATGTATATGAATTCACTATGTGTGTTATTTCGTGACATAGATTGTTAGAACTCTATATTAATTAGAATCTAATCCATGGGTGGTAATCAGGGGGAAGAATCCAAACATCACCCTAATGAAAACTACTCTCACAAAACCTATCCACCAAAAATAAACCAAAAAGGAGAAGTGGAAGACTTACCTAGAGTAGATCGTACCTGTGATGGGGGGAGGGAAGAAGCATCGAGCGGTCAGGGAGCCTTTTGTGCTACGTTGGGAGGGGAATACGCGACCGCCAGGAGGAGGTGGATGGGAGGAGTTGCCACCATTGAGAAATAGAGGAGTAGGGTTCACAGGGAGTCCATTGGAGAGGAGAAAGTATGGTTTTTAGGGAGGAGGATCCACAGAAGGGGTTCAAGGGGGAGGAGAAGCAGTAGGGCTAGCGGCGGAGCTCTGGCAAAGAGAAGATTGCGGGGGAGGGGATTTGTCACAGGGGTACAGCACTGTGAGGGCTTGAGGGAACGATAAACAGAGGATACTGTGCACCAGATTTTATAAAATATGGGACTATAGTTTTTTCAACACTAAAAAAAGTACTGATAAAGGAATCCTTTATCAGCGCTAAAATTTTAGCACTGATAAAGGCATTCTTTATCAGTGCTTTTTTAGTTCTCATAAAGGGTTCCTTTATCAGCGCTTTTTTCTTGGCGCTGATAAAAGGTGGTGCTTCCCTTCCCCATTTTTTTAGTAGTGTATATCGTGCAGGAGCACCCACGGATGCCAAAATCTAGGATTTAGTATTTATTTGCAATCCAAAATCCAATTCCAAATCTGTTCATCTTGTTAGATGTTCTCCGGAAATATTTGTATTCATTCTTCACCTTTTTTCATTTCACTTCCCATTAATAGAGTTATTTTGGTTCATTCTTTTATGCCCTATTTTTAGGGCGTTGATCCATTCGTCATATTTCTTCCAATCTAGGCCAAACTAAGGGTTGAAAATGGACATGGACAGTACTATGAGTATATGGTTGGTGGACTATGAATCATTCATCATGTCTTACCATTTTATAAACTTCATTTATTATTCACACACTGATTTCATTGGGCATTACTTATGTAACTCATATACCTTTATTATAATCATCATGATCATATTCTAGAGCCTTTTATATACATTCTCATCACATATTTGGAAGTTGGAACCTCAACGATGTCCACCTAATGTAGGGTGTGACCTTTTTTATGCCTTTGTGACCCATGTGGTTTTATTTGTGCCACTATACAATTGTGATTCGACTTTTCCTTCATAACGGTAAGTTCTATAATTAAAGGAATGAGTTTTTAATTCTTCAAACATGTATGGTAATCACTTGACCGTTCTAAAGTATGTTTTTAAATCAATTAAATGAATATTTAAACATTTAATGGAATGTATATATATATATATCATGGCCTATTTAATTATAAGTAAATAGAAATGGTGTAATTTCATTAACTCTCCCATTAATGATTATGAAAGGTAAAGTAATGACCCTAATAATTAAATATGGAATGAAGTAATAAATGGTTTCATGCCCTATTTTTCTTTTACACTTAGCATGGAAGGTAATGGAATGAGCCTATTGAATTATTAAATGGAAGAGTATTACATGGACTCAATTAAATAATGAATTATGTATATGTTTCCTATTATATAAAGACATTTTAACTTTTACCGGAGTGTTCAAACTTGATCTAGTATTGGATTCCGAAGATAATTCCATGAGAACTTAGAGGATAGAATTTTTATTCAAGGATATAGTTTCTATGGGAGATACCTACCTTGGAATATGGTCCTTTACTACTAGAGGATTCCAAGCATGATGATGTTGAATCCCTTCACTATCTTATGAATAGTATGATTCTTTGGATACACTCCTTGGATCCAACTTGATGTCTTCATACATGTGGTTTCATGGATACACCACATTATCCCCAGTCATGCTTAGCTCATTTTACCTTGGAAGAGATCCTTGGAATTGGTTAGAACTACTTAATGTGGATTGCTTTGGGAAATTATCCTTTGATTACACTCAGACCCCTTATAGTCAGGCCGCATGTTATTTATGAGTTGGCTCAACCCCTGAGGTCATGGTTGCCTTGATTAATACCTTGGATCCTCTTCATTATTAGCATCATCAAGGATTCTTTACTTATTAACTTGGATACTATGTTGTTATTATTATTACTATAGGATTCCTAGGACACACCTTGGATTCTATCACCTTAATTATTATAAACATGAACATAATCAATTAAATGATTACATGCTCAAACACCATTTGAGGCTGAAGTGGGTATTAGAATATTTACATTAATGTATTGTCTTTATATTCATATATACCTGCACACTATTTCAGTTTATATTCACATACTGGATAGTATAGAATCAGTTGGTGGTGGCCTATTAATATTTATCTCACACCCTATATGGGCTAATGATGGTAACCGATAAGATTATGTGAATGAAAGTGTTGATAAGGGGAATCATCCTGCTTTGAAAACCGGATCTTGATTACTTTCTTAGGATATATCTTTGTATCATATGACTAGGTTAGTTCTCAGGATGTTGGATAGTTTTTTGTTAGTTTTTATTCTTTTACATAGAAGGTATTTCCAGATTCGATGTACACCTATTTTATTATTTTTTTGAAACATGGCATGACATCATCATTATTTTTTATATGATTTAGTTTTCATATTTTGATTATTATATTCAGTTTGGATGTTTATTCTTATTTTCTCTATTTATCATTTATTATCATGATTTCACTATTTACCTATTATTACATATTCACTTTTCTCCACTCTTACATGAGTAAATAGTCTCCCCATGGACACACCATAGACCCTTGGTGTTAGTTGGAATCCTCTGGAATATGGGGAGTTGAGCTTGAGGCCATGTGGCCAAAAAAGATTGGGCCACCATTCAGTGCAATCCTAGTCTAGAAATCCCAAAGTTATATCAGAGTGGTTCCTTTCTTTCTTTACTATTTTGATACAATATAAAAGGGATTATAAATTATTTGGAACCTGGTTATAAGTGATTCTTGGGAGTAGCTAACTCATGTTTGGGGTAAATTCCGAGTTTCCTAAAATAAGAATTTTCGTTCTGTATTTTACCTATTACAGTTGATTAACTTTCACCATTGGGTGACACACATTCTATTTGATGGTTATTATTATTATAATGATTGAGTATTTCATTTTTTTTCTTGTATTAATGAGATGAGGTGAAGGAAACTTCAATCATGCATCATTATAGGAACCTATAATTCACATTACATGCATATTATATTCCATATAGGTTCATTTGAATGCTTTCATTTACCTATATTTCTTGTTATTGTTGAGTGATTCATGCTAGTAATATATTCCTATGTTGATAAAATTTAAATATAGGGTAATGTATTTTTTATTAAAAGTTTCAGCATTAATATAAATAGTGTTTTTTTGTATAGCTTAATGGTGGCATATTAAATAGATGGTTTCTACTTGTGCCAAATATGTACCAATTGTTACATGAGCTACTCTTTCGATATGATTGAGTGATTTCCGATTTCAAATCAGGAGGTGTATGGGAACTCAGGGATTGGAATGGGTAATTAATCAAGATGATCCATTATATATTACAGATTACATTCTGAGATCAAATGTAGATAGGGTTAAATAGAAATTTAATGTGTGTTGATTTCAGTGATAAGGTGTATGGGACCTTATTCACTGGTAAAGTCGATCTATTTTAATCAAACCTTTACATATGTATATAAGGAATTAAACAATTATAATGTAAATTATAAATTATTAAATGAAATGGTTTTCAATAAATAAATAGGTAAGGTATAGTTGACCCTTCATCTATGGGAACCTCTATAAATTAAACACGAACACTCGATAATGCCTCAGCCTTCTAAGCGGGGAGTTGGGGAAGTGCCTTGGGTGGTGAGCCCTTATTATTATTTTATACTTCCACTAGTGAATATATATATTTCAAATCCTTTTATGAGGTGTGTTCTTGGTAATTGTAAAGCTATTTCAAAACAATATTCTTGTCTCATGCACCAAGATGGTGGTGATAACAACACTATAGATATGGTGGGCCCTAAACCACTAATCATACCACTAGGAGTGCCATATGAGGCACCACCAGTTATTCCCAAGTTGGGCACTAATTCTCGTCTTTGTGAGAGTTTCTTACATCTGATGCATTTTATGAAGAATGTTTCATTACCCTCTCATAATATGGATGATATGACTCATCAGTTCTATCAGTAATATCCTACCACCTTTTTGAGGGATGGAGGTCCTCAAGATATTGAGTCTTGGATAGATTTCACTCTATCTATCATAGATAATATGGATATGTCTCTAAAGATAAGGGTAATTATCTCCACCTATATGCCTTATGATTTATCAATGAACTGGTGGGATGTGATTACCCAGTATCATCATCATCAGGGCATGGTTTAGGCTGATTTTCAAACTAACTTCTATGATTAATTATTTCTTTGGACACTGGGAGCTGACCGAGAAAGATAATTCATTCACCTGGAGAAGGTTTCTTTGTATTTTTTTGACAATTCTATGCATTTTACTAAGTTATAGTGATTTGAAATACTTCTAGTTGATAATGACCTATCATATACTAGACACTTCAAGGAGGAGATTAAGTATTCCATCTGTACTCAGGTGAATGTCTTTCTCCAACATACTTTTTATGAGATAATCAATTAAGATCTTATCACTTAGAACAACCTAAGTGAATGTGATAAAACTAGGAGAAAAGGTTTAGTGCCAAGGAAACGTAGTATTTATTCCAATAACAGTAATTCTTCCCTTGAGGATTGACATTAGATAAGTGGTGGTTAGAGTATCTACACTGGAAGTTCCATTAAATTACATCAACGTGGACTGTAGGGGAATCTGAGGCCTTAGTGGGATAAGTACTTGATGGAGTGTCATTCTTGTAGATGTATGGTGTATCTTCATAGATTTTGTCAGACCATTCCATCCACTTTCAATGGGGGATGCTCTACACTAGC
Source organism: Viscum album (assembly GCA_963277665.1). Taxonomy (NCBI): domain Eukaryota; kingdom Viridiplantae; phylum Streptophyta; class Magnoliopsida; order Santalales; family Viscaceae; genus Viscum; species Viscum album. The sequence goes on from OY728152.1 coordinate 1,915,774,786, forward strand.
TCCACCTTCACAGGAATGATATTTCATGCCACATTGGGTGGGGAGTTGGAGTAGTACCGATAGGATAAGCTGAGGAGTAGTTTGTGGTAGTTCTAACTAGACTTTAGATTATCAGATCTAGTAGATAGGACTTTTTCAGGGTAGTCTAGCTATAAAATTGGGTTATAGATTAGGTTAGTTGAATTATTTACATCTGATACTCAAGGATCATAGTGCAGGAACGTCTACAGTATGATGCACTATTCTAGTAGCCTCCACTCGTGTATATGATTTATTCGATACAGGGTCTTCTTATTACTTTATCTTTTTATAAACTATGGAAAGTATCATGTTGGAAATTTTCTATTAGTATGTTATGATGACCCTGGACACACTATTGGGAGTGTGGCTAGAGGGAATACATAAATTTGTGGATTTTCCGCTTGAGGTAGGCAGTTATCCCTTATTATGGGACCTCTTTATCCTCATGATGACAGTCTTCGATGTATTTCTCAGGAAGAATTGTCTAGTTCCATATCATGTCTATGGGGACTTCTCTCACCACTAGGTCTATTTTACATCACCATATGCTAGAATTTATCTCCACAAGGGTGAGTTGGATGTCTAGGAAGGTATATATGGACTAAATAGTCCTGGGATAAGTGGAGTGACCACCCAAATTACTATTATTTTTAATGGAGATCAGGTCTTTCTTTAGAGAGATTTTCCACCCCTGGTAGAACATTTTAGGGAAATATTTCCCTATGATTTTTTTGTATTACTTCTTGTGAGAGAGGTAGAGGGTATGGTTTATTTTATTCCAGGAGAATATCTAATGTTCATTCCTCCATACTGGATGTTACCTACTGAGCTCTACGTGATTAATAGATAGTTTGAGGATTTAAAGGCCAAGGTTTTTATTTGTACCCACACTTTTTCTTAGGTTTCACCCATGATTTTCTCCAATAAGTTGTATGGGACCCTTATTTTATGCTTGGATTACTAGTGTTTGAACCAACTTATGGTTAAGAACTAATATCCACTACTTCGAATAGATGATCTCTTTGAACAACTCAGAGGAGATAGGGTATTCTTGAAAATCAATATAATATTGGGATATCATCATGTGAATGCCATGCCTTCGTACATATCTCATACAAATTTTCATAGTAGGTATGGTATTTATGAGTATCTCATTATGACATTCAGTATTAAAAACACGTCTATCATTTTCATGCCTTTGATGAATAGGTTTTTTCACGCCTATCTAGATTCTTTTTCCATGGTCTCTGTGGATGAAATTGGGGGGTATTATCACACTAATAGTGACCATGTAAAACACCTTGATAGGGTTTTTAATACACTGAGAGAGCATTATATTTATTCCAAGATTTCTATGTAACACTTTTGGATCGAAAATTTTTACTTATTGACTCATATTATCTCAAAATGATGAGTATTAGTTGACCCATATAATGTGGGTACTATGATTTATTGGGAGAATCCCAAAAATGTGTTTTACATATAGTGTTTCTTAGGGATGTATGGATATTATAGGGAATTAATATAGGACCTCTCGTTCCTTTAAATTCCCCTTATTGGTCTTATAATTAAGGGTGTTATGTTCCTATTGTCAGAAGTGTGTGAGAAATCTTTTTAGGAGCTGAAAGGAAGGCCCATTTCGGCACCGATTCTGATTCTTCCAATCCTTGGAAGAGCCTATACAGTGTTCTAGGATGCATCAAGCATCAAAATGGGATTAGTTCTCATGTAAGAGGATATAATAATTGTGCATCAATATCATTTAGAAGACTTCTAGGTAGGTTAAAGTAATCAAGAAGCTTATGTCTACTTCTCGGTCAGGATTGTAACCTTTTTTCTCAATACTGATTACCTCTAGAGTTCAAGGTCAGGGATTGTGTTTATGTGTGGGTATCACCGAGGCATGCAGATAGATGGATACAAAGGTAAGGTAAGTTTTCACATCATTTTGTAGGGTTGTTTGATATTATAGCGAGTGTCTAGATAGTATACTATCAGTTGTTATTGCCTCATACGTATAGTCCCATGAACGATGTCTTCCATGATTCACAGCTTCACCAGTATCATGTTGACCCATATCATACTTTTGATCATGAATATGTTGACATAGATGTTTATGATTATTATAAGGAGAACCCTATATATATCATGTTGACCCATCTCATACCTAGAGTCAGTGCATTATTACATAACATTGGCATGATACAAGGAATCATGCCCCGAAATACCGATTAGTTTTGTAGCCTTGGAAGTACTAGATACATACATACGTTTTAGATTACCTTGTGAAATGAAAAAATAACAACATTGTATACCCTTTTTTGAACACACTCATATCCCTTAGCCAATTCATGCATTTCAACCAAAATATACTTCTTTGCATCCTGGGAAAAATAAAACATAGAAATGGGTGAGCCTAGATGCTCAGTAAGGTTAACAATATAGCTGAAACTATCCTAAATAAGAATAAACATTTAAGTCAGTGTATAAGACTAAAACAAAATCATTTTAAAAATAAACATCTGCATAATATGGAAAATATGAATCAAGTAATTCCATTTAATTATTCACATGGATATTCTACTTGTCGGATGATCACATGTAATATCAATAGCTAATTTCATAATGATGGAATGCATAATTCCAAACAACATAACCACATAGTCAAGGACTTGTGCCAATACTACAAATAAAACTTTTGTTAAGTCCTTGTTCCAAGACACTAATTTGTCTCATAAGACATACCGATGCATCGAGGAGCTATAGTTGGCTCCACCCATCACTTACTAAGTCCAATTCATTCCTCATATGAAAAGGTTGAAAAAAACATAAACATTTATATTAAAACTAGTATACAAAATGTTAATACTATAACCATAAACCATGAATGGTATAAAAAAACACATCCATTGTCAAAAATATCACAAAACCTAAATATAATATTGAATATAGTATCATAATAAATCAACTTCAAACAAGTGTAAAATCCTACAAAGGATATTAATATAGATGAAATCAAAACTATTGATGAGAAATATCTCTTTCTATTTTGAAATCATTTAAAAGTCACATATTTATAAAAGAAAATATTTATTTTTAAAATATTATTATAAGTCTATGATGGATGCTTAGAATGTGTTATATTGGTGGAAAATAGTTCCACCCTCCGTATAAGTTAAAAAACATTCTTACCTTAAGTTTTTGAAAAGGTCATAAAGTACCTTGTTTGGAAAGTGATTGAAATATTCCTTTAAAACCATTTTATAAAAAGTAAAATGAGGGTATAAATGACTTTAACCCATAGTATATCAAATACTTAAAAAAATTAAATACATTTTTTTGAAACACGGATATGGATGATAAATAATTCCCTGTAAATGCTTACATATAAACAACCTCAGATAATAAAGAGATTGTAAATTTAACCCTAACCTTGTACTTTTCCTTGATAAAGGGTAATTTAACCTCATTTATAATAGTTAAATAATTTTTATTAAATTATACAAGAACCACATACATAAATATGATATCATGAATAATCTTCTAATATTTCTTTGTTAATAATATTTCAGTAGTATCATTGTTTTGAGTGTTAACTGATTCGTTTTCCTTTATATGGTTTGTTAAGTAAGTCATTTTTGTTATTGATATGATGCTTTTGATTCATATATAGAATTATATTACATTGTTAAACATTATTTTTGATCATAAAATGAATATTATTCTTGAATGATTATGATGGGGAATTAATCTCACCACATTCGTGGATACGGTAATCCGTACGTATGCACGAGCGACAATATCATTATATTGATGGTGAAATCATATGTAATTGGATGGTATATCACATATAAAGAATAATTAACATGTTATATTTATTATTTACATCAATTATACTCATTATTATACCCTTCCAAAAAATTAAGTGTTGAATAACAAACTACACCACGACTTAGAGATGGTAAGTTATACGTACACATGTATGGTGACTCTTTCATTCATAGGATGGATAGAATAATGAATATTGTCGCACGATATTTATAATAAAATCAAAGTAAATATAAGGTAAAAGAGTTATTATTTTGGTATGGAAATAACAAATAAAGAGGAAGTGAAAGAAGAAAGGGACTTTGAAAGAGGTGATGAAATTATTACCTCTTCTTCAGGTGCTTCCTTTTGATTTGATCAAAAGGGATCCCTAGGTTTAATTCTGATAAAAGTAAGGCCTCTATGATTAATTTAGGGTAGTTTTTAAGATATTTGATCAGGTTTTTGATGATCCAAATGGCTTTGGAAGGGTGATTTTGAGAGAAGGGGAAGTACCCTTTTATAAGAGAGGTGAGGGTCACTTTAATAAAAGATTGAAATATTATTTTGTTATACAATCATATTCGGTTTATAATGTATCCAAAAGGATTTATTTCTAGTCTAAGGTGGGATTGGGTAGAAGTTCAGTCAGCCAATAGGTTTTAGACAGGTTTTGGTCACCATATTAACATTATATTTTTGATTTAATTCTTAGTTAAATATTTTAACTTTTACCATGTATTGTTTTATTATTATAATAAATGGTTAATAAATTTACTATAAAAATAAAAGAGAATCCCAAGAGGTTAAATATTAAAATATATAAACTTATATAAGTCCTTTGGTCAAACCTTATATTTTTAGTAATAGTATATCAATTAATAATATACTATTTTTTTTTAAAACTCATTTATGTCAATTTTTACACTATTTAGTATTTGGTTTTTCTGAAAGTAATAAAAACATTATAACTTCCAAAAAAATGACTTAATCAACCTTAAAATGTCATATTAACCTATAAAATTCGTGTAATGCATAAAAAGTCTCCATTTACCTTTATTTTGATATTTATAACATCAATTATTTTAATCTTTTGTTAATAAGATAATTACCGCATTATAATTGTGTCACATATAAAATTAATTATTTATTGTCTAAAAATTATAAATAAAATATGATTATGTAGGAAATCTTTTTATCTTTAAAATTAATATTTATATTCTAATTTATCTTATGTATTAACCTATATTAAAAAAATTTAAGTTATTAAACTTTGAATTTAACACTTTTAACTCTTCTTTAAATAAAATAATAATAAATGCCCTAATCTAATCTAAGTAGTCCAAATGGATAATATTTTATTTGTAAGGTTGATTTTGGTCTAAATAAACTTATCTAATAGAATTAGGACATGTTTTAGGGTAATTATAATATCATTTTTAACTTTCATTACCCTATTTACTTTTAATCGTGGTAAATAAAATTCAAAAGATACTATTCACCAACAATTATTTTCATTCTTTTGAACCAAATTTTACTTAATGATGTAAACTATGTGTCTCGGAGTTTTGAAATTCAATTCACAGAAGCAGTAAAATTTCATTTTATGAAAATTTGCTAACATGCCTAGAAGGTGGGTAAAAGACGTTTAAATGTTCAATAAAATTTTATACATCTAATTTTATTATAAAATGACCCCAATGAATTTCATTGAACATATATAGGTATTACATATATTTTTGGACTAAAATATATTTAAATAAAATAAATAATTATTTAAATAAAAAGTCGGTTTTAAACAATAACGCAGTGTTTTTCACTATTCATCAATAATTGAAAGTTTTCAGAAGAATACCTAAAATTCACCCTAAGATAATTTTGATATTTTGAACCCAAAAATGAAGTCCATTTTAATAAATAAAATTAAAAAATTTCAAAAAGTGGGTATTACTCTTCATAATAGCAAGTTTGATTGGTTGTGGTGTGCTAGAACTCGAAGTGGAATACAGCACAAGCAATTTCATTATTCAAAGAGAAACATACCATGGAAACATGGGTTGTTATAGCTGATGTATATGCTCCATGGCCATAGTTGTTCTCAGATAGTTTTAGAGTACCCTAGAAGGTGAACTCGTGGATGAGTTCCTTTAAGGTGGGATGATTTTAGGAACCCTATTTTTCTTTTAGGTATGGACCCTTTTAATTTATACATTAATATCTTGTAAAGTTTTCTTTGGGCTTAGAACCTAAAGTTGGGTTGTGGCCCGATTTGGTAGTTTTTATAAAGGAAGGGGAAAGAGGGGTTGTAGGTTGGTTGTAAGACAATTACATACCATGTACATCGAATACACAAAGTGCATAAATTACAAGATGTGTAATAGTGTGACTAGAACATTTAATTTCGTGAAATGGGTTTTTCCTAGGGTGGAAGACCTTAAGATTTGCACGATGTGTAAATCATTTAAACAATGTGTAACAACCTAAGCTAGTTTTTTTAAAATAGGGTTTGGGCATATATTTTTCGATAGAAATTCATCTCACCCCTTCTCCCCCACATAGAAGCACCCAAAGAATCCAAGACCTAGTATTTAGTGTTATTTCATGATCCGTACTCTGATTCTAGATCCATTCATCACGTTGGATGTGCACTGGTAAGATCTCTATTCATCGTGCATCATTCATCGTTTCTCTTCTCCTCGGCCGAGTTATTTTGGTGCATGATCTTATGCTCAAATTTTTGTTTTTTCATTCCTTCTTAATATTTCATTTGATACAGGCCAAAGTAAGGGTCCATACTGGACAAGGAGAGTAATGTGGGTATATGGTAGGTGGTCTACCACTCATCCCTCAAGTCTCACCATTTTATAAACTGCCATCATTGTGAAAATGATGATTTCATCAGGTGTTACTTATTAAATTCACATTCCTCACTTATAATCATAATTCTCATATTCTAGATTATTTTTATATACATTTTTATCACATAATTTGAGGTTGGAATCTCAATGTCGTGCACCCCAAGTAGGTTTTCACCTCTTTTATAAATTGGTTACCCATATGGGTCTATCTACACTTTTGTTCAAGTCTGATTTGACTTGGACATCATAAAGCCAAGTTTTATCATTAAATTAATGTGTTTTTAATGCTTAGTACATGTATAGTTATCACAAGAAGATTATAAGGTAAGTGTTTAAATAAATTAAATGAATTGTTAAATGTTAAATTAAAATTACATTTATATATATCATTTAGCCTAGTTGATTCTAATTAATTGGTATTGGTTTCATTTACTTATCCCACCTTGTTATGATTATAGGAGTTAAAGTCATAAACACAATAATTAAATATGGAATGAAGTAATAAATCATTTCATGACTTATTTAGCCATGTCACTTAGTATGGAAGGTAATGGAATGAACTTATTGAATTAATAAAAGGCATGAGTATTACATATCCAGAATTAAATAATGAATTATGTATAAGGAACCTACTGCATATGGACCTTTTCACTTTTATAAGAGTATTTAGACTTGATCTAGTCTATGATTCCAAAAGGGATTCCAAGAGCACTCATAAGATTCCATTTTGATTTAAGGAGTCAGTTTTCAAGGGAGATACACACCTTGAAACATTGTCCTTGTCTACTATCATATGCCCGACATGAAATAATGGGATCCCTTCACTGTCTTTTATAATTTCGGATGCCTTGGATATATTCCTTGAATTGAGATTTATTCCTTTGGAACATGTGGCACCGTGGACACACCCCATTAAGCCCAGTCATGCTTAGATTGTTTTATCCTGGATGAGATCCTTAGACTTAGTAAAGACTACTTACAGTGTAATTACTTGGGTGATTTACCTTGGATTACACATATACACCTTATATCCAGGATACTATTATTAGTGAGTTAGATCGACCCCTGGGGTCAAGGTTTTCTTGGATGTTACCTCAGATCCTCTTCATTAACATCATCATCAAGGATGCCTGATTTATTTCCTTGGATCATCTATAATTATTATTGTTGTTACTATAGGATTCCTTGTTCATACCTTGGATCCTATTACATCACTTATTATAAAGTGGATCAAAATTAATTAAACTATTACATGTTCAAACACCCGATGAGGTTGAAGTAGTTATTGGGGTATTTACTTTATTTTACTATCTTTACATTCTTATATACATGCACACTGTTTTAGATTATATTCATAGAGAGGATGGTATAAGAACCATTGGTGGTGGCCTATTGAGATTTATATCACACCCTATATAGTCAATTGATCATACCTAGGAAGATTATATTTATCTAGGTGTTGATAAGGTAAAGTGTCTAGCTTTTGACACCTAATCTAGATTGTGTTCTTAGGATAGAGCTTCGTAGTAGATGAATGGTCTAGTGCTTGGGATTATGGGTAGTTCTTGTAAAAAATTTCTACTTTTGTATTTCAGGTATTTTCTACTAACATGTATATATGTTTTCTAATTTCATAGAGATGTCACATGACATTTTCATCATTATGTATATAATTCAGTTTCAAACTTTGGATTATTATTTTAACATTGGATATGAATTCTTATTTCCACATCTTATCCTTTATTATCATGCTTACTTTTTTTACCTATTATTACATATTTTCTATTTTCTACTCAAACATGATATTGTAGTCTCCCCACAGACACCCAATCACCTCACTTCTAGTCATTATCTTCTCTTGTATAGGGAGGTTCCCTTGAGGCCACATGAAAAAATGGTCTTAGGGCGTCATTTAGTTCAATGTGGGTCCAAATGTCTTAGAAGGTCATTCAAACATAGAGGAAAGGTACTTCTACTTAAGTAGTTTTTAAAATTATTCCAAGGTAAATTTAGGCCCCAATGATCACAGCCATATTAATTAATTAAACATTTATCCTAGTGACTGGTGGAAATCGAAAGTGGAATGGAACCACCATTTAATGTCAATGGGAAATGATTGTAAATATACGCAGAATATTTTCAAGTGGGATGAATCCACTCTTTAAAATTAATTTGAAAACATATATAAGAAATTTATATCTCTAAATTTTAAATGAGTTGTTTACTTGGTGTTATCCCAGCTTTGTTATCTTGGGTTAGATTAGCTTTGTAGAACATTGGTGGATCTATTGTTATTATTGGATTAAGACATATACAAAAAACAATCCGTTTTTTCCAAATTCATGTTGTGAATTTGATATTCACATCATAATTTTCCTGGGGGTTCAAAAATTAAAATTTTATTATGCATGTTGTGAGATAGAAACACATTTCATGAATAGAATGACACCTTTAATTCTAGCATGTGGACCCTAATTTCACCTCATCGATTCATATTTCCCAACCCCAATCCACTCTTAATGACCATTCCATCTCCAATCCTTCAAATATTTTCTACTCAACTATGGATCACATAATCTAAGATGATGAGAATCCTTCTCCAAATTCCCAAGAAATTGGATAGCCAAGCACAATGAATATTCCACTATTAAGGTTAGGGCCCAAGTACCCTCTTCCTCACCAGCTGGTCCTTCCTACTAGCCCTCAAAATATGGATCTTCCTCTAAATTCTTGTATCCACCTTATATAGACATTATTAATCTAACTATTCATCCCTATATCTTTTTTATAGACTTGTATAATCATATGAACTTGGAACAATTTCATGAAAATCCAATTTAGAATAATAAAATGCTTGATTTTTCTATACTACAAAAGATCCTCATGGTAGATGAGGTTATAGAATCTCTATCTAGGATGCATCTATACCATATAGTTGAGATCTATGAGGATTTGTTCATGGAGGTCTTTCTAGAGTTCGTCACTACCTTTGAGTTGGATGTAGTTCATGTATCATCCAAACTTGCTAAAAAATAGTGGGATATTACTTTATGGGATTTTGGAAATGGCCTGGTCATTTACCCATCTAAGTTTGCAGCCCCCTTTCCTCAGACAGGGTATTATAAACACTATACTCGGAGATTATCCTTGTTCTTCTTAGTGTTTCTCCCTAGTGTCTCCCCCCCCACTATTTTTCTCTTCTTTTGGATCATTTTTTATATATATTCCCAAACCCTGATTTTTTATGAATTTTATATATAATGAAAGGGATAAAAAAAAATTAATATTATATCTTCATCAGTATTCATCTTTTGAGTAATTGTTTCTATGTTTTAGTCCACTACTTCTTCTCTTAAATTTGATGCATTAAATATGATTCCATTTGGACTCTATTGTGACATCTTTACATGGGAAATTGAGATTCATGTACCCCTCATGAGATTCATCCATGAGCATTGAGGATGATCCTATTACCACAAGAATGGATTTTTATGGCTATTTAAGTGGTGTTGAACCCTCTAAAGTGCCTTGTAAGGCTAGAAGAAATTGTCTCAAGTTCTATTAAAAATTCACATAACATTAAACCAGTGCACTATGTTATTTTTTATTTTTCTGTCTATCTAGATGATGACATGATATTTAGTTCTTTATTGAAGGTAATACATTTTTTGTCTAGTCTATTGAGTCTTAGCCATGTCTGTCAGATCTCTTCCTCTATGTGGGGATTTTTTACTTGGTACATTTTAGGGTACTTCATTGTAATTCCTCATATTCATATATATTTGAGATAACATTTTAAAAAAAAATCTCCAAACCCATTTAATTTTTTATCCCTAATATATCTTTTCGATTTACCCCATTTTCTAAGTACATGAATTTTACTTTTCTCTAACCTTTTTGTAGGTAGTATGATGTTCACCTCATCTTTTATAAATTTTCCCCATGGAATTAAATTCCTCTAAGGGAGCTATAGATTCCTTACCCTTTTTATTTTTTCCATAATACTTTTTCTACTATAATTTCCATCTCTCCCACCTCGATTTCAAAATAGTGTGGACATTTTTCTATTTTAAGTATTGGGGAATATTATTGAGTTTTAATAAATTTTTACAATAATTTTTTCTTATTCTCATTGGTCTAGGAGAAATATTTCGTTATACACATTCTTTAACATGAAAATTTCATTACACCCATATAAATAAAAGATATATTTTAGATAAAATTTTTAAAATCCAATGATTATTGTTGTCTAAAACTTTATCATGATTTCTAATTAGATAATTTTGTTTCTAATTCCAAATTTATAAAATTGTTCATTGATTGAAATGTTACTTAGTAACCATTCCCTGAGTGAATTCCACATTAAATTTTATTCCCATTATTGAGAGGATTTTGGACCTACTTTTTCTGATTCCTTTCTGAGTGTATTTATTGAGAGACTCTTGGGGAATGTAAACCATAATAACTTTAATTTGTATCTTATAGAATCTATTAATTACAAACTACTCCTGTAAAATTATTTATGAATTTTGATTATTAATCCCATTTTCTCTAAGACCTATTTATACATAAACCCTACTTATCCCATAGTTTTTGTGAATGACCTTCTTTGTATTGATCCACATTTAAATCCCATTATATTCCTACCTTCTATTTTCTAGGGTATATTAAATTATTTTTAATTGAATAAGTGTGGGGGAATGGTTATTTCTATTGGACATAGGATTATTACTACTAAGGTGATGTGTGATGTTATTTTCTATAGATCTATGGGATGTGATCCATGATTACTTTTGATATACTTTTAAAATTACCCATTTTATTCAAAAAAATATTAGGAGGATTAAAAATCACCATTAAAAGATTTATTAATCTAATTAGGGATCGTATGGGGTAATGTGGTGGATTTAAGATTTATCATGAACATTATTTCTGAAAAAAAAATTGAAAAAGAAAGAAAAATACAAAATAAATAAATGGGGTATGTTCATTATTATTTCATGACACATCCATGAAATTTCATTGATCTTTGGAAATTTTAGAAACATTAATATTTTTAGGATGGTCTTAATTAAACTTTTCATGGTTATCATGTATGATTCTTAGAGTTTTCCATCATTTTTTAGCTTTATTTTTTATCATATACCAACCAAACATCATCCTCAGAGTCATTTGACCCATAACGTAAAGTCATCATGATTAATTGTGTTATTTTTTATTAGAATATTTATGTGTTAAATACAATTGAAGGTCATGGTCATGTACATGTATTATATGTCTGATAATAATTGAAGATTTATTTTTCCATGAGTGATGTTGGAAAATTAAAAGTGAGGTAAAACACGACATGAGAATGGTCATCTAAGGAACAGTGATGAAATTGAAATCAAAGTGAGGAAAAATTAAAATAATATACTTGACTATGAGGCATGACTAATTTTATTTTCAGATATTATTATTGAGCCTTAACACCTTTATACTAATAAATGGTTTATTTTCATAGTTTTAATGATTTTTTCCTATTAAAAATTGTTCCCTTTTAGATTCTTGTTGATATGTTTAGTACTTTAGGTTATGGAATTGTTAAAATGTTGGGGAATTTGATATGTATTAATTTTATATACATTATAATCCTAGTTTATTTTATTTTATGAATTTTTTATGTCCTAATATCATGATTTCTAGTTGAATTTTTCAGAAAATTGAGTATTGTATAGTGTGAAGAAATTTCTAGTGAAACTGCTGGATTTGAAAGAATTTTACGGCATGAATACTCCGTTAATGAAATTTAGTTCTAAGGATATTAAGTAGAAAATTTGGTGAGAACTCACCTGAGCCATGGACCCCATTTAATACATGAACATATTGGATTAAAAAAACACATGACATGAATATCATTCACCACATGGATGGATCGACCTCTACCCACTAATAAACCAGCATAATGCCTATGAAAATTCCACTAATGAAACTCGTTCCATAAATCGTGGTAAATATAATCTACCGATGACATTGAACTTCTCATTCTGGATGTAAACACCATTTTATGATGTAAACTTTTGTTAAACATGTCCCTTTGAAAGAATCAAATGACCACACATGATATCAACTCCATTTATGTCATCAAATGTTTTTTACTATTTAATTTTTGGCACTTAAATATTTTGGTTGAAATACTTCCTTTCAATTTTGTCACATTTTTATTCCATTCTATTTGTTTATCTATTGGTGTTGGTGTCCTTCAACCATCCATTTTACTTCCAAACCATTTTTTTACATTCAATTCCAATTACATTGGTGTGTGTTACTTCTTATTTTAAGTAAGATTATTGATTTATATTGTCTATGATAAAAGGTTGTATTTATATGATCATTAATTTTATTTCACTATTACTTAAGGTAATAAATTTCACTCACAACATGGGATTGAGAGTAGGGGTAGAATAGCAGTAGTGAATCCTTAATACAAACTAGTGAAATCTAATTTTTTGTAAATTAAATTAAGAAGACAATCTTATATCATGAATTCTGCATTATCTTGACCTTAAGGATTGAAAAAGATGAATCTTATAAGGCCCCAGCCTTAAACATTACATAATATGGAATTAAGTTAATAACTCACATTGAGGATCTTTTCAGGTTTATAGATTTAGATAATTAGGTCATAGATTATACATAACAACTTATACTCAGTATAATAACTTCATTATTACATGTAGACACTTCTACTCAGTATCAACTTTTTTCATAAAATAAAAAATCTTTAAAGAAATGAAACATGTTTGGTTCCATGTTTTAAACAACATGACTTTTCCATGATCCCATCCATGACCCTATCCCACTTTATGTCTTGTAAATAACATTTCAAAAACATGGGATGACCATAAAAATCTCATTAAGGGATACACAATGAAGAAAAATTGTTAGTTTTTTAAAACAACATGTAAACCCTGAATACATTATCATAAGTAATACTTTTCACCTTTAAGAAGTAGTAAATACTATTCATTAAATAAAATCTCATTTCTTACCCTTTCATAACCAAAATATTACCATAAAACCCAAATAACTAACACATAATATATAAAAGGTAAACATGGGACATAATCATGCTTAAATGAAATAACCACACGGTCGACATCCACAAATCATTATTAAAAATGGAATAACCATATGGTTGACTTCCATAACCAATGTGTTGGAGGTAATAATATAACCAAACCTTATTGGTTTATCATAGAACCACCCATCATTTGGTTTATCACTTAACCACCTGTCAAATGTCCAAGTACCATCATATAATCATCATGCCTAAAAGATTAAAAATATCGACATTTCAATCATAAAAATTTAATTTTCAATATCAAGAAATAATTTCAAGATATTGAAATACTAAATACAATTTCAAAATCATTTTCAATACCAAAATATGTAAAAATATGTATACGGAATTTATTTTCCATTTAAAAACATCATGACATGTAAAGGAAGCCAATATCAAATAATGCTCGTGGCGACAGAAAGGTTGTTGTCACCGTGTACGTTAAAAATAAACATTCCATTTTTTTTTGTTAAAACAATATGTAGAGAAATTTTTTTATTGAATTAAATGAAAATAAAAATTGGTTTATACAAAATATAAAATAAAGTTGTTTGTAAATCAAAATATTCCTCAAAGAAAGAAGATTGAGACAATGTCCCTTACCCCATGTCTGACTTGACTCGTTCGTTTTTTAATTTATTGAATAATATACTTATGATAATTTATAATTTCTTAAAACAATTTTTCATTTTTATTATTCCTTTTATATCACTAGTTACATTTCTATAACAATTATTTAATTATCTGAGTTCATATCAGACATTTTGTCGATTTTCAAAACTTAAGTCAAAAATGAACTTGTTATAATTATAAATTGTACATGCGGTCAAAATTATATTATAAAAATAATTATTATCATGATTTAGATATAATATATATCATATATATATAGTATATATGTATTTATAATAGTCCAAATCATTTTAATGTAAGAAATGAAGTGCACCATTCAAGGAGACGGTAAGTCGTACATACGCATGAACGCTACAATCATTTTTTCCATATCCAATGGACTGAAAACTTAATGACACATTGGTATATTATAATTCCATATAAATTTTATATATGTTACATAAGTTCATTAATTCTATCCTTTATATGTTCCATGTATATCATTAAAGAGTCATATCACTTTAAGGGGGTAGTAGTTTGTACTTCCTCAAATGAAATTATAGTATTTATACAACATGAGAAGAATAAATTTATGTTATAAATGAGAATTAAAGAAGAATATATAGAAAATAAATATCATTATATATCATATATAACTATTGTTCCATCATAATTTCCACCATTAGAGTTGGTAGGAGAATATTGAACAATCATCGTTTCATGAGGCAGTAGTTTGCCGTCCACAGAAACAAAATCTCCTATACCCATTAGAAGGAGGTGTGTGTAAGTGTAGTTTGAATAATTATCATAAAAAACCTAGTATATTTAGGGTACTAGTTTTGTAATTTAATCAAAGAATAATAATATCATAGGGAGTTTAGAAGGAAAAATAATGGAAAGGAACTTGAGAGAAGGCGTTACCTCAAATCAGCTAACTTATTTTGATTTGAGCCAAAGGGGTTCCTTGAATTGATGCATTCATAAGGGAAGGCTTATAAGAGGAAATTAGGGATGTTGTGAGCTTATTTTGGAAGATTTTTTATGAGTCATGGTGGATTGAGAGGTGTTATTAAGTGTTAGAGGTAGTGTCCTTTTATAGGAGGGAGGAGGGGCACTTTAGGAAAAATTGAATGTATTATTTTATTACTAATTGATTTTCGAATTATAATAACACAAAAGTGATATATTTAGAATATAAGAAGATCATGGGTCGAAATACTATCATCAAATGGGTTTTATACAAGTTTAGGTTACAAAATTAGCCTTATCCTTTAGCTTTAACCCTTAGTAAACTTATTTAACTTTTACAATGTATTCTTGTGTATTCATAATATATGGTTACCATAGTTACTATAAAATGAAAAGAGACCAAAAAAAGAATTATTAATGACATTTATAACATAATATATGTAATTTTGCAGAATAATATATTTTTAGGACCAGTATTTAATTTAATAAAATAATAATTGATTTAAAATCTCATTTATGTCAGTTTTTATACTATTCATATAATGACTTTTTAAAAATCAATAACAACTTGATTCATTCGAAAAAACTTCATTAATTAAAATATAACAAGTCATAATAATCCATAAAATTCTTGTATGGAATAAAAAGTTTTAAAATAAATTTTTTTTAATTTTTATAATCTCATTTATTCAAATCATTCATTAATAATGTAATCACAACATCATCATTGTGTCATAAATATATTTTTTAATTTGATTTCTAAAAATTATAAATAAAATAAAATGATTTAGTAAATAATTTTATATTTCAAATTACTATTTATAGTTTAAGATATCACTTATATAACTCCATATCAAAAATGATTTAGTAAAACATATATGCTTAGGATATATTTTCATTAACTTTAAATGAAATGTAATTAAATGTCATTTTCACACACAAGTGGCTCCATGGGGTATTAAAATAGACACAATGATTACCATGGTCAGATATATCTTATAAAATAGTGTTAGTACATGTTTTAGGGTAATTTAATATTATTATTATAATATGTTTTACCCTTATTTACCAGATTTACCCTTTAACCAATATAAATAAAATATTTACTGAAGTTACTATTCATAATGTTCAAAAATAAAGTTACATATTTACATAATTTAGACCTCCTGATTAAAAATATGGAATCCATTTTTCTAAATTCAAAACATAGAAGTTGCAGAAATTAATTTAAAATTATTTCTCATTGTCAAAACCAAAAAAACCTGTTTTTAAAAAGTAAAAACTACCAAAAGATTGACATGTGTTTCTATGTAATTTCAAAGTTAAATTACATACAATGACCAAAATTGGATTAAATGATAAAACAATAATCTAATTTAACTTTAAAACCAAGTAAAAGGAAAATATAATCATATAAATAAATTAGATGAACAGACAGTTTTGACTTAAAATGCAGTATTTTTCACTATTCATGAGAAATGAGCTTTATCAGAAAAATACCGAAAAATTAACCAAAGTAAATTTTGATGCCCTAATTCTAAATAAGAAGTTTATTTTTTCAAGTAGAATATATAAAATTGGCAAAAACCAAATTTTAAAAAGGTTTTTCCATCAAAAAGGGGTCAAACTACTTTTTAAAAATATTAGAGTATTTATACTTAAAATTGGATTAATTCACCTTTTAAGCCACTAAATTTTATTGGATAAATGTAAAGACATTTAACAAAAATTTATAATCATAATATGGTTAGTTCTATTCATTCCCACTAATAAAATAGCTAGGCATTAACTACCATTTAAAATAATAAAATTATATTATTATTATTTTTCTCTGTATGACTCATCCTTATGTGCAATATTAGATTTCGGAAAAACTAATTGTTGCGTTTTGGGTATGCCATAAGAAAATATCATCCCCTTTAAAGTAAAATAAATATTTAATTCAAAAATATTAATAAATATGAAAATTCCATATTCCATAATTACCTGGGATGTTACAAATCCAATCTATTTAGAACAAATTGAGTTTAGACCAATATATTCCAATTGTTTTCAACAATAAATTTTTTTCATAGTGTATCTGTTTTGATAACTTCATCTTAACCAAAGAGTATTATTTGATCTAGGTAGCTCTAATTCCTTTAACTAATGTCAATTTGTGACCCTTTAACAACTTTTTAGTCTATACTATCAGTTATTCCCATGTTAGAATTAAGAATATCATTTGAAAAAGATTCATGAAATTGATTTTTAACCCTTAATCAATATATTAAATATTAATTAAATTTTCCAGAATAATACCACTCTTCCAAATCTACCTGAGAAATACACTTTAGGTTCCAATACTCAGTTACCACCATTTTTTTCCTCCTTCTCGACTCAAACATGTACTCACACCATTCTGTAAACCCTTTTAGTAGTGTTAGTTGGGAAAAATAATTATTTTTTAATTTTTATGGTCCATGTGGAAGTAGATATTCTATGAAAATATATCAAAAAAGTTCCCCCTTTATATTTTTTTCAATCCACTAACTATCTTTTCAAACTTCCATATATCTTGTTCCAAGATTCTATACTCCCCTTATAGGATCCACCTATTTTCATTCTCTTTCTATAACCCACACCTCTAATAATAAAATTCAAAGGGTAATAACTATGACGTTTATGAACTAGTAAACTTTTGAAAGTGATGATAACAAATTATATAGGCCTTCATGAGTAAATTATCATTATAAGAATCAAGAGAAAGAGTTAATTTTTATAATGGAATCCATATTTTCTTTTATCAGCCTCATTTTATTCTAACCACCATGTAGTGTCTTCAAGTATCTTTGGATTGCCAATAGAATATGAATTCCTACAATAGTAAACAATATCCAAGTAATTCATATATATAATGGGGATAAGCGAAATTTAAACCACTTTAGTTTATGGAGTTTTGTTTATGTATAAAGTTCAACTAATGCTTCTTGAATACATGTTTCATGAACTATTAGGTAAAGATTTATACCACTTATTTTTTGTTCCAAAAAAATTTTAAATTCATAAAATTTTGTCTCTATGTTTCCCTTTAAAAATGGTACCTAATCTCAGCTTTATTTGTATGATTTTTTTGAAGGGGGTTTTTCATTAACTCAATAGAACTTTTTTTATTACACTGAACCAAACATGGTTGTTTCACTACTTTATCAAGATCTTCTGACTTCTACTTCATCCATATCAACTATGTGTAGTACTTGTTAACTGAAATATATTTTTAATTTTTTGTACTCGAGGATAAACAATCCAGTTCCTTACATAGCTGTCCAAAATAGTTTCTTTCAATGAATCAAGCTCTAATACTTGTGGATTTCCAATAAATATCACTAACCCAGTCTGAAAATAAAAATTACAACAAATATATATCTTCTCTAATCTTGAAAAACATACCAATATTCAATGTACCCTAAATATACCTCATTATTCATTTCACTGTCATAATATTTTATTCCTTTGGATAAATTTGAAAATGTGTTGTTCATAATGTTTTATATAATATATGAGGCCTGTTTATATTAAGATAGAGTAAACATACAATAATTATTCTATAAAGAGTTGATCCAACTTCTTTGTTGTCCTTATGTTTTCGAATTTTTGTTCTAACTACTATTAAAGTTGAAATAATTTTGTAACCTTACATTTTAAAATTATTTACCACTTCCTTATCATAATTCACTAGTGAGATGAATGTCTTAATTTAATCATGTTGAACTTTTTTCCCAAACAAATGTTTCAAATCTACAATCATTAACATCTGAAACTCAAAATTTAGGAATTTATTATAATTTTCAAAATGATTTTACATTATTCCTCTAAAAATTATAACATCCTCATAAACCATCACTATATATTTTTCCTTATCTGATATTGTCAAATATAAGTTAATATCAACCCCTCCCATCTTAGATAATAAGATTATTAGATAATACAAATTATTTTTTTAGTTTGAAAACAATGGAATCATAATCTCTAACAAAAAATATTAAAAGTTATTCTATATGAAATTTTTATATGAGACTCCATTTAAAAATAGGGTCTTCACATCGATCGGAAAGACTCTGAACTTTCATTGAAAAACAAATATTAGAAAAAATCTAGTAGATTCTATTCTATCTATTATAGTAAATTTTTCTTCAATATAAACTCCTTCAACCTTTGAATATCCTTTATATACGGGCCTTTATTTATTCAATACTGCTATTACATTTTTATCAATGTTGTTTATGAAGACCCATTTGGTACCAATTACATTATGATTCCTAGGTCTATCCACAACCTCTCATATTTAATTGTTATATATTTGGTCCAACACTTCATTCATGGATGTCTCCCATGATTCCTAATATGTTTCCTCTTTGAAATATGTTTGTTCTATATATGATTATTTAGTAGTATATTCCATTATCCTAATTTTTTATTCTTCGCTGGATTATAGTTTTATCTAATAAAATCGATTAGATAAAAATCACATATACTTCTTATTGTTTGAGTCATAGGTTGACTCTTATCTTCACCTTGCTATTCTAATGATTTAAATTTCGAATCATTGCTAATTTGATGATTCTATGATTCCCCTAAATCCCAAAAAAAACTAATTTTCTTATTTAAACTACTCATTAGGGATAAAAATTTCCTAATTAATCTTATCTTCATGTTTGACAACCATTACATCAATGTATTGATAAATATTTATAATCCTTTTTTAATGCATTTATATGATTTACTCATTAATGAATAGCCTATAAATATACCTTTATTAGCTACATCGCCATATTTCCCATGATTTCCATCTATGTATTGGATTAAAAAATTTCTTTTGAATACTCTTAGATTATTAAATGTGTGTTTTATTAAACGCTATATTTTATACAATGTATTATCTACTCTAAGACTATGAAATAATCTATACTGAGCAGACATTATCACATTTATAAATTGTTTCCAATAAGAGTGAGATATTCCACTTTCTATTAATATGGTCTTAGCGATTTTTTTAACCATTCAATTTATTCTTTCCACAAATCCATTTTTTGAGGAGGTCTTATTGAAGATATCATATATTTAATATCATGTGTCTCAAGATTTTTTTAAATCAAAATGGATTCATACTATATTCCAATAACTAATTAAAAAATAGTTTTTATTACTCGTGTTTCATTTTCTGCTCTTCTTTATAACCTTTTGTTCTTTTCCATCACTTATATATTCAACCACATAAACATGGGGAATACCATAATACTAAAACCATCAAAAATAATAATGAAATACTTCTCACAACATTTTCTATCATAATAAATTGGATAACACAAATCAGTGTGGATCATATTCATTATAAATTATTCTTTATTTTATATAGAATATTTCAAAACATATATCCTCTCATATAAACATTGCATGTCCTTTCCCGACTTCACTTTAGGTTTGGAATATCTTATACAACTTGTAATCATTGAAAATTTATCCATTATTTTCAAATGAATTGGGACCAGCCTCTGATTCCATAACTTATTCTCCTCTTTCATTGTAAGAAGACATGTGTTTTATTTTCTATCTAATTGGTATAATTTTTCATTTTTCCACCATTTTCTCATTTTAGAATTTTGTGTGTTTCCCTTGATGTAACATCCTTTTTCAGTTAAAAATTTCCTTAAGTCCATACGCATGTAGTGGACTCACACTTAAGAGATTATGTATCATTCCTCAACAAAGGGAACATCAATATTTCTTAGTTAATAACCTACCAATCTAGTCCTTCCACTTCATTTTTTTGTAAAATATCATTTGTTTCCAAAAACAAACTATTTTTTTAACTTTTCCTTTCATATACTTAAAAATATTTATTGTTACCCATTATGTAGGATGATAACTCACTCTCCATAGTCCACTTTCTATTATTCTTATTTTCCATTATGGAAATTTCATCCATAATATCCTTCTAAATATTTTTTATTTCGTTTTAATAGATTCTGGAATGAATTGATATGTCTATCAATCTCTTCTCATTATCTTCAAAATAAGAAATCAGATGAAAATCTTCTTTTGCATGTTAGTAAAATATATATCTAAAAGGGAATAAGTTGGATTTACTTTTATACATTCTCATTTTCCTTTCATATGATAATATATATATATCTTCATTAAAAAATGTAATATTAATTTCTAAGACCTAAATAGTTGAAATAATTTCCATAGAATGAATTTCTATTATAGAATGTGAGATTCGTTTCACTTATACTCGATTGGTTATGACTTTTTTCTCCTCTAAAGTAAATTTTTCATTCACCATATTAAGACATAGTGTGTCTTAAATAGTCATAAAATTGAAACTTTATAAAACGAAATATTCTATTACTGCCATTTATATAGATATCTCTAGCTCTAGGAAACGTTTTTGATTATAGTGAGTCCTCAATGGTTGAAAACTTTCTCCTTAACCTAATTATATTTGGTTTTTACATTTTTTGAGTTTACTTTTTTTTAATCCTTCCTTATAACCAAGTTCTCTCTTACCTATACAATTGCATCTTTGGGTATTCTTTACTTCCTCAAAAATTATTGTACCTTTTTCAACCCTTCCCTTAAAAACATCTTTTAAAAACATCCCAAACAATATATTTATATTTGAACCATTTTTTCTATTTCAAACTCAGTCATATTTCTCAAAGGTATGAATTATTATTCCAGTGTTTCAATATTTTTAAAGCTATCCTTGATAGATATATTAATATCTTCTATGTTCTTTGTTTATTCCTTAATCATTAGCCTTTAATTCCCTGATTATTTAGGCTTTACATATTTTATTTCTAGTTTTTCCACAAATTTATCAAGATGATTAACTTATATTTTAATGTCATCAAGATAATTTTATTATTCCTTAAGTAATCCTCTCATAATATTTTTTTTCTTTATTTGTGGATCTAGATCCTCAAGATTTCATTCCAATTACAACTAGATAATAATAAATCCCTTTGTTTGATCATCTTCTTTTTTTTCGTCATATATATATTTCTCTACTACAACCACCACATAATATTATATGTATGATATAAACATAGTTTCAATTTCATTTAATTGATCTTCCTTTGTATACTATATTTAATTTCTAAAAAATACCTTTATATGATAAGTATTTCCACTTCAATTTCTGGTAATTTAAGTTTTTTATAAAGGAAAGTTCATCCTATATTTTTAAGAGAACTAAAACTCACCATCATCTTTATAAACTATTCTTTCAAACCAATCAGCAATGTGCCTAGTCTTTCCATAATGAAATAAAGATAAAGGTAAATTACCTTTAAATCTGGTTTTACCTCTCTTAAACTTCATGTTCATAACTGATAAAAATCCTAAATTACATATTATTTAATTATAGCCTCCCAAATATCTTGACTATCCATAAATATAAATGGAATTTATTTATAAGAATATTTAAAAAGGATTTTTGGTTTCACTAGAATTTCATATGAAACCAGTTTACTATTAAAATCATCAAGAGATAATTCTGAAAGATTAAATTCACCAATTACTGGAATGTTAGGATCCTAAATTGAAGGTAATATCTATATGAAATTATGTAAAATATTATAATAGTTCATTTCATGAAAAATTCCATAAATATTTACAACCACATTAATCATAATATTGTAGAAATTATTATTATTTTCATATAAATTCATGTTTTAAGTCATAAAATCAATTTTGAATAAATTACAAATTTAACTTTTTAATTTGTTTTCACCGTGACAAATATTTACAATATGGTACCACATTCATTTTTCTATTGAAAAATCTGTTATGTTCATGGATATATAATTGGACAAACCTCTTGATAAAGAATTTTGAGCCTTAGAATAATCATTAAAAAGTATATATATACTTCTATCATGTATCTTATTGTGGAATCACTTACCTAAAATCCATGAATTTTTTTTTCATAAAATTAAATCCCAAGAGATCATAAAATAAATCTCACTATCTTATTTAATATTTGAACATTTCAACCATAAAATAAGGTAACTCCCTTTTCATACATAGAATTATCCATGAAAATAACCATTTTTTAATAGATTCTATAATAAATAACCAATGGATTTGATAACAGTTATTATTACCTGAGGTACCATAGTTAATACCCTAAGAAGAGGCTAAATTAGGGTTTTTTGGAAATTTAATCTTTTCAAAAGTTTAATTTTACCTTTTCTTTTTATGGTAAATGACACTTTGAATCTATTAGAACAACCACATTAATGAACAATTGAAATATGAAACTAAATAAATAGTTAATTGTGATATTTTTTAATGTTTCACCCGCACTAAGATTCTTATAGAGAGAATAAATCATTAATGTGTTCATATTCCAACTAACCACTATGTTTCTACTATGTAATTATAAATTTAGTCCAAATAAATTTCACATATAGGGTTTATGGAATCTTCAACTCTACCACTCACTGATTTGGATATGGTTATAAAGATATTAATGACACACTAGTTGAACTCAAAAAATAGATTAATTAAAAATGAAAGATTAAATTAAAATTGTAGTCATACATGATGTTTTATTATTTTATTCTATAACTTTATGGTTATTCATTAAAATAAAATCTTTCAATCAGGATCTTAAATATCATTCATCCCACTTGGGATTTAAATCATAATTAAAGATATTCAATAAAAAAACAACTAATACATTAGAATTATTAATTATTCAGTCTCCCTATATTTTTTGTGTGAATCACACAATTATTCATGTGTATTTTGTTTCAATATATAAAAAAATATTGATTTTCAAATTCAAAATTTAATCTTAAATGATCTACCACATTCTTCCATTTCAAATCCATCATTTAATGAGTTTTAAAGTGAATATGGACCAATTAATTTCAAATTGGTGGTCAATGACAATTTAGAAAATAAAAAACCCATCATAAGATATCCAAGTCATAAGTCCACTTTTTATTTAGTAAAAATTCCAAAATCATGGTTAAACATCTTATATTTTGGATTGGAAGGTTAATTTATCTTTTAACTTTATTCAAATACTAAAAGAGTGGTGGAATGAGAAAATGTTTCCTGGTGTGACCTGATTTGTGATGTTAAAATAGTTAAAAACTTAAGAATAAAAAATAAATATCATTTAAACAAAATTAATTCTCAACATAATTCATTAAATTGTATTTTATGATTAAAGAAGATGTTGTAAAACACTTATTTCACAATTCAGGCACCCTAGAATAACCAGAATCTTGGAATTTTTCAAAGTATTATTTATGGAATGGATACTATATTGCATAATAACAAAAGTTATTAAAATTTAATAAACTAATAAACCTTTCTCATAACCCTTATGAAATATTTCATTTACTTTAATGGAATAGCCTTTATGCTCGCAACATGATATGTTATTATATGTTAAAAATCTTCAATAATGTATTACAGTTGACAAAAGAACAACATATCAACCTAGTTTTGTATAAATAACTTCATTACCATCATTATAGAATTTCCACATACTCAATATGTTGTGTTTAATACAATCAAAAAATATAAAATATTTGGATGTGCCGCAATCTTGACTGTAAAAATTACTCTACTTTTTATAAGGATATCATTCCAAAAAAGTAACTACCCTTTAATAATATTATTAAATGTTCTTCAAGGTTTTATATCACTTATTATATAATATTAAAAACCACTATTAAGTATCGATGGATTACTGTTCCATTTAGATTTTAAATCAACCTTAATAATAAGTGACTTTTCTTCCCTATTCATTTTTTGAACATCACATACTTTCTCCATATAAATAAACTATCGTATAATAGTATTCATATATTCTTAAAAACTATGTCTATGTTTTCATACCATTAATAAATTTTATCCAAATATTCAAATCATTTCTAAGAATATACACTTGATGAACATTTAGTCAAGTATTTTTTGTCATTAAATTATTCCTCATATTCCTAGTCTCACTTCAATTACATTAAAATTTTATAAAACATAATTCATACCTACTCCAAGGATGTTACATAATATACCATAAACTATCATATATTTCATATAACTAATAGTATCCCCTAAATTTTAATCTCCCATGTTGATATGAGTTTCCTTCCAAAATATAATATTCTTCATTTTTCCTTAAGGAGATGTTTCTTCCTCAATTACTATCATATTACTTTGATGTATAAGAAGATTTAATATGATTTTTCTTATACCAAAAATTTCCATTTTTAGTTTTATAACATTCACTATTAGTAAAATATTTTTTTATTAAGTTTAGAAAGATTATATTTAACCATAATTTTGGGTAAATGTTCCAAATATCTTGAGTTGATTCAGTATTAACTTCCATGTAATTTTTTAAATTCTAATTAATACCTTTCAGAATATTATCAGAATCAATTAATCTTGATTGTGTCTTATATGACTCGCTTTTATTTACAATAAGTTTTTTTATCAAAATCATTAAGTATTTTGAGTTCCTTCACAATTTTAACTTGAATGTTTTAATTTATTCAATGTAATAATTTTTCCTCTTATGAAGTGTTTATTTTAAATTTTTATTATTTTATCCTTTCTAACACCCCAATATTTTAAATTAATAATGATATTTTTGATAGCTTATGTCACATGCAATAGTGTGTTTAAACAAAGCACGATATACTATTAAAATATTATTACATAAACAAAACAATTAAAATTGATCGTATTACAACGAATAACCATATTATCAAAAATATCTCTAATTTTTTAATATAATATAAATTTATTGATTAATTCAAAATAAATAAGTACTCAATTATGAGTAATTTTATTTTATGAATCAAAAATATGTTTTCTTCAAAAATGTTTTTTATTGTTTTCTATGTGCAGAAAATATAATTAATTTTTTATAATTTTTATAATGGTATAATATAAAAAATGTTATCATTTTTTAAATCATAAAATAACAAAAAATTGGGTGAAATATTTTGTTTTTTCAAAAAAATTGTTTTTTCAGTGAGCAGTTAAAAATATTGATTTTTGTAAGACTATAATTTTTTCATTAAATCAATTATTTAAAAGTCTGATTATATTTTTTATTTAGTCCTAAATTTAAATATAATACAATTTATTTGGAATAATTTAATTAATTTCATTTGAATTATAAATTTTTATGATTTTGGTATAGATCTATTTTTATTCTTAAAGACACATTATTTCTAAAAATTGTTTTGAAGTTCATAATGTTTTTTCATTTTAATTAATTAAAATAACCCCTAATGAGTAATTATTTAAATGAAAATTATATTATTTGTGAATTTATATTAAATTTAATTAATATAATGTATATTTTTAGTCATAGAGTTAATATAAAATTGCCTTTATCATAAAAAATACATTTTCCTAAAAAACAATTTTCCATCATGATTTGTAGGATACTTATAAAATGAATTTCTAAAAAAAATATAGAGATTAAATTTAGAAAAAATATTAAATATTATTAATCATAAAAATTAATAATACTTATAAAGTTAAAATTAATTTTTATTCATAATGAAAATTAATAACAGAAAAAATCCATCACCATTCCAAAAGGAAAAAGTGGGTTAACCTAAGATAAAACTAAGTGATAAGGCTACTGTATTTAATATTAAATCTTATTTGATGAATTTATTTTTACCCTAATCACCTTATTCATGATATTTATTTTTTTATGGGAGAATTTTATATGAAAGTGACCTATATAAATTTTAAGTAAATAAAAATACAAAATATCACATTGTTACTTTAAAATATCTTTTATGTGTTCAAATAGGGGGAAATCAAGTTATGAATTAATATTAATAAATATTTTCTTAATAATTTATTTTTTGCATGATGGTAATTTATTTCTACTTTTTGTGTTTATATAAATATATAAAATGTTTACGCAAAGTTAACACAATATTTTTTTAATTAATAGCAAAATAAAATAAATTATTAAAAAATATTAAAATTAATATTATTTGACTAAATTATAGTGTTATAAAATTCTAATATATTAATATATCATACTATTAATTTTTTTAAAATTTTATATTCTTATTCCCTTGTTTCTTGATGTATTTAATGTTAAATTAAATGAATAGTGACAAAAATGTAATTAATGTTATTTTATAAGAAATAATATTTTTTAAAATGATTTAAAATTACTAAAAACCTATCCTTAGTAAATGTATTGGTATATTTTAAAAAATCATATATAGTCTTTTTATAGTAACTATATTGACCCCTAAAGAGTAAAATCTTTGTTACCATAATAATTATCAAAAAAGATTAATGTGGGTTAAAACAAAGAGATAAAGGTAAAAACCTAATATAAACTAGTCCAAATTTTATTTTATGGTATTATTTAAATACATAATCATATTATATACTAATTATATCTATTTTTATCCTTTTATCCATGAAAACTAATTTATATTAATTTAATACTTCCAGAAATTCCATGAATGCCCCACCCCTCTCTTATAAAAGAGGACCTCCTCCCCTCTTTTATTCAGGCATAAAAGATTTTTTGTTCCTCCAATACATACCAAATCCCTTAATTAATTCACTAAAATCAGTATATATTCCTTGGTTTTAGTATAAAACCCTCTTAAGAAGGAGTTTTGTGTAAACCTAAAGGGGTTTTCCTAAAAAGAGGTATCATTTTTAACATGGATTTTTTTATTTCATTTTCAACCACCTTAAAATATTATTAAACCATTAAATTATAATAACATAAGTATATAAAATATAATTATTTGTTTTTATGTCAATTTAACACCCAATATCAACCTCATTTTCATCAAATGAGAAATGATACTTCTGTTCATGTGTATAGTGGATCACCGCCACACAAATCGATATAATTCATTTTCCATCACTACAACTCATTTCTATTTGTAATGGAAGATTTAAATTAAATATATGATACTAATTAATTATTTTTTATTTTTTAAAATTAATAATTTATAAATAAAACCATATACCATATTTAAGCATGGTTTTCGTGCATACATGTGGACTACCACCTCCATGAGGCAATGTGATTCATTTAGCATTACTACAGTGTATGGATAGTATATATAAGTGTATTTAAAGAAATAATATTATATTTATAATATAATTATCATTTTTTTAATATGATGTAATACTTATGTTATATCCATCATGATCGTTTAAAAATGGAAAGGCTACTCATCCGTACATACAACTTACTATCTTCATGATTATAATGTAGTTCATTTTTCATAATCATATTTCTTGGTTAGTTTTAGAATTATTATTTATGTATAAAAATTATTGTTATTTTATGATTATTATTCTATTTATATTTTAAAATTACCAATTTTACAATATTAATCCGACCAAAGTAATTTCAAACATATGAACAGAATATCATCAAAATGTCTGACGTGAACTAAATTGATTATGTAACTAAATATAAAAAGGTTATAAATAAAATAAAATGAATAATAAACATGAAAATGGTTATTAATCCAGTAAATAATTAGAAAAAATTTATTATTCAAGAAGATAAATAATGTAAGTGATGAATCTGACCGGAGGTCAGGGATTCTGTCTCAATTTCCTTTCATTGAGCCATATTTTAATGTTATGCACCAATTTATTTTATATGGTTTATATAATACCCTTTTACATGATATATCATAAGTTATTTATACTTGTTGGTATTTTATGTTTCAATTCAAACCATTTCCTTTAAGGGGATATTACATGAATGTTAGCAAGTAGTAAGGGATTTCTATCTCAATTTTCATTCATTGGGTTATACTTCTACATAATTGACTATGATATTCCATCATTATATATGAAATGACTATTTAATGTATACTATTTTATTTTAAAATTTATTATGTGGATATAAATTTCTCTCACATAATTTTATCATTCATTATTCCTTACTTCAATGGTATGATATTTGTAAGGGATTTTGTCTCAAATTACACTCTATCGAGTCATATTTGTTAGTATGTACCAATTCAATTTTATGAGGTGTATTTACTTCCCCTTTGGTTTATTTAACATGAAAACATTTTTATTAAATATTTTTAATGTTTAAATTTAATTCTATTATTCCAAGGGGTGACTATTTAAAAGATACCAAAGTGTTAAGGATTTATTTTATAATCTCATTTTTTAAGATCGCCTAAATTTTCATTGAAGGAATATTATAATCCATACATCATACAATCCATTTACTTACTTAAACTCTATATTTCTGAGGTTTTAATATTTTTTTCAAAATTTATTCTATTTGTAACTTGAATCAATAAAATAAATGTTTATAAGAAAAATTTATTCTATTTTTCTTTTAATCGATTATATTTTTCTTCCATGTTTATATTTATAGAAAAATTTATGAAAAAGTCATTTTATTAATGAAATTTTGCATTATGCTTTTATTTTTAAAAACATTGAAATAAATATTTCTAATTTTTTTCAAACGGATCATTTTCAATATTCTATACAAAAAGATAAAAATAATATTTTAATGTATATGGTAATAATAAAATTCACCACCACCATAAAAATTTTATTATATTTATATTATTTTATAAATTTTCAATAGTATTACAAAGAAAACTATTTAATGAAATATTATTTTAATATTTAACTTCCATTTTATTTATTTTTCTAAAGGACTTGATTTTATTAGAAAAACTATATTTTATATGAACTGATGGTCATAATATATCTATTATTAATTTTATGGTTAATAGATTTGGCATGATACATTCACTTTATTATAATCAAGGGACATTAATTTTATTTTAAATTTTAAAATTATTTTTATCATGGATATTATTATTTACTAAATCTTATACCATTTCATCATATAATGTTTACATTAAAAAAATTTTGTTTAAATGGAGAAATATTGATATTTCATATTCTTCACTCAATACATATATTTATTGATAAAGAATATTTTTTATTATTTTATTAATCATTTAATATATGAGGAATTCATTTGACATATAGGGATTAGTGGGGACCAAAATTATATATCTCCTCAATGCAGCAACAGGTATTCTGAGACAAATTAGTAGTCTGAATTAATGGGTTTTAATATATACCTACCCATAGATTAAACAAACAAAGTTCATGGTCTTAACGGTGTAGATATAATGATGTCTGAGATCATGACATTACCTATTAATCATTTCCTTCATTGAGAATTTAGTAATGATTATCCATGCTATTTTTTCATTATTATTATCCATGGATGCATTTCATGCTCAAGTTATTGATTAAATGGAATGTATTTTCAATTATTTACCATGATATATTGATTATTCCTTATTTAGTAATGATATCTTCCATTGTATGTTACTCTTACAGATTATTTGATATCACCCTTATTTTTTTACTTTCCTAAATATATGAAGAATAATTATTTTAATGAGTTCAAATATGTCAAATGTTTTCTATTAATAAATTTTATGTTTTATTTACAATGTAAAAAATATAAAGAATATGTATATCGGGTTTACCAAGAATACTAAACAATTAAATCCTTCATGATTCAATCACTTGTATCTAGTATCAATGTAATAAAGTAACCACCATCTTTGGGGTACTGAGTTCGGGGTATTTATAGTTGGTATTAGAGTAATATTAGTTGAAAACATGGGAAATAGATTAGAAAAGCATATATTATGGAATGTAACCCTATCGAATACTTTTAGTACACTCTCAAAAGACAATAACTCTATGATTCATATGGGTCTAGTTTAAATTTTTTAGGTGCCCTCATGGGATAATAAGTATAAGGTTAATTATAATTTTAAATTAAAGGATACCCCTTTTTTGGTTTTATGTGATGTAAGTACCTTATAGATATGTTTTGAGTATTTATAGATTTTTGAGGTATATGTATCCCTTATGTATAACTTGTATAGAAATCCATTGCAGTTAAAAAATGATTTTATGACTAATTTTATTTCTGAGGATGTTCATAATATTTTTAAGAATATCGTAGGAATGATATTAATATAGTTTTTTCAAAATGAAAACCTATATGATGGATGAAAAAACTTCATATCCAGCAAGTTCATGGGGCTTGAACTCAAAATTTAAGGGTGACAATGTTCTAGCACATATCACTGGCCAACATGATGTCTTCTTTAGAATTGGACTTTTTTTACTTAAATGGTTTGATGGATAAATATTAAGTTGATTTTGGGAAACATATTATAGAATAAAATATATAAAAAATATGATTTTAAAATAAGAATATTTTATTTTATTTTTTATGTGACTCACAACATCGAACTTAAACAACCCAAGAAATATATTTTATTAAATTTAATCTCTTAAATAACATACAGAACAAGAAAACCTTAGTCTAGATGAACTATAGTATATTATACCACTATAAAATATCTGTTAAATTATCGTGTATGAATAGTACTAAATAAATTAGGAAAATTATGTTTATATATTGTTTATAAATAAAATAAGAATCATTTAAAATAAAAATTAATGTTTTCTGAAAAACTATATTTTTTTCTAAAATAAGTTTTAGTCACGCTTTTCACATATAATTTGAAATTAATTTTTACCACTTAAGAATTTTTTGACAAAATTAACTTCATTTTTTGAAATTGGAATACAAAAATTATATTAGGGGCAATTGGTTCGATTTTTCTGAAAAGTTTCATTTTTTGATGAATAGTGAAAAATACAGAATTTTAATTGAAAACCACCCTTTTGTTTACATAACTTATAATGATAGGTTATAGTTTAAATTTGTTTTAAAGTAAAATTAGTTAATTTATAAATAAATTAAACTATTTTATTTTATTTTAATCTTTTTAATTTTGAATTTTGATATAAAAACTTTATAAACTTTTGAACATTTTCTCTATAAAGACATGCTTTCTCATTGCATCTATAGGGTAAATTATAAGTTATTTTTTTGATTATGTGAATTAAATTTTGAAAAATGGATTAAATATTTGGAATAAAAAAAATATAATTTATAATAAGATCAACTTAATGTTTTAGAAAAACAAATAGTGAAAACTGTAAAAATTAATTGTTGTGGTTAAATAAAAAATGGATTTACCGGGGGTTAAACTAATAAGATAAGGGTTAAAATGAAAAAAAACTAAAAATCAAATTGGATTGATATATTTCTACCCTATATCTTCTATTTTGGGCGATGGATCATTTTGGATTCTTTTTTTATTATAAAAACATGGGTATCATCAAAACTTTTCAAAAAATTACAAGTGTGTCACTCACCTCATTTATAAAAGACCACCCCCTCTCATATCTTTTTCAAACATTCATACCTATTTTTTTCATCTAATACCTACCCAAATAACTTAAAAACATCCCTAAAATAATTCTATAAGAATTATTGTTTGTGTAAATACATAATAGTAAGTATTTAGTGCAAACTAAAAGAGGATACGTGAAGAAAAGGTAAATGTTTTTCAACTGGTGTGTTAATTGTATTTCTTTCTCCACCTCTTTAAATTTTTATTCAACCTTGAATATATAATGAAATATTTATATATTATATACTAGGATATTTTTATAGTAATTTAATTACCTAAAACTATCTCCACTTCCATAAAATGGGTTACGAAAATCCGAATTCGTGTGTATGGCGGACTACCGCCTCACGAACAAATTTAATTCATTTTTCCAGTACAACCTTTCAACTTTTTGAATGATGATGGATATTAAGTATATATATGATATTTATAACATAATTATACCTATTTTTTAATTATATTATATATATATTTGTATATTCCAATCTGTAATGGATACGATAACGTCGCTCGTGTGTACGGCGGACTACCGCCTCGCGAAGTGATGTGATTCGTTTTTCACTAACATTTTACATGGATGGTAATAAGGGTAAAAATAATTAATATATGAGATATAAAAGAAATTATCATTATATTAATGATATATTTATCACTATTTAAATATAATATATCATTTTCTATCATACCTTTTCACTTGTTGAAAAAGTGATAATGTCGTTCATTTATGTGTGGACTACTGCCTTCACAAAGTGATGTGAATCTGTTTTCATCCCCACACCACATGTATGATATATATATATATATATGTATATATAAATAACTAGTTTGGTATATATGATATTATTATCATTCTTTAAAGATAAAATATTACTTATATTTTATCTATAATGATTTTCTAGAAATGGAAATGTTACTCTTGCGTACGTGTGACCTACCATCTCCTTGATCGTAACATACTTCATTTCTCAAAAAAAACATTCATAATTGGTTTGAAAGGTATACTTTATGTATAAATATTATAATTATTTCATGATTCTAAATCTTTAAGTGATTAAATAGTGACCTATTTGACTATAGTCAACCTACCATAGTTGTTTTTGACATATATGCCAAATATGGTCAAAACATCTTATGTAAACATAATTTATTAATTAATTATATAAAAAATTGTAATAAGTGAAATTAAAGTAATAATATAAATGAAAAAAATCAATAAATTAAAAAATATATAATAATTTTATTATTCATGAAAATAATGGCATGTGACAAATCCGACTCAAGGTAAGCGACTTCATCTCAATTTCCTTTTGATGAGTCGTATTTTGATGTTATACACCTATATTATTTTACTAGGTGTACATAAGAATCATTTGAAATTACATATCATAAATTTATCTATTATCATGTTATTTATAGTTTTGTTTAATGCTATCATTACACGGAAATTATGATTAAAATATTTCCAAAGTGATAAGGGACTTTTCATTAAAAAAAATCCCATTTAATGTTTTCCTTCAAAATTTTTATTTTTCATCTCTATGTTTTTAAAAAAATTTTATGAAATTTTTTATAGAGACATAAAATATTCATAAAGTAAATTTTATAAATCATTTTACTTTATTATCAATGCTTTTAAAAAAATGAATCTTTTTTCTTATTTTATACAGAATGTTTTGAAAAATGAGAAAAGGATTGTCTTATTCTTAACATACACAATGATAATGAATTTTCTACCATTATGGAGATTATTTGATTTCTAGATTCATTTGTACGATTTTATTTTTCCTTAAATGAAAAAACTCTTTATATTTTTATAGGTGTTTCAATATTAAAAATGCATTTTTAATATAATATTGTATTATTTATCTGAAATTGTTTTCCACATGGGTTTAAAATAGTTTTTCAAAGAGTTTTATGATGAAAATATTCAATAATAAAGTGTTTTATTCATGATATGGTACACTAGAATTATATTAAAAGGGTAATCTTGATATATCATATAGGATGGTCTAAGAACCGTTATAGCTCATAGGTGAGCCTGATATAGCTTATACAAAGGGTTGATCTACATTAAATCTCATGAAAAACAGGAAATCTAAATGTAGCTAATAAGAATAGTGAGCCTTATTATAGCTCTCTAATGAATTAGTTAATGATTATATTAAATTTTTATCAAATGGTTATTCCAATTGAGAGGTTTTTGAAAGGGTTTTATAAATATTATTCTCAAATTAATAAAAATGGAATTTAAAATTTCAGGGTATGATTTTTATTTATTTTTATCACTGAAAAAAGTTTGTGTGTTTTTTATAATGAAATAATTTTTTTCATACTCTCAATGAAATTTTAAGATAATGGAAATAGATATCTGAGTTTTCATTTTTTTCACTAAACTAAAAGTTTTCATTATTTTTAGATCCATTACTGATCTGTTTATGCTCATGCTATATTTTTCAAAAAATCATAGTATTATTGGATGGGTAAGGGAAAGGAAGAAGTAAATTTAAAAGTACATAAGATTTTCCATATAAATGAATCATGATTTATTTCAAGAGTTTTATATTCTATGAAAAATTGATACTAATATGAAGTGTCCACTTTATAATATTTGATTTTTTAATATATTCTTTATGAGACAATTATCTAAAACTCAAGACCTAAAAAGATCCACAAAGTGAAAAAAGTAAATTCTTTATTAACTCAAGATTATATAATGTTTATGTTTATGTCCTTATCGTTGGTAACAAAGGATAGTTTAGACAAATTTAGATGTTAGTATAGTGTTAATAACATGACCTTTGAAGATTTTACTTTATGGTAAGTTGAAATGATATAACATTTTAAGATTACCATGTGGTTTCCTCTAAACTATATCTATTTAGAATGGTTTCTATAGAGGAAACGTGAGAGCTATAATGGGAAGGAAATGAGAAGAAAATACCCTTCCAAATTAGTATCATGTGATAGTTAGAATTGGAATAGAGTAGTTTATTATAGTGATGGTTCGTTTGAAATAATCTATAAATGGTGGTGGTATCCATGGTATAGAGGAACATGGTTTACCATGAAGGAAGATTTCTATTATAGATAATTTTATGTGGAAACATCCCCAATAATTTAATGGATCGTCTAACCATTTGGTAGTTCAAGGATGTATTGATGCTCTAGAGAATATATTTGATTTCATTGGATGCTCCTAATAAAAAATTTAACTCTTTCCATTTTTCATTTTGAATATGATATTGATTGATGGTTTTCTTTGGTTAATAATATCATAGAGAAAGATAAATTTTATGATATGTAATAGGGAAAAATTAAAAATATTTTCCTTGAGAATATTTCCCAAATTATTTTAGCATAGAATAAAGAAACAATTCATGGAATTGAGGAAAAAAAGATGAAGATTCAGTGCCCTCATGTGAAGAAAATTTTACAAGGGTTTCCAACAACATATCAAATTTTTTCAAGACATTGATAGAAAAATTAATAGATTTTAATCAGGAGTAAAAACAAGATTATGAAGATCATTGGATAGAAGATAATTTAAAATACATGATTATTTTGTTCATTGTGCTGAGAAATTTGAAAAATATTTTTCTGACACATATGTTCCATGAGAGGAAAAGAGTAATAAATGGTTGAAGTAGAAGGAAATAGAAAAGAAACAAAATATGTTCAGTGGTAAGCCCCAAACATATTCCAAGTGTGGTGAAATAAATTTCAATGGATTAATTTTAGATTTTTAAACTGTTACCAATGTGGTAGGTTTAGTCATAGGGTTTGTGACTATAAAGAAAGTGGTCATGAACAATCCAAGAATGAGATAATAGATTTCCAGTCAAGGTTGAGATGTTTTAACTGCAATGATGTGAGTAGTTTTTCTAATTTGTGTCTGATGTTACTTACTCAGGGTGGAAACCATCAATATTATAAGAAAAACGGGGTTACAAAACCATTTTATACTTCTACAGTTTATGTCAGGCCATTTAGTGAAGCGGTGACAGCTCGAGGGTGTTTGGTATTTTTACAAGGTTAATCATAAGCACAATATATTAGCCACCCCTCTTTTTATGTTTTAAGTAATGGAAATACCTTGGGGAATATATATTTAGTTATTATAGATATATGAAGTATATGTTTTAGTGGAAAGGTTATTTTAGGAATAATATCTTTACATTTTTTAGACATAAGTTTAAAGGTATTGATAACCTTTAGGATTAATGAGATCATTAAATATGTTTTAATAATATTCAAATAAGATTATTTGACTTTGTGTGAAAAAAGTGTTATAAGGAAAACCTTGGTAAAAATATTATTAAATGATCAATTAAATTTCAAGGATTTCTGTAATTGTTTTGGGAATTTTATAGTAATTATATTAATATAGTTTATAAAAACAGAAAACTTTTATATTGGATGACAACATGTCACATCCGGCGACGTAATGGGGATTGAACCCATGACTAAAGGAAGATAAGGGTTTAGAACCTACCACTAGAATATGTGTTTTCTTAGTTAATGTGATATTGTTTTTTGTTAACTAACTTTTAAAAAACATTAATGATGAACTAGTGGTGTTCCTTTTGAGGTTTAAATATTAATTTATTATATTTCATAACTTATGCTAACCAAATTGGTTTTGAAAAAAGTTATGATACAGACAGAAATACTTGTCACTATTGTATAGATCCTGCAATCAATTAAAAGTGAATTTTATTACTTCGTGTGTCAAAATTTCATTTCTATAAATTCATTTCTTGGAGAAAATAATAGATTATAAGTTGATAAAAGCACTACCGAAGGATTAAAATTGTGTTTAAGAAATAGAAACATTTAAAGTAAGTATATTTCCTTATATTCAAATATAGTAAATGAATTAATCAAATTTTTGAAAAAGATATTGAATCAAAAAAAATATCCTATTATTATAAGATATAACAAATCATATGTTCTTTTAAATCATCATATATTAATGGCTTTGTGGCCCTTAACTTTCCATTGATCATTCACTTTCTTTTGATCAATAACCTCAATAATTGTCTATAATTTCTTACTAATTTGTTCAATGTCCAAATATTCACTTCCCACCTATGTTATCCTATTTGGAAACCTAGTATGATTAATTCCATATGACCCTTGTACTTCCATTTCAATCGAATTAAGAGGATATTTTATTAACCCTTTTATTATCTAGGTTTTTCATCAATTTTACTTCCAAATTTCAAACCCTTAATTACAAAGATAAAGTTAAAATTATGAGGAAATAATGTATTAAATGGTGGGAGGATGTAACATCTAAACATTTTAAAAGAATAAAATGGTATTCAAGAGTGTATTCGACATGAAACAGCAAACTTATATAACCCATGAAATACATTTCATCAAATTTAATCTCTTTGATATCTTGTAGAACAAGAAAACTCAATCCTAAAGAAACCATAATAAAGTACACCACTATAACCTAGCCATTAAATTTGTGGGTTTTAATATTACTAAAAAATTTATGAAAATTATGGTTATCTATTAATTTCAAATAAACTAATATTCATTTATAAGAAAACAATAAATGATTTTTGAAAAAAAATCTAAAAGAAGGTTTAGTCATGCTTTACGCACATAATTAAAATTAATTTTTACCAATATTAGAAATTTATTTGAAAAAATAATCTTCATTTTTTAAATATTAATACCAAAATTATTTTAGAGTGAATTTTATTTTATTTTAATGAAAAGTTACATTTTTTCATGAATAGTGGAAATTACTTAATTTTAATTGTAAACTGCCTTTTCATTTAATTAATTTATAATGTAAAATTATAATTATAATTGGTTATAAAGTAAAATTAGTTCAATTTTATATCAATTAATACAATTTATTTCATTTTTTTCTTTTTCATGTAAAATGTTTACATAAAAAATTTGTAAACCTTTAAACATTTTCCTCTTAATAACCTCTTTTCTCATCAAATATGTGGGATTAATTTTAAATTAACTTTTATCTCTTCTATGAATTTAATTTGGAAAAATTGATACTATATTTATAATAATAATAATTTATAATTTCTAATAAGTTCAACTTAACTTTTTACCAAAATTAATAGTTAAAATAGTAAAAAATAATTATTGTGGTTAAGGTAAAATGGATTTTTCGAGGGTTAAACTAATAAGATAACGGTTCAAATATCCTAAAACATGTAAAAACTAATTTTATGGACATATTTTGAACTAATATATTCTTATTTATATAATGGAAAATTTTTAAGCCTTGTTCCATGATATAGATGTGGGTATGATTGAATCTTTTCAAAAAATTACAAGTGTTCCACTCACCACAGTTATAAAAGGAACCCCCTCTCTGTTTTTCACACCTTCACACCTCTTTTTTTGGAAAATATGATACCAAATCACTTCCCAACTTCACTACTTTAATACTATAATACTTTTTTTATGAAAAAATATAACCTATGAAGGATTTATTACAAACCTAAGGAGGATACCTAAATAAGAGGAAATGTTTTTAAAACAGTGTCTTTATTTTATTTCTTTCTCCACCTCCTTAAATTCTTATTGAAGCCTTCTAATATAATAAATTGAGTATATTATATATAATTGGGTGTTTTTATAATAATTTTATGAACTACAACCATCTCCACTTTCATCAAATGGGTTATAAAATAATCTTTCATGTGTACAGCGGACTACCACCTCGAAAGTCGATGTCATTCATTTTTCCATTACAAATTATCTCAGTCTGGTATAATGAGGGATATAAAGAATATATATGATATTTATAAAATAATTAAACCTATAGTGTCATTATTTGATATATATACCTTTCTTCATTCCATTCTGTAAGGGATATGATAACGTCACTTGTGTGTATACTAGACTACCGCATCGTGAAGCGATGTGATTTGTTTTTAAATAACCCCTTACATAGAAGGTGATAAGTGTAAGGATGATTAATATAAGTGACATACATGAAAAAATAATTATTTTAATGAAATATTTATCATTATATAAATATAATATATCATTTTATTTCTTACCTTTTCACTCACTGAAAATGTGATAACGTCATTCGTTATGTGGGGACTACCTCCTCCAAGAAGTGATGTGACTCTTTTTTCATCACAACACCATATGAATGATATATATAAGAATATATAAAGAAATAAAATGTTATATATTATATTATTATAATTATATAAAGATTAAATTTTACTTTTATGATTTCTATAATGATTGTTGAGAAATGAAAATGTTACTCATGTGTACATATGACCTACCATCTCCATGATCATAACATACTTCATTTATCAAAAACAAACATTCATGATTAGTTTTAAAAGTATAAATTTTTTATAATTATGATAATTATTTCATGATTATTATTATTTATATTTTTAAATAATGACCTCTTTGACCATATTCAACCTACCAAAGACATTTTTAACTCATAAAATAAATATGTTCAAAAACATTCAACATAAACATAATTGATTAAGTAATTGAAAACAAATATCATAAGTGAAATAAATTAATGATAAACATTAATAAATTTCTCATTAAATTAAATAATTAACATATTTTTTTTTTTATTCTAGAATATAAATGCACACATGAAAAGTCAGACTCAATGTAAGGGTCTTCATCTCAATTTTCATTCATTGATGCATATTTTGATGTTATGCACCGATATTATTTTACAATGTGTATATATAGCCCATTTTATATTTTATATCTTGAATTTATCTATTATCATGGTATTATTATTTTTTTAATGATATTATTTTATGGTTCTTATGATTGAAATATTTACTAAGTGATAAATGACTTTTCATTAAAAAAAATCTTTTAATGTTATCCTTTCAACTCCTTATCTTCCATGTCCATGTTTTTAAAATTATTTTATGAATATTTTTATGTGTACATAAAATATTTATAAGGAAAATTTTATATTTATTTTTATATAATTTTCAAAAAAATTCAAAAGAAATATTTTTTTCCTATTCTATATGGATCATTTTCACAAACTACAAAAAAATATTCTACTCTTAACGTACATGGAGAGAATAACTTTTCCTCAACTTTTTCCATTATTTTTTTGTATTACATTGAATTATTTAATGTTATCTACAATGAAAAATCATCTTTATATTTTTTTTGTATTTTGGAATTGAAAATGGGGTTTTAAAGGAAATGGGTAATTTTTAAAAAATTGTTATTTATATGGTTTTAGAAGAGGCTTTCGTAGAGTTTTATGGTGAAATTATGAAATCATGAAGTGTTTTATTCATGATATGGTAGTTGATAATTATATGAAATAGGTGAGACCAATACATTTTTTACAAATGTTTGTGCCCTATTATAGCTCATAGGTGAGCCGGATATATCTTATATGAAGGATTGTGAACTATTATAGCTCTTGAAAAATGGGTGAGCCTGATATAGCTTATATGAAGGGTGATACCAATTATAGATATCAAATTCATTAGGTAATGATTATATTGGAATTTGGTTGTATATTTATTCCAATTAAAAGGTTTCTGGAATTTTTTTATGAATATGATTCTATATGTCACAAAAAAGAGGTTTTTAATTACTTTATATGAGTTATAATGTTTTTATTTTATAAAAAAAAGATTTATTTGTTTTTCATTGGAAAATGATTAATTTGATACTCTCAAAGAACATTCAAGATAAGTCTAAAAGTTATAGGTGGTTTTATCTTTTCATTGGACTAATGGTTTTCTATATTTTATATCCCTTACTAGTATTTTTTTCTTATCCTATGTTTTAAAATGTTTTTAATGGGATTTAAGGGTGGGTAAAGAAAAGGAAGAAGTCAAGTTGAACTTCCTAAATCTTTTCCGTGAAAAACAAATCATTACTTGTTTCAAATGTTTTACAATATAGAAAAAATATTTATTAATAGGAAGTGTCCACATTATATTATTTGGTTTTGTAATGTATGATTTGTTACCTAATTTCTAAAATATATTAACTTGAAAATATCCCCAAAGAGAAACAAAGTAAATTCATGACTAAAACTATAGATTATTCAATGTTTATGTTCGAGTCCATATA
The DNA here is from genome assembly GCA_963277665.1 of Viscum album. Taxonomy (NCBI): domain Eukaryota; kingdom Viridiplantae; phylum Streptophyta; class Magnoliopsida; order Santalales; family Viscaceae; genus Viscum; species Viscum album. The sequence goes on from OY728152.1 coordinate 1,915,816,608, forward strand.
AAATATTTTTGATATGGAGGTGATTAATGAAATTTAGGGATAATTTTTATTTGTTTGAGGAATATATTACCATTACTTTTAACATAAAAGACAATTTGGGAAGAATTAAATTCAATTTTTTTTATTTAGGAAAAAAGTTATGAGATCACCTTTGATGTAAAAGCATCCTTCAATGTTAAGAATATTGATGGTCATTGGGATATAGGTTTATTTATTTATGAAATAATCTATATTGAACCTTTTGTTGAAATTTGGAGGTAAAATATATTATTTACTCATATTAAAATATATATATATTTCTTATTATCTTACTTTATGATAAAAATTTAAATTGTGGTTAATATTTAATGATAGGAGGAGTAGATAGTTATTTTCTTATAGATATTATGATCTGTTAAAAGTTAATTTTAGTGCTTTAGGAATAAAAAATTAATATTGGGTATTCATTTCTTGGATTAAGAGATGAAGTGGAAATTTATCTAAGCCCAACCAAATGATAAAAATATACTAATGAAATGTAAATTTATCATGTAAGTATATTTCATTATTTTCTTAGTCAACTTGCTAATGGAATTACTCAACTCTAGGAAAAAGGATCTTGAAAGAAAAATGTTATCCTATTAAAATAATTTCTAAAGAATTTATTCTCTTTTTAGTCAAAAGATATCTATGGTTTTTTGTTGATAACTTTTCCTGGCCATGTTCTCTATCACTCTATATTTTTCCTTGGGTGTTAGTTTTCTTCTCTATGTCTATATTTTCACTTTCCATTAATGTTAACCTATTTGGAAGCATTGTTTTTTGTTATTCTTGGTTAACTTCATATTTAAATTTCTATATATTTTAGTTTTATGATTATTAAGCCTTTTATAATTTGGGTTTTTGATAAAGGAATTTTTAAATTTCGAACCACTGATTTCTAAGCACAAGTTCAAATTGTGAGGATGTAATTTATTGAATGTGGGCAGAAGTAACACCCCAAAATTTTAAAATAAGAACATTATGTTCAAAATATTGTTTCACATGAAAAAATTAGTTTAAAATAACCACAATATACTATTAAAATATTATTATTTTAATATGACCATTATTAAATAAGTACTCAATTTTTATTAAAGTCGTTTTATGCTTCAAAAATATGTGTTCTATAAAAATATTTTTTTTCTTTTTTTGAACAGATCATAAAATTAATTTCTTCCACTTTTAGAAATATTTCTTTTATAAAATGGATATAATTTTTAAGTCATTATATCTAAATTATTTTGGGTGAAATTTTTATATTTTTCTAAAAAGATTGGTTTTTTAGTGAATAGTGAAAAATATCGATTCTTCTAAAACTATCACTTATTTTCATTAAATCATGTAATTTAAAGTCTATATATATTTTATATTTGGTATTAAATTTAAATATGATTTATTTTTTTTATAATAATTTCATTAATTTTATTTAATTAATATATTTTCATGATTTAGGTATATATCTCTTTTATGCTTAAAACGCATATTTGTTGAAAACTATTTTTAAGTGAATAATTTTTCCCCTATTAATAAATTAAAATAACCCTTAATTAGGAATTATTTAAATTAAATTTATATATTAAATATCTCCCTATATGAATTTAAATTAATATAATAAAAACTACTAGTCATATAGTTAATGTAAAATAATGTTTTTCTGGAAAAATGCCTTTTCTAGAAAAAAATTCATCACATTTTGTGGGATACTTATAAAATGAATATCTAACACTAATAGAAATTAAATTTTATAAAATTTAATTCATATATTTAATTAAAAAAATTAATATTATTTAATAATTTCAACTTAATTTTTTTTCCTAATGAATAGTAAAACCTGAAAAAAAACCATCACCATGGTAAAAGGGTCAATCGAGTCAACCTAGGTTAAAAATAAGTGATAAGGCCACCATTATTCATCTTCAATATTATTGAATGAATTTATTTAAACCATTATATCCATATTCTTGAAATTTATTTTATTTATGGGATACTTTTCCATTAAAGTGACCAATATAATATTTTAAGCAATGAAAAATACAAAATATCACTTTCTTACTTTTAAATATAAATTATGTTTTAACATAAGAAAAAATAAATTTTTGAGTGAATATTAATTATTATTTATAAAATAATGAAATTATTTTCAGGATTTTAATTTATATATAATTTTTAGTGATTATATAATCACCTTAAATTCTTATGCAACGTCGACATAGTATTTCATTATTTTTTCAAAAAAAATATTTTTAAAATATTAAAATCAATATAATTTGAGTGATTTATAGTGTTACAATATTTTTATATATGAATATATCATATTATTTTCCTTTTAAAATTCTATATTCTAATTCCCATTTGTCTTGAAGTATTTAAATTCATATTAAATGAATAGTGTCAAAAAATACATTAATGTTATTTTATAATAAATAATATTTTATTAAACGATATAAAATTACTAAAAAACATATCTTAAGCCAAGTAATTTTTATATGTTTAAAAATATCATCTATGGTATATTTATGGTTCCATTCACCTTTTATAGTATCTATATTGACCCCTAAAGAGTAAATATTGTGTTAATATGGGTAAATGTGGATTAAAACACCATGATAAGGGTACAAACCTAATAAAAACTAGTTAAAATTTTATTGGATGATATAATATTAACCCATAATCATTCTAAATTATAATTATATCATTTTTTATTCTTTTTTCCATGAAAATTATTTTTTATTGATTTATTGATTTATTAAATTCCAAGAGTTAATCTTCCCTCTATTATAACATGGCGCCTCCTCTCCTCATTTCTTTTCACTTTAGAAGACTTTTGTTCAGAAAATACCTACGTAAATCCATTAATTACTTCCCATTACACATCCTAGAATAATTTTTTATTATAAAACCTTCATAGTATGTATTTTTATATAAACCTAAAGTGGTTGTCTGAAAATGAGGTGTCATTCTTAACCGAAAAGTTTTGTATTATTTATTCTTCCACCTCATTAAAATATTATAAAACCATACTAATATATTAACCTAATTATCTACAATATAATAATTATTTTTATGTTAATGTAATTACATATATCCATCTCATCTTTCTCCAAATGGGAAATAAAATTGTTGTTTGTGTGTATGGAGGACAACTGCCTCACGAACTGATGTAATTTGTTTTCCATCACCGTCCCTAAAAGTTGTTTATAACGATTTTTTAAAGTAAATATATGATATTAATTATGTTTTTATTATCATATAAAATTAATATATCATATATTTTCCTAACCTTCTATTCATTGAAAAATAAAAACATCATTCGTGCTTATGTGTGGATTATCATCACCATAAAGCGATGTGATTCATTTTTCATCACTGCAACACATTTATGGTATATATATGTATATATAAATAATATTATATTATATTTATTATATAATTTTTATTTTTTTAATATAATATAATGCTTATATTATTTCCTTCATGATCTTTGATAAATAGAAACATTACTCATGTGTACGTACGACTAACTCTCTCAATTATTAGAACGTAGTTCATTTTTCAAAAGATTATTTCAAGGTTGATTTTAAAAGTAAAATTAATGAATAAAAATAATAATTATTTCATTATTATTATTTTTAAGGTTATATAATAATAAAATCTTTTACCATTGTAAACCCACCAAAGTCGTTTTGGACATATGAGCTGAATATCATCAGAAAGATTGATGTGAACTTAATTGGATAAGTAAATATAACATGGTGATAAATAAAATAAAATGAATAATATAAATGAAAATTGTTATTATGAAATTAAATAATTAACATAATTTTATTATTCTTAATGATAAAGAACTTATGTGATGAGTCAGACAAAAGGTAAGGTATTTTATCTCAAGATTCTTTTTATTGAGGCATATTTTAATTTTATGCACTAATTTATTTTATACAATGTTTATAATTCTATTTTACATTATATATCATGAATTTTTTATAATTAATGTTATTTTATGCTTAAATTCAAAAGATTTCATCCATGTTGATTTAACATGAAATTTACCAAGGGGTAAATAGTTTCTTAACTCAAGTTTTATTCTTTAGGTCATACTTCAACTTCATTGACGATGTTATTTCATGCTTACATGTGAAATTAAATTTTATTAATTGTATAATATTTCTACTTGTATTTTTTGTATTTAAATTTGTCATGCATAATAATTTCATTTGTTAATTCTCACTTCAACTTTATGATCTTTTTAAGTGTTTCGACTAAAATTACACTCCATTGAGACATATTTGTTATTATGCACCAATTCACTTTTATGTGTTATATATACTTCTCATTTTATATGTGTGACATGAAAATATATTTGTTCATTATTATTAATATTTTATTTCATGTTTTTTATTTTAATGGGTTATAACATAAAAGTTACCAAAGAGATAAGGATTTATTTTACAATCTCATTTTTGGGATTTCCTTAATATTTATTAAAGGATTATTACAATCTATACTTCCAAAAATCCATCAATTTTCTATTAAACTAGATATTTAATTATTTTACATATTTTATTCAATTTTTAATCGCTTTTTTCACTTGAATAAAAAAATTAATTTTTAAATAAAATGATTTTATTTCTCTTTTAATAGTTTTTATTTTTCTCTGATGTCCATATTTTTCAAAATTATTTTAAAAGTCATTTTTAATACTCTAAATATTTATTAATTACATTTTATGTTATCCTTGACTTTTTAAAAGTTTTCAATAAATATTTTTAATATATTTTAAAAGTGTAATTTTTGAAATTTTCAAAAAAGTCAAAAGGCATGTTTTTTAATGTATACAGTGTTAGCAGAATTTCCCTCAACCAAAATAATTTTAAGATATTTATATTATTTTATATATTTTTAATGGTTTTAAAAATAAAAAACATTAATAAAATATTATTTTATTATTTCACATACATTTTATTTATTTTTTCCTAATTATGTGAGTTTATTACAAAACCAGTATTTCTAATGAACCGATGGTCATCTCTTATCTCTTACTAATTTTATGATTTTTAAATTTTTATTGAAACATTCACTTTCTTTTGATCATTATTCATTAAATTTATCTTAAATATGTAGATTATTTTTTATCATGGATATCATTATTTTCTTAACTGTATACATTTTTTGCATATGGTGTTTAATTTGAAAGTTATTTTATTGAAAGGGGAAATTTTGATATTCCATATTATTTAATCAATACAAATATTTGTTTATAAAGTTTTTTTTTTGAATTAAATTTATCATTCAATGTCTGATTACTATATTGGACATGCAATTATGGGTGGGGCCTAGAAATATATGGGCCCTCGATACATCAATCTGTCTAATAAGGCAAATCAGTTGGCCAAATTAAAGAACTTTTTAATATACATATCAATCATTTAAACTATCTTGGAATGATCTCTTTGAGGTTTATAATTCTCGAAATTTGAGATTATGAATTCCAACATTAATCATTTACTTCACAGAGAATTTATTGATATTATCCATGATATTTTTTCAATGATATTATCCATGGATGCATTTCGTGATCAATTTATTGATTAAATGGAATGTTTTTCCAGTTATTTACCATGAATTATTGATTATTCCTTATTTACTCATGATAAAATCTTTTAGATGTTTCATATTTCATCGAAACCAATACATTTATGGGTTGTGCCTAATGGTTTTTTTGTTGGGGGTTCAATGCCTTACTGAATCACTCACATTGGGTTGAACATTTCATTAATCATTCATTGAAAACTCCCAATGGTTCTCACATACATAACTAAGTAAGGAACTACTTTCCAAAGGTAGGTGTTACATTGTTTTTTCAAAACCAACAATGCTTAAGAACTCACATTATCCAAGAGGATGTGAGTTCGGGCTCATAACACCCATTTGGGGGGAAATTTTTCCTACTCTGAGACTCTTAAATATTTAAGAAATGTTCATTAAAACCTCCCTGGGCCTTGATATAGGACCGGTTACCCCTGTATAAATGAATTTATTAATACCACATATTGATAGGAAAATATTTGGGCATGTCACAAGGTTTTCATTATTCTCTTATTTATTTATGATGATATAGTTTATAACCATGTCTGGGAACTATATTTTACTTATTTATAGGGAGGAGGTTAGTGTCTTGGATATGGAATTGAACCTCTATGAGGAATCATGTGTATCCTATTGGAATAGGAATAGAAACCCATATATTTCTTCATTTATAGTTTATGGTCATGTGATTGGACTGATCTATGTAGTTTAATGTTATGCGGTAAGGATATAAATATAGGGCTTAGGCCTTGGTGATTCATCCTATATATCCTATTAAGACATGGATCAGAGCCTACTTATTTCCTCTTGAAGGTGTTTGTTCTATGAGTGATACAATAATAAAGGCCTATGGTGTGACTTATTATTATAAGGCTTCCCTATATTGTCTCATCGGGAGTATGCCCCTTTGAGCCGAAATGATATATAATCAAACTTACATGTTGATGAAGATCCCTACTTGGGGAAATTATTATCAGGAAATCAATGAAATAATTTCCAATCTCTAAGACCATATGAGTCATATTCACTATGGGAAACAAGAGATAGTGTAAGATCAGACACATTGCATGATATCATATCAATATGGGGCTTACACATTTAATATTTCCTTCGAGTGTTATGATTTCCCAACTCATAGAGGATATGGTTTACAGCTCGAGCTTTAATAGTTCATCCTAAATATCATATTTAATAACAATAATTAGATTCATCATAGTTTGATTCATCCCTAACTCAATGATGGGTTTGAGGTACTTGGGGGAATGGTCAGGGATTATACTTAAAATGATTTTTTTGTTTGAGCCCACTCCTCATACATTAATGGATAATGAAGAAGGATGGTGGAATTATGGGAGATGGAGGGAATTATACAAAATTTGATGCCCATTGGAGTTCATAGCTTAGGGATGCATCCTACATATCTGACTTATAAAAGGAATCAAAGTTCTTATAGTTCAGTTACCCCTTAACCCACTGATTGGATAAGGTTGGGTGATCATGCTCAAAGACACTATGATTATATCTTAGATTTTAAGAATGTTATGGGCTTATACTAGGATAGATTCCCTATTGGATCTTGAGTCTTCGAGAGGAATCTTACATATCCTATTTTGGAAAGAATCTTGTTTCTCGTTATTCCTTGATGGGGGCTTCATCTCTGAGGTTTACCTTTGATGTACACATTCATTTTATTCTAGTAGATAATAAGATATGGTGTCCTTGAAAGGTTTATTGCAGACGATTGGTATGAAATGGAGGTCCCACCTGAGATAATGGCATAAATAGAGTTTCATGAGTGTGTAACCCTATTCTATTAATGAAAATTCCCTTATAAGAGGGAATTCGGTTGAATATTCCTAATTAGGATCCACATAGTACGAGTCTGAGTGTGTCTACTAGAAAAATCAGATATATCTTAGAGGATTTTCCAAATATTTTTTGCTTCCTTTTGAACATTTTATGATTAGATTCCCAATATGTTTGGGTGTAAATCTAACATGTAAGACACATCCAGGGGTGTTTACATGATCAATTGACTTGTCTTAGATGTCTTTGCATAATCAAAGAGGACAGGTCCAAGATGATTTTCATAACATAAGAATACATGTATGGTGTTTTGTGCATGATTTAAGCAGACATGTCCATACTCTATCATGTGATCAACCTAGCTTTTTTGTTGGACCATCGCATGACAATGTTGACATGTTTATGGTAAATTGAATGATCATGCCGACATGTCAAATATTACTTCTAATGATCAAGTTTCATTGTCATGAATATATTTACATCATCAATGAGGAAAATTACAAGGTTCTTCTCATGATTTACATGAATTTCCCTCAGACTATTGCATGATAATACAAAAAGGTCAATAATTTTTCACATGAAAATGTCAATCATTTCAATAATATATCACAAGATCAACCTGAACTATCTAAGGCCTATCTTGTGACCTATATTAATTAACCATGATCCATCAAATGATCAACTATACTTGTCTATAGACATTCTAGGGATCAAATTTCTTTGTAAAGGGTCATATAATGGAATCACGAGGCCAGTGATCAATTATGTAATCATGTGTCCCTAAGATAGTTGTGTGGAGGGGCCTCGCAAACAAGTTTAGGACCACTCACATTACAAATAGGGCCTGACCAAGGGTTTAGAAAACCTATCCATAGTTATTATAATAAAAGTCTCATAGATAATGATGAATTCCTGAGTGTTCATGTAGAGGGAGTACACCATAAGAATTTTAGGGAGAAGGGATTTTATGTCCATGGACTCATGCACGTGTCCAAAGGCACATGCATGATGACCCATTTTTCATGAGATTTTCATGAACTCAGAAGGGTCTTGTGAGGGATTATGTGACATTACATAGGATCCATGGATGTGCTGCATGCCAAGGCATCTATGACCAATGATTCATGAAAGCACGGTAAGAAATAGGGCTCATGACTTAATTAGATCTAGGGTTGTAACATCCACTAGTTTATTCTTGATGACACTAGTATGGGTATCATGTGCATCCTAGGGACTATATTGAAAGAGGGATTTCATGGTATTTTCTTTTTCATGATATCATGTGATCAAAAAATAATCATAAAAAGGGTTTTGTATTCTTGCGTTGGGGATGCGCATTGGTGTTGTGTTCATGGATAAAGGTATACTAGTTTTCAAGTGTTTCCACTAGTTTGTATTCACATCATACTCGCATGTCATGGAGGGAGGTCTGTGTGATATTTATGTGCATATGCAAGAGTTCATGGCCACTAATAGACATTTTTTCATAAGGTAATCTCATGATATTATCATATCATGTGATTGTGTGATCTTACGATGATCACATGATGGGTTCTTGGGATGACATTTCATGGATGGTTTTCACTAAATGATCCCAGGATTACCTGGGGATGATCTCCTAATGTAGTAGCCATCTCCTCTATATCACTTCCACACCTCCCTCCCTCATTTTCAAATTCTCTCCATCCACCCTCAAGTGTGTCTCTTTTAAGGGAATCAGGGGTTATATAGGCTAATTTTGGTCGGAGGTAGCTCTGATTTGAATGATAAAGACATCATGTGCACTACTTGATGTGGTGGAGGTTTTATGGGATTAACATCATGTGATTGTGAGATAGTGTCTCACAACAGCACACTAGACAACCTCCTAAACATTGTATGATTGTTTCAGGGGCCTCTCATGATCATTGGAAATCCTCTTGATAAAATTTTTTTATTTAGCCAATAAGTCATGTAGAAATGGAAGGTTTACAGAGTCATAAATTTCATGTGATCCATATAGTGTTATCACTACGTTGTACGATCATCACCCCTTGGATCACATGGTTTTCGAAGACTCTCGCAAAGGATTTCACATAGTTTTAGGATTAGGTTAAGGTTTTAGCACATAGTGTACATGCAACGACACTGGTGATTGTCAATAAGTCCCTTAGACAGTGTCTCATGATCCCACTATGGCTCGTGTAGTCTTCACTTGATCTCGTGATCTGTTGTGCATATTTTGATGTACTATTTCAAATCAAAGACATGGGAATGGATTTGAGGAATTGGGGATAATTTAGTTGTCTCTATCTTCATAAGGGGAGAAGTTCATTGTGGTCATCATCGGGTTCTCATGCAAGCGAAATTGGTTTGCCTCAGTGTGTAGAACCTATGGTGCAGGAGTGTGGTGGAAAAGAAGATAAGTGGGAGGTTGAAGATGAGGGATTCATGCTACATGTGATTTTCCTATTTCAAATAATAATTTCTGTAGGATTACAACTTTCAAATGGCACCATGCTGGATTAAAACAGATGGTTGTAATTGTACAGATAAAGTGACTCAGATTCTATCTATATTTTTAACCATAGGTGAGTAATACCCATAACTTATTTTTTCCACATAAGAACATATCAGTGTCTCAACTCTTATTTATAATCAAATATGTGGTTGTTGTTCAATCAATCCATCAATGGGGTTTGGAACCCATACCAACTATACACACCATCTTCTGGGATTCAGTTTAGTGGGATCCCAACCCACACCATGTTCACCTTCGGGATTATGCACCATGATCCCTAGACACAGGCCCACCCTCTTCTTGTGGGAATTTTACCTCCTTCTATCCACTTGTTGGCCAAGGCTGGATCCCATTGGGCATGGTTGACCTTGGTACAACATTGGCCCATGGTTGAGAATTTTCTTTGCTAGCCTATGGGTTGGACATGTTTTTTGGCTGAGGGGGGAATCAGTAATACATATAACAAGTATAATGACTACAATATGGATAAAATGTGTATTCCCTTCTAAATTAAATACCCATTCTTCAAATATTCTACCACCAAATATTTTGTGTGAGGAATATCATTATTTTTTTCAAAGTTTCAAAACTTTTGAAATCATAAATGACAAAGTTCCTATCACACAATTATAGGTGTCAAAAAAATCCCCCTACAACTAGATTCATTCAGAACAGAAATAATTTGATTCTATGGTAACAATATATCACTTTTCTGCATATCTGAACATATGATGGGCATTGATACTGAGCCCCATGACATTATTTTTCTAGATTACATTAACTGAGGAATTCCAGGTTCCATCAAGAGGAGACTTCATACCATTAGTGATTGGATAGATCCAAGGATTGCAGCATGAATTTAATAGAATTAAAATGTGTATGAATTTTAGTATGGGGAAGGAATTTAGGGAAAATGAACTTGTGTACAGATATGAAGTAAGGTAGTTGTAAATTTCTAAATGTCCCATGATAATGGAAATCTAGTCATATGTAGTTCTAAAATATACCACTGGAAAGATCAAAATCATGAATATGGAATATAGGTTCATGGATAAAGAACTCTATGATGAATTTTCTTATATAGATCTGGAACATATGTAGAAAGAGAAATGTCACTATCTTATGATGAAAACCCTGATTAGAGACCCAGGTTTTGGTTAAGATAATGCTCATATTATCCATGATACCCATCATTTGTGTGTAATACCAAATACATCCAATCACCTAGATTTTTGTGCTTAACATACAACATGTTTCTATAGATAAATGTTCATGAATTCCCACCAACATGAGATTCCACAATGATGTATCGACTTCAGTTGTCTTTAGATCTTCTAATTTTCAAGGATAATTCTGAGATAGTTTCCATCTAGAGGGTAGAATGCTATAACATATTCTCATGTCATGGGACCTAGAGATAATAGATTGGTTGTTTCTAATTCCATATCATGGTCCCCACAAGATTTGTATCTCTATATTTATTTAACAATAACGTTTTCCTAAACATCATATGGATGAAGGCTTAGCGGGTGTGGCCTAGGATTTTTCCCATGATGCCTTCTTAAGGGTTTTTGACCTGACAAGTTTTATTCCTCCTCTATTTTATAGATGGTCAATATTTCTGAGATCACACACAGTTTTTTGTCAATGAGTATAGACCTGTTATTTTTTTCAATAATCCCTTATCATGTTTTCAATGTGGTGAGAATTATGTCTCTTTTGTTCCTAAAAACTAGACAATTGGTGTGTTGTAGTGTAGGGTATTCTAGATTGGACCTTTGATGTGTTTTAGTTTATGGTCTTATAACATGGACCATTGTTTTTTCTTATGTTGGGACTTCTAGATTGGACCTTTGTTGTGTTATATTTTATGTTCTTTGATCTTGGACCTTGAGATGCTATTAAATTTAATGTTTTTATTCCTATAATTAATATATGAATAGAGAACAAGGTATACATGCCAAAAATTCCATATGGTTTTTAGTTCCTCCTTGGTGTTTCCATGTCTCACAAGTATTGGAGTTCACTTCCTTCAAGTATGAGATACCTTTTGTTGGTAGGTTAAATCCCTTATTCATCTCCAACATGATCAAACAAAGGTGTGTTTACTCTTTTCCAAGGGCCTTGAAAGATTATAGGGGTAATATTGGTTGTTTAAAAAATATTAGTGATGTCGGAACCTGCTTGTATGGTTGGAGTATGGGTTGTGTATATCATGTGCCCAGGATCTAGAATCAGTGGACCATGGAATAGGGCATACAAAACACGGGCCACCCAAAATACCCTAAGTTTCTGAGTTACACCAAGGTGTCACTAGGACTCATGAAGAACTGATTAAATTTCCTATAATGGGTTATGCATCTAATTAGTTGGTCTAAACCATTATTAATTAGTCCATAGGGATTATATTCATGGTCAAGAAGATTTTACCCTCGCTCTTTTCTCAGGTTCGTAAAAGAATTGTGATGATTCAAGCGTCAGAGTGATGAAGTTGGACATGAAGAAAGGTCTATCCAGGAAGGATTATAGCACCCTAGGTAAGTTTACCCATTATATTAGAAATATCTATCCCTATGATCTATGGTTTTGATTCATTGGGTGTGGTTCAGAAAATGGTTCGGCAATGGAGTTTCTAATCACTTATTTTAGAAAGGGTACAAAACACGGTGATGTAACATTGAGGATGTCAAATCTAATTGAATAATCTAGTTATGGGGATTGTAAATCCTGGCCCGCAGTGCTTAGGTCATAAGAAAGGTATAGGAAAATCATGTAAGGAATGACCCAAAACACCCTCAGGTTTTAGGTTCTTCGATGGTGAAATTGGGCTCACAAGAATCATAAATACCACTACATAGGGTTGAAATGTCTCTAGTTGGTAGGTCTATGACCTTCTGTTTCAATATCATTTACAAATAAAGAGCCCAAAAAGATGTATCTGGTTTTTGAAAACCTTTGTTTCTCAAGTCATGAAGTGTTATTTATGTAAAATGTAATATTTAGAAGGTTTAGAGTACCCTAAAAGTTGTTTCACTACCTAGTGAACATGTTATCAAAATAAGGATACACGATAAACTATTACAATAACTTTTTCCAAGACCAGGGGATCCAGTGAGCATAACTCTAATTTTACTAAGGCCACAAAGTACTCTCTATTAGATTTATGCATAATTTATTTACACCCTAATATTCTCCAAAACTATATAGATGAAGATTTAGAAAGTAAGGACATAATTTTTTATCAGGCCTCCCTTTGCTAGTTTTTTCACCAAATATGTTTTGTGTCTCTTTCACTAGTAGTTTAAAGTCTTACTATTAGGAACATAAATGGATAGATTTTAAGGTCGAACAAATTTTACATAAGTATAGGCAGTTTATGTTCATCATGAAAATGGACATAATATGAGGGTAGTGTTTCACAAGAATCCACTTAGGATACCTAGGGTCAAGAGTACTACAACATCCTTCTGAGAAGGATATGATAATTTTGAAAACCATGGCTTCGGATTCTCAAGTCATGAGTAGTAATATGGGATAATCATGAAAAGGATGAAATAGAACACATTGATGTTCATGTTCATCCATGGGGATGTTAGGCTCAAAAGGATTATAAATCCATTATTACAGACCCAAGATGCCTTTGGTTGGTAGGTTGATGCCCTTATGAATTCATATCATGGTCAAGAAGAGAGATCCATTTTCCTTTTCAAGGACCTTGAAAGGTTTTTAGAAACTCAATACATGAAGTCTTATTTATGCATTGAGGTTCTTAAAAGATGAAAAAATCACCCCATACATTAGTTGACTAGGGTCAGGCTCTTACATCCCTTTGATAAGATATTATTATGGGTGATGGTATACACATTTTATTTTCATTTATTAGGGACATATTTGTCACATTGTTTTAATGTATTATGCTTCGGACAATTTCCTTGCATTTTAATGTCATGTGGTAAGAACATATTTTTCCCTATTTTTTAATGTCATGAGGTAAGCATGTGGGAATCGACGTGATAAATTGTGAATGATATATTATGTGAACAAACACTCCATACATAGATATGAATCATAGATAAGAAAAATGATCTTTTATGACTGAACTCCAATATAATCAAGGAAATTTTTTATGTAGGTTTGACCCATACACAATGATGGGGGAATATTTTTTTTATCATGAATAGACCCAATAATTAGATATCTGGTTATTTCTATATATCTTGAAAGGATGGGAATCAAGCCACACATAGTTCTTGAATAGGAAACACTCTACGCAGGTCTGACCAATAAACATAGGGGGAATTGTTCCAATTTATTGTTATAGATGGGAATTAGATTGGATATTTGGGTATCATTATATATCCTAAGATGATAGGAATCATTACACATGTATTTATTCAGAAATATCTTTGTGTCAGTCTGGCCCGTACGTAGAGAAGAGGCATTTTTATGTCAGTTTTTTATAATTTTGACCTAGGGTTAGAGATTTTTGCATCACTACCTATCCTTTGATGATGGGAATCATGTCACACATAGACATTAAATGAGAACCACTCTACTCGGGTCTAAACCCTACACATAGGGGGAATTGTTCCCATTGATTTTTGTAATTGGGAATAGGATTGGATATTTGGGCATCACTACGTATCCTTTGATGAGAGGAATGAAGCCACACATAGTTCTTTACAAGCCATCCAATTTAATGTCATGTGATAAAGACATGGGTAAATTTATGTGAAAGAAGATGAATGTTTAGGTTGGGCCCAAGAATGAAGGTTTTGGAATCACTATGTATCCTACGATGATTGTAATCAAGCCAAATGTTGTTCTTAGATAGAGATATTACATATGGGGATCTAGCTCTCACATGGGGATAGCAACACTTCCTCTTTATTTCTCATAGATATATCTCATGTGTGGTGAATTTTTTGTGAAACAATGACTCCCATATAGTTTGACTTCATGTTTTGAGGACTTTATTCATGAATTTTACCTTCTAATGGTGAGGATGATGTTTACCATATGTGAATGATGAAGAAAATTGGGTTTCTGTATAATTTAACATCATGCGGTAAAGATAAGGGATGTAGTGTAGTTTATCGTCTTTCTACCATTAAAATATCCATACAGTTTAATATAAAGTGTTAAAGATGTGTTTTTTGTAGTGTATTGTCCCATGGTTAGGACATGTTTACCTAATATTTATTTAAAATCAACTTATAGAACATTTCCAATCATTCAAATAATTCTCATGATACTGAGACAACATGACAAAGAAATTTGTTAATCTCTTTCTAATTTTGGGTATCGAGCTACAGAGGTTGCGACCATGCCCTAATAAAAATAGAATATATTCATGATTTGGAGATGAACCTCATGTCCCTCATAAAAGAAATTCATACCCTCCAATTTCTAACACTCCTTTTTTAACCCATTTGGGATCTCATAACTTGATATGGCAATGGGTTTGGGCGTGTTTGGGAGGTTGTTTACAATTAACACTCTCCACATATCCATGTAATCCTCTTCTTTATCAGACCTATATATATTTAACTAGTCATACAATAGATATTGCCTCTCTAGGTTGTCAGTTGACTATGGTGAAGTGTCATTGATGGTTAATGGGGAACTATATTCAGTTAACCCTTATATTTTGTGCATTTTTCTATATGAAGGTGTCTGAATTTGAACACCATTTTATATGGAGGTTTCTGGATAAGTGGAGGATTTACTTTTTCATGGGAGATATCACCATGGGGAGGTTGACCACGGTGGAGATCAGGATTATAGTACATGCGATCCATCTCCACCCTACCATTAGGATGAGAATCACAATAATAATGGCCTCCTACTTTGATTAAAGATTTTATGGACCCTTAGGGGTTGAGAATGTGTCTCTAACAACCTCAAAGAAACATGGAATTGATAAGGTCGAGTGTATAAGCTTCATTTTGAATCATGTCTAGAATATTTCATCCTACCTTTTTTGGTTTAGCAAGGATATAAGACTACTCTATGATAGCTGCCAACATATATTGATAATTGTATGGTGTTGTGGGAATATGATCCTACTTTCTAATAAACTGCTAGAATATTTCTATGAGCTTCTCTAACAAGGAAATGAGTCTATCACAAGGCATGTGCTGATCTCACTTGGTAGACCATGGACATAATTGGGGTATGATCTTGATCTTGGGCCTTGGTATTATGTTTTCAGTCTTTTCTGATAGAAATATGAGCCAATCTAGAGGAATGTGCCACTCTCTCATGGTGATCCTTGGATGGAATGGGAATATGAGCCTAATCTGAATATGCATTCCCTCTCAGAATATGTCGATGGAACATTGGAATGTGATAAAGTATATGAGCCTCATTTAATAAGATAAAGGTGTATTTTGAGTAGCTTTGTTGATAGAAATATGATCAGGTCCCATGTCTTGTGCCTCTCTCGCTTTGTGAGCCTTAGTCAAAATGAGAATATAAGACTGATCCAGATCCTTTGTGGTATTTCATTGGGTTTTTTTACAGGTATATGTACCTGTTTTGTGGCATGTTCCACTCTCACTTGGTGATCCACGGCCAGAATGGGAATATGAGCATGATCTTGGGCCTTCGGAGTAAGGCTTTGGCCTTTTTTGGTAAGAACATAATCATATCATGAGTTATGTGCTTCTCTCACTTGGTGATCCCCTATTGGAATGGGGATGTGATGTTGGGCCTTATGTCACATCCTTTATTGGACTATGATAATAATTCTCTTGGATAGGATCAATGACATGTGCTTACTCTGAAGTACATGTTTTTTCATATTGATCAGAGTTTTTTGTTGATCTTACTATGAGGATAAAAATATATGTCTATCCCTGTATCTTCACCAGAATATACCAACATATAACCTCTGTTATTTTCTTAAAGAACTATAACTCTAACATGGTATGTATGGGAATATATTCATGTATGATCTCACCTACAAAGATATGTCATTAAATTTATTTTATTGAAGTGGGGATACATTCCCACTCTTATCCTCCTTGTTCTATTAGAATATTCCAATGGGATTTATTCATGGGGAATGTATTTATACTTTCCTTATTCTTACTGCATAGATATGATATCATACATTATTTGAACTAGGAGGTACATGGACATGTTCCCTCTAGTCTGTAGAATTCCTCATTTGGAAAGTCTCCCTTGGTACCCAGATCTGGGTATTTGGGGAGGTGACCTGTCAGATAACACCCTAAGTATGTGAATGAGGGGTATTAGTGATTTTTTGATATAATAGGGATTGATATTGTATTGTATCAGTGGTGATTTTGGAAACTTCAATTTCCACATGATGTTGAATATGTGTCCCAGAGATTAAGATGTCACACAATTTATCATCCTATGATTAGGATGTGATATGTGCAGTTTATCATCATGTGGTAAGGATGTTAATATAGTCGTTTGAGACAAGATATAGGATCATGGAATCCCTATATATCTAATTTTAATGGGAATAAACCTGTACGTAGTTCTAGAAACCCATGATTTATAATGTCGTGTGGTAAGAATATTTTCTATGTAGTATAATGTATTAGGTTAAAGATGTTAATATAGGTGGATGGGCCATGATATAGGATCTAAGAGTCCTATGTATGTCATTAGGATGGGAATCAAGTCGTATTTACCATGCAGTTTAATGTCAGGTGGCATGGAAATCAGACATGTCATTTAACATCTTATGGTAATGATGTTAATATAGGTGTTTGGGCCAATATATAGGATCTAATCTTCCCTACATATTTCATTAGGATGAGAATCAATTTGAACATAATTCTTGAAACCCATATATTTTAATGGAGTTCGACAATGAAATCATTTATGTAGTTTAACGTATCATGGTAAGGATGTTAATATAGGCAGTTGATCCAATATATAGGATTTAGGAATCCATATTTATCTCATTTTAATGGGAATAAAATTGTACATAGTTCTAGAAACCGTTGCAGATTAATTTTGTGTGTAAAGGACATCATTTTTTTTAGTTTAATAGCATGTGATAAATAAATATTCTAGGTATTTTAATGTCTCATGTCAAGGAAATGAGTCATTTAGTTTAACATCATACATTAAGGATGTTAGTCATGCAATATTATTTCATGTGGTAAAGATATCATCCATTCAATTTAGCATCTTTTGGTGATGATGAAGGTGAATAGCCAATCAAGAGAGTGTATTTTCTTATGGATCTTGAATAACTCTTTTGATTTTTTCTTGAGTTTTGGGATCCTTCAACTCTATCAAGCCTTCACTTACCTCTCTCACAAACTAATCTTTGATGAAAAATTATCTCTCATTTGAATTCCCAAGATATTGATATTAGGGGAAATTTTTATCGTGACCTCTCAACCCTACCTCATTCAACTTCTTTATTGTTGCGAGTTCCATCAAATCATTTTCCATGTATAGTAAAAATACATGGGGAAATTCTTTCTTGGAATGAATTGGATTTTTTTAATATTGGGATGAAATATGTTCACCTATCCCTAGGAGGTATGTGGGTCATACTCTATTTCCCAACATGCAAGTCTTGTTTAAAGGAAACAAATAATTGGTGTGGGGATTCTGGTGTCTATGGTTCCAACATCCCTATTTCCATTTATACCTTAATCTAGTGTTTAATAAAAAAAAGTCTTCTATTTTATCTCCAAGATGTTGATGGAATGGGAAATGGTTAACGTGGCCTATCATTTCTGCCTCACTCATATTTCTTGTCACTGGTAGCTCTATCAAATTATTTTCCATGAAATATTTGAAATACCTAGGAAGTTGTATTGATTGTATGTAATATTATTTTCATTGTGTGTCTTTAGAAGATGTTTTAGAATGTTTCTTCTCTTAGGTTCTATCTATACCTCAATTGGTGCATCTTCACAACTGAATTTGGAGCCTGGGGTACAAAGTCCCAATCTTTATTGGTCTTGGGGAAGGTTCTGGAGCATTGGGGTTTTGGATGAAATATACATTTCCCACTGATCAAAGTATCCCAACTCTCTTAGATTTTTTGTGTAAATAGTTAAAGTCATATGGTTTCTAGAATAACCATGATGATGAGGTGGAAAATATGGAGATTCCACCATCCCTGTAGGATAGGGTTCTTGAGAATATGAAAATTCCCTTAGCTCTAGGGTCTAGCATGAGGTTGAAAAATTATTGGATTTCAGCTGATGAGGGGATGACAAATATAAAAATCCCCCCCACCCTATGGGTGGGGGTACTTCACTACAAGGTGGCCTTCCAAAGAATGGTACTAGTACATCAGTATAAGGTAGATATCACATGAAAATTCCCACAATTATTTACAAGAGATCCCTTTTCTCTCATTAGAGTTGAGTGATATTTTTCACCATCAAAATCTCATTTTCATTCTCAAGGGGATAGCTAGCCGGATCCATGAGAACACCCTTTCCACTCTCAATGGTAGGGTTAGTGGATAATGATGGGATCCCCAACATGGACCCCATAGAAAGAATCTACTACTTCCATTGACTATATTCTCCACATCCATTATCCTCTGAAATACCAATTTGGTCGGTTCCTCCTTCTATAGATTCTTGAAAGGTACTATTTATTCCTTCTCATATGCCAGAGGTGTAAGGTAGGATAACCTACTATGACTCAAATGACTACAGGATGGTTTGATTATACTTTTTAATAGTGTGATAATCTATATCTTATGAGGAATATTCATACCTGATTGATATCATATTAACTGAGAAATAAGTGGGCTAGTGATCCTCATCAATAGGGCATCTCATTTGGCGGGTCGGTGTCCCATATTCCATTTGAGGGCTCGGATCCTAGGGTAATATTTGAGGATTCATTTCCCATGATATTTTTTGATGGGTCGGATCCCATATTGAAAATGATCTTTGGGTAAAATATGAAAGAAAAAAATCCCACATCCCTATGGGCTAGGGTGCTCCGAGGGATTCCACAGTCACTAAGGCTATCTGTGAAGAAGTGAGGGGCTCCTGGCTAGTTATGATCTAGGATTTATTCTAGGCCACTTTCAGGATACACTTGTGGGACTCATATGAATTGTAGGTAGAAAATATATAATCCTAATAATAATATTCATTATTTGGATACCCATGGTGGGATTTTTGGCTCGATGACCCAACTTGGACAATTGGTGTAGGCACAACTTCCATTTCAGATCCTTGCGGAATCATGGTAACATATCGATGATGATGACCCAAACTAATGGGATACCATCAAGGTAGCTCCTAAGTTATTTCATTTACATTATTTTTTCCCTCATACACTTCCAAGACGTAGGGAAGATATGAATTGATCCACATTAGGGACAATTTACCAAAGCGATTGAATGTGAAAAAAAGGGGGACTTCCTCTCCTGTTACCTGATGTCAAAAATATAGGTTGGATTTCATCCTCTAAATAATTACATGTTCTAATTCCATAGTCAATATGGGGCCATGTATTTGGAACTCTTGTACTAATATGTTCACCAAAAATCACTAGATGTGTGTTGGTGATAGTGTATATCGGGCCCTCAGGTCCAAATAATCTTTTCCAGCGATCTCAGAATCTATTGGATCATTTGATGATGTCAATTTGATTTCAAGGAATCTAGAAGTCCCTAAAGAAAAAACAAGGTTCATAATTATTGAAACATAATATATAAGAGTACATGTTCAATCAATTACTATCATTGTTAATGGATAAATAGGTAGTCCCTTTTTTTACGCAAGGTTCAGTGTCGTTAAAAGAAACACGTATGGTTCATCATTTTTCTATGAAATGAGTACCAAAAAAAATATCCTAGTGAGAAATGAATAATATAACCTTTTTGAATCATGAAATGGACGAAATAGTTAAAGTATTTCTCATCAATTTCACCATTTTTTTCATTAGAAAAATATGTGGATGGGTTGTTCCTGGCAGTTTGATTGTTAGGGGTTCAATGCCTTTCTCAATCCCTCAAATCAGGTAGACCATTTATTTAACATTTCCTAGAAAAATCCCAATGGTTCCCTAATCCATAACTTTTTATGGACATGATTTCAAAATATAGGTGGTCCTATGGGGTTTCAGATCTAATGCTTCTTAGAAACACATATTGGTTGAGAGGATGGTAGGTCAAGATCATCACACCCTTTTGGGGGGGAATTGTTTCCTACTCTAGGAATCTCTTATGAATTTATGGAATGTTCATGAAATCATTCAAAGTCCCCGATATATGACTATTTAACCATGTTTCAATTAATTTATTTTGACCATGTATTCATAGGAAAAACTATGATGAAGTCATGGGTTCTCCATAGTTTTGATATTTGTTTGTGATGCTTTATTTTTTAACCATGCCTAGGAACTCTAGAGTTTATTTCCTTCTGGGGAGGTAGTTAGTATCTTGGATATGGGATTGAAACTACTTGAGGAATCAAATGTATACTATGATAATTGTAATCAAACCCCTTGGAGTTCATATATCATAGTTTGTGGTTATGTGAATAGACCAATCCTGGAAGTTTTACATCATGTGGTAACAATATAAATATAGGGCTTAGGCCTGGAGAGGCATCATATGTATCATATTAAGACAAAAATAAAAGTGTACATGGTTATTATTATGTACATATACATCATGAGAAATTTGAAAATAGAGGCCCCAGGAGGGACTTATGCTTATAAGGTCTCCCTGGATTGTCTAATTGAAAGTATTCCCCTTTGAGTTGAAATGAGATGTAATCATACTTACACATTATAGTTTAACTTTGAGAGGTATGATTTACCATCTCATGGAGGATATGGTATGGATATCATGACTTAATAAGCTTTCTTATGTATCCTATTTTATAATAGGAATCAATGTCATCATAGTTTGATTCATCCCTAACCCACTGATGGGATGAAAGTACTTAGGGGAATGGTTAGGGATTATACTTAAAATGATGCTTGTGTATGATCCCACTCCTCATCCACTTATTTATGGTGAATAATGATGGTATAATTACGGGAGAAGGAGGTACATACACTAAATTTGATACTTGATGGATCTTAGACATTAGAGAGGTAACCTATGTATCTAGGTTATTGCAGGAATCAGAGTTCTCTTAGTTTAGTAACCCCTTTACCCGTAGATGGGATAAGGTTGGGTGATCATGCTTGAAGATGATATGATTATCTATGAGGTTTTATGAATGTTATGGGATTATACCAAGATAGATTCCTTATTGGATCTCATGTCTTAGAGGGGTGTCCTACATATCATATTTTGAAAAGAATAATAGTTATCATAGTTCTTTGATAGGAGATTACACATTGTGGTTTCCCTTTGGCATACTCATTATTTATATTCTATAAGATAAGGAGAGATTGTTTTCATGTAATGTATATTGTACATGCTTTGTATGACATGGATATATCACTAAATATCATGACACAAATAGAGTCGTATGAGTGTGTATCCCTATTAAATTAAGGACACTTCACTTATAAGAGGGAATGTGGAAGAAGATTCCTAACAGGGGACTACATGGCATGAGTCTGAGTGTGTCTTTTGGATGAAGAAGACATGTCTTAGAGGATTCTCGTGATATTTGTTTTCTTACCACTATAACATTATTTATTTTCTTCCTAATATGTTTGGGGTATCAGTCTGACATGGAATACACATCCAAGGGTTTCCGCCTGATCAAATGACTTGTATTGGATTTCTTCACATAATCAAAGTGGTCATGTTTGAGATTCTTCGCATAACCTAAGAATACTTGCCTGTGGTTTCTTGCATGATCAATGAATACATTTCCATACTCTATCGCATGATCAACCTGACTTGTCTTTGGAACATCACATGACAATGGTGACATGTCTATGGGAAATCAAATGATCATGTTGACATGTCAAAGATGACTTCGTATGATCAATGTGCATTGTACATGATATCTTCACATAATCAAGGTGAAAAATTTCACGGTTCTTTTCATGATAATCACGAATTTTACTCATACTATATCATTACTATATTTAAATGTCAAAATTTTGTCGCGTGAAAATTAAAATCATGTCAATAAGCAATCGCGATATCAACAAGAACTGTACAAGGCCTGTCTTATGACCAAACTGAATTATCCATGATTCATCACATGATCAAAAAGACTTTTCCATATATTTTCTAGTGATCAATTTGGTCTTTCCAAGGTTGCATAAGGGAATCATGAGACCAGTAAAGAATCATGAGATTTCATATACCTAAGAGAGTTATGAGGAATGGTCTTGCAAACATTTTAAGGATCACTCACATGAAAAAGGGTCATGCCTGAGGGTTCATACCACTAATACAATGGTATTATACATATAGTCTCATGTTAAATGATGTGTGACCAGGTGTTCATGTTGTTGGAGTACAACATAGGTATTTTATGGTAAAGGTAGGTCTTATTCATGGACTCATACACACAAAAAAAGGAACTCACATGATGACCCATTGTTCATGTGTTTCACTTGAACTCAGAAGGGTCTTGCAAGGGATTATGTAATCATACCAGGGATATGTTGGGATGTTTCATCCCAAAGAATCTATTTCCAAGGTGGAATACATGAACCTCAAGAAAGAGTACTTTTGGATTTACGAGATCAAGGGTTGGAACATCTACTGGTTAATTCTTACGGACACCAATATGGGTATCATGTACATTTGAGGGCTAGCATTGATAGAGGGATCACATGGTATTTTCTTTATCATAAAATCACATGGTCAAAAAAGGATAACATTAAGGATTTTTTTGATATTGTACTGGGGATATGAACTTTTGTCACATTCATGAATGAAGGTTCACTAGTTCTCATTCATTTCTATTGGTTCTTATACACATCACCGTCGTATGTCAAGGAGGGAGGTTTGTGTGATAGGGATTTTCATATATGGGATTTCACATCTGATAAGAGACAATATTTCATAAGGGAATCACATGATATTATCCTATAATCATATCATCTAATATTATGATGATAAGGTGATGGGTTCTTGTGATTACACTTCAGGATAGGTTATTGAAACAATATCCCCCAGTTACCTGAATATGATCTTTAAAGGCAGTAGTCAACTCTCTTATTTCCATTCCCTACCTTAATCACTTATTTTATAAAACTTTCCTTCCTCCCTCACATGTGTGTGTGGGTTTTTTTTAAGTGGATCGGAGTGTATATAGGCCCAGGTCAGTAGATGTTCATGCCTATTTACATGGTAAAGACATCGCATGAACTTCTTAAGGCAGTGGAGGCTTCATGGGGTTAACATAACATGATCATGGGATGGTGTCTTGCGACCACACACAGGATAATCATCAGACCTCCATGTGATCATTCCAGATGCCTCACATGATTGGTGGACATCCTATCAATAAAATTTATTTATTCAATTGATAAATCATGAAGAAGATGGGAGGTTCAAGCAGTTGTAAATTTCATGCAATCAATGTAGTGTCAGCAATGATTCTTACGATCATCAGCACTCTGATCTCAAGGGTTTTAGAGACTCTCACATTGGCCTTCACACATTTTTAGGATCAAAATTAAGTTTTAATTTAAATTTTTCATGTGATATAACTTGTGGTCATTGATATGACCCTTAGACAGATCCACATTCTCCTATGATGGTTTGGTGTTGGTTTTACTTGATCGTGGGATCCGTTGAAAATATTTCATAGGATTCTTGTACAGTGAATACATGGACACAACATTGATTACTTGAGGATAATTCAGATGTCTCCATCTCAATCAGTGGATAATGCCAACATGGTGGTCATCGGGTGCTCATGCGAGCGACATCAGGATGCTTTTGTGTCGAACTAGTGGTACGGGAGTGTGACAGACAAGAAGATGAACGGGAGGTTGAATACATAGATTTATCAATATGTGGGATCATCCTATTTTGAATAACCATTTGTGTGGGATACATAGATTCAACGAGAATCACAAGGTATTTAAATGGGTGGAAATGGTTGTTCATACTGATCGGCTGAGATTATGTCTCGATTTTAACTATGGGTGGACAATACCTTCAAATTCTTTGTCCCACATCAGAACCTCTCAACGTATGGCCTCTACTTTGTATGTAAATTATTTGTTGATGTTCAATTGATCTGGAAGTGGGGTTCATCACATGTACCACCCA
The DNA here is from genome assembly GCA_963277665.1 of Viscum album. Taxonomy (NCBI): domain Eukaryota; kingdom Viridiplantae; phylum Streptophyta; class Magnoliopsida; order Santalales; family Viscaceae; genus Viscum; species Viscum album. The sequence continues at coordinate 1,915,841,702 of OY728152.1, forward strand.
CACCCACCATCACCGGTGTTGTGACTCAGTGGGATCTCGCCCCATGCTATATTCACCTTTGGGGTCACGCACCACATGACCTAGACACGGTCCCAAATGATTCTTAGGGGATTTATACATCCTTTAATCCACTTGTGGGCCTAGGATAGATCCCATTGGTCATGGTTGACTTTAGTCCCACATGGGCCTATAGTTGAGCCTTGCCTTGGCTAGCCAGTGGACTAGACATATTTATTGGCTAAAGGGGGCTCATAAATACTTAGAAAAAGTATAATGAATATAATATGGGACAAATTTGTATTCCATTATAAATTAAATCCCTATTATTCATAGATTCTACCTCTGAATTTTTTTTGTATGGCATATCAATATTTTTTTGTTTAGTATCCATACTTCTAAAATCATCGATGGAATAACGCCTATCACACAATTATTGGTGTCAATAAACCCTTACTGATAATTTTAGATCATCCTTATTTAGTTTCATTTCCCCATAAAATAAATAAGATTTATTTGAATGAGTTCAATATTGTTGAATGTTTTATATTATGACATTTTTTAATTTATAATGTCAAATTGGGAAGAATGTATGCATCTAGTTTACCAATACTACTAAACAATTTGGTCCTTAGGGATAAGATCACTTATATATAGTACCAATATAATAAAGTAACACCTAGATCTGGGGTACTAGTTTCAGGTTAATTATAGTTAGTATTAGATCACATTTATAAAAACCCATGGGAACTAGATTAAGAAAAATAAAAATTATAGAACATAACAATTTGGAATACTTTGAGGACACTCCCCAAAGACTATAACATTGTGATTCATATGAGGATAGTTTAAGATTTTTAGGTAACATAATGGGTTAATAAGTCTAAGGTTGATTTTATGTTTAAAAAAATAGATACCCCTACTTATGTTTTATGTTATTGAAGTACCTTGTAGGCATTTATTGAGTTTTGATAGACGATTTAGGTATATATAACCCTTATGTATAAATTGAGTTTTAGTGAGAAAAATATTTGAGAAATAATTATTTGAACTTTTGTGGACATATATTGAAATTTATTAATAACCATTAGGGTTAATACAATAATTGATGAAAAGGTAATAAAATTAAATTAATATTATTTGATTTTATGAAAAAATAAGTCTTATAGAAAACCTTTATAGTTCAAAAATTTATTTGATGACTAATGTATTATAAAAATATTGATCTTATTTTTCGGAATGTTATTGGAATTATATTAATATAGTTTCTGAAAAATTAAAAACCACGTGTTAGATGACAGCCTATCACATCTCAAAAGGTTATGGGACCTGAACCCACAACAGAACGGTGTCAAGGGTGATGCATCTACCACTGGCCTATATGATTTCCGGGTTAGTATGAAATTGTTTTTACTTAAAAGGAATGATGAATAAAATATTATGTTGATTTTGAGAAACATGTTATATTATCAAATATATTTTATTTTGTGGTGATTAATGATATTTCAGATGATTTTTAATTTGGTTGAGTTATATATAAACATTATGTTTAACATAAAGGATTATTGAAAAAGAATGAAATCAAATTTTTAAGGATGTGACTTAAAAGGCATGAGATAAAATTTACAGTGGAAAAATATTTAATTTTGAGAAAATTAAGGTTAATTGGGATGTAGGGTAATTTATTTGTGGAATAATATAATTTCCACCTTGGGTGGAAATTTTGATGTAAAATTTATTATTTGTTCATATGAATGTTTATACATTTTTTTTATTATCTTAATTTATGATAAAAATTTCTGTTTTAGGTAATATTTAAATATAGAAGGAATATCTGATTATTCTTTAATGGGTCTTGAGATTCTTTAAAATTAAAATTTAGTGATACGAGAATAAAAAATTCCAATTGGATATTCATTTCTTAGAGTAATAGATAAAGTGTTAATTGATTGAAGCACAACCAAAGGAAAAAATTTATCGATGTAAAATAGAAAAATATCAATAATATTTCATTATATCTGTAGTCTATATGGTAAAGTAATTATAAAAATATAGGAAAAGGATCTTCAAAAAAAAATTAACCTATTATAATTATTTTGGATGAATTGATGGTCATTCCACCCATCAAAAATTTATGTTTTTTTAGTTTATATCTTTCTCCTAACCATATTCTATGTCACTCTCTATTATTCCTTGGGAATTAGTTTTATTATAGATGTATATATAATCAATTCTAATTAATGTTCACCTATTTGAAAATATAGTTTTGAGTTACTCTAGATGAAGTTCCTTTTTTCCTTTATATCTATTTAGGGGAAGTTTTATTAACCCTTTTATGATGTGGGTTTCCAATAAAAGAATTTTTAAATGTAAAACCATTGATTTTCAAGAACAAGTTCAAGTTTAGAGGATACAATTTATTAAATATGGGGAGAATTTTACACCCTTATATTATAAAAGAATAAAATTATGTTCAACAACATGTGTTATAGGAAACAATGAGTTTAAATGAACTATGATACTCTATTAAAATATTATTATTTAAACATGAACATTAAAATTGGAGATAAGAATTGGAATAACCATATAATAAAAAATATCTATAAATATTATATATATTCTAAATCTATTGATTAGTTCATAATAAATAAGCACTAAATTTTCAGTTAGGTCATTTTATGCTTCAAAAATATGTTTTCTTCAAGAATGATTTTTATTACTTTTTTTGAATGGGTAATATAATTAATTTCAATCACTTTTAGTGACTGTATTTTATAAAAATTATAACATTTTTTAAATAAACACACCAAAAATAGCTTTAGGTAAAATATTTATATTTTTATAAAAATATTGGGTGTTCAATTAATAGTGAAAAATATCGATTTTTTTAAAACTGTCATTTCCTTCCATCATGTAAAATAATTTAAAGTTTGATTTTGTTTTGAATTTAGTATAAAAGTGAAATATGGTCCATTTACTTTTTAATAATTTAACTAATTACATCTAGAAAATTAATTTTCATTATTTTGGTATAAAGATATTACATATTTTTATTAAAATCGGTTTTTAAGTGTATAGTGTTTTCCCTTTTTAGTTAATTAAAATAACTCATAATGAGGAATGATTTAAATGAAATTCATAAATTAAATATATAAATATTAATTGAAATTAATTTTATGAATATAACTAGTTATATAGTTAAATTAAAATCATTTTTTCCTTGATAATGCATTTTTCTATAATCCATTTTTCGTCAAGCATCGTAGGATGCATATAAATTGAATTCATTCCACTTAAAGAGAATTAATTGGGAAATATGGATTCCATATTTGGAATAAAAAAACTATTATTTAATAAGTTCAACATAATTTTTGTTCATAATGAATATTAAAAATAGTAAAAAATCCTCACGATGGTAAAAGGGTAAATTGGGTTAACCTAGGTCAAAACTATGTGACAAGGCCACCATTTTTCATCTTAACGGTTTATTTTAAATCCTCCATGATATTTTTTACTTTGAAAGATCATAAAATCATAACAGAGCTTAATTAACTTATAAACTCTCATTTTAGAAACCATGATGTATTTAAAACAAATAACTCTTACATATCAAAATAAGGTTTTTGTTCTTTGTCGAATCCCTAGCCCTATGAGTACCTTTAATCTTCCACTATGATAACCTTTACATGTTGATCATATTACTCATACATTTCATATTGGTATTTTCCCATTGTTTTATTTTTAATGAGATATTTTATTTCATAAGAAATTATAACACTTAAAAATTCCATTCCTTTGTCAATTTTTATCTCAACTCATATTACTTCTCAAAGAAACCCTTATTTATGATTTTTAGCTTTTCCAGTTTCTTTAATATATTTGGAAAATTTTTAATATATTCATTAAAATATCTTATGTATCAACATAATATATTTTCCTTAAATGATTCTTCAACTCTTATAACTTTTGGACTTATATATACCTTCATCAGAAAAATTAATTTTGGAAAAATTAATTATTAAAATAAATTAATAAAATCAATTTGTTCAAAAAAATAATTAGTAACATTTATAAAAAATAATTAATTATTAAATTAATTGGTAAAATTAGTAAAATTAATCAATGTACTACAATTATTAAAATCATTAAAATCAATAAAAATTACTTAATTTGTAAAATTTATTAGTTAAAATAATCAATAAATTTAATTATTATAAATACTTAAGTATTAGTGAGTATAATTAATTATTTATTGAATGAAAAATAATTATTAATTTTAATTTTTTATTAATAAAAAATAATTAATTATTTATAAAAATAGTGAAATTAAATAATTATTTACTGACAATAAATTAAGAATTTTTATAAACTTTTTAAAATATTAACATAGTTTAAAAATTCAAATTTATTAGTAAAAGTAAAAAATTATTAATTAGAAAACATAGTTTTTTGACAATAATAATTAATAAAATTAATAAAAAATACCAAATTTTTAAAATTAATTAGTTTTAAAAATAAATTAGAAAAATTAATAAAATGTAAATAATTACTCAAATTAATTAATAAAATTAAATATGTATTTTAGAGTTATTTTTTTAAATAAAAATAGTCTGTTCATCTAATGTTCAGAAAATATTAAATTGAGAAAATAGACATTGTGGTCTGTTATGTGATAATAGAAGGATTTTTAATCAAAAAACCCTCAGTTTTTGCATAAATATAGTCCATATAGATACTGTTAGACTAATTCTTGCATTTTTACTGTAAAATAAAAACTTTATTCTGGAAACGATGATTATTTGTCCTTAAATTTAATCTTATAAGATATTAGTCATTTGATAAGGTTGGTGCCCATCTCTTTTGTTTTGGTTTTGGAATAGATTATATTTTCTCGAATGAACATGGTGAGTTCCATTTAGAGGGAAGTTTATATTTTTTTTATTGAAAATATAAAATAATTTTGAAATTCAATACATGAGACTAATGGATTATATTTTCAAAAAATTACAAATTTGAATGTTGATGAAAATTTCAATTTCAAAAACATCATAATTTTATGTTTTTTTAATCTATCATTGAGTCCTTTTATTAAGTATTCAAGATTAGAAAAATAGTTGAAACAAAAAAATTCAAAGATTTAAATTTTGATTTTGGAATATCTGGATGTTTTTTTAATAAAGTTTATAACTTGGTAAACACTTTTTTACCAAATAGAAATACATTGTGTCACAGACCATGCCTTTATGGACCATTATTTGTTGGTTTTGTGGTTAGAGGGTGTTTGGAAGGGAATAGAGGTGGTTGAAGCTAAAACAGAATTGTAGTAGGGTTTTTACACCGTAAAATAGGGGTTTGGGGTGTAAAGGTGTGGTTTATGGCTTATGTGGATGGCCGGTTTACAGCTTTTATATAGAAATGGATAAAGTGTGGAATTTTTTCATACAATAAAGTGTGATTTTATGGAATAATTTAACTCAAGTTTAGGCACCTAGAAAATTAGTGTCAATTCAAATGATTTACATTTTACACCATAAAATGGTTTTAAAGAATATCTTTCTTGGAACTCATGTGTTTTATGCTATAAATGTGTGATTAACTTTAAAAAAGTGTTAGCCTTAGGGTTATTTATGTTTTATTTCATCCAATTTTCCACTCATTTGGTCATTCTTTTCTTGGTGTTGGGTGAACTCTTGGAAACTTTTGGAGACCTGCCATCCCTTGTTTTGTCTCTTTGATCCTTAGGTTCCCATGGTTTCTTCTTAGAAACTTTTTGTGGGTTTGTATTCTATTTCCCTTGTTTTCCCTCACTCTTCTTCTGGGGATTCATTATAGTGTAGGTTTATTGGTGTATAAAGTTTCTGGTTTGTGTTGTTGATGATTCCTTAGTGTGATCCTGGTGGACCCATGGTTTCATAGTGCGGTTGAGGTTTTTGGGTTACTTTTTCTTCAACCTAAGGTGCACAGTGAGATTAGAATGCTTCTTCTAGGTAAGGGATCCCCATTATCACTATTGTACATGAAATGTGTGAGGATTACATGATTTTTTTTGGAGTGAATATTAAGGGTCAGAAAAAAAAATTTAATTAATCATCATATTTGAAATTGATTTTTATGGAGAGATATTGCATTTTTGGGATACTTTGATATTGTTCTTGATAAATTTATGTCATTTTGTTTCCTTATTAAAAGTAATGGTTTTTCATATCCTTATTTTCATTATAGATGTTATACCTTGAGACCCTTGATGTTTTTTTATTTTATCACACCATGAATAAAAGTCTAAAGAACATATATATAGCTAATAAAATAAATTCTAATGGAAATGTAGTTTGTGTGATAATAACAATACTAAATAAATAAGTAATTAAATGAAAGCCATTTAATTAATTGGGGAATCTGGGGTGAATTTCTATTGTTTACGGTGACATTTGTTTGTTGCCTTGTGTGTTGTTGGTAGTCAAGTGGTGATAATAGTGACCAACTGGGCTGTGTAGCATGTGGTGCAATAATGTGGTGGTTAGTTAGCATTGATGTGATGTGAGTAGTTATAGAGTGGTTATAGTGAAATTTTTTGCAGATGTGTGATGGTGATGATGGTGGCATTGATGTGTGGAGGATATGACATGTTGTTATTGTGACAATATGGCTTGGTAGACATGGTGTGGTGGTGGTGGTTGATATGGTGTATTATCGATGGTTGATGTGAGTTTGGGAAGTTGTGTTATGGTACACTTGTGTTAGTTTTTCTATTAGTAATGGAATAAATTGTGATGATGAATTAAATGAATAAATTAATGGGTTGGAATCATTTTAAGGTAAATGTATTTAATTAATTGAATGGTATAATAATGATTTTTGTAAATAAAAATGGTGCAACGTATAATTGAAAGTGTATTATGTGTGGTTATGTGTGTGGTGGTGATGTAGTGTGTTTTATATGTTAGTGGTAGTGGTTATGATGGTTTACATGTAGTACAGTGGTGGTGGTGGTGTTTGTTATTGTAGTTTTTATAAACACGTAGGTTTGGTATTCTGTGTTATTTATATATGATGTATTTTATGTTATTCATATATGCACCCCACTCTAGTAGGATTAACTTACCAACACAAAAAGGTTCCGGGTTCATGATAGTTTACCCAACATCTATGATGGTGGTGATATGGATGTCTATCTACCCTTATTCCCCACTCTTCCTTCAATTGTGATGGCCCGGGTGTCTTTGGGAGAGATATGTTATGATGACCTATGTGTTTTTAGGTGAGCTTTTATGTGATGAGGTTGTGTTGAATCAAGGTATGTGGTGGGGTTCATTCATGGTAGGAGGAGGGAACAATATTTATTTCCTTTACATTCATGATGCCCTACTATTCTAGTTATGTGATGAGTTATTCTATGATGGCCCAAGTGTCTGCAGGTGAGTTTATATATGATGTAATAATGCTTGATGTTAGAACAAGATACTATCCCTTTTGAGGGTGGGGTAGGTAGTGATTCATGTCAACCCACATCATAGATGTGTTGTGATATGTATGGATGGTAAGGGAGCATAGGACATTTGATGTTGGGGAATGGGAGAAAATTTTATTTTGAATACGGTAATGGTAATATTTATTTTTTATGATATTGATGATATATTAAAATAATGGATTCATGATTTGGTGAGGGATCCATGGGGTGGATGGTTTGGTTAGTTGACCTGCTAGGTGCTTATTGGTTCTGGTTTTTTCGTATTGTTGCATTAGCATTAACATTTCACACATTCACTTGAGACCTTCGGTATGATCCTACTAATTATACTTTTATTCTCACCCTTCATATTTAAATATATTTTAGGTTTTCAAGAGTAATTTGTGGTCAGGACAAGATATTACTAGCTTGTTTTGGAGTTTTTTTGAGTTGTTTTCATAGGTCTTCATTTTTTGAACTTTTACTTGGAAACATTTATTTGTATCTATTGATATTGTACATGTATTTTGGTATAGTTTTAGGTTTACATTTATATTATATGTTGGTGTTTCTTGGTGTTTGTTTACCGTATATCTCAATTATGTATTCTAATATAGGTTAATACCTCCCATATGGGAGATTTTGTATACCCTCGGTGGTTGTTGCTAACTCAGGGCCTACTAGAGATGGGACTTGTGAGGTCATCATCTCTTTTCCTTCATTAAAATATCTTTAGAGGGATGAGTTCATGAAATAGTGGTATCTTTGTATTTTGGTTGAGAGATAGAATGGATGTTTGAGTTAGGCATAGTGGGGATTTCATGGGTTAGTTGGGAAGAGGTTTTAATTGTTCATGGTATGTGACATAGGTTAGGGAGATTGGATAGGACATGCAATTTTAGCCCCACCCCCATGATCTAGTTCATGTTCTATGAGCTTATCAAGCAGCCCAGTTGGGTGGACCTGATTGAAAGGTAGAGTCCTAGGAGTGGTGTATGAATTAATATTGATTTTTTTTATTGTCTAAATTGGGTAGTTATGAAAAGTTAATCACAAAACTGAATTAAATGAATAAACATGTGATAAAATTCCGTGATATTTGGATTAGGATATTCTCCTTGCTTTTAGGAATGGCTCCAAGTCATTTACTATGAGTAGATCAAGAAGTTTAGGTTTGGTATGTTGATCCTGTTAATGATCATTGGATCGACTAGTAAGTGGAGGATGAGGTTTGGCATATGTATTTTCATTTCTTCCGGCCGAAAAAATTATGATTGATTTAGTGGATCATCTTAGATATAATAATAGAGTGCTAGGTGGAGGAGCATGAGGTATCTTTCTGTATGATCCAGGCATGGGCTGAGTTCTGGGTTCTATTGGTAGTTATTCTTTTATAGGGATCTATGTGCCTATGGTGGACAATATTTCTTGGTGACCTAAAGGAGGAAGATGTGTTGTCGCTAGATTTTAGAGGGAGTCTTGTTCAGAGTTCCTTTTTTGATGAAAAGGTAGCAAAGAAATATAATTTTCTCTCCCTTTTATAGTTTAAATTAAGTGTGTGGTATCATGGATTTATGTTCAAGGACCTATTTCTCTTTTTCCTATATTTCTTTCGAGATGAGGAGTCTAGAACATGTTGTTTGGAGGAGTTCATGCACCCAATGATTAGGCATGTGGTCACTCTATTTATGCACCCTATATATCTCAAGGTTCTAAATAAATTGGAGGTTATCGAATGGATGATTTATTTTGTTTTTGAGCCTCAACAGTGTGGCCATAATGGAATCTAATATATTGGGTTTCAGTTAGTGAACCATGAGTTTTTTGAAAGTTAGGGTTCTAGTCAGTGGGGGGAACCATCCACAGCAAGTCTTGTTCTATCCTTCTAGGGAATGTGGCTTTTAAGAACATATTTGAGGCCTTTTTTTCATGGAATGCCTATAAGGTACTTAGAAGCCACCAATTTTAGTTTGTTATCACTTAGAGATTTTAGTATCAAGTAGGTGTTTATGACCCTTTTTGGCAGTAGTAGTAGTTACCATCGAGGCAGTTTTAGCAGTAGGGAATTTTGGTGCTTGTTTAGAAGATGAGATCAGATGGTGTTGGTAGAGGTAATCCTTGGGATGGTCCACATCCATAGGGACCTAAAATAAAGAATGATCTTCTAGGACAATATAATAGAGGAGGATAAGCTGAGCGTGGTTAGATGCATGCTTTAGAGGTGGAAGTTCTAGTAGACCCAGGACCTATTTTATGTATGATCAGTTTAACAGATTCTATTATGTGTGCTTCATTTGATTTAGGATACTCATACTCATTTATTTCTCCTACTTGGGTTCATATATTGGGACTGGATGTAGATATACTTTCAGTGCTATCAGTGTTACCGATGTTAGTTATAGGTTAAGCTATTTTTCTTGATGTATACAAAGGTTGTGTATTGGTGATGGGGAAACATCAATTAGTGTGATATTTCCTCTTATTGTAGATATATCTCTATTATGTTATCCATGGTATTTATTGGTTTCATTTAATATGTAAATCCATCAACTACTTCAATATATGTTTTTTTATCAGATGTGGATGACCAGAAAGTAGCATTCATTGGCGAGTAAGGTTATCAGATTGGTGGTAGAAAAGTGGAGAATCTTTTGTCTCAATTGGTGTAGATCTCAGTGGTAGATAAATTAAGGAATTTTCCCATAGTCGTGGGATAGTTCATGGATGTTTTTATAGTTTAGGTTATGGAAATACCCCCTCGACATGATATTGATTTCAGGAGAGAGTTATAGTTAGGCGTGTCTCTAATTTCAAGATCAACCTATTGAATTTCGTCTATGGAGTTATGTGAGTTGACATTATAGGTTGAAGATCTGATGTACTGGGGTTTCATCCCACCCAGTGTGTCTCCTTAGGGTGCTCTAGTTTTATTCTCTAGGGATAAGTACTGTGGTTTTAGGTTGTGTGTGGACTACTAGAGATACAATCAGGTAATGGTCAAGATTGGTTACCCCCTTTCATAGATCTAGGATCTAATTAACTAGTTGAAGAAAGTGGGAGATAAATAAAAGTTTAAAAAACTTAATTGAAAGGAATATCATGGTTTGGTAGCTTTTAGGGTTTTAGTTAAATTGGATATATTAATTGAAGTGATTGTTCGGTATTGTTGTTTAAGTCAAGAGGAGGAGGATCTGATGGTCAACATTTCCCCTCTTTAGTATAAAAATACTACATTTTCCTTGGTTTAGAATTTTAGGGTTTTAATGCACAAATTTTATTAGGATTCTATATTTAAACCTAATTTACCTATCTTACACAATTGTCAAGGTATATAATACGGCAACTAGTATTGTAATTAAAAAGTTATTTTCAAACTCTTCAATCAATGGTCATTATTAAAAAAAATATAGAGAATTTGAAATTTTATTCAAAATTATAGCAACACTAATAAATAAACCTAATAAGAAAATAAAATCCAAATGCACATTCCCTTTTTAGTTATATTACCATATCACAAGGAAGAAATTAATGCCTTATTTCATTAATGAGGGAGTCAAGTGGAAGGTGAAATCAAAAATAATTCATGAATAAATCAAAGAGAAGAATGGTGGGGACCATGATGTAGCATAGCTTCTTTCCCCAAACATTGGTCACCAGATATATCCTGGAAGAAGTAAATTGAGCCATTATTTATAGATATTATAGGTTATCATGATTTATTTATTCCCATTATTGTAGTCACAAATGGGTCAAAAGGTGTCTCAAGTCTTTATTGTCCATCCTGAGTTATAAATTTGATTCTATATAAATTTCTACATCAAACATTGTTTTCATGGCCCCACCAATAGATTACTAACCATGAATTGTGTTTTTACACTATAATAGATCGTGTCCCATCATCCCTCAAGTAAATTTTCAATGAAAAATAAAATCTGGAAATTTTGGTGGTGTTTCACGGTGTGACACATTTTCTTCTTCACCCACGTGGCTTTTCTCTTCTTGGATTAGTCTTACACCATGTCTCCTACACCTTTTACATCATAAAATGTAAATTAATAATGTGAATGATTCTATTCTAATCTCAAAAACTTTGTTCACCCTGAATATTCAATTCTAACCCCCCAAAAGATCTTATGACCATCACTTCTCATATAAAGGCATCATTTTATGAAAATATTGATTGTTTATTAACCTTTTACTCATTTTCAACAAATTTTTTGTATCCTATAAAATATGATCAATTATATTAAATATACAGTAAATAATCAATCATTTAAGTCATAAAAGTGATGAATTTTAATATTAAAAACATGCATAAAATATACATATCAACGACTGAGAAGATCCAATTGGTCTACGAGAGGATAAGGGAGACAGAGGACTATCATATAGCCTATGATAATCCTAGGTGGACACCCTTGTAGTTTTACTTTGGAGACCATCTGTTCTTGAGTGTCCCCCTTGATGTGGGTAGTATAGCTTTGGTTGAGGAGGGAGTAAGCCCTTACCCTAGTTTGTTTTTCCTTTTGAGGTGTTGGAGCATGTTGGCATGGGGGAATATCAGTTGGTGCTTCCAACACAGCTAGACAGGATCCACAACATCTTCCATGTTTCTCAGCTCAGATTGTATCTTCATAGTCACTCCCACATCATTTAGTAGGGAGATTTGTATATAAATTTTGATGTGACATTCATTGAGTGACCGGTATAGATCTAGGATCATTAATAGAGGGTTCATTATGGACGGACCATCCCCTTGGTTCATGTGTTGAAGAGGCATGATGGCATAGAGGAGAGTACTTGGGAGTGAGATATTCATATAAATACCGAGTACCATGATCTGTTTTGATTTTTGTCTTAACATTTTTTGTTTTGATGAAGTGTTGTTTGAATCTTGATGGTTTATAATATGTTTTTTCCTTTTTTATGTAATTTGTGATAATGATTCTATCATATTAATAAGGAAAAATATAATTATTAATCAATATACATTATAATATAACTTGATTAAAATTATATGGGTGAGTTAGTACCACCCATTGTAGATAATATCTTTCTATGCAAGATGGAATTCCATGGTTTTTGTTCTTGGAAAAGTTTTGTGTGTTTTTTGTGGCAGTGATTGGTTTGGACAGTCTAAAGGTTATTTATGCAAAGTTTATATGGTTATATAGATAGTTATATGGGAAATTGGTTGCTAGTGGATGGTACTAGATTATATGGTGCTTTTCTTAAAGAGAGGTGGTAATGTGGTTGTGCTTTATTTTCATTTTTTTGGTATTCCAGTTGGGTTTGTTGGGCTAGTGGTAGTATTTTAGGTGTAAGAAGAAACATATAGTCACCATGACTTTATTGAAGTTTTGTTACATAATTTTAATGATGAACAAAATAAAAGAGTTACAAAACCAGGATACAAAGGTTTATTGTCTTTAGAAAAATTTGGACCATACACAACTTTTAAAAAATTAATACATAAACATTTATTTAATTTTTTATTCTCTAGATTCTTAGAGGTATTCACATTCTCCTTAGTATAAGAAATCACTTGAGGATATACATAAAAATGGGGTGAGGTAAAATCCTAGAAATAGTATGGATAATAACATGAAACAATATAACATGGATGAGCATAATCATTGTCATCATAACATAGGAATAGTTCCATAATCATGAGAGGAAGCATTAAGAAAGAAATTGTAATGTGGAAATGCATAAAAATGTCTTAGTGGTCAACTACACACATAGTTTTGAACAAATATAACATCTTTTTCAAGAATATTTCGCTTTTATCATGATATACATCACATTAATTAATGAATTGATGTGTTCTATAATTCTGGGCACACGCATAACATCATAACATTTACATTCCTCCATATAATTCTGATCGAACCCATCAAATCATCACATTTACATTTTCATGCATGCCATATAGAACGTACATAAATTTTGGATAAAAAATAACCCATGGAAAGAAATGAGTTTAATTTCATAAAACATACATTCATAAACCTTGGGTTCCCAAATTAAATAGGGAATAATGTACTTAATATATGAATCATCAACCTTTAGTGAAGAAGAAACATTCTCGAGAAGTAAAAGGGTTGTTTTTTTCAAAGAGGAGTTCTTTTTTAAAACAATGTGTTTGTCATTTTCACGAACCAGGCCGGGTCGCCATCCGACCCGGTGCCCGACCCGATCCGCAACATGGCCGGAAGGGTGTTCCTGATCCCCACGAGCTGGCATAAGTGCCCGGGTATCAAAACTAACACATGGGAATGATTTTACCCAAAATAGTAAACAAAAAACAACTGATAAGATAACAAAACTAAAACCGAAAGTAGACAACAAAACAGGGCCTTAAACTGAAAACAAAATCAAGGGTTTACAACTTGAACCCACAACCAAAATAAGCAACAACAAAAGAAACTCAAACTCAAACCTCCAAGAAACCAGAGAGACACAGCATCCACATGCCACAACACCAACCTACATGAGGAGACCATCAATGACCAGAACCACCATCACTGCGCATTCCACAACCTAGAATACAAAATAAATAGAGTCTACATACACCCAAAGGTGTATGTAGGGTGTAAGCCAAAAGCCCAGTAGGACATCACCCAATAAAAAGGTTCCATTTATAAACATTAAATGACAAAAACATTTGCAGGATAAATAAAATAAAGGACACCAAAGCTTAAACAATTTTAAAGAAATAGTTTCTATAAGGAAAACACTTTTAAAGAAAACAACTTAGATAAAAGAAAACACCCTTGCTTAAAAGAAAAAAAACCAAACCTTCAGAAAAACCAAAAAGTTGCACCATATGCCGACGGTGGGTGTATAGTAGTCCAGGAGCACCAAAAGTGGGAGAGGCCCTAAAGGTACTAGAAAAAGGAATGGGACCCTAGAACCTCACGTCTCGGTGAACAGTATAGGAATCACAACAAAATATGTTCTCGTGCATGAGCCACTAGACAGGGCAACACATCCATAACCTTGTGGTCTCCGATCATCATCCAATGTTTAGTTAGTGTTGTAAGCGTCAATCCAGCTAAGTGAAACTGGTCCGGAGCCACTCCTGTATCACTACCATGCTAGTATAGTCCGCCCACCTAGTACCTAGGCTTCCCTTTTTTGTGCTCACATGTTCCAATTTCACATTTCATGTCAAACTAAGAAAAATAAAACAAACAGGGTGTAACATAAACCAAACGCCACATTTCCACACACACCGAAAACCATTTGACAATGTACGCACGACAAAAGACTTTACCCAACTCTATTAAAACAATTTTTTTCATTTATAATAATTCTTTATTAAAAAAAATTAAATTCATTGCCAAAAAGTTATTTAGAAAGAAACATGACACGACTAACACAAAAGAAACAACTCAGTCCTCCTTCATGACCAAACACACCCAACGCCACGTCAAGAACACAACCTGCACCACTCGCACAAATTAATAACTCAATCGCACGGCTAAAAGACCATTTTCCCAATTAAACATAACACAAAAAATTTTATTACACACTTCTAGAAGATCAAAAATGACTTTAAACACTAAAGACTCACTCAAACCCTCTTTTTGGACGAAACGCACATGAACGCCACACCAAAACAAAAACTGCGCACTTGGCACATTTTCACAAAACAAACATACACTTTATAAAACACTTGTAGACAACACAACAAATGTTTTCATCACAACAGCCTAATCATCCAACACAACACCATAACTTATGATCAGACATATGCAACACCATATCAAAGCACAATTAACACCACTTGCATGAAAGAACAGATAACTACACATACTATTAAACGCTAACAATTTATGAAATGCAGGTTTTCAACCAAAGAACACACCCACACCACATGAACATGCTACCAGAAAAAACTAACACATAGAAAACTTCATGATAAACAAATTCTCACCCAAATAAATTAATCAAAGGTCACTATAAACTAATTAAGAAAGAAAATAATTCATCAAATAATGCTTAAATGTGGAACCACCTACCTCAGGTGTCGAAGACTCCACAAAATTGGCATGAAACTCCCATCGCATGACAATCACACCACAAGGGGTCTAATGTGAACCCTAAAAACAAATTATTAAAGAAATTGAATCAAAAACAAACCATGTCGAACAAGGAAATAAGAGAATCCTCACCTCAAACAGTGATCGACGAACCGAGATGGACCAAAATCACAAGGCAGCGACCAAAGACCTACAAGATAATTACTACGAACCTTAAAACACATAATAGACGTCGCACAACTAGGTGTAAAACCAACCAATGACAATAACCCTTACTTTGGATGTTGGCAATGAACCGAAACGAGGCGAACCAACATGAAACTATCCAATGCCCTACTGAAAACAAAATAGGGGGTTAAAACACCAAAAACCCCCAAAACTCGGTGCAAAACTTCAATCGCATGCTATTCTCACCACAAAAAAAATCCAAGATTAAACCATAAAATAAGATTTGAAACCAAACAACCCACAAAAACAAGGATCAAAACCCTAGATACGAGGATGAGGGTTTACCCGATGTGGAGAGGGAGAGGCGGCGACGCTAAGAGGGTCCGATAGGGGTGGCGCACGGTTGAGAGAAGACCGGCGAGGGCGGCTGTCCGCCGAGGTGCAGAGGGAAGGTCTGAACAGAGGGAGGCAAGTAATCGGCCGGGTGAAGAGCGGGAGATTCGGCGAGGGAGGCAGTGCGAAAGGTGAGTCAAGGCGACGGCTCCAGGTCACCGGAGGTGTATTCGGCGCTGGAGGGGGGTTTCCAGGAGGTTTCGTCCATGGAGGGGCGGCGCGAGTAGAACCATGGAAGGAGGGAGGCTTCGACAGGGAAGAAAAACAAAAAAGGGGGTAGGGGAGATTAGGTCTCGACGCAAGAGGGGGGGCGCCGAGCCAAGTCGCGACCAGCAGGGGAGGCGCGTCAGGTTGCCGCTCCAAAACAAGGCCACTTCTGGAGGAAAGAGAGGAAGGGTCAGCTAAGGGTTTGCTAGAGGAGAAACCGGAGGGGGTGGCAGGTCGCAGCATCAGAAGAGGGAGTCGGCGTGATGACAACCATGAGGAGAGGCCAAGGGGTTGCTTCTGCCGAATTGGGGGCACTGAACAACCCTAGGGTGGAAAAACACAAAATAAAAAGAAAACAAAAATCATAATAATAATAACATTGGTATTAATAGATTTATAATAAAAATAATAATTTTATTAAAAGTCATAATATTAACAACAATAATCATAGTTAATGGTAATAAAATTAATAATAATGACAAGATAAAAATAATAATAATTATGTTCTCAACAATAAAACTGAGATTAATAATATTAATAATTATACTAATATCCTAACACAAGTAATAATAATAACAATAATTAAAATGGTAATGATAATATTAATAACTTAATAAAATTTATATTCCCAATGCTACCAATAATAACAAAATAATATTCTCAAAGAATATTATTTTTAACATCATTAAAATAATTTGTTAAATTTTACAACACGTGTTTATATTTTATCTACATTTTATTATTCATTTCATTGCCTTTATCTTTCTTAAACACCGAGAAGGCTGTGTGGCGAGCTGGGAAAGGTCAAGCGGCAACTCAGGCGAGGCCACGCGGCTTCGACCGCGGTGCGCTAGATGCAACCAAGAGAGAAACATTATTTCCAAGTAAGAGCTCAGAAAATTTATGTCGGGCCACAGCCCGAACTATCTGATGCCCACTAAAAATAATAAAATAAATAATATAAATAGGACGTTTGTGACAATTCTCCCCACCATAAAGCTTTTCGTCCCTAGAAAGCCACAACCAGAACCAAACCCCAAAGAAGAAAAATGCACTCCCTTAAGATTCAAAGGGGATCCCCACAAACATCAAGAAAAGAGAGGGAAAACCCTCATGATAAAAGAAAGTGACTCAAAGACAATATCAAGAAATGCGTAAAATGACATTCTGATATGTGCCACCCGCCCCGAAGAGCTAGAACACCTCCAGTTGATTGTTTTAGAAAATGAACTCTTGAACCCACAGAAACCAACCTCACAAATCGAAACACCTCAGACACTATTAAACGAAAACCACAGCATTTACCTAGAGTGAACAAAAAAGGTCAAACAACGTGCAAGGAACACTCTTATCACTTATCACCAACTCATATTTAAATACAGAACCAAAAGTTCAACATGGGGAAGCCCGAGGGATCCCCATCATTAAGAACCTACCAACACCCAAGACGATACTGGAAGACCGAAACTGGGAGGTCCGAGCGGACTCCCCACCATTAAAGAAAATTCCAGCACTGATTCATTCTAGAGACATTCTCATGAGACCCAATGTGGGTCTCCCCACCATTAATATCCTTCCAACTCCCAAGACGAGACTAAAAAACCAACATGGAGAGGTCCGGGCGGAATCCACACCATTAAGGAAAGGCCAACATCGATTTATTCCGGAGTCCTTTTTGCAAGACCCATCGTGGGTCTCGCCACCATTAGAATGAACAGAGGATACAGAACTTTGAAAAATTCTCGATTGTGACCAAACACCCCACCACAAGGGGCTGGGAGGGAGGGGCCCGACCACCCGGGCGTCAAAACAACGACCTAAGACCCGACCAACACATGCACATCCCGAGATGAGCATTATACAATTTTCGGACTGATTTTCCCCAATATACTCTCTAGGACCACTAAAAGTGATTACATCCGATGGGAAGCTACAACCAAGACTTTAGGGCATCGAGGTGGACATGCCTCCATATAGTCACTAAACCTTATGCAACCAGACGGTTCGTTCAAAACGGGACAACTATAGAATCAAATTTAAGCTGCTTTCACTTTCAACACCGATGACAGAAATAAAGTCGGGGTCCCATACACTCTCGGGGTTCCTAACCATGTGTCAGATTCACTCCGAGGCCTACGGCTAGAGCCCTGATGTTTGAAGCATCTTCTCCCTCGCATTCAGGCATGGAAGACTCCTGAACAGAGCTTCTCTTTTTGGTGTAACATGCAACTACACTGCAACCAAGACAACACCAGCAAACACAACACATTACGACATCCAACTAATCATACAAAGAACATTCACCAACACCATAGCTGAAATGGTTCATGCGCATCACCCTTTCTCACACTGAATGGGAACACAACATCACAAATCATCATGAGAACATGACCACTGTTGTAGAGAGTAACATTATAAGGAGAGAGATTTAAAACTGAGTCATGAACAACAAGTTATTCTTGCAATTGACCATAGCATCCCCATTTGACTAGGTCTGCCACACTAGTGTCCTAACGTAGACCCTTTCTTAAATGAAACCAACGAAGGACCAAAGGTCATTTGGAATAGTGGTCAGCACCGACCACTCCAGTCTACTTCCACCTTTCCCCATTGGAATCTCCTTCACCATTTCCAAATAGAACATTAAAATTAATTAGGTCAAACATCACCCTTGACTATCAAAGAAAACTCACACTGCAAGGCATCACCAAACATGACCCTTGCAGCCGATGAAAGCACTACAAACCTTTCAAGACATCGGTCAGCACAGATAATTCTGAACCGACTTCAACCTTCCCCACTGGAATTTCTTTCACCATTTCTAGGGGAAACCTTCAAACACGACAGTCTCAAACTTCATACCCGACGAGTCAGACACTCAGAAGACCAAAACTCCCATAAACTCCCCTCACATTTGTTATCCCGCTGCGAGAGGATCCACTTAGTTGTAAAAAGGAGAGTTGGGTTCAATTCTAGAATTCAATAAGATATTCCTCTAATCAACTGTAGGGTCGGCCAACGGCGATTTTCCTATGGCCGCACTTCAATCACATGTCAATGCTTTATGGGGGGGCACACACTAGTCAAGAAAGAAAACCATGGACCCAACCGAACTGGTCCAATGGTCAAGTCCTATCACAAGAGAACACAAAACGTGTAGAGGGAACCACTGCATGGGCTCCCTGATATACTCTTCAAAAGGATTCACTAACCACATGCTTTTATACCAACTTAAAAATAAGAATTCAAACTCGGAACACAAATCATTCAGAAAGGATACTAGGCTCAAAACGCCTAACACACAACATTTCCAAAACAAAAGGAAACACCACGCAATCAACGGTTATGTAAAAACACCAAATTTTTAATTTTAAAAAACTTTTTGAAAATAAGAAAAGCTGGTGGGTTTCATAAACACCAATGGAGTCCCATGGGCCTCACACATGCATGTTCATGTGCCACACCGACACCCACCTCATATCCATCTCGGGAATCATCCAATCATGCCATTAACCCTTTCTCTTTCCATATACACTCATGCATGTGGTTGCCCACGAGAACACAAAGGATCAAAACCAAACCTTTCCACTTTTCAAAACCAAAACATCCAACCCACACTTTTCAAACCTCATACCTCATTTTCTTTTTAAAGTTCTCTATTTCAAAACATTTTCCAAGACCAAATCATTTTTACATAAAAACAAAATGTCCACAATTCCAAAACAAATAAATAAGGAATGGTGCAAGAGAAAACTAGTGTCAGTATGTGACTGGATCATATGGTTGGAAGCCATACGCCAATCACGCCACTACCATGGAGGGTATTCTAGGACAACATCCCCAGCTCCACATGGCTTTCCAAACCCTACAAGCTCTCTAAGACCACTGAACCTACTCTCTTTTCATTTCCCCTAAATAAGATTAAACGCAAAGACGAAAGTTTTAGACAAACCTCAACTTACTCTGGTAACTCGTGCCCCGCCATGAGGTGTGCTGGCCAAGCACCTTACTCGCAGTCAGGACGTCGAGTCCCAACAACCTTAACTTTGGTGTAATCTGACTTTATCTCAAAAGAACAAGACCCAAGAGAGAAAACCTGCCTCTGATACCATTTTATTCACGACCTATGTCGGGTCACCATCTGACCCAGCGCCTGACCCGATCTGCGACATGGCCCGAAGGGCGTTCCCGATCCCCACGGGCTGGCACAAGTGCCCGGGTATCAAAACTCACACATGGGAATGATTTTACCTGAAATAGTAAACACAATACAACTGATAAGATAAAGAAACTGAAACTGAACGT
Source organism: Viscum album (assembly GCA_963277665.1). Classification (NCBI taxonomy): domain Eukaryota; kingdom Viridiplantae; phylum Streptophyta; class Magnoliopsida; order Santalales; family Viscaceae; genus Viscum; species Viscum album. Next base: position 1,915,862,267 of record OY728152.1, read on the forward strand.
AGACAAACAAACAGTGACTTAAACTGAAAACAAAATCAGGGGTTTAAAACATGACCCCACAACCAAAATAAGCGACAACAAAAGAAACTCAAACTCAAACCTCCAAGCAACCAGAGAAATGCAACATCCACACGCCACAACACCATCATGCGCGAGGAGACCATCAATGACCAGAAGCACCATCACTGAGCACGCCAAACCGTAGAATAAAAATGAAATAGAGTCTACATACACCCAAAGTTGTATGTAGGGTGTGATCCAAAAGCCCAGTAGGACGTCACCCAATAAAAAGTTTCCATGTATAAACATTAAATGACAAAAAACATTTCAGGCTAAATAAAATAAAGGACACCAAATCTTAAACAATTTAAAAAAATAGTTTCTATAAGGAAAACACTTTTAAAGAAAACAACTTAGATAAAAGAAATCACCCTTTCTTAAAAGAAAAGAAAAACCAAACCTTAACAAAAACCCAAAAGCTACACCATATGCTGACGGTGGGTGTATAGTGGTCTAGGAGCACCAAAAGTGGCAGTGGCCCTAAAGGTACTAGAAAAAGGAATGGGTCCCTAGAACCTCGCATATCGTTGAACAGTATAGGAATCACAACAAAATATGTTCTCGTGCACAAGACACTAGACAGGGAAACACATCCATAACCTAGTGGTCTCCAATCATCATCCAATGTTTAGTTAGTGTTGTAAGCGTCAATCCAGCTAAGTGAAACTGGGTCGGAGCCACTCCCGTATCACTAGCACGCTAGTCTAGTCCGCCCAACTAGTACCCAGGCTTCCCTGTTTAGGGCTCACATGTTCCAATTTAACATTTCATGTCAAACTCAGAAAAACAAAACAAAGAGGGTGTAACATAAACCAAACTCCACACTTCCACACACACTGAAAACCATTTGACAAAGTATGCACGACAAAAGACTTTACCCAACTCAATTAAAACAATTTTTTTGCATTTCTTATAATTCATTATTAAAAAAAATTAAATCCTTTTCCAACAAGTTATTTAGAAATAAAAATGACATGACTAACACAAAAGAAACAACTGATCCCTCCTTCATGACCAAACACACCCAACACCACACCAAAACAAAAACTGTGCACTTTGCGTATCTTCACAAAACAGACATACACATTATAAAACACTAGTAGAAAACTCAACAAATGTTTTCACCACAACAGCCTACTCAACCAACACAACACCATAACTTATGATCAGACATATGAAACGCCATATCGAAGCACAATTAACACTACTTGTACGAAAGAATGGATAACTGCACGTACTATTAAATGCTTCCAATTTAATAAATATAGGTTTTCAATCAAAGAACACACCCACACCACCTCAACATGCTACCAGACAAAACTAACACATAGAAAACTTCATGAAAAACAAATTCTAACCCAAAGGAGTTAATCAATGAGGACTATAAACAAATTAGGAAAGAAAATAATTCATCAAATAATGCTTAAACGCGGAACCACCTACCTCAGGTGTCGAAGACTCCACAAAATTGGCGTGAAACTCCCATCGCACGATAATCACACCATAAGGGGTCTAATGAGAACCCTTTAAAGCAATGGAATCAAAAACAAACCAAGTTGAACAAGGCAATGAAAGAATCCTCACCTCAAACAGTGACCGACGAACTGAGACAGACTGAAATCACAAGGAAGCGACCAAATTCCGACAAGATTATTACTAAGAACCTTAAAACACATAAAGGACGTCGCACAACTAGGTGTAAAACCAACCAACGACAATAACCCTTACCTCGGGTGTCGGCGATGAACCAAAACGAGGCGAACCAACATGAAACTATCCAATGCCCTATCGAAAACAAAATAGAGGGTCAAAAACAACAAAAACCCCAAAACCCAGTGTGAAACTTCAATCGCATGAAATTCTCACCACAAAAAATCCAAGATTAAACCATAAAACAAGAATTGAAACCAAACACCCCACATAAACAAGGATCAATACCCTAGATACGAGGATGAGGGTTCACTCGGGGCGGAGAGGGAGAGGCGGCGATGCTAAGAGGGTCCGACAGGGGTGGCTCATGGCTGAGAGAAGACTGGAAAGGGCGGTTGTCCGTCGAGGTGAAGAGGGCACGTCTAAACAGAGGGAGGTGGGGCATCGGTTAGGTGGAGAGGGGGATATTCTACGAGGGAGGAAGAACGAAAGGGTAGTCGGGGCAACGGATCCAGGTCGTCGGAGGTCTATGCGGCGCTGGAGGGGAGCGGCATAGGAGGTGTCGTCCATGGAGGGGGTGGCACGAGCAGAATCGTGGAAGGATGGAGGCTTCGATGGGGAAGAAAAACAAAATTAGGGGGAGGGGAGACTAGGTCTCGACGCAAGAGGGTGGGGCGAGCCAATCCATGGAAAGCAGGGGAGGCGCACCGGGTTGCCGCTCCGAAACAGGGCCATGCTGGGAGGAAAGAGAGGGAGGATCATCCGAGGGTTTTCCGGAGGAGAAATCAGAGGGGGCAGCGGGTCGCAGCACCGTTAGAGGGAGGCGGTACGATGACAACCGGGAGGAGAGGCCAGGGGGTTTCTCCCGCCGAATCGGGGGCGCTGGCCAGCCCTAGGGTAGAAAAAAACACAAAATAAAAAGAAAATTAATATTATAATAATAATAATGTTAGTATTGATTGATTTATAATAATAATAAAAATGATATTAAAAGGCATAATATTAAAAATAATAATCATAGTTAATGGTAATAACATTAATAATAATGAAAATCTAAAAATAATAATTATTATGTTCTCAATAATAAAACTGAGATTTATAATATTAATAATTATACTAATATCCAAAGAAAATTAATAATAATTATAATAATAAAAATAATTAAAATGGTAATGATAATATTAATAACTTAATAAAATTTATATTCCCAAAGCTATCAATAATAACAAAATAATATTCTCAAAGAATATTATTTTTAACATCATTAAAATAATTTGTTAAATTTTACCACACTTGTTTATATTTTATCTACATTTTATTATTCATTACATTGCATGTATCTGCCTTAAATACCGGGCAGGCTATCCGGCGAGCTGGGCGAGGTCACGCGGAAACTCAGGCGAGGCAGCGTGGCTTTGACCCTAGTGCGCTAGATGCAACCAAGAGATAAACATTCGTTTCCAAGTAAGAGCTCAGAAAATTTAAGTCGGGCCCCAACCTGAACTATCCGATGCCCACTAAAAATAATAAAATAAATAATATAAACAGAATGGGTGTGACAGTCATAAACTGAAGAATAAAAAAGTTTTATACCATAAAATATAAGATAATGGTGAAGAAATTACATTTAAGGAATATCAATACTGAGAATGGGGTGAAATATGGAAAACCCAAAAAAGAGAGTTAAGTTCGATAATTCCACAAACCCTTTGTTTGAACGCTTTCTTCACTTTAATATCCTTTATAATCACATTCTATTCATTAAATAAAAAATATATAACATTTTATAAATTAATTTTATTCATTATGGTTTTAGTAAGTTCATTTATGTGACTTTTGATGAGTTATAGAGTTTAATTTCATCATTCGGGAGCATTCATTTTCATGGTTTTCGTGATTGGTTCACTTGTATACATGAATGGAAGTTCATGTAAAATGTCAAAAAATATCCATAATTTTTATTGTTTGTTATGAATGATATTAAAAAAAATTCAATTATATTATAAATAATTTTTGTATATGGTATGAGAAAAAATCATTTCATAAAAGTTAATGATGGACGTTTTAGGTTACTTTTGGTGGTTTTTTTATCACAACGAACTAATTTTGTTTTATCATTTAGTATTATGTATAAATTTTACTTATAGAACATAAAAAGGTTATTAAATAAAATTTATAATATTTTTAAATCATTTACTATTTTTACTAACATACTTTAAGGTGTTAAAGGAAAACTAAAGTGCATCGCCCATGAGGGCACTAAATTGACACATCACGAGCGACGATTTCATTTTTAGAATAAAAGAGACAGAGGGAGGAGTTTCATGATGGATCTCAAATTAACATGATATAATACCAGCATATCAGAAATAATATAGTTACCATTTCATTTGGATAATATAAGGTGAGCATTAATGAATAAAGTAAATGAAATTGAAAAAAAAATAAAAGAAAAATGAAGAGGATTTTACCTCTTGGATTTATCCAACTTGAGAACCTCCTAAGGGAAAATGTTTTGGAATTTTTATGATAAAAATATCATATGGAAATGGGAGAGGTTATTTGTGATATATTTGGTTATAATTTGGGAAATTCTCAATGCTTGAGATGTGTAAGGAGAAGAGGGGGTGAGGTTGGAATTTATAGTGGAGGAAGAGGATTTTACCTCTTGGATTTATCCTCCTTGAGAACCTCCTTAGGGAAATGGTTTTGGTATTTTTATTAAAACCAGTGATTCTAGACATGGTATTGGGTCTTGGGGAGATATTTGGTCATAATTTTTGAAATTCTCAAAGCCTAAGAGGTGTGCAGAGAAGAGGGGGTGAGGGGTGCTATTTATAGTGTAGGAGAGGGGTGATTTCCCATTATTTAATTCATTAGTTTATTATTTTGGCTCAAGACTATGAATATTTTGATAACTATCTCAAAATAAATTAAAATTATGAATGATGGTTCAATATTTTGGTCTTAAAATATCCTTACATAATTTATGACTCCATAATTCAAGTATTTAGCATTTATTGTAAATTATCATATTTTACTCTTCATCAAAAATTCAAGTATTTTAGAAAAATATCAAAAATTCACCCTAACCATTTTTTAATAGGTAAAATTCAAAAATGAAATCCATTTTATTAAAATAATTTATTAAATATGAGTAATTTAATTTTTAATTAAAATCATCATTTACTTTGAAAATACTTATTTTGGAATTTTAAATGATTTTATAACACTTTGAAAAATTAATTAAGGTCTCCTAAAATTATTTGAAAATCATAATACATCAAAATATTAATTTATTGAAACATTTTATGGCAATAATTTTTTTTAAAATAATTATATTAATTATAAAATTTTCATTAAATATTTATGACTTACCAAAATACCAACACATAATTGTTAATTTTTTAAAAAATATTTACTTACTTATACTATGATATAATGATATCATATTTCCACTTATAAGATGGATAAATTTTATTTATAATTTCATTGGTGAGGTTACTATTTAATTTTATAGTTTACTATTCATAAAGTTCACATTACTATTATAAAGGTCATGTTACTGTTTCATCGGTATAGGTTCCTTAAATTCTATAAATATCTTTTTATTTCTTTCATACATCATTTATAATGATTGTATTGTGTTATTAACTTGATTTATTTTATTATACTATATGAAATTACTATAAAAAGGGATAAATTCCACTCATAGATGTTTGGGTCCTTATATTATTCCCCCCTTTTGAATTTTTTCCCTCAAAATTTCGTCTTGCATGAATTGGTGAGGGAACCTCTCCTTTATCTCCTCCACCAATTCCCAAGTTGCTTCCTCAAACTTATGGTTCCTCCAAAAAAACTTTGACAAGGTGGGTTGTCTTTTTCCATAGAACCTTATCTCTCTTGTATAGAATCTTTACTGGATTCTCCTCATATGAGAGATCATCTTCCAATTGTATCACCTATGTGTTTAGTACATGTGAGGGATCCGGTATGTACTTCCTCAAGAGTGATACATGGAACACATCATGAACTTGATCAATATTTGGTGGAATTTCAAGCCGATAGGCCACAGATCCTATGCAAACCAATATATAAAAGGGTTCAATGTACCTTGGGCTTATCTTCCTTTTCTTTCTATACTGCATGACCCTCTTCTATAGTGATATTCTATGGAAGACATTATTTCCAACATTGAACACCAAGTTCCTTTGATGGTTGTCAGCATATCTCTTTTGAAAATCTATGTAGCTTTGATATGTTATGGGATGGATTTACCTTCTCTATCATATCTTATACATGATTAGGTATATTAATATTTCTTTCTCCAACTTCATTCCAACAGGTTGGAGTTTTACATCACTTTCCATACATATCTTCATATGGATCCATTTGAATACTTGAGTGGAATATATTGTTGTATGATAAATCAACCAATGGGATATGTTGATCCCATCCACCTTTGAATTATATATAATGGGATCTTAGAATAATTTTGAGCATCTGAATAGTCTTTTAATATTTTCCATTAGTTTGGGGGTGATAGGTTATGTTGATATTTAATTCAGTTCTCAAAGTATGTTGAATAATCCTCTAGAATTTAGATGTGAACATGGGGTCATGATCAAAGTTAATTTTGAGGGGAACCCCATGAATTCTCACCACTTCCTTCACATATATCTGAGCTATTTGTTCAAGTGAAATATCTTCTTTAATAAAGATAATGTGGGAAGTATTGGTGAGTTGGTCCACCATAACCCATATCGCATTATTTCCTTTGGATGTCTTCTAGAGACCTGTGACAAAGTTGATAGTAACACTCTCATATTTCCACATGGTTATATGAAATGGTTTCATCATCCCTTTGTACATATATCACTCAACTTTAACTTTCTGACAAATCAAGCACCTTGAGATATACTCAAAAATTTCCTTCTTCGTGATGTCCCACCAGAAGTGTTCTCAGAGATCATGATACATCATGAAACTCCCATGATGGATAGAGAATGTTGAGCTATGTGAATTTCCCAATAGATCATTCTTTATCCCAGGTGATGATGGCATATAAATCATCATTTCAAACTCAATCACACCATCATCATTGATATATAACTCTTGTAGTTTTCCTTCCAAAACTGAATTCACCTTCTTTTATAAATCAGTGTCATCCCTTTGTGCATACTTAATCTTCAATTATATATATGTTTGGGAAATAATTTATTAAAGGTATGATGTATTCCCTACTATTATGATTTATAAATACGTCCTTTGAAAATCCCAGAAGATAGACTCTTTCTCAATACACTTTATGGATAGAGTTGTAGGTTTCATTCTACTAAGATCATTTGGTACATTGTTTACCTTACTAGGATGATAGTAAATAGAGACCTTTTAGCCTTTAATTAGCTCTAACCATTTCCTTTCATGCATGTTGATCTCCTTTTATGTGAATATATACTTTAAGCTCATGTGATCGGTATAATGGCACACTTCTCACCATAGAGGTAGTGCCTCCAGATTTTCATGGAAAAAATCATAACTGCTAACTATAGATCATATGCCAGTTAGTTATGCTCATGGATATTTAACTGTTGTGAGGATTATGCTATCACATTATCATTTTTCATTAGTTATCAACCCAATACTTTCTTTTAATCATCACTATATATCAGAAAACGTTCTCTACTTTTTGGTAATGTGAGTACAGGTGCAGTGATCATCCTTCTCTTTTTCTCCTTGAAGCATTCCTCACATTCTTCCATCTAGACATACTTTACTCTTTTCCTTGTTAACTTAGTTAGAGGGCTATAAAATCTTGAGAAATTTCTCTCAAAATGATGGTAGTACCCTAATAATCCAAGAACTCTATGGATGTTTGTGACACTAGAGGGCCTGGGCCATTCCCCAACTACCTTTTTTTAAGGGTCAACAGAAATTCCCTCACCTATGATCACATATCTCAAGAATGCGACTTGTTTCATCCAAAAGTAACACTTTATTAACATGGCATACAATTTCTCCTTTCTTAATGTCACCAACACAATCATTATATGTTATTTATGTTCCTTTTAACCCTTAGAGTATATGAAATATCATCGATAAACACTACAAAAAAAATGTTGAGGTACTGTCTAAACACTATACTCATCAAATCCATGACGATTGTAGGGGAATTTGTAAGTTCGAAGGGGATCCCCAAAAACTCTTAGTAACCATACCTTGTATGGAAGGTTGTATTTCGAATACCATCCATATTCTCCTTTAGCTGATGATATCCGTAACAAATATACACCTTTGAGAAGTACTGAGCTCCTCATAACTGATCAAACAAGTCATCAATTCTTGGAAAAGGATACTTGTTCTTTATAATGATCTTTTTGAGTTCTTGATAATTGATAAACAACTGCATTGATCCATACTTCTTCTTGAAAAATAGCATCGGCACACCCCAAGGTGATGCACTAGGGCATACGAACCCTTTGTCCAAATGAACTGGCAGCTGCTTCTTTAACTCTTCTAGTTCAATAGGATCTATCCTATAGAGACACTTTGGGATAGGAGTAGCTTAGTGTATTAGTTTATTGAGAACTCTACCTCACGATCCGTAGGGGATTCTGGTTAACTCTTCATAAAATACATCATTGTATTCCCTCATAATGAGAATTTCCCATAGGCTGACACTTTCCTTTGAATCAATCATTTTAGGGAGGTATACTTATTTACATGGAATCAACACCCACACCATTGAAGGATTTTCAAAAGGAGATTCATGATCTTCCTTTAATTTTTAGAGGATCATTGGACAGTTTGGAATATGAAATGATATTACCTATTCACAATAGTTGATGTGTTCTCTATATAACTATAGCCAATCCATCCCTAGTATAGTGTCAAATTCCACAAAACTAGAAATTTCACCTATATCCATAGTCAAAAACCATGGCTATATATAGGAATAAAAATCAAGGATATAGCTTATGTCCATGGTTACACAATGTTGTTGCACATATTGGTGTGGTTGTAGGTTAAAGCTATAACCATGGTTTCAGACACTATAGCCATGGTTCTTAAAACTGTCCTTATAATCCTCCATCATTGAATGGGATATAGACATGGTTTAAAGGTCTATTTCCATGGTTTTCCACCGTTCCAATAGAGTCTATAGCCATGGTTCTAGAAACTATGGCTATGAAAATTTAAAATAAAATGACCCCAATAGGAATCGAACCCTACACCTACTCTACTTGTACTCTAGTGATTAACCACTATGTTATAAAAATTTATTGATATAAATATATAATTATATATTTATTTATAAATTTATATATTAAATTATATTTTATATATTTTTAAAACCACTGGATTTAGAAGTGAAACTGTGGCTATATCCAATGTATGGGGAACCTATAGCCAATGTTTTATAAAATTGTGGCTATAGACAATCCATGGTGACCCTATATTAAAGTTTCTTTGAAACTATGGCTATAAGTATCTGCTATAACCATGGTTTTATCAAACCATGGCTATATGTTTTCTCTCTTAATTTCCATGGGAAATTTTATTTTCCTGGGAAATATATAGCCATTATTTTAGAAAACTGTGTCTATGGACCCCAACTATAGACATGGTTTTATAAAACCATGGCTATATCAAATAACTAATGACATATAGCCACATTTTTTCAAAAACTATGGATATGGAATTTTTTTTATATTAGTTCCACCAAGGGAAGTATCATGAGATTTGTTGGAAGAATCTTCCCACATACACCAATAGGATAAGAGTCCAATATTTGGGTTGTGATGATTGCGCCACTTGGTATTTTTATAGATATCTCTACATAAAGGTTTCAAGGATTAGATTCAATAGTTATAGAAAATTTTCATGATATAAATGAATGCGTAGAACCAGAATCAAATAATATTTTTCCCATTATTGATTGAATAGGAATTTAACCTTGTACAAATTCATTTTCTTGATCCACTTCTGCAGTAGTGATGGAATAATCCATCCCTTTATACTTTTTCTTTGTGGTTGAAGATTTTGATTACCCTCGAGGACTCAAGGGTTAGTTCATTGTCTTTCATAGTACTCTTTCTCCCAACAGTAGTAACATTAGACCATGGGTGGTTCTCTCAATTCCTCCATCCCATTTTACTTCTTTTTCGTGTTTTTCTAAAATTAATTATCTTGGTGTCCTTCTCTACCACACATGAATCATTTCCCCATCCCTTTTAGGACGTTTACATGATGCTTCTTTCCACATTTTTGACATGTCGTTGGTTGAGTTTTTTTTACACCTTACTCATTAGATCCTCCATCTTGAAACTCCATATTTCGTTTCTTATCAATATATCCATGAGTCCATTCTCCAAACTCCATATACACTTTGATATCACATCAAAAAACTTCTTCCTAACTCCCAATGTGTCAAATTTATAGATAATTTTGAAGGTTTGGTTTTAAAACACTAAAGAATATATCAATTTTGTTATCATTTTTTATAACAAAACCTGAAGAGTGCCTTTCAAGCCTTGTGAAATTTGATTTGTGGGCTGTGATATATTCTCCATTATTTTTATTTAGCTCTAGGAATTCCATCTCTATATTTTTATGAAGTTTTCAAGGGAATTACTTGTTAAGAGATGTTATCTTAAAGTATTACCACCCCATCTCTTCAATTTCATCCTTCATCTTGGTGTTCTTAATCAATGCCCACCATTGGTTGGCTTCTCTATCTAGACGATAAATGTCCAAAGTCACCTTTTCTATCCCAGAACAGTGAAGAAAAGAAAATATATTATCTATTGATTTGACCAAAAGTTCCATAACTAGTGTATTGGAAGATCCACTAAACATCAGTGGTTGTTGGTGCATAAAACACTCAATAGCCAGTTTCTCCCTCTTAGGTGAAGGAGGATGTTCCACATTATCCAATTTATTCTTTATAACCTGAGATAGCTGGGTAACCGTCCCCATGAAATTTTGACATCCAACCCATAAGGCATTGGCGATGTCATTTGGGAAATTTCAGATTTTTTTCTCACATGTGTTGTTGTCCAAGTTTCTACTTCTTCCCAATATTTTCTAAAATGGAAAAGGATTGGACAAAATGTAACTCAACAAGTCATAAAAAATTTATCCCTTTGTGAAATTAACTCTAAATTCATGACTTATGTGATCCCTGTATTTAGAAAATATTATTTTGTGATTACATATACTTAGTCTCATACAAAAGGCTTTCACTAAGGTTCTCTATTCCTAATTCCAAAATTAACTAAACAGTACTCTAATACCAACTATAGTGACCTTGCATTTCTTACATTATTATTACGTAATTTTAAAGATAAAACATAAAAGAGTTACACAACAAGGATACAAAGTTTTATTGTATTGGTGAAATTATGAAAATAAACAACTTTTAAAAAATAAAACATATACAATTATTTAATTCCTTCTTCTCTAGCTTCTTAGAGGTCTTCACATTCTCCTTAGTACAGGAAATTAGCTGAGGATATGCATCCAAAAGGGGTGAGATAAAATCCCAGTAAAAGGATAGATAAGAACTTGAAATGATATAACATGGGTAATAATAACCATTATCATTATAAAATATTCATATGTTCATAATCATGAGGGTAATAATTAATAAAAGGCTTGAAATATGGTCATTCATAAAAATGAAACATCATGTCTTAGTGGTAAACTACCACACATAGTTGTGAAAAAATCTAGAATCATGTTCACAAATATTTCCCTTTTCTCATGGGATAAATTACATTACCAAATAAATTGGAGTTATATATAATTTTATGTTCACTCGTCACATCATAATATGTTCATTTCATTGTATAATTTTGGGTGCACCTATCACATCATAACATTTTCATTATCATGCATGCTACATAGAACGTACACCAATATTGAAAATAAAATAACTCAAGTATAAAAATGGGATTCATTTCATAAAAAAATACATTCATAAACTTTGGTCTCTCAAATTAAAGAGGGAATAATATACTTGATATATGAACCATCAACCTTGAGTGAAGAAGAAACCATCTTGAGAAGTAAAAGTTGTGTTTTTTGAAAGAAGAGTTCTTTTTGAAAACATTGTGTTTGTCATAAAATCAAGTATAAAAAATTTATATACCAAAAAATGTAATATAAATATTAATAAGTGATATTTAAGGATTATCCATACTGAAAATGGGGTGATAGTGGAAAAACCCAAAGAAATAGAGTTGGGTTTGAAAATTTTCTATAACTTATGTCTGAAAGCTTTATTCCCTTTAATATAATATATAATCACATTAGATTAGTTAATTAGCAAATAAAGAACCTTTTATCAATTAATTTTTCTCATTATGGTTTTATTATGTTCATTTATGGGATTTATAATTAGTTATAGTATTTAATTTCATCATTTGGGAGCATCCATTTTCATGGTTTTCATGATCGGTTCACTTGTACACAAGAATTGAAGTTCACATAAAATGTTGATAAATTTATAGAGTTGTTTTTATATGTTATTAATGATATCCCATAATTTTTAATGGTCTAATAAATAATTTGGTTATATATTATGAGCATTAATCTTTAGATAAAAGTTAATGATGATTGTTTTAGGTTAATTTTGGCGGCTTTTGAATCACAACTAACTCATTTTCTTTTATCATTTAGTATTATGTGTAAATATTAATTTCAGAACATATAAAAGGTTATAAAATAAAATTTACAAACTTTTTTCAATAATTTAATGGTTTTACTAACTTCTTTGAAGCTGTTAAGGGAAAATTAAAGTCCATCACCTACAATGTCGCTAAATAGACACATCACGAGCAACAATTTATTTTTTAAAATAAGAGAGAAAGGGGAATTTAATGATGAATATTCCATTAACAAGATATAATACCAATATATAAAACATACTAGAGTTACTATTCAATTTGGAGAAGATAAGGTGAGGATAAGAGAATAAAATAATTGAAATTGAAAAGAAATTAAAAGAAAAAGGAAGAGGATTTTACCTCTTGGATTTATCCTCCCTGGGAACCTCCTTAAGGAATAGTTTTTTATCTTTTGATTAGACCAAGATCTCTATTACATGAGATAGGGTATTGGGGAGATTTTTGGGTAGAATCTTGACAAGGCTCAAAACATTATTGGTGTGAGGAGAAGAGGGGGAGAGGGGTGGAATTTATAATGGAGGATAGGGGTGTTTTCTCATTATTTAATTCATTAGTTTATTGTTTTGGCTCAAGACTTTGAATAGTTTGATAATTATATCTAAATATAGTAAAATAATTAAGGGTAGTTATTGATTTTGTTCTTACATCATCCTTACATCATTAATGACTCCATAATTATTGTATTTTTATTTTTTTTGTAAATTATCGTATTTAACTATTCATTAAAAATTCTAATATTTTGGAAAAATCCAAAAAATTCACCATAACAGTTTTTCAACGTGTATAATTAAAATATAATATCCATTTTATTAAAATAATTTTCTAAATATTATTAATTTAATTTTTAAATAAAATCATCATTTATATGGAAAATGAAAATTTAAAAATTATAAATGATTTTATAACACATTGAAAAATTACATAAGGTATCATAAAATTATTTTAAAATCATAAAATGTAAAAATATTAATTTTTGGATACATTTTATGAAATCAAATTTTCTTTTTTATTGTTAAATTAATCATAAAATTATAATTAAATATTTATGACATACGAGAATACCAACATTTAATTAATAATTTCATTAAAAATATATCTATTTACTTATACTATGATATAATTTTATCATATTTTCACTTATAATATGGATAATTTTTTTACTTTCATTGGTGAGGTTACTATTCAATTGTCTGGTTTACTATTCATAAGGGTCACATTGTTATTCTAAAGGTCAAGTAACTATTTCATTAGTATAGGTTCACTAATTTCTAGAAATACCTTTTTATTTCATTAATTAATCATTTATAAAGTTTTTATTGTGTTATTAATGTGATTTTATTTGATTATGCTATATGAAATTACTATAATAGTGGATAAATTTCATTGATATAAGTTTGGGTCATTAAAAAACATGAGAGGTATATAGTGAGGTGGTTTTTTATACTCCTTCATTTTCTTTAGTTATGGTTTTGATTCTCAAGGATGTGAATCATTTGATAGGTATCAAATGTAATGGATCATGCCTTCTAGGCCTGTTACTTTGTTGGTTTTGTGGTTAAAGAGTGTTTAGAGAGGTCTAGAGGAAGTTGTAGTAACAGCAGAATTGTAGCGTAATTTTTTACATCGTAAAATATGAGTTTATGGCATAAAGGTATTGTTTACAGCCTGTGTGGATGTCTAGATTATAGCATATATGAAACGAGGGAAAAAATTGAAAAATATTTACACCATAAAATGGGATTTTATGCATAAGTTAATTCAGTCCAAGTGCCATGAAAATGGTAAAAACTTATAATGTTTTGGATTTTATACTGTACATTTATTTTCCAACATATGTTTTATCTAACACATGGGTTTTGTGCCATAAAGGTAGAATTTATGTCATAAAATTATCAAATTCATGTTAGATTATAAGTTTTCTTTCATATGATTTTCCTCTCATTCATTTGTTCCTCTCTTAGTGTAGGGTGAACCCTAGGTGACCTTGTGAGACCTTGAAGCCCATATTCCCTCACCTTTATCCTTGGGTTATGGTAGTTTCTTATTGGTGATAAGTAGTTATTTCATCTCCCTTTTCCCATATTTTTCCTTGTTTTTATTTTGGGGATTCTCGATAGATGTGTTTCTTTGGTTTGGGATGTTTTTGGGTTGTATTTTTGATGATCCCTTGGTTTTATCCAAGATAACCCATGTTTTCATAATGTGGTTGTAGTTTCAAGGATATTTCTTCTTTTACCTGTAGTGCGCAACAATATTCAAAAGATTCTTTGAGGTAGGGTAACCTTTTTCTCACTTATTTAGGTGCTATTTGTGGGGATTGCATATTCCCTTTTTGTGGATAGTAAGTGTTCTCATAATAAATAAATGTATTATTATAATTGAAATCAGTGGGTATGGTGAGATATCACTTGTTTTGGATGGTCAAATATTATTATTGATGAATTTATTTCAGGTTGTTTCCTTGATAAAAATAAAATCTTTTGGGATCCTTATTTTCACTATAGATTTTATGCATTGAGACCCATTATATAATGTGTGACCTTACCATGCATAGTAGGATAAAGAACATATATGTGGATAAAAATATACCCATGGAAATATGGTTTGTGTGATAATACCAAAACTAAAAAAAATAAGTATTGAAATGAAATCCCTTGAAAAACCTGTATAATTCAGGATGTGTTATTGTTGTGTGGGGTTCCTTTGCAACATATTCTTCAGTATTTTGGGATATCATGTGGTGATAGTGGTGAATGGTTGGCCTATGTAGTGTGTGGGGTAGTGATGTGGAGGTTAGTTGGTATAGATTTGATGTGGGATGTTGTGTAGTGGTTATAATGTGTAGTGGTGGAGATGTGTGATATTGATTATGTGTAGTGGTCTTGTTCCATGTGGAAGAATTTTTTGATGTGGTTGTTGTGTGCTATGTGGTGTGGTGGTTGTGGTTGTGGTTGTGTGGTGGAAGTGATGTGTGGAAGATGAGACATGTGGTTGTTTTGGAGAGATGGCTTGGTTGATGTGGTGATATGGAAATGGTTGATGTGAGTTGGGTCAGTTGTTTCATGGTGTGGTTGTGTTAGTTTCCCGATTAGAAATGAAACAAATTGTGACGCTAAATGAAATAAATAAACTCATGGGATGGAATCGTTATGTGGTAAATTTCTTAAATGAATTGAATGGTAACATAATTTGGTTTTTAAATGAAATCGATGAAACCTATAATTGAAAGTAGATTATGTATGGTTTTGTGGGTGGTGGTGCTATGGTGAGTTAGATATAGTGATGGAATTAGTTGTGATGGTAGATGTCTGGTGCAGTGTTGGTGCTGGTGTGTGCTAGTGAAGTTGTTTTGAAATCATATGATGGGTATTGTGTCTTATCTAAAAATCATGTATTTTATAATATTTCTATACGTTCCCCACCCATGTTGGATAACCTTACCATTGATTATAGGTTTTTTATTCTAGATGTTCTTCTTAAACATCCAGGATGGTTTTGATACGAATGGTTGTCTACCCCCTCTTCCTCACTCTTCCTTTAGTGGTGATGGTCAAAGTGTCTTCATGTTAGACTATTTATGATGTTCAAGGTTTTTTTAGTGTGATGTGATGTGATGAGGATTTGATAAGATGTGTTATGTGGTGGGGGTTATGCATGGTAGGAGGAAGGTATGAGGTTGATGTCCTTCACATTCATGATACCCTGAACTTATGATTTTGTGATGAGTTATAGTGTGATGACATAAGTGTCTTCAGGTGAGAAAAGATGTGATGTGATGATTCCTAATGAGAGCATGGTATACTATACATTTTGATGGTGGGGTTGGTATGGATGCCTCCCAAAACACATAAAAGATGTGTTGCGATATGTATGGAAGGGATAGGAGAGTAGGAAGTTTGATTTTTGGGTGTTAGAGAAGCAAATAATTGGGGATATGGAAGAATGGAACCTTTCCTATTTATGATATTGATGCTATATTTCAATATTATATGCGTGATTTGGTGACCAAGCCATGGTGGGGTTGGCTTTGGTTAGATAACATGTTAGGTTCTTCTTGGTTCAGTTCTTTGTTCACTAGAACATTAACACAATCTTTTCACATATGCACTTGTAAAATTGGGTATGATCCTACTGAGTAAACTTGTACGATCAACCTATATATATATAATTTTTTCAGTTTTCCAAGAGGATTATGAGGATAGGGATAAACATTGCTAGATTTGGTTGGAGTATTTTTTTAGTTTCTTCTATAGGACTTGACTTTTAGTATTTTTACTTGGAGACTTTTACGTGTATATATTGTCATTATACAAGTATTTTTGGATATTTTTGGGTTTAATTTTTTATTATATGTCGAGTTTTCTGGGTGTTTGTGTCACGACCCGACCCTACCCAGGCTCGAGCAGCAACTACCCCAAGCCCGCCTCCATAGGCTAGGGGCTGGTGACCAGCACCAAAGGCACAACAACTCGGGGATTCCATTGCCTAAGTACCTGTATACACACACACAACACACTCAATGCAAAAGTGCAGAGTAAAAAAGAAAAGAAAAGTACCAACTGCTATAAATAAACCACAAAGTGCATCAACCTCTAATAGTACAAAGCAGGAGCTGAAGGTAAACTAAAAAGTAAAGTGGAAAAACATGCGCCCAACCAAAAAAGTGCCACAACCCGACAACAGGTAAATAAAGACAAACACCTAGGAGAGTCCCACACTTAGAACCCACCTACGACCACCGCACGTGGTCCATGTTCCTGAACTCCTAAGCTCTGCTGAAGTCACGGCCAACCTTTCCATCGTTGGCAAGGGCACACCAAGTGCAGGCAAAGCCCAAGCAGGGGTGAGTATAAAAATACTCAGTAGGATACCCTGAAGGCTCGAAGGAGAAACAAAGAAGGTACCGAAGGGTGAGCAATAGATCGAATAGGGGAAAAGTAAAGGAGTAAAACCTAATGTGCAGTAAAGATTCCAGCTCAACCCAACAAGAGAAATGAAGTACACTTGTCCAAACCCAAGGAGATGGAAATGGTGAGAAGATGAACTTCTCGTCGAGTCTTCCCTACCTATAGTAGGAGAGTAGACTCGTCCAACCAGGAGAAGCTAGACATGGAAAGCACGTGGCATACCCCACACGTCCTCGCCTCTCCTGGAAAGAGAGTAACCAAACCCAAGAAGTGGATACTGGAACAAGGTATATACATATCCATATGCTCAATCAAGAAGCCCGAACAAGATCGTAAGGGGATCTCCATCCCGTAGCTTAGCCCAAGAAAGTGAGTAGCCAACAGTCCCAGAAGTAAACACCATCGATGCCCAGCATCCCGCACATCTTCCCCGAACTGCAAGTCAAGGGGCTCAAATCACCGCACCTCGAAACTATCCGCTTTTGGCGGCACTGACTCGCCCCTATAGTTTTAGGTCTCGTCACAACGACGCGTCTTGGTGGGGAAAGTGCCCCTCGTACATGAGAGTTCTGGGGGAAATTCAAACCACACCTCATCATTGTCACATAGTCGAGAGGTCCTCAAAGTCAATTTTTCACACCACTGACCCGTACAACCAAGGGTCCCGCTCCGGTAGTCATGGAGAAAAGTCACCGACTAGCCTCATAAGAAGGCCTGAGTCTGAAATTCCAACAGGTGACCCACTACCCAGCACTACTAGAGGGTAAACCGTAATACATCATCAGGAGACCCCCTGTCCTGCCCTTCTGGTGGGTAAACCCGGAACAAATCGACAGGCAACCCACTGCCCAGCCCTGCTGAAGGGTAGACCTGGAAGAAGTCGACAGGTTACCCACTACCTAGTCTCTGCTGGAGGGTAAACCCTAATACATCATCAGGCGACCCACTGCCCAGCCCTGCTGAAGGGTAGACCTGGAACAAGTCCAAAGGCAACCCACCGCCTAACCCTGCTGGAGGGTAGACCTAGAAGAAGTCGATGAGCAACCCACTGCCCAGCCACGTAGGAGGGTAAACCCGAAGATGTCAATGAGAAACCCACTGCCCAGCCCCACTGGAGGGTAAACCCGAAACTGCTCTGGCCATCCCTACTGGAAACAACCTCCTAAGTAGAGTATCGGTGCTCGCGTAAAGTATTGGTCACACCAGAACCCACAAACCCTACCAGGGAACTCGAAGCAACTCTGTCGGCCAAACAACTGAGAACAGAACCAGGGGAAAACCACTCAACCCTGCTAGTCAAACAACCAAGAACTGAACCAGGGGAAAACCACCCAACCCTGCTGGTCAAACAACCAAGAATAGAGGTACCCTCTACATCTCGAGAGTTCAAGGGTACGCAAAGCAGAACATGACACACAAATGGGGCCCACATGACGTGTGGCCCCAAGTCAACTCCAACAAAGTGCACAAACATTCTCAGGTACAAACAACAATATATAACTCCAAGTGTTCTTGTATACTCCCATAGTATACCATGTTTCATCCCAAGGGCTATCGTGAACACGGCACCCAACATCAACGTGAAGGGAATAAATGTAACAACTCCAAATTTCCACCTCATCGGTCAAGGAATGTCCAACTACATCTCTTCAAACATTTACTTCACTCACATGGGAGTGCACGCGATCACACTCCAAGGGTCTGCTACAAACATAGTAGGACGAACCACCACCAGAGCACCTTACTTGCTTCCTCATTTAATAAGATCGTGTAAGAGGCTCCACTCTCTTGAACATATTACACTATTGTAATCCGCGTAGAAAAATATGCAAGATAGACTACTTACTTGCCTCCAACGGATATCCGATGTAAAAGTCGCCAACACCACCTTACGCCCGAACAACGTCCCTTGGTCCCAAGCATCGTCCCCGAAAATAGTCTGGCGCATCACACCATTGCGATCCCCTCAGGAAGACGTATCAAATTGACTTCTCAATTGAGTGCAATGGATATCTGGAGAAGAAGATGCACTTCACCATACCGCACACGAGCGATGCTTCGTGGGTCCCGCATCTCGGTCCCGAAACTCAATGAACGGATCGCACCATTGCGATCCTCTTGAAAAATTACACAAGATTGACAATCCATTTGTCCGAAACGGACACCTGGTGATGAGGATAGAAATCGCCCTCAACCCCCAAAACGGCCCTCATGGGTCCCACACCATCGTACAAAATTTAAAGCGTCATTGCAATGCTGTCGAAAAAACACCCAAAAATGACTGCTCGCACGCCCAGAATGGATGTCCGATGAAAAAGTTGTCAAACGCTACTCACAGAATAATAGTCAGGCTGTGGGGACCATGCCTCAACTCTGGTTTCAATGCCCGAAACCATACTGGAAATATTCACCTCGACACCAGGGTCGCAACGCTGCTGACGGCGCTCATAACGGACTCCGGATGTGTTTGTGCCGCCCAAAACAAGAATCTCGGAAAAAAGCGCTAAACCAATTAATGTATGTGTCATGCCACTGAGCCCCTCATCTCGAGAATTAAAAATAACCAAGACCATCTCTAAATGTTCGTCTCGATCCAAGGATCGCATTGCCGTAGATGACACGTTAATAAGATGCTCCATGCATGAGCTAGCTTCGATCCAACCTTTGAAATTAATAATATTATTATTATTTCTAGGGTGTTTTGTTGATCCGCTCCACGAGTCACAGAAAGATACCCAAAGTTGATATTAAAAGAACCGCATTGAGAACATAGGCACACTGCCACTGATGGCGCATGAATTGGACGACGCATGGGGAAGTTACGCCCGATTCACCGTTTTAATAATTATAACATTATTATAATTATTAAAATCATTATTTTTTTATTTATTTACCTTTTTTTTGTTTAGCCCACGGAGCTTCTCTCTCCAATTAGGGAGAATCCACCATTTTTTTCTTCCGCCACGGACCCTTTTTTTAGATTATCTCTCTTTTTTTTTCACCTGCTTTTGCAGGTCATGGCCGGTAGAGACCCGCAACAGCAAGTCTCTTCTTCTCACCACGGTCGCGTGACCCTGGTGTTTCGGCAACCACTGCACCGGCCGGCCACCCAGTCGGCTGCTCCTCTGCACTACGCCCTCAGACGACCGCCGCCCGCAGCCACTCGCGCAGAGGCCTGCTGCCGCCTCCGCTCGGCCGTGCTCCCTGCCGCCTCGCCCTCGCTGACGCCCGTTGCGCCCGGCCGACCTCCGATGTTCCCCGTCGACGTCCGCTGCACCCTGACGCCTGAGAAGCCGTCTGCGCCGCTACCTGAGCTGAAGCCACCCGCCGTACCACCTATCGGAACCCCCAAAACTGGCCGGAGAATCTCAATAATCACCGGAAAAATACCAAAAACCCACTGACCTTCGGCGGACAACCGTGAACGCCTCGAGACTCAGATTCTCAAACCTAAATACGCGATGGAAACCTCGGAAAAATTACTACGCATACATGGGATTTGATTGAAAATTCGATGGCAAATTGACACTAGAAATTGAGTTCAAAGGTAAATGCAGAATTAAAAACGCAAATGTATCCTCCTACCTGTGAGGCCGTAGCCCGGAGCTTCGTCGCACGTTCCGTGCCTTGCCGCTGCCGCTCCCATCTTGATAGGAAGATGAGGACGAAGTTGAGGGTGAGAGGGATTTTCCAGGGGATGAAAATGAGTAGAGAGGGAGAAGGGGGAAGAGAGATGGGTTATATAAGAAATTAATTAAAATATTTAATTAATTTAATCCCCCATAATAACCCACATCTGAAACCTCCGGCGCGGTCAAGATTAATCTTCCCCTATGGTAAACACCACCTCCCGAGCACAAAGATAGTCTCATAATTTGAATCTGATTACTCATTCAAAAGTTATTAAAACTTAGTACCTGAGGCCGCCAAAATTAGAAAAATGCCTCTGGGGCCATTTTTCACAG
Source organism: Viscum album (assembly GCA_963277665.1). Lineage (NCBI taxonomy): Eukaryota > Viridiplantae > Streptophyta > Magnoliopsida > Santalales > Viscaceae > Viscum > Viscum album. Next base: position 1,915,883,540 of record OY728152.1, read on the forward strand.
ACGGCCCGCGCCCGCGAAACTTATAACCCTGCTAGGGTAAACGGCACGTTTCAGACTCAACAGTTCCCTCGGTTTTCCAATACGAGCCATCGTTTAAGAGATACTGGAGTTAAGACGTTAAACGAATAAATTAATTATTTAATTTATCCGTTCCACGCTTTGATAGCGAGCGAGGGGTCCAAACTTCCTGATCTGACATATTTTATGTCATTCCTAGGGTAAAAACTCCATTTAGGACCCATCTTTATTATCAGATTTAGGATATGAAGCACCATTTAGGAGTAATCCCATTTATTTGGGGTGCCCAGTGTGAACACACTAACAATTTAATTCCAGCCACACTAGGGCTCGAAATCGCACGCCGTCTGAAGGCGCTGCTCTGGAATAACATTAAGAATATTTTAAAGTCTTTTATAGCAAAAACCAGGTTCTTACATCACTCCCTCCTTCAATATTTTCGTCCCCAAAAATCAAAACCAGGGAATAAATCAGTGTACTAAGCCCACACTTGGCTCTCCCATACCCAGAAGAACACTTGCACAGTTCTGTGTCACCGTACACAAACCAAAGGATTTGATCTGTTCATGTGAGGTCTGCCCTCGCTGATGACATGCATAAGAGCACACACACTTCTTATCAGGTGAGTCACGTGGGAGACGCTATGCACCCAGACAAGTCTTTGGGGTTAGGGAAAGGCGGTAGGGAACCTCTTCATCCCTTTGCAAGGTCTCAAACGGTCCGAAGGACCTCGGGGGTAGATCACCTCCCCGATCGATCCATTACATCACATGCCATGACTGGAATAACCGCCTGCACCTGGAACAAGGCCTGGTGATTCCCTCCTTCAGAATATCAATATTGTGAAACACCCAAGGATATCTGGTCACGCAAGATTTCATTGTCGATGTCCCACGTCCAAGACTATCTTACACACTCGAAAGTCGAAGGAGTCGCAACCATCGATTAACAGAAAAAGGTCCCACGCCTTCTACCTTTCTGACATAGGGTCACACCGACGCCCTGCGTCACCCTGGTAACACCTCAAACAAGGAGCAGGGAGAAAATCATTTCACACATAGAGCTTAACAATTCTATTGCACAAAGTAGAAGGGTTGTCGGGCATACCTCTTTCCACCTCATGCTCCATAGGATCGTAGACATCCAAAGCTCACGGCTATTCGTGGTCCCAACTGTCAGCTCTCGAAGCCTGACGTGGACCGCCTAATGGTGATGGGAAGACCTTATAAAGTTGTCCCCCAATACCAGATCCTCCCGCTCCTCTGCTAGCACCACCTCTCTGGGTGCTACTCCGGTCATGACGTTGTCTCTGCCGTAGTGGTGCACCTGCTGCCTGGCCGATATTCTCTGTATGCCTAGTTGGGTCGTCCTGCACTAGGTGACCTCACCCATCGCAAGAATAACACTGAATCTCTCTGGGCTGCACTGGTTCCCTCCGGTTCCACTGTGGTGTAATACCACGCCCCTGAGTCCGGTTATTGGAAAGTCACCTGTGTCGAGGTTCTATCAACCGACGCCTGCTAACTGCGACAGACGTCTTGGCTCTGTCGAGCTTGCTTCCATCACCAACTTTAAAACACGACAGGAAGCTCTTTGTCACCAGCACCTGCTCTAGCACCCTGACATAAGTGGGAATGCCCAAGGGTACTATGATAGCATGAATCTCTTGGCGGAGACCCTTCTCCAACTCCCACGCTTGGAAGTTTCCGTCATGGACCAAGTCTGGGTAAAAGAGTGCACGGTCTGCAAAACCAGTCGTGTACTTAGTCACCATCATCCCTCCCTGCTGAAACTGCAGGAGCTCTGGCATCCGAACGGAGCGTAAGCAGGGGAGGCAAATCTCCTCACGAAACAATAACTGAATTTCGCCCTACGAAAGCGACGACTCGTCAAGAAACTGAGCCACTAGACTCCACCAATGCCAAGATGCTCCGCGGAAAAGGTTGGCATCCAAAGACACTCTCTGATCTGTCAGCGTCTGCACAAGCCTAAAACAGCAAACTACTGTCTCTAGCCAAACCTTCACTGCCTGAGGTTCTGGCTCACCACTGAACCTCAGTGGTCTCTACCACTGGAACTCGCGGAGCGCGCTCAACCTACGCTCAAGCTCAGCCTGCTCTACTGAAGTTGTCCGCTGCTTAATAGGCGGGGGTGCTGCTACCATCCCACCCAGAGAAAAGGGTTCACATGATGGGTCCTGGACTGTGGAATTTTATCTCATAGGGTCGTCATCACGAACCCAAGCTGGTATCCTGGCTGGCTGTCTTCATGGAGATATCCTGAATATTATCAAGGAGTGTCACGGTCAGATGGGCATATATGTATATAATAGTAACAACAACGATTGGGAGCCGACTCAAGAAGGATAGTCAAAGACTCAATCCGATGTGGTGCACAAACCAATTTTCCCTATAGTAATTGTCTCAGCATGCCGAGACGACAAGCGGGTTATCAGGGTCCTAGTGAATGGATACATCGGCCGCAGCACCATCACTGGACTCCCTGGCCTGAGAGCCGCTCTCGAGACACGTTAACATTGTTGCCCTAAATTCCAACCAATTCCTTTTATTTTAGGGATTCCCGAATAGCGGCCCACGGAACAAACCACCTCTGATACCACTTTGTCATGACCCGACCCTACCCAGGCTCGAGCCGCAACTACCCCAAGCCCGCCTCCATAGGCCAGGGGTTGGCGACCAGCGCCGAAGGCACAACAAATCGGGGAGGCCTTTCCCTAAGTACTTGTACACACACACACAGCACACTCAATGCAAAAGTGCATAGTAAAAAGAAAAGAAAATTACCAACTTCTATAAATAAACCACAAAGTGCATCAACCTCTAACAGTACAATGCAAGAGCTTAAGGTAAACTAAAAATTAAAGGGGAAAAACATGCGCCCAACCAGAAAAGTGCCACAACCCGGCAACAGGTAAACAAAGACATACACCAGGGAGAGTCCCACACCTAGAACCCGACTACGACCACTGCACGCGGTCAAATCTCCCGAACTCCCAAGCTCCGCTGAAGTCACGACCAACCTGTCCGTCGTCTTCAAGGGCACACCAAGTGCGGGAAAATCCCAAGAAGGGGTGAGTATAAAAATACTCAGTAGGATACCCCGAAGGCTCGAGGGAGCAACAAATGAGGTACCGAAGGGTGAGCAGTAGATCGAACAGGGGAAAAGTAAAGGAGTACAACCGAAAGTGCAGTAAAGAGTCCAGATCAACCCAACAAGAGAAAGGAAGCAGAGTCATCCAAACACAAGGAGCTGGAAACGGTGAGAAGATGAACTACTCATCGAGTCTTCGCTACCTATAGCAGGAGAGTGGACTCGTCCAACCACGAAAAGCACGTTGCATACCCCACACGTCTTCGCCTCTCTTGGAAGGAGAGTAACCAAACCCAAGGAGTTGGTACTGGAACATGGTATATACATATCCATATGCTCAATCAAGAATCCCGAACAAGATTGTAATGGGATCTCCATCTCGTAGCTCATCCCAAGAAAGTGAGTAGCCAACAGTCCAAGAAGTAAACACCATCTATGCCCAGCATCCCGCACGTCTGCCCCGAAATGAAATTCAAGGGGCTCAAATCACTGCACCTCGACACTATCCACTTTGGGCGGCACTGACTCACTCGTACGGTTTTAGGTCGCGTCACAAGGACGCATCTTGGTGGGTAAAGTGCCCCTCGTACTTGAGAGTTCTGGGGGAAAGTCAAACCACACCACATCACTGTCACACAGTCGAGAGGTCCTCAAAGTCAAGTTGTCACATCACTGAACTGTACAACCAAGGGTCCCGCTCTGGTAGTCATGGAGAAAAGTCAACGAATTGCCTCATAAGAAGGCATGAGTCTGAAATGCCGATGGGTGACCCACTGCCTAGCACTATTGGAGGGTAAACCCTAATACATCAACAGTCAACACAATGCCCAGCCCTGCTAGAGGGTAAAACCGGAACAAGTCGACAGGCGACCCACTGCCTAGTCCTACTGGAGGGTAGACCTGGAAGAAGTCGATAGGAAACCCACTGCCCATCCCTGCTAGAGGGTAGACCCAGAACAAGTCGACAGGAGACCCACTGGCCAACCCTGCTAGAGGGTAGACCTAGAAGAAGTCAATGAGCAACCCACTGCCCATCCCCGCTGGAGGGTAAACACGAAACTGCTCTTTCCATCCCTACTGGAAACAACCTCCTAAGTAGAGGATCATTGCTCGCGTAAAGTATTGTCCACACCAGAACCTACAAACCCTACAAGGGAACTCGAAGCAAATCTGCTGGCCAAACCACCGAGAACAGAACCAGGGGAAAACCACCAAACCCTACTGGTCAAACAACCGAGAATAGAACCAGGGAAAAACCACCCAACACTGCTAGTCAAACAACCAAGAATAGAGGGACCCTCTACATCGCGATAGGTCAAGGGTATGAAAAGAAGAACACGACACGCACATGGGGCCCACACGACGTGTGGCCCCAAGTTAGCTCCAACCAAGCGCAGAAACTTTCTCAGGTACAAACAACCATATTTACCTCTAAGTTTTCCCGTATACTCCCAAAGAATACCACATTTCAGCCCAAAGGCTATCATGCACACGACACCCAACGTCAATGCAAAAGGCGTAAACAAAACAACTCCAACTTTCCACCTCATCAGCTCAGGAACAACCAACTAAATATCTTTAAACATTTACTTCACTCACACGGGAGTTCACGTGATCACACGCTAAGGGTCCGCTACAAACACAGTAGGACAAACCACCACCGCAGCACCTTACTTTCTTCTGCATTAAATAAGATCATTTAAGAGGCTCTTCTCACCTGAACAGATTACACCGTTATAATCCTCACGGAAAAACATGCAAGATAGACTACTTACTCACCTCCAACGGATATCCGACGTAAAAGTCGCCAACACCGCCTTACGCCCGAACGGCGTCCCGTGGTCCCAAGTCTCGGCCCTAAAAACAGTCAGGAACATCGTTCCATTGCGATCCCCTCGGGAAGACACGTCAAATTGACTACCCAATTGAGTGAAACGGATATCCGGAGAAGCATATGCACTTCACCGTACCACACACGAGTGGTGCTTTGTGGGTCCCGCATCTCGGTCTCAAAACGCAACGAACGGATCACACCATTGCGATCCTCTTGAAAAAGTACACAAGATTGACTATCCATTTGTCCGAAACGGACACCTGGTGATAAGGATATAAATCACCGTCAACACCCAAAACAAACCTCGTGGGGCCTACACCATCGTACAAAATTTAAAGTGGGAGGATTGCATCATTGTAATGCCCTTGAAAAAACACTCAAAAACGACTACTCGCACGCCCCGAACAGACGTCCAATGAAAAACTGTCAAACGCTGCTCGCAGCATAAAAGTCAGGTTGTGGATCCCACACCTCAACTCCAGTTTCAATGCCTGAAACCATAATGGAAATCTTCGTCTCGACGCTAGGGTCGCAACGCCACTGATGGAGCTCAGAACGGACTCTAGATGTGTCTGCGCCGCCCAAAACAAGAATCTCAGAAAAAAGTGCTAAACCACTTAACATACGTGTGACGCCACAGAGCCCCTCATCTCGGGAATTAAAAATACCTGAGACCATCTGAAATTGTTCGTCTCGATCCAAGGATTGCATTGCCGCAGACGACACGTTAATCAGATGCTCCGTGCATGAGATAGCTTCGATCCAACCTTTGAAAATAATAATATTATTATTATTTCTAGGGTGTTTTATTGACCCCCTCCACGAGTCACCGAAAGATACCCAAAGTTGGTCTTAAAAGGACCGCATTGAGAACATAGGCACACTGCCGCTGATAGCGCATGAATTGGATGACACATGGGGAAGTTACGCCTGATTTGCCATTTTAATAATTATAACATTATTATAGTTATTAAAATCATTATTTTATTTATTTATTTATCTTTTTTTGTTTAACCTACGGAGATTCTCTCTCCAATTAGGGAGACTCCCCCTTTTTTTTCTTCCCCCATGGCCCCCTTTTTTTTACATTATCTCTCTCTTTTTTTGTCGCCTACTTTTGCAGGTCACGGCCGGCAGAGACCCGCAACAACGGGTCTCTTATTTTTTACAAGGGTCGTGTGACCCTGGTGTTCCAGCAACCACAGCACTGGCCGGCCACCCGGCGGGCCGCTCCTCTGCAGTACGCCACCAGACGACCGCCGCCCGCAACTGCCCGCTTCGAGGCCTGCTGCCACCTCCGCTCGGCCGCGCTCCCGGCTGCCTCGCCCTCGCCGATGCCCGCTGTGCCTGGCCAACCTTTATTGTGCCCATACGACATCTGCTGCACCCTGCCACCTGAGAAGCCACCCGCGCCGCTGCCAGAGCTGAAGCCACCCGCCAGACCACCTACTGGAACCCCCAAAACAGGCCGGAGAAGCTCGATAATCACCGGAAAAATACCAAAAACCCACTGACCTTCGGCGGACAACTGCGAACACCTCGAGACTCAGATTCTCAAAACGAAATAGGCGATGGAAACCTCAGAAAAATTACTACGCAAACATGGGCTTTGATTGAAAATTAGATGGCAAATCAATGCTATAAATTTAGTTCAAACGTAAATGAGGAATTAAAAACGCAAACGTAACCTCATACCTACGAGGGCGTAGCCTGGAGCTTCGCCGCATGTTCTGTGCCTTGCCGCCGCCACTCCCGTATTGAACAAAGGAGGAGGAGGAGGAAGTTGAGGGTGAGAGGGCTTCTCCAGGGGATGTAAATGAGTGGAGAGGGAGAATGGGTAACAGAGATGGGTTATATAAGAAATTAATTAAAACAATTAATTAATTTAAACCCCCATAATAACCCACATCCAAAACCTCTGGCGCGGTCAAGATTAAGCTTCCCATAGGGTAAACACCACCTCCCGAGCACAATGGTGGTGTCAGTGTTTTAATTCTAGGCTCCATTAAAAAGTTGTTAAAACTTAGCGCCCGAGGCCACCAAATTATGAAAACGCCCCTGGGGCCCTTTTCACAGACGACCCGCGCCTACGAAACGTACACCACTCCTAGGGTAAACGGCGCGTTCCGGACTCAACAGTGCCCTCAGTTTTCCAATCTGAGCCATCATTTAAGAGATACTTGAGTTAAGCTGTTAAACTAATAAATTAATTAATTAATTTATCTGTTCCACGCTCTGATAGCGAGCGAGGGGTCAAACGTCCTGCGCCGACATATTTTATGTCATTCCAAGGGTAAACACCCCATTTCAGACCCATCTGTACTCTCAGATTCAGGATCTGAAGCACCATTTAAGAGTAATCCCATTTATTTGGGGTGCCCAGTGTGAATGCACTAAAAATTTAATTTCGTTCACACCAGGGCTCAGAATCGCATGTCTTCTGAAGGTGCTGCTCTCGAATAACATCAAGAATATTCCAAAGTATTTTATAGAAAAAACTGGGTTCTTACAGTTTGTTTATATTATCTCCTAACCCTATTTTATATAAGAGGGAAATTCTTCTAATATGTGAGATTTGTATACCCTCTGTGATTTTCTCCATCTTTGAGCCTGCTTTTGATAGTACTTGGGGGGTCACCATCCCTTTCAATTATTTTTTTATCTTTATAAGGAGTGGGTCCTAACACATTTCCATAAAAGTTTTATAGAATTCAGAATCGTATGTATATTTTGGGTTTCAATTATCAGAAGATTCAAACATGTTCAAATAATTGAAAATTATGTTATAATGGTTATGAATCTATAATTAATTGTATATCACAAGGTAATTCTAGTATAAATAAAGGCAATATGAAAAAATACACTTGTTCATATTAAACTATTGTGCTAATTTTTTATTACACTAATATTGCAATGTTTATTTATATCCAATATATATTTATTAATGACATGACATTGATTCATTATTTTGGTAAAAGATAGATTTAATCATCCATGTGATGGTGAATCGTGAATAAATTTTTACAAACCTTATCTATCTTTTTATTCATAACCTTATACAGTTATTTTTATATATTTCAATATATTATTTTTTTACATTGATCTCTAATGGTAGTCAATACTTTTTCCCACAATTTCATAAATATATAAAACTTACCAACTTAAAAGTTGATGAATGAACCTTATCTATATTTTATATTATTAATTAAAAATCATCATAAAATATCATTGATAGTTATTTGAAGACATAAATTGAGGAGTTAAATTTATTAAAGAGTGTGGGTATAACTACACATGATGTGTTTTCATAGCAAAATTTTTCATTAAAAGTATCACTATTGTAGATAATTAGTGATTTTATAATATATGATATATTATATGGCAAGAGTACACATATTTTAAAATTATGTCTATATTGAATGGATGAAAACAATGTTTTCATGACTTTTAATGGAATAAAACCTTATTTTATACCTATTATCGTAGATTTCTTTCTATCAATCATATATTTCAGAGAAATAAAAATAATTTTATGAAAGTTATAATTCAAATATATCAATATATACTAATGTTATTGTTTTGTGGGTTTTGGCCTCGAAACGCCCAAAGGATCTGTATCCAATGATGGACAGACCTGCTTTCTAAAGGCAGGCGTTCACTGGATGGTCTGACCAGCAACTCTTAAGAACTCACATTGGTCTAGAGGATGGGAAGTCGGGCTCATCACACCCTTTGGGGGGGAATTATTTCCTGTTCCAGAACTCTCTTATAGATTTAAGACGTATTCATATGTTTGTGAATCTTTGGTTTATACCCAAACATAGTATCCATAGATTTAACCCTGGTGGGCAATGTTCAACTGGACGTAGGGTTTCAGAATATTTATGCCCAAGGTTTACCATCCCTCATTGGGTTAATGACCCCGAAGATTCGGAACTCGGTTGAGGCGGCTCTAGGAGTGGCGCGGTGAACCGATGTGAAGACAATCAGATCGACTGGTTGTTGGGCTTGAACCTCAGGGAGGCTTCCTACATACCCAGATTAGGAGGCAGGGATCAAAGTCCACGTAGTTCGCATGCACAGTTTATCGTCATGCGGGACAAAGGCGAACTGACTTGAAGGTTGTCAGAACAACTGGGTGGTGGGATTGAACATCTTGGAGGCTTCCTACGTACCCTTCCTAGGAGGCAGGTATCAAAGTCCACATAGTTCACAAGGGGAGCATCAGAGAACCAACGTGAAGGTGGAAACAGGGGTCTGTTGGTGATTGGGCTTGAACCTCATGGAGGCTTCCTATGTATCCCTGTGGTTGGGAATCAAAGTCTTCATAGTTCGCACTGTCTTGGGACATACACTCTGAAGCAGCCCAGAATGATGGATTGGGGATTACACTCTGAGGAGGCCGAGAATGATGGATTGGGGCTTACACTCTGAAGAGGCCCAGAATGATGGATTGGGGCTTAGACTCTGAGGAGGACCAGAATGATGGATTGGGGCTTACACTCTGAGGAGGACCATAAGAGGATGTCATGGTCGATGCTTACTCTAATCCCACGTGAGTCATGCTCGGTGTGAGAAACAAGAGGCAGCAGGGACCAGAGGATCAGATCGCGAGATATGTGTTCGTGAGAAGTGGATTGGGGCTTACGCATGAGGGCGGCCCATAAAGTCGGGGCTTAATCTGGGATGGATGCCCAGGGTGCTTTCCTCATGTCTGGACATGAGGGCATCCCAACCCATTGGTGGGTAGAGGAATATAATGGGGGCCAATGCCTATGCGCAAGTGCACAAGCGGGATAATGCCAAGTGAATTGGAATCAGTCCAAACAAAGGGAGATGAAAAGTGTGAATTACATGCATGACATCTGGAATGCAATGAGGGTGGCATGACGATGGAGGATAACTATTGACTGTGTTCTAAACATAGCAACCATATTGCATTATCCTGAAATGGGGATGAACAAATGAGGGTTGACTGCTGACCATGTTCGAAACACAGGACCTATCTCGAAGTGTTGTCCAAAGTCTTCTGGGGCATTGGCCCAGGACGGTAGGTGAGCCGATGCGGCATGAGGCCAGACCATTAAGGGGTCCTTTCAAACATGAAATAGGATGAAGATCCGAATGAAGGAAACACAAAGCATGAGGTGGAGTGATGTAATGTTTGAATGGATTCCAGCACTCTTGAAGTTATTCCACTATAAACATAGCATAAGGCATCTCTTTCATGGAGCAAGAGGCATCCAATTATTGAATGATAGAGAACTCTATAGTTTATAGTCATGTAGAGAGGATTATTTACATATAGTTTAACGTCATATGGATAGGATGAGGGCCATACAGTTTAACGTCATGTGGTCAGTAAAAGGGCCATACAGTTTAACGTCATGTGGTTAGGACGACTAGGTAGGAGATACCTAGCAATGGTTGGTGTGGGACTTACGCAAGGGCGGCCCTTTCTGGATGAACATAGAAAAAGGAGCTAGGAAATGGGGTTAAATGAGAGTCATGAGGAGTATCTCAACTCATGGAATTTAGAGGACGGATGTTGGGGTGGCACAAGGGTGAAATGGAAAATCCCGACATCCCGGCCCGAAAAGCTCGTGGTGTGACTGTCCATTATTCATGGGGGTCAGTGACGGTAGCGAAGGGACCGGCTCGGAGGGCCGGGACCGCAACCCGACACTGATCCCAAGCGATGGTGCGGGGGAACAGCCCATGTGGTATGTACCAGTGATTTCATGGGGATTTCCGCATGGGGTTGGCCGCGAAGGAGCAGGCCACGAGGTGCTGGCCGCAATGGACTGGCCGCGGAGGAGCTGTCCGCGAAGGACTGGTCGCGAGGGAGCTGCATGTGGTTCTCGGTTTAGGTGTCCTCGAAGGGTGTCTGTGGTGGATCTGGCCGCGGAGGATATGTAAATCTGCGAAGGATGTTGTCCGCGAAGGATGGCCGCGAAGGAGGCTGTCCGCAAAGGATGATGTCCATGAAGGAGGGCCATCCGCGAAGGGTGTCTGCAAAGGGGCTGGCGCTCGTCCTACTTTGCACCCGTGGAATGGTTTCTACCTCCATTTCACGAATGACACTGGTCCACGGAGAAGATGGTCATCCGCGAAGGAGATGGCCACTCAGGGCGGGCCGCGGAGGAGTTGTCCGCAGGTGGTTCGCGGACTGGTTTCTCCTCTACGCGGAAGAGTTCATCTGCGGACGATATGCAGTCCACGGATGGTCGCTAGATTTTACCGCTGGGAGCAATTTCTCCAGCGTCTCCCCGCGGGTTTTCACCCGTCCTTACCTCTATTCATTTTTTGGTGCCCCTCGATGAATATTTATAGAGTTTGGAAAGAGGTAGTATCGATGGGCTCGTGTCACTTTCTGCGGAAGCCCATTAAGGAATCCCCACCTATGGACGACTCGGTCAACCAAGGATGTTTGGAACCGAGATCCGTGGAATTGATCCACGGTTGTGCACCTCTCCTCTTATATCCCGAGAACAACAGCAGTCTGCGGAGGTGGCAGCTCGCAGCGGTGGACCGGCCTGACGTCCGGTGGTCTTCCTGGTTCACGCCCGCGGAGGACCCCCGCCTCCGCCTCGCGGACGACGCTGGTCTGTATAATTGCGGTTGGGAGGTCTACCGAACTGGCCACATGCTATTGTTGGGAGCCGGTGCACGGACCAGTTCGGTATTTTCCCAAGTCTTTGGGTAATTGGATTCCCCATTTTCTGAATTTTCAGGACCCTACAATTATATAGTATAAAATTAAAAATTATTTTTCATTTTTTCTCTAAGAATATGTTTGGGTTAACTATAAAGAAATAGAAAATTGATTTTTTTGGAATAGATCATAATTAGAAAAAAATAAATTATATTTTAAGATTTACTATATTGGTATGATTTTTTTGTATGTGACATGATTTATATATTGATAATTGAGAAGAAAATTAACAATATATTTTATATAATGTTAAAAGAACTTTTAAAGGTGAAATATATCTTCAAAGTATAGTTATATCTTGGAAACGTTTACTTGAATACTGATTTTAAATCATTTAAAAATGATTGTTTATAAAGTTTAATTAATCCAAATGAAAAATATTCTTTGATAATAAAAAATAATTTATTTTTCTATCAATGGATTGAAAATTTGAGGTTATTGGATAGATATGTTTAAAATTTAATAATTTTTATAAATGGTCATATCATAGGGTTAAAAAGTCATGATTCACATGTCATAATAGAAATATTTATTCCTATTCTTATAGGGTTGTTTCCATCATCAAATTTTGATTATTTTAATAGAAATAACATTCTTTTTCTATGATATTTGTGATGTAACATAAAAATATGATTTTTTTATTATGTTTTAATGAGTTTTTTGTAAGCTTATATAAATTTGAAAAAAATATTTACATTAACAGTCCCTATTTCAATAAGATATATAATAAGAACTTTTCAATATAGAGAAAATTGTGGAAGGCCTATATAATTTCAATAGATGTACCCATTTGAGAAATGTATATAGATATTGAAGTAGAGGGTATAAAATAAATCCCTAATTCAAGATTAAATATTTGTGGCATATTTTTAGGAGGAAATTTAAATAAAATCATCATCTTATTGTCAATATGAATATGTATCAATACATTAAATAATATATAAGAATTATGAAAATGTAGATTAAAACACAAGAAATAAATTATCTTTATTCAAAAAATCATAACATGGTTTTGATAGTGAACATGAAAAATGGATTTCAAAAAAGGAAAAGAAAATATCTCGTACAAAAATTATACTAAACTATAAATAAATGACATGATTCATACACTAAATTCCTGTGATAGTTAATTCTTTTCTCATAAAAATCTTTATAATAAAAATTTAATATTTTTTATAGATTATATGATGATCACATTTGAATAAAAGTTTTCATTCATCTTACTACACACTCTCAAATAATGTGGGAAACATAATTTTATGTTCTATTTTCAGACACTAGTGCGTTAAATATGTATATATTCACAATTATGAAATAAATATATAATTTATTATGATAATAATAGTTAATATTTTTCCCATCCAGGTTTTTTAATTATAAATAGAATTGATAGTCAATTATATTAATTTAGTACACCACTATCTTAGTTGATATAATTTTATAAAGGTTATATGGTTAATGTATTTCTGGTTTCATATAGAAAAATGAAATGAATTAATGAAATCAATAAATAATGGTGTTTGTTTAAAAGGAATTTATCACAAATAAATTGATATTGAAATTTATTGCATGTTGGATTAAATAACCAAGTTAACATATCTAGGAAAAAACTATGCTCCATTGACTGATTTTCATTAGTTTGGCATTGATCAAGGGTTTTGGGTCCTTCTATGACATAAAATTGTTAACATAAAACATAAAATTCATCTTGAATTAAATGAACCATTTATATTGTCATATCAAGAACAATAAGTGTAACATTCAAATTATTGTTCTTCTATGAGAGACTTAACTAATTGGTAGATTGTGATAAAAGTGATATATCATGACAATCGATTTATTGAAAATAAAATTGGTTCTTCAGAGTTGAAAAATATTAAAATTTTCTAAGAGACATATTTAAATATTCCATGTTATCATAGAGATATAAATATCATCAATTGGAATTTTCAATTATAGGACAACAATGAAAACATTTTTTATAACACATCAATTAATGAATATTTAATGATAGAAATTGATGGTGATCACGAAGATGATGGAGATGATGATGGTAATGAAGATGAAGATGATAATGATGAATGCGATATTAAATATGTAAATAAAATTGTGATTTTTCCAGTAATTGTTTTATATAATTATTTATTTTGTTTAAAAATTATTCGAGTTTCATTAATTAAATTTTTGTAATATTATTTATATATTGTGTTTCATATGTCTAGTGAGAAATTTGAATATATTGTTTATTACATATCTGGGAATCCCTTACCTGTTGATGACTACCCTATCTTTCCATATGATTGAAATAGTGAGGATAATACTACTAGATCATATAAAAAGAGATAAGTCTTTACCAGATTAATGATTCTAGATTGTGTTATTGAGAAATTATCATCTCTTGATTTTAACCCTCATTTGAGGAAGTAAGTTGAATTTATTTTTTCTAAAATTATCATATTTTTTTTCATCAATCATTTAATTTACTTTACAATTTTAAAAATAATTCAAATTTTTTCACATATAGAAATTATTCTATAAGTTCTAATAATGAGGAACTACTTTTATAATTCTTGGCTATCAAGGAATTAGGTTTAGGTCAATATAAATCAGTGCATGTTCAATCACTGGATGGTAAGTAAATAAGTTTTTTTATTTATACTTAAATCTACTTAATTTCTAACATAATTTTTTTATTAATATATAGTTTTTATTGCTAGACCTCAACCCATTCATACTTTTATAGTGAGGAATGAATTTGGGAAACTAGTAATGTGAAAGGATGAATGATCGATATTGATTTGTGATCGATACTAGGGAGTTATTATGGTATCATAGTAATGCCATAATCAGCAACCACCATAAGAATTCACAAAGGGACATCTTCTTTCATTGGACAGTAAGAGGAGTTGTCGATATCTCGGTATGAGAACATTAAAAGGCTGACTAGAGAGGTGGAAGAACAAAAACATCATTACAGGTAGTAAAATGAAGAAATAATTGAATATATATGACATTTATCATGTGGTTTAAAGATGGATTGCCCTACACTACCACCACCACAAAATGATATTGTTGTTATTGATACTATTATCCCTATATATTAATTTTTTCCCCTAAATAATTTATAAAATTTTCTATTAATAATTTTTTTTATATAATTTTTTTTTTATGTTTTTATGTTTTTTAAAAAAATTTATTATTTTTTTTAAAAATATTATTGATGGAATTATATAAAAAATAATTTCAAGAACAATTGTGATAAAAAATTTATCACATTTAAATGAATATTCCTTATAAACAATACTATCTAATTATTTGTTATAGTGGAATTCCATAAAAAATACTCCATCACAATTATATTTAGTAATAGATAATTTTCATTATTTCTTATAAGCGATGGTATTTTTATGTTATACAGAAAATAATTCCCCACCACATAATATTTGTGTAATTACATAATAAAATAGAGTTTATTATGATGTGGTTTTATATAATAGACTATTTGTCAAATATATCCATCAAAAATAAATATTAGTGACAAAATTATTATTTAATATGATAGAATATATCTATTAAAATTTCTCAAATTTTCTGATTAGATAATCTTGAAAAAATTTGATGATATTAAAATGGGGTTGTGATGGAAAAATAAGAAATATTATGAATATATCAAAATAATAAATAGTATTAATAACAATAGATATGTCGTATGTGGTGAAAGAATATTTTTCTTCCTTTAATGAAATGTATTTCTGACATAAATGTTATAATTTTCCATATATGTTAACAAATATATTATTTATGATGTCAATAATGATTAAGTGTTGAAAATCATTAAATGTTTCATCACTAATGTTCATGGAATGACAATTAACATTAAATTAGTTTTTATTTCATTTGAAGGAATTAATCCCAGTATTACAATGTTAATCATGGGGCTATAAAAAATGAATATGCACATGCTGAATGGCATGGGGGTCATTCCAAGCTTTGGTCAAAACCGTCCTTGATGTTTTTACCTAATGTGATTAAACATTTTCTTGCATGGGGAGCATTCCAAATGAAATTTGGGTCATTACACTTATTGTAGAGGACAAAATTAAACCTAGTGAATTAAAAGGATTTAATATATTTTCTACATCGATTATGAAAATTAGCCACCATATATGATAAATCAAAAAAGGGTCAATTACACCCAATTATTTCTACACTATTTTCAATTTCTTACATTGTGTGTGTATAGTGGAATTTTAGGGTATTAAACTAGCTATGATGACTCTTAAAACTCTATTAAACCTTAATATAAACCTCTATTATGTTCATATATTTTTTTGTGATCATTTGAATGTGATGTAAGTAGATATACTATGATAATATGTTATTTTTTATATGAAATGGATAGTGAAGAGATTATTAAACATGTAAATGGATAGGATATGAGGAATGTTATCAAGTTGTGTAAATTAAGTTCCTAGGCTCTGTGTTGTGGAATACCTATGTGGAATAAGTGTTTATGTGGGTTGATATTTTTTAAAAATAAAAAATCATGTTATGATTGATTATTTTATTTGATAATGGATAGATTTTTGTGATATTATTGTTATTGATATGAGTTATCATATAGAGTCTTTGACTTTATAGTAATTCAGTATGATATAATCTTATAGAATTTTGTAGTTTAAAAAGATGTTGTATTCTTGTAAAGGTGTGTTTTATTACCAATGGATGATGTGGTATAGAGGTATGTGGTATTTCTTATGTGATTATGTATTCCAAATATATGTATGATTATTTTTTTATAATCATAACACTTTAAAGTTTTCATTGTTGTGCATGTATGGTCATTGTATGTAGTTTTTATTTTTGTAACTACAATGACATATAATTTTTGTGCCTATAGATATTTCATCATTAAAGATGTATATAGTGAGTAAATATATATTGTATGAATTATTTTTATTGATCATAATGGTGATAAAAATGATTAAATAATGATGATAGAATATTTTTGATGGTGATGTGAAGAATCATGACTCGTGACGAGGATAGATGTGGTGAATAACATATGGTTGATATTTTATTTAATTAAATATTTTCATTGACAGTAGTTATGATTTTTTTAATAATATATATCATTCAATGATGTAATAAAATGATTTATTTACATACATACATGAGATTTTTAGGGGATTAACCATTAAATTATATTTATATGCTCTCCCCTACTTTTGCAAGATATTTTTTAGACATAAAATATCTATTCAAATATTTTTTCAAATGAAGTTTGTTTAGGAACGAGTTATCTATTTTTGTGTAAAAATGTTAATGTGATCATATATTTCATCAATTTTATATATTAAGTTTTTTGATCAACTGTGTTATGAAGTATGTAATTTACCAATTCATGTGTTTATTTAAGATATTAAAGACAGATTAATGGAATATTATGGATGTTTTTATTTATAATTTAAATAAAAAAACATGAAATTAATCTCATGTTCATTTTTTAATACCCTTGGTGTTAGTCTCTACCCAACGACCTATTGGAGGTGGGCTTCAATGGGGCACTCTCGATCTTTTTTTCCAACTCATGGGGTGTATTGGTTGGTTCATGTTAAGATATCTGGGGAAATTTTAAGAATTGTTCTCCCCTTATTCAGTAAGTATTTAAAATACTTAGATGTGATCAACACTTTTTTTGAGGTGACTCAAACATTTCATACATAATTAATACATTTTATTAGATGAATATTCACTACATATCATTATGATCCATTCAAAAATTGTAGAAGTTTAGTGTCCTTGGAAACATTGATACATAAACAACTGTTTCATAAAAAGAATCAACCTCATCACCCACTAAGTTCTTCACATATATTACCCTTCTTCTACATAACATAATTAAAACCTTTCTTCATATCTTAGAGAATATAAAACATAAGAAAGGGTAATCTTAGATGCCCAGTAAGGATAAACATGGGAGATCTCAACCAATGATCATTTTTATGAATAACATGAGTATAATATTAGGAAAACGTGATAATAAAAATGGAAAATCATACCCAACAAATAATAGATCATAATCATGATTTCTTGCGTAAATCTTGGAATATAATATGATATAAATCATAAGAGAATCAAAACTCATGATCCATGAGAACATATCATAATCAAATAATCATATCATACAAGCATAGAATAAAATTTGGTATAATCATAATCATATAAATAATATTCCATGTCTCAATTCCAATACCATAATTTCTTAGTGAACATAAAATCATTATATAAAATCTTACCCAGCCACTTCTAGAATTCTCTAAGGAGTAACTTCGACACAGATAACTTGTTCATCACTACCTAATACATTGTGGGTATATATAATTATTGGATCACCCATAACATAAAAATAATACATTTATGTTCATAAGACATGTATCATATCATCGTAGCATAACCAATTTAAAATAAATTAGTTGCTTAATGATTTCCTAATCATGATCATAAAAGCGTGAATCATGGATTAATCGACCCATGGAAAGAAAATAGGTTTCTTTTCAATTACCAAATCATCATAAACCATCCAAATAAAAAATATATATAGTTTTATAAGAACATATCACCACTATACCACAAGAAACATAAATTAATGTTGACTTGGATGAAAATTTCCTTTAAAAGAACATTTCAAACATTTCTTTGAAAATTGGTAAAATATTATTTTCTTTCGATATATTTAAAAATAAAAACTCCATTAATATTGAGAAAATTATTCAAATTTAAAATAACCTGGTATTTTTTAAAAATAATCTTCAAATGAATGAAATGTTATGACATTGATAAAATTTTCATATGTTTCTTATGTTAAAAAACATTATTTTTACACTTTGTAAAAAAATCAAAAATTCATCATTCAAAAAATAGAAAGAAGATTGATTTTAAATTTTATTGTAAAAAATAAAACATAGTTAAAAATGAATTCAAATATTTATTATACCATATAAAATAACTTTCTTTATAACTTTTTAGTAAATATGGACCTCGAAGAAAAATATTTCTAACCACAAGATGAAATATAGTCAGTTTTCCTTAAAAAATTATTTGAATTGTATTTGTATACCAAGAACTGGAAATTGAGAATAAAAAATGAAAAAAAATAATTAGTATGAGGAAAAAAATACATGGAATTTTAGAAGAGTGAAATAATAAAATTCCCCCAATATAAATTTTAATAAATGACCCTAATTAAAAGTGAGATTGAATAATTAACCCTTACCGCTTTGGTAACTTTTGAATCACAAGACCCATAGAAGAATAAATTAAAATGAAAATTTAAATATTATGAGTATAAGGGTATTTATGATATACTATGTTAATGGGTTAGTATATATACCTCATAAATATAAAAAATTTCATAATATTAAACATGTATCAACGAAACAATATTGAGACAAAGGACGCTTGCAAATTGGGTAATCTATAAATAAAAAATCAGGATTTTGATAGAGTTTTATGGATTTTTAAATAAAAATTATTTGAATAAAATCAAAATAAAATTCATTCATTGGTATTATATGCACCACAAAAAGGAAATAAGTGTTTAATATGGCATATATCACGCAAAAAAAAAGTTAGATGAAAAACTCTTACCTCACATTTGAATTGATTTGTATGCACACCAACCACTAGTAAAATAAATTAAAATTTGTTATAATTATATACCATAAGAATATACATACTTATAATTTAATATATTATCTAATTAAGAAATTTCTATAACCATTTATCAATAATTATTTATTAAAATCATCGTTTCTCTGTATTACCTGCTTCGCTTTTCAGGTATATTTCTGTTCGAAAGTTTTTCTCCTTCTACTTTGATCATGGTTTGATAAAATTAAAAAAATTATCCTATCATGAATATATTATTTAATAATTATATAAAATTTTATAACTATTCATATATTTCATTGATGAAAAATTAATTACACCACTTCATGAAGATGATAGTATGTATGCACACACGAGGGATGTTTCCATTTTTCAATGGATCAAATAAAATAAAGGTAAATAATAATTCACATTTATAAAACCATAATAATATCATTAATATCATATATATTTACTAAATTCGTCACTATAAATATCTGTGTTAGTTAGTGATGTAAATTTAATTGTATCACTTCATGGAGGTGGCAGTCTACACAAACTCATGAGCGGTACTTTCCTTTTCCATTTGATAGAAAAATGATATAAAGAAGGATATGAAATTAAAATAATAAAACATCTTCATATGTTATACAATTATATTATTATTTTATTATGGTTAATAAATAATTGAATGATATTTAATAATAAGTAAAATGGAAATGGTTGGTTAAGATGAATACGTCCTCTTCAAATAGCATCCTTTACATATCAACTAAATGACACTAGGGATGGTCTTTTAAGAAAAAAATATCCCATATAATGTCGATAAGAAAAGTAAAAATATTTTTTATGGTTTTTTTGAGCTAAGGGGCTCAAGAATTGTGAATAAGAGGGGGGAGTTAGTGACCTCATAAAAGATAAAATAGGGGTAACCTTGGATTTCATAAAACATTAAATTAATATAAATTAATTACCATGTTCAAGTGGGTCCAAATTGATATATTTATAATATATAATGAATATATGTATAAATACTCGCATAAAATAATATTTATACAATTTTAGTTGACGTTTTAACCCTTATTTTTGAGTTTTAACCTCCCATTAACTATTTTAATGATTAGCATGATATCATATTTTTTAAAATTTTGGGGTCAAGAGTGTTACTATTAAAAGAAATTTTACCAATGAGTGAATAATGGTTGATAATATATAATATATCCTATTAAATTGGAATATTATAAGGCTTTTATGAATTTAAAATCATTTAATAAAATATTATTTAACATAAAATACCTTTAAAGTCATTTTCAAGACTATTTGTATTCGTGACTTTTAAGAAAATAATGATAGTAATGTAATTTGAATATACACTTTTAACCCTATTATTATATATTATATTTATGCAAAAAAATTAGTTTAATGTTATAAATGACCCAAAAAAATTACTTTGTATGTTTTTAAAATCATTTACTTGACTTTTATACTACTTTCACAAGCACTCTGTCGGTGTTACATAAGCATTTAAAGTAATTATTCTATCACCAAAATTAAAAATAAATTACCATGATGAAAAATATATTCATATTTCAAATAACCATTTATAACCAAACATAACCACCTTTTATCCCTATGAAAAATATTATAAATATTAAAACAGAGAGAGTGAAATTTTGTATTTATTTTTTACTTAAAATAATATTATAGAACTTTTGAAAGAAAAATTGGACTAAGTTTGTCTATATTAGAATATTGTATTTTTATGGTTTAAATAAACTCATAATATATAAATAGGTTATGATTTAGATTTATTTTTAAAGCCTTTCCCATTATTTTTAACCTTAATTACCTTCTCTACCTTTACTAAGGAGACAAATATTTTCCACAATTACTATTCATTATGAAAAAAATTAAGATGAACTATTTAAAAAAATAAAATTTATAATTAAAAATATAAAACCCATTTTATCTAATTAAATCCATATAATTTTCCGTGATTTCTTTTAAAATAAACCTAAAAAATGTGACAAACTAGTTTTCCATAAAAATGCATTTTTATGTATAAAAATGTTTTTATACCAAAATTAAGAACAATTTAGATTAAAAAAATTAATTGTATTATTTTTAATAAAATTGAACTGATGAAATTTTAAAATGAATTCAAAAAAATAGGACTCATTAAATACAAGAAAATAATTGAAAATTTCAATATTCTTCATTATTCACCAAAAAAACAATCTTTTTAGAAAAATCCAAAAATTCCACCCAAAGATAATTTTCATATGTTTACTTAAAAAATTATATCTTTATTAATAGAATTAAATTTATAAAAATTTAATAAAATAAATATAAAATTCTCTCACAAAAATCAATAAAATCTATTTTTAAAGAAAATATATTTTTGAAGCATAAAATAACATCACTAAAAATGAGTGGTTATTTAATAAGAATTAATCAATACTTTTGTATTGAGTGAGAAAATTATACATATATTTCTTAATGTGGTTTGTCAAATTCATACCTTCTAATTAAATAGATAGGTTATAATGGTCACATTTAAAAAATAATATTGACATAAAATATCAAAATTCACTTAAATGTCGGTGTTTCATGTTAAGAATGCTATTTTGATCATTATTCTTTTAAAAAATATTTTAGGGAAGTTACATTCTCTATACCCCCCCCCCAATTAATTTCCCCCTCTCAAATTTCTCTTAGCCATCAAAAATTTAATATTTGTAAATACATTTATTGAAAAACCACATTGTATAAAGGGGTAATAAAAATTTATTTGAAAACGGGTAGTGGGAAACAAAAATCGTACATGAAATAAAACATACTAGATTTCCTAGATAAAGATAAAATTATAGGTAAATTAATATATATATATATATGAAGGAGAAAAATAATATCCATGGACTAATTGAGATTGATAGATAACATAGTCAATAGAAAGTTAATCCAAACAAAATCATAAATCAACGAGGGTTGAAAACTACCATTAATTATTTATAAAAACTATAAAAGGGAAAAAAATCATGATCCTTTATCTAAAGTTATTGAATTATTTTCACATGGTATATGATAAAATATACATTATTTTTTAAAATATAGAAATTTAATTTCCAACTTTTTTGTGTGTTTCAATTATTTTCCACTGATTTATATCTCATATTCCAATGATGAATGATCAATTTGAATATTTCATGCCTGAATCACTAAAATAAACTTCTAATATATCATAATATCTATAAAAGAATGAAATATTATTTCTTATGTTACTATTTAGTTACTGAAACCAAAAATGGTTAGTATATGATAAGACAACAAATATGAATAAAATATCATATGAAATATTAGTCTCAAAGATTCCAATAACAATACCCAAATATGTACTTAATTCTTTCCACAAATAATTAAATACCAAAACTCATCAAATTAGCCTTACCCAATATTAAAAACCCAAAACAAAATTCACAAAATCTACAATATATAATTACCTTGAATCTTTAATCAAAATAAATTAGCTATTGATATCACCTCTAAACACATGAATACCTTGATCATATATTTTTCTAAATCATTCTAATAGGCTGAATCATCATAAAATCTCAATGAGAACAAATATTATACCAAAAGTTAACTCGTTCTTTATTCCTAAAATAAAATCAAATACTATCAAATACATTCCAAAAATCAAAAAAATAATAAACTTCATCAAATATAACATAAATCAATTTGTCATTAAATCGCTAATAATTTTTACTGTCACCAATACTATTCAATTTAATTCATCAATATTAATCATCTCTTTCTCCCGAATAAACATTATTATATAACCATCATACACATATTAACTTTAATCAATATCTCAATCATGTGTTTTCCAAAACTATCCCACTACAACTAAATCACTTTTCTAGTTTATCAATATCATTCAATATTTTACTAAAAATCCATAGGTAAAACTACTACAAAAAAATTCTTTGATCGTTAATAATTCTTAAAACTATAATATCATTAAAAAAACACTTATATATTATAATTATTGAATACCAATATATAATAACTTTAATAATTTAAATTCAATTGTTGGAATATAATAGTAACTTCCATAGTCTAGGGGTTTACCCTTGTATTAGAGAATTAACTAGAATAATTTCCAAGTTCCCACACATAAGAAATTGAACTATAACTAGTACATTTAGTTTTAATTTATTTCCTACCATTTAAACCTTCATTTTTATTTGGATATTAGTTTATTTATTCATTTATTTTGCATGCCTAAAACATATTCAAGTTCCTTTGAGACATTCCCATGAGTGATTATTCACACATTCTCAGTATATAGTTATATGAATTTTCCAACAAGCATGTACCCAAGTAGTAAAGGATCCTGCTTGGCATCCAAATGACCTAGGATTGAATCCAAGTAGTAAAAAATTGCAAGGTACTATAACAGCACAGTAGTACTGGTGGAACATTAGAAGTAGTGACACGAAAGTGGTGGTGGTACTGTAGTAGGTATTGTAGCAGGTACAGTAGCATCCTAGGTATTGTAGAGATACAATTCACTAAAGGTCCCTTTGGGTCAAAAAATGGTATTTCAGTCCTTTTATTTAGGATTCAGTGCCCCTAGGCCTACGGGATATGTAATGGTTCCCCCTCTACCCAAGCATAAAACGAGGTCTTTTCATTAATAATATATATGAGGCTTTGGCCCCCACCTTTTAAAAAAAGCAAAATGAATCTTCTTTCCTCCATGATATTCATCAATTTAACTCCCACTAAACTCTATTTTTATATTCTTATGTGTGTGAGTAAACTCACCCAAGTTGAAATTGATAATCATATAATGATATAGATTATTTGGAATAATAAAAAGGTTTCAGATTCCATATCCCACTTCATTTAGTTGTTCATGAGGAAAATCATTCCATTGTCTATCACATTTAGTGATAACCTGATTCCTCTTAGTTCTATCCATTCACTAAAACAAAAAAATCGTAGTGTGGGAAAAAACCATTATAGTGAAAAATCATATAATCCTAAAAAATAATTCATTGTATGTTTAAATCATGATAGTTTATTTTATCTCAATAATACCTTAGGTTTAACCTACGTTATCAATTTTCATTATCTATTCAAATCATTCAAAATGTTTTATATAGAAAGCATAAAAACTCACAAATAACTTCTTCATAATAAAACATAAACATTATTTAAATCCATATAATTTATCCTTGTAAAATCTATCATGTTATCTTTATTACATGTATTCACCTAAGGATATACATCAAAGAAAGGGGTGAGATAAAAGTCCAATAAGGGGAGGAATAACATAGAAGGAATAGGAGCCATGAATTGATATTACATGGGTGAGAATAATAATCATCATCATATCATCATCATGGGATGATAATTTTAAGTATGAAGGAAAAAATTAAAAAGAAAGGTAATGCGTCCAATGAATAATAATAAAACATCATAATATAGTGATCAAATATCCAACATATTTTTGAACAAATATAACATTGTGTCCACTCATAACAAATGTGAAATAAATGTAACATCATAATTGAGAAAAAAAATAGAATAATCAACACACATAATACACAAAATCTCATAATATATATCAAATTAAACAATGAATTCATGGAATATATAATTATGGTTCCACCCATCACATCATAAAATTATACTGATCATTCATTCCACATGAAAAGAGAACATTTAACAATTTTAGTCATGAAATAAACCCATATAATGGAATGGATTTCATAATGATTTTTAAAGCATGATTTCCTAAATATAATTTGGGGTATAAAATGAAAAGGTGAGATCATATCTTTTCAAAGAAGTTAATTTTCATTAAAGAAGAAAAATCTCAATAGTATTTAAAGAGATCTATATAAAATATAATATCTTTCTGAAAAATCTTTGAAACTATATTAGAAATCATATCACCAAGATATAAAAATATATATACTAAGAAATAAAATTGAAATATTATTTAAAGTAAATTAAAATTATTTTATGGTAATATCCATACTAAAAAATGTGAAATATAAGATAACCCTAAAGGATTTGTGTTCGAAAATCCCCTTACATTAAATATCGTTATTTTTCATCTAGTTTACACCTCTTGTGTAATGAAATTTTATCAGTTAATACATATAAACAGAATTTAATTATATTATTTTATGTCACTATTGATGCATTATAGTTATTTGATTATATTGTATAATAATCATTGTTAAACATGAATTTTTTTTCATGTCTTCATTAAATTATCCCATCTTGTTTCGATTTTTCAATTTTTGATCCAGGAAATTTATACATAATTAAAATTATTTCCATAAGATTAAAATAAATGTAATTAAATATTTATAGGATTTAAAAATTTTATAATATGTTTCCATTATTGTGGTGATAATCATAGAGTTGGAAATTTCCTCGTTAGTGATTAACTAACCGTTTATGGGACTCTGTAAAAAGAGGGGGAAGACAAGTATGAAATATAAATATGTCTTAAATATAATCATTATAGTAGGTAAACATCATTAATATCATTATAAAGTACTAAAAAACTAATAATATAATATTTGGGTTTGAAATGGATAAATAAAATGTGGAAGAGAAGAGGAAAATGAGAGAAAGAGTTGATGAAAACTTACTTTCTTCTCGGCATTGCTTTTATTCTATGGTACTAAACCCCTTCAATAATTTGAGTTTGGTGACATCAGAATATCCATAAGTATTATAAGGGTGATAAGACTGATAATTTATGTAGGGGTTTGTCTTTGGTAAGTGAGGTGAAGTGGTTTTCAAATGGGAGGGATAGGGGGGTTTTATAGTTATAGTGAGTGGTATTTTTATGTTATAATAATGAAAAAATTATTATATCCAAAGTAAACCTTTAAATATTGATATTTTTAACATTGAGAAATATATATGAATAAAATAACATGATTTCAGGATTTTAATAAATTTATGATTCTAATTTATTATTTTAATCAAAAGGAAATGAGAAAATTTAGAAAATGTTTATTTAAAGGGACACTTTAGACTTTTAAGATTTCAAAATTACTTTTTAGTTTGGAAGTAAAGTTTTTTATTTTAAAATGAGCCATTAAACTTTATAAATTTATTTTGGGTTGATATTTGTATTTTATATTCATTAATTCATCATTATATCATCATTATTTCATTAAACTTATGGTATTTTAAATATTGTAGTTTTTACTATTCACATAAAAATTAATGTTTCTCAAAAAATTATCAAAAAATTACCCTTGGGAAACTTTAACATTATGACTCTAAAAATAAAATTATTTTTATTAAAATAATTTTCTAACATAGAAACTTTTAATTACAAACAAAAAAATATTATGATTTTTATTAAATTCATTAAAATACAATATATTAAAAATGTTCTTCTAGTTTCCTTAGGTTTCTAATCTTGATATTTATGTTATGTAATTATAATATAAATATTATCTTAAGTTAATAATGAGAAATATTATTTATATTAAAACCTTATTATTTCAATGTATGATTATTATTCTAATGGTCTGGTTAATATTCTCAATGGTCATATTATTATTTATAATGTTTGGATTTAATATTTCATTGATCACATTGTTATTCCAATAGTCATATTACTTCCTATAAATACCTCTTTATTAATTCATACATCATTCACTATAACACCTTCCAAGGTAATATATTTTCAATTTATAATATATTTATTTTTTTACTAATATATTTTTTATTTTAAATTGTGTTTCATGCTAGGGTGGTAATTATAGCAGATCGAGATGATCTAAATTTTCTAATTCTACTTTTTCTATTTTCTATTTTTATACCATTGTAATATTTTGAAATTTTTTAGGTTTGGTTTTTTTAATAATTTGACAATATAAATTAATAAAATAAATTTTTTTGGTCTTCGATATGTATCGTATGTGATTAATACTATATAATATAATATAACACACATTTATTCTTGAAAAAAATATTATTTATAAAGTTTGGTTCATTAAATTATTCTCCCCTTTATAAATTTCATCCTCAAAACTTAAACTCATATTTTCAATTGAGAATAGATGAGGTTAATTATATTTTATTATTTTCTCAGGTCCTCAAGTAGCCTCTTCATATTTATGGTTCTATTACTACACTTCAACATGGTGAGTTGTCTGGATGCATAAAACAGTATATCTATAGTCTAAAATCTCCATTTGATTCTCTTTATAAGAGAATTCATGCTCGAATTGTACCACCTTTTGATTCAATACATGTAATGGATCGGGTATGTACTTCCTTGGGAGGGATGTGTGAAAGAAATCATGTACATGTTCCTTTTTTGTGGAAGTTCTAGCTGATAGGCCACTGCTCCTATGAAGTCAAGGATATCAATGGGGCCAATATGCCAAGGGTTTATCTTTACATTATTTCCAAACTAAATGAATCTCTTACATGAAGATATTCAAAGGAAAAAAAAAATCCAACTTCAAACTTCAAGTCCCTTTGATGGTTTTTAGTATAGCTCTCATATCGACTCTGTTAAGGTTTGATATGCTTTTAGATGGGTTTAAAATATTTTTTCATCTCTTTCACAAGATTGAATCCAAGTAACATTTTTTCACCATCTTCATCCCATCATGAAGTGGTTCAACATTTATTCCCATATAGAGAATTATATGGAGTCATTTTAATACTATAGTGGAAGTTATTTTTTCATGATAACTAAAATAATGGGATATATTAATTTCATCCTCATTTAAATTCCATTGACTATGATATTAGAAATTTATTTAGTTCCAAAATTGTCCATTCATATTGGATATCAGTTTATGGTTGATAGTCTGTAATGAAAGTCAATTTAGTATTTGGAGAATTTGGAATACTTCTCTATAATTTAGAGGTAAACCTTTCATCGTGATTATAAATGGGAAAAAGTGATTCCCCATGTAGCCTCACCACTTCCTTTATGTATATATTGGAATGTTATTCAAGAGAGAAATATTTATAAATGGAAATTTAGTAGGAAATATTGGTGATTAAATCCTCCATAACCCATATCACATTGCTTATTTTGGATATATTCAAGAGACTATTAACAATTTCCATGGTGATGTTCTTTGATTCCATGTGGGTATGGGTAATGGTTGCATCATCCCCTTGAATTTATATACCTCTTCATTAAATTACTAACAAACCAATAACTTTGAGATGAACTCAGCAATCTCCTCTAAATTTTATCCCACCATAAGTTCTCTCAAAGGTCGTGGTACATATTAGTACTTCCAGGATGGATAGAGAAAGATGAGTTTTGTGTATTGTCCAATATCTCTCTCTTTATCTCAGGTGATGAAGGAACATGAATTCCAGTTCCAAATTGAATTGAATCATCTTCGTAAATGTGGAAATAATAAAGTGTCACTTTTTTTACTGCTTCCATTGTATTTTAATGATCCATATCATCCCTCTATTCCTCCTAGATATTCTCTTAGAAAGATGGATGGAAAATCATTTGGAAAAGGTAATGTTCATTCCATACCATCAAAAATTCTAGATATATCCTTTTCAGATCCATGATGATAATTTCTTTCTCAATATAAATCATGCATAGAGTAGTATGTTTTTTCTACTAAGAGCATCAACAACCCTATTTTTTCCATGATGTTAGTGAATAATGAAATAATAGTCTTTGATCATTTCTAACCATCTTTTCTGATTCATGTTGATCACTTTTTATGTGAATATATAATTTATACTATTGTTATCTAAATATATATGGCACACTTACCATGATATAGGTAGTGCCACCAAATCTTAAAAGTGAATATCATATGTTTTAACTCTTGATCATGTGTCAGGTAGTTATGCTCATGTATCTCCAACTATTATATGGTGTAGGCTATAAATTTTCCATTTTTCATGACTACACAACCCAAGGATTACTTTGAAGAATTATTTCATATAAAAAACCCTCATCCTCTTTAAGGTAGTGTGAGTATAGGTGAACTGATAATCACATTAATAATATCTTTAATGTTTTCCCCACATTATTCTATCTAGTTATACTTTACCCATTTCCATGTTAACTCAATTTTTGGGCTATAAAATCACTACCTATCTAATCCCAAAAAAAATACATATTTTCATAGGATATGAGAGTATATGCCATTACTTAATTTCTTTTTTTAACTATCTATATAAACTCACTCACTTAAGATCACATTCCCTCAAAATGTGACTTGATGCATCTAGAAGTGGAACTTACTAAACTAAGCATTAAAAATCTCCTTTCTTAATTTCACTAGAAAAATCTTTTGATTTTATACATGTTCCTCCTTGATCTTAGATTAAATTAGAATATAATTAATAATTACTAAAAAATCAAGGTATTCTCTAAATAAGTTATTCAACAAATCCATGAGTATTCTTGGTCCATTAGTAATACCAAAGGGCATGACTATGAACTCATATTGTTCATACTTTTTATAGAAGGCTATCTTATAAATATCTTCTTTATTCACCTTTAGGTGATGATATCTAGAAATAATATACACCTTTGGAAGGTACTGATCTTTTAAAAGTTGATTGATTAAGTCATAAATTATTAGTATGGGAAAAACTTTACTTTATAGTGATATATTTAACCACCTAGTAATTGATCTACAACCACATTGATCCACAATTTTTATTGATAAAGATTAATAGTACACCCTAATGTGACACACTAGGGTTTATGAACCCTTTTCTTAAATTCTCTTGCAGTTATTTCTAAAACTCTTCCAATTCAATTAGGTCTATCTAATATTGGAATTTGGATATAGAAGTGGATCTAGGTATAAACTCAATTGATAACTCTACAACATGATTTGGGGAAGTTAAAATAAATATTTAGAAAATAAATTAGTATATTCCCTTAAAATTAGAATCTCATCAAGTTTGATGATTTCCTTTGACACATCCAATTAGGGAATATATTCCTCTTTAATGGGTATCAACCCCCCCCCCCTAAATTATGTGATTTTAAAAAGGATATTCATAATATTCCTTTCATTTTTATAGGATCATGGGAATGTTCAAAATATAGAATGTGATTTCATTATCCTAATAGTTGATGTGATATATATATAATGAGAGCCAATCTATTTCCATTATAGCATAAAATTCCACCAAGTGATGAATTATGCTATTTTTTTGGAATAATTTCCTCACAAAATCTAACAAGATAAGAGTCCAACACTTGGGTTTCAATGACCACACCACTCGGTATTTTTATAGATATCTTTATATCAAGATATCAGGGATGTGATTCAATGGTACTATAAATTTTTTGGACAAAAAGGAATTATTAGAGGAAGAATCATATAAAAAGTTTATATTTTTTAGTGATTAGTAAGTGTACCATAATGAAATTCATTTTCATGCTCTAATTCAGTAATGTTGATTTTATAAGCTTTCCCTTACTCCCTTAGACTTGGTGGTTTCTAACATTGATTACCCTCAAAGACACATGTTTTAGTGCATTGTCTTGTATAGATCCTTTCTCCATAAAGATGATGCATTGAAACACGGGTATTGCATTGGTATTTTCCTTCTTTTCCTTCATCACATTTTCTAGTTTCTTTATGTATTCTCTACATTCATGAGATTATAAACCTTCTATCCCACACTTTAAAATTTTTCTTATCCATTGGAGGAAATTTCTAAGATGCATCTTGATACATACTTGAAAATTGGGTGTTTGTATCTTCCTTCCACCTTTTTTATTCAATCCCCCTGCTTAAAATTCCATTCTTCTCTTATTATATCTATATCTATGGACTATTATTCAAAATTAATCTCTACTATGATAACACATCGAACTACTTCTTTGTAACTAAAAAAATCTCAGAAAACTAGAGTCTTTTTATGTGTGGTTTTAAAATACAAATGAATATATCCTTTTTCTATCATCATTGATAATAAAACTTGAGTCATACCTTTCAAAAAATTTGAAATTTTTCTTGTAATACATGACATATTCACTCTATTATTTATTAAGCTCTAGGAATTCTATCTCTATGATTGTTTTAGGATTTCAATGGAAATACTTATTATAAATATCTTCTTAATCTCTTCCCACTCCATTTCTTCCATTTCATCTGTTTGATTCATATTCTTTATTAATATACACCATTAATCGCTATGTCTATATAAATAATAGATGGCTAGAGAAACCTTATCCCTATCAAAAAAGTAGATCACAAAAAATATATTCTCAATTGAGTTAACACATTGTTCCATGAAAATTGAATTGTATGGTCTATCAAATATTGGTATTTTTTCTACATAAAGGACTCAATTTTTATTTTCTCTTTCTTGGGGGAAGGTATAAATCACACATGATTTTTATTATTGTTCATAGCCTAAGAAATATGGGTAATCATCATCATGATGTTTTGAAATCCACCTCCCATTAGATTAGGAATTTAATTTGGACAATCATTTCATTATACCACCCATGGGTTATTGGTATAATTTATACTAGTTCCTAACATTTTACAAAATAGAAAAGGTTTGGAAAAAATAAGTAAATAAAGTATAAATAATTTATTTTAATGTGAAAAAAAATTATGAAGTAATATATTTTGGGATCCTAATGTTTATCACACCCTTCTTATCAAACTTTTCATCTAGGATCAAGTAATATAATCCTTTTATAATTTTAATAGGTAAAATTGTTTTAGTTATATGTATTTCGTAATGATTTGAAAATATTTTGTGATTAACTGAAGAATATTACTTGGGTGTGTCAAACCATGTGTGAAATAAGGAATGATTGTTGTGAATGAGGTGATGATTGAGTTAACACGCAGTTATCCCTTTTTGGGCTTATTATCCCAAGTTGTATATGTGTTAGGGACACATCTACTCATAGTATCTATATAAATATTTCATTACTCAAAAATCACACGCACTTATAAATTACCAAAACTTTAGGAAGTTAACAATACTTAGACATTTCCTTTATATTTCAACTAACATTTTCTATTCCCAATTCAAAAAATAACTAAACTATTATTTAATACCAACTATAAATACCCAAATTTTTTATACATAAGTATTACATAGTTTTATTAATAAATAACATAATATTAATAAATTCTAGAATATAAAGGTTAAGTATATTGGAAAAATTAGGTTCATACATCACTTTTACATAATAAAACATAAACATTATTTAAATTATTATTCTTTATCCTCTATAAATATCTCATGTTCTACTTAGTACATGTATTCACCTAAGGATATATATCATTGAAATGTGTGAGTTGAAATCCTAGTAAGGGAAGGAAAAACATATAAGGAATAAGATCCATGAATAAATAGTACATGGGTGACCATAATCATCATCATTATATCATAATAATGGGATCATAATTATAATCCTGAGTAAATCATTTGAAAAAGTATTTTAATGTGGAAAAGCTTAATAAAGAAACATAATAACATAGTAGTTAAATACCACATGTAGTTGTGAAAAAATCTAGCATCATGTTCATGCATGATATACAAAATATCATGAAATTTACCACATTACCCCATGAAATAGATGGTTATATAATTTTGGTCCCATCTATACCATTACAAAATGTTTATGATCATGTATCACATATAGAAAGATAACATATAACAATCATAGTCATTAAATAAACACATGAAATAGAATGGTTTTATAAAGTATTTTTAAATCATAATTTCAAGAATAACATTTGGGGTTCCTATTTGAATATGGCCTAACATATATTTTTTTAAAGATCATTATTCTTTAAAGAATAAACTTATCAAGAGGATTCAAAGCGATGTATTTGACAAATAAGCCTTTTTAAAAAATCATTATAATTATATTAGAAATCATATTGACAAAGTGGAAACATTTTTATAACCAAAAAAAATTTAAAGAATATTGAAATGAAATTTTATGGATATTAGAGGATATATTCATACTAAATACAATATTAAATAAAATATAACTTAAAATAAGGATTTCAGTTTGAGAATCCCCTTACCTTAAATCTTGTTATGTTTCGTCTAATATACAAATCTTATATAATGAACTTTTTTTGTTAATGAATGTAATAAAAAGTGAAGAAAATTAATTTATATTAGTTTTGGTATATTATAATTATTAAATTTTATTTTATAATACACTTTTAAACATCAATTTTTTGATGTCATGTTTTCATTAAATTTTCCTATCTTGTTTTAATTTTGATACTTTTTTTCAAGGAAATTTATACACAAATAAAATGAATTATAAGAGGTTAAAATAAATTTAATTAAATAATTATATATTTTATAAAATTTATACAATCCATCCATGAAGGTGGTGATAATCATATATTTATCATTGTCACAATATGTGGTTAACCGACTTTTGATAAGACGTTTTTTAAAAGAGGGTGAAGAGAAATATGAAATATAGATATCTCCAAAACATAAACATTACAGAAGTTTAACATAATTAATATAATTTTAATATTATCCTAAATTAATCATAGAATATATTTTTTAAGGGATAGAAAAAATGAGGAACATATGGGGAAAATATGAGAAATAGTTGATGAAAACATACCCTCTTCTTAGTGTTTGTTAATTTATAAGGCATTTAACTCCTTGAATGATTAGAGTTGAATAACTCCAGAATATCCCTGAGTATGGTAAGCAATTTATGATATGGAATTTTTATATATTTTTGGAAATGGAAAGTGAGGGAGAAGTGGTTTTCTAAGGGGGTGGATAGGGGGTTTTATAGATGGAGAGATGTAATTTTTAAGTTATAATAATGAATAAAATATTATATCCAATGTAAAGGTTTCAATGATAATATTTTTAGAATTATGAAGTAAATTTCAATAATATAACATGCTTTTAGGAGTTCCAATCACTCTATAATTATAATTTATTATATTAATCAAAAGGAATGGAGAAAAATGAAAAAAAAAATTTAAAGGGAGACTTTTGACATTTAGACTTTGGAAATTAATTTTTAGGTTAAGAAATTATGATTATTATTTTTAAAGGACACTTATTTTGGCTCATGATAACTAATTTCATATTTATTAATTCATTATTACATCATTATTATGTCATAAAATAAGTGGTATTTGAAAAACTATATTTTCTACTATTCATGTAAAAATTTGAAGTTTCTTAGAAAATTATCAAAAATTCACTATTTGGAAACATTGAGGTGTAGATTATAAAAATGAAATTAATTTTATGAAGAAAAAAAATATAACATGGTTAATTTTAATTATTAAAATAAAAATTATAATTTTTATAAAATAAATTAAAATACAGTTTATTGAAAATGTTATTATAGTTTCTTTGAGTTTTTAATCTTGATATTTAATTTATAGAATTATAATATTAATATTTCCTTAAATTACTCATTGTAAATATTATTTATATTATATTTTTTTATTTTTATGTCAAATTACTATTCCAACAGTAGTGTTATTATTCTCAACAGTCATATTACTATTCCTAATAGTTGGGTTAATATTCCAATGGTCACATTACTATTCCAATAGTCATATTTCCTCCAAAAAATACCTCTTAATTCATTCATAAATCATTCACTATATTTCCACCAAAGGTTTTATATTTTTATTTTTTAATATTTTTATTGGTTTGCTAATATTTTATTTCTTTTCTATATTGTAGCTCATGTGAGTGATAATTTCAGTAGATAATGATGATCTAAATTTTACTAATCTACCTTTTCTAGTTTCTATCTTTCACTTTTTATTATTTTTTTATTTTCATGTGTTTAGTTGATGACTAATGTAACGATATACATTATCAAAATAAAGTTTTCTTTTTTTCTTTATGTTTTGTATTTATATAATTCTATAGAATATAATATAACATAGGTTTATTGAGGAAACAAATATTATTTATAAATTCTAGGTCATTATAAACTAACCCAGTAATATCCACCAAAGTGCCTAACCTGATATAAAATATTAGGCATACTCATCATATATCATTTATGATCATGTTATTTCCCAATCAACCCCTTTTAAATTTTTTACCCCAAGGTGATTCTATGACACAACTGCATCTAATTTTTAGTATCCATATAGGGATTTATTTTCCATGAAAACATGAATTGTCAACTTAACACAATTTTAGGATGTTATCTTATATTTAGACATATCTTATGGTTTTCAAAATAGAAATTATAATCCTAATCTCCATAAATAACTAAACCTTACCCTAATGCCAACTGAGGTGACCCAAAAAATTCATACCTAATCATTATATACTATTAGATAAAATTCATTACATATCATTATGATCCATTCCAAAACCATAAAGGTTTAGTGTCTTTGGATACTTGTATCCATAAAAAAATTACATAAAAATATCTACATCATCTACCACTAAGTTATTTATATCTAGTATCCTTCTTTGGAATTACATACTTAAAACCATTCTTTATATATTAGGGAATGGAAAACATATGAATGGTTGAAATTAGAAGCTTAGTAAGGATAATCATGGAATATATCAGTGAATTATAATTTTTAATAGTCACATGAGTATAAGTGTGTGAGAACATTATCATAAAAATAGAAAATCACACCCAAAATTAATATATCATAATAAATATTCCGGTAATAAATCTTGGAAGATCATAATACTTAAATCACAAGAAAATCAAAATTCATGACTGATGATAACTTATCATAATAATATTATCATGTCATAAAAGTGTAATATAGCATCTGGAATAATCATAATTATATAAATAATATATCAAGGAACACTACCAAGAACATCATTTTTTAGTGGATATAAACTCATTATGAAAAATCATGCCTGGTCAATTCTAACATTCTCTTAAGCGTGACTTCTACCCAATTAACTATTTCACAATTATTCTATTCATTGGAGGGAAATATATTTTTAGTCCCAAATTAATATAATAATAATACATTCATATCCATTCCATAATATTATAAAACATTTAAAATTTCAACAAAGCATAACCCATGGAAAATAAACAACTTTCATAAATTTTACATCATCATAATCATAAAATCATTCATCATCCCTTAATTAATTAGTGGAAATAAAATAGGTTTCATGTCAATTAACACATCCTCACAAAACATCCACAGAAATAATATATATGGTGTCACAATAATATATCCATAGTAGATCATAAGAAACATCAAATCATTTTTAATTAAATGAAAAATTGATTTAAAATAACATTTGAAACATACCTTTAAAAACAAGAAAATATCTTTTTCTTTCAATATATTTAAAAATAAAAACTCCAAAAGTATTAAGAAAATTAATTTATATGAAAATAACAATGCAAATTTGTAATGTAATATTAAAATAATATAATGTTTATAACCGCTGTAAAATCTTCAATAGCTGTGTAAGTTAAAAAATATTGTTTTCACACTTTATAAAAAAAGAAAAAAGTGACTCATTGATAAAAAGTAAATAAGATTCCTTTTAAAAAATTGTATAAATAAAAACACAGTTACAAATAAATTCAAATAATTATTGCATTATCGAAAATAACTTTACATAAAAAAATTATTAAATATAAACATTGAATAAAATTATTCTGAACCACACGGATAAATAAGATTGATTTTCCTTAAAAAACAGTTATTATAGAGTAATAAAGAGGGGGAGTGAGAAGAAAACATAAAGAAAATTAGAATTAACTAGAGCATAAAAAATTCCATGAAATTTTAAAAGAGTTAAATCATATAATTCCACCAAATAAAATTTAAACTAAATGATCCCAATTGAAAGTGAGATCAAAGAATTAACACATATCACTTTGGTAACTTTTGAATCGTATTCCCCATAAAATAAAAAATTCAAATAAAATATTAAATGAAAATAAAATAATGATATTTATGATATAAAATGTAAAATTTTAAGAATATATTCCTAATAAACATAAATAGGTATACATCATCAATAATATCACAACAAAACAATTTTGAGACAAATAACTCTTACAACTTTGGTAATATCTAAATAAATACCACTTGAAAGAGATAACCTTATAAAGATTTTTAAATACCCATAATTTTCATGAAAATGATAATCAATTACATTATTTTTATTATTTTCACCATAAAAAAGAAACAAGTGGTGAATACGGAATATGTCTCATAGAAATAAAAGTGAAATAAAAACCCCTTACCTCACATCCAACTTTATTATTGATTGATCTATCCTCTTGTATAATAAATTTAAATTTATTATAATTTTATAAAATAATAATATGCATAATTATAATTTCATATATGAACCAATTATAATATTTCTAAAACCATTTATTAATAATTATTTATTAAAATATTTATTTCCAGGTGTTAGCTGTTTTTTATTCATGTATGTTTCGGTTTAGAAATTTTTTTTCCTTGTACTTTGATCACAGTTCCATAATCCCCATAATTTTAATCACGTAATGAGTATAATATTTAATTATTATATAAACTTTTATAACTATTCATAAAAAGTGGTGATTAAAAATGAATTATGTCACTTCATGGAGATGGTTGTCCGTACATATGGACGAGTGTTGTTTCCATATTCTGATGGAAGAAAAAACATAATGTTAAAAAATAATTCACCTTTTTAAAACAATAATAATATCATAAATACCATATATAATTATTAAATCCATCATTATAAATATTCATGTGATGTGATGATGGTAAATGCATCGTAGCACTTCGTAGAGGTGGTAGTCCAAACGTACGAATGGGAAATACTTTCATTTCCCATTTGATGGGAAAATGAGAAGAATAAAGATATTGAATTATCATAATAACATCTTAAAATATGTTATATACTAATTTTATTACATTTTAATGGTTATGAAATAATTTAAGGAGGTATAAGAATAATTAAAATTAAAACATTTAGTTTAGATGATTACCTCCATTTTGAAGAACCTTCTTTGGATCTCTCTTTAAGGACCATAGGTATAGTCTTTTAAGGATGATAAAACCAATAAAATGTATATAATTAAGTTAATAAAAGTTATTATAAGGTCTTATTTAAGATAATTGGATCAGAAAGTGTGATTAATAGAGGAGAGGTGGTGTCACTGTATAATATATGAGAGGGGCGCTCTTGGAATTAATTATAGTATTAAATTAACAAAAACTAGTTTTCTTATTAAAATAGATCCAAATTGTTATATAAAGAATCTATGATTAATATAAGTCAAAATAATCTCTTCCAATAATATTTAGACAAGTTTAGGTGATATTTTAACCTTTATCTCTTTGTTGTAATCCCTTGTTAACCCTTTTGATGATTACTGTGATATCAACAGTTTATAATCTTTGGAGGCCAAGAATGTTACTATAAAAGCAAAAGTGATCCATAAGTGTAAAATGTTTTATATTATATACCATATACAATTAAATTGTCCAAAAATGACATTTTTATTAATTTTAATTAATTTTATAAAAAATTATTTGACATAGGATTACATTAAAGTCATTTTCAATACTATTCACATAATTAAATTTTATAAAAGTCCAAATAGTAATGTAATTCTAATATAAAAATTTAAAACAAACCAAATACATTATATTTATCTAAATAATTTTTTTAACACCAAAAATAATCAATAAATGTTACCTTTTATATTTTTATAATCATTTACGTACTTTTTCTAATACTTTTACAAGCACTATATCGGCGTTGTGTAAGAATTTAAGATAATTATTCCCTAAATAAATATTAAAAATAAATTAAAATGATAAAAAATATATAAAATAACTATTAACATAATAACATAAGAACTTTTTATCTCTATTAAAAAATATTATATATTTTAAAATAAAGAGAGTGAAATTTTTTATTTTTTCTTGACTTAAAATAATATTAAGTTCATTATTAAAGAAAAATGGAACCATGTTTCCATAACATAAAATATTTAATGATTATGGTTATGATAAAATCATACAATATAAATCCGAAAGTTTTTATATATATTTTTAATTCCATATCACAATATTTTTAACATTTATTACCAAATTTACCCTTACCGAGGGGACAAATATTTACCATGTTTACTATTAAATATGACCAAAAATAAAGTTGAAATATTTTCTAAAAAATATATATTATGTTTCCAAATATGGACTTAATTTTACAAAATTAAGTACCTATAATTTTAAGAAATTACTTAAAAAATAAACCAACAAAATGAAAAGAAAACAGTTTTCCAGAAATAAATGCATTTTTAAGTATAAAAATGTTTTTATGCCAAAATTAAGCATAATTTAAACATAAATTAAATTAAATAGATTGTATTTAATCATAATTAAATAATTTTAATTTAAAATAAATTCAAAAAAACTTGGAATCTATAAATACATGAAAAGAAAACACCGTTTTTAGTATTTTTCACCATTATATGGACAAATCAATCTTTTTAGAAAAAAAAACAGAAATTTCACCCTATATTAATCTTCATTTTATGATTTCAAAAATTATACCTTTTTTTTTTAAATAAAATTTATAAAATTAGAAGATATTAATTATAATATTCTCCCAAAATCATAATAAACCCCATTATGAGGAAAAATATTTTGGAAGCATAAAATGACTTCACAAAAAATTCAGTGATTATTTACTAGGAATTAACTTATACAGTTGTATTAAGAAATAAACTTATAAATATATTTCCTAATTTGGTTTATTATAATTTGTTTTTCCTATGAAAAATGTTTGAATGTTATCCTATAATTAGACGTATCTCCATGGTTTTCACCAAAGTTTTATAACGTTAATCTCAAAAAATAAATAAATACTACTCTAATACCAACTGTAGTGACCCAAACAT
The DNA here is from genome assembly GCA_963277665.1 of Viscum album. Lineage (NCBI taxonomy): Eukaryota > Viridiplantae > Streptophyta > Magnoliopsida > Santalales > Viscaceae > Viscum > Viscum album. The sequence continues at coordinate 1,915,923,785 of OY728152.1, forward strand.
TTAATACATAATTATTAAATCTTATTAGATTAATATTCATTATATGTCATTATTATCCCTTCCAAAACCATAATTTTTAGTTTCATTTGATGCTTGGATAAAAAAGAAATTGGTTCATAAAAAAATTCCTCTCATCTCCCACTAAGTTCCACACATCTAGTATTATTATTAGGCATAACGTACTTAAAAACTTTCGTCATATCCGTGGGAATAAAAATCATAAGGGCGATCTTAGATACTCATTAAGGATAAACATGGGAGATATAAATTAATGATAATTTGTAATCATTACATGAGCATAATGGAATGATAAAATGAGCATAAAAATATATAACATTACCCAATAATTTAGATATCATAATAATAATTCATGGAATAAATCTTAGTAGATCATAAAATATAAATTATAAGATAAAAAAATTCATGTTCTCGGAGAACATATCATAATAATATAATAATATAATATAATTTCGGAATAAATTGTGGCATAATAAAAATCAAAGAAATCATATGTTAAGTCTCACTTCCATTACCATCATTTCTTAGTGGATATAAACTCATCATGGAAAATAATTCCTAGTCAATTCCAACATTATCTTAGAAATAAATTCGACCCTGTTAACTTTTTAATCATTACACAATTCATTGGAGGGATATATAATTCTATGAACACCCTTCACGTAGTCATATTCCATTATTATGCATTCCAAAAGATCATATAAAATTAATCATATCATCATATCATAACCCATACAAAATAAAAGGGTTTCGTAAACATCTCAAAATCATAATCCTAACACCATTCGTCGCGTATTAATTGATCCATAGAAAGAAAACAAATTTCATTTAAATTCCCATATCATCGTAAATCATCAAAAAAAATAATATATAATTAATAATAAAAATTCATCCCCATTGAAGAAAAAGAAACATCAAGGGATGTTGAAAAGGATGAAAAATTCATTTAAAATAACTTTTAAAACATTTATATGAAAACCAAGAAAATATCATTTTCTTTCAATATATTTAAAAATAAAAACTCCCATAAAATTTAGAAAATTAATTTCCTTGAAATAAATCATGGAAATATACAAATAATGCTTCAAATCAAATAACGGTCATGATGGTGGGAAAATATTCTCTTATTATGTATGTTAGAAAACGTTTTTTTCATGATTTAGAAAAATTTAAAAAGTTAATCATTACAAAAATTACAAGAATATTTCTTTAAAAAAATAAAAAGTAAATATAGTTAAAAAATAATTTAAATAACCATGGGAACCTATGAAATAAATTTTTGTAAAACATTTTAGAAAATATGGACCTGGAGGAAAAATATTCCCAACTATAATGAGAAATGAGGTCGGTTTTCTATAAAACAATTAGTTCTATGTGAGTAACAAATATAGGGTAATGAGAACAAAACATGAAAATACATGTAATTTTAGGTTATTTAAATCATAAAATTCCCCCATAAGAAATTTGGATGTAAACGAACCCAATTAAAAGTGAGATTGAAGAATTAACCCTTGCCACTTTGGTAAATGTAGAATCATTATCCCCATGAAAGAATAACTTAAAATGAAACATTAAATATCATGAAAATAATGAGATTCATGATATAACATGTAAAATGGGTAGTATATACATCTCATAAAGATAAATATGTTCATAATATCAAACATGTCTCAAACAAATAATACGGATATGAATAACCCCTACAACTTTGTTAATCCCTTAATATGACCTCATGAAATATATAAACATGTATTTTTTAAAATCCCCATAAATTACTTGAAAATAATCATAAAATACATTCATTACAATTATATAAAAGAAAAAATGTAAATAAGTTGTGAGAATGTCTTCTGTCTTAGAAAAATAAAAGTGAAAAGAGAAACTATTGCCTTACATCTGAATTGCTCTATAAGAACTCTAAAATCTTTTATAATGAACATAAATTTATTTTATTTATATTATAGAACTATATACATATTTATAATATCATATATTATCTAATTATAACATTTAAATAACCATTTATTAATAATTATTTATTAAAATCATCGTTTCTGGGTGTTAAATATTTTATTTTTCATGTAAGTTTTGGTTATAAAGTTCTCATCATTATGTTTTGATCATGGTTAAACAATCTCTAGAATTATAATAATTTAATAAGTATCATATTTAATCATTATAAACACTTTTATTCGATTTATATAAATTGGGGATGAAAAATGGATTACATCACTTGTTGGATATGGTTGTATGTACGTACACGTGAGTGATGTTTCCATTTTTAGATGGATAAAAAAAGAAAAGTAAATAATAATTAACTATTAAAAAAATAAAATAATAAAATATTTATCATATATATTTATTATATCAATAATTATAAATATTCATGTTCTTTTGTGATGTAAAATTAAATATATAGCTTCATGGATTTGGTAGTCCATATGTACACATGAGTGATACTTTCATTTCCCATTTGATAGAAAAATGAGATAAATAAGTTTATTTCATTAAAATAATAATAATTTAGTATATGGGATGTAATATTTTAATTTTATTTAAATTTTTTGGATAAAAATGAATTTGGTAGAAGAATAAGTAAAATGGAAATTCTCAGTCAAGATGATTACCTCCTCTTTAAAGAACCTCCTTTGGATCTCACATTAAGGACCCTAGGGATGGAATTTTAAGAAGAAAAAAACCTATAAAATATATATAAGGAATTTAATCAGAGTTTTTTTAATTTTTTATTGATATAAGTGGATCAATAATGGTGTGGAATAGAAGAGATTTAGTTTCCTTGTATAAGAGAGGAGAGGGAAACCTTTGGATGATATTATCGACCATATCCCATTAAATTGAAAGATTATAATATTTTTATGAATTTTAATTCATTTAAAAAAATATTATTAAACATAAGATGCCATTAAAAGTCATTTTCAAGACTGTTCAGATAGTTAAATTTTAGAAAAATAAATATTTTAATTTAATTATAATATAAAATTTTATCACATAACTAATATGCTATATTTATCCCAAAAAACATGGAACACTATAAATCATCAAATAAATATTGATTTGTATTTTTAAAAAATAATTTACTCAATTTTTCTACAGCTTGAGCAAGCATTGTGTCATCTTTTTAGAAGCATTTAAGATAATTATTTTATAAATAAAAATTAAAAATAAATTAACATGATAAAAAAATATTATTTTAAATAAACATTTATAACCAAACATAAAATATTTTTATCCCAATGAAAAAATATTATATATATTAAAACAAAGAGAGTGGTGTTTTGTATTTATTCTTAACATAAAATAATATTAAAGTCCTTATAAAATAAAAATGGAACTAAGTTTCCATATATTGGAATATTGGATGAGGATCTTCAAAATAAACTCATAAAATAGAAATAATTTATGTGATAAATAGGTTTTAAATGTCTTATCACTTTATTTTTAAACTTAATTATTGATTTACCCTTACCGAGGTTACTAATATTTACCATGGTTGTTATTCATTATAAATAAACATATATCTAAACTATTTAAAAAATAATAAATTTTTATTATAAATATAGAATCCATTTTATCAAATTAAATACCTATAAGTTTCAAAAAATACTTTTAAAATAAACCCACAAGATGTGAATAAAATGATTTTCCAAATAAAAATATATTTTTATGTATAAAATGTATTTAAACAAAAAATAAGTATAATGTTGATTAAAATGAAACTAATTGTATTAAATTTAATAAAAATTAAAAAGTTAAATTTTAAAACAAATTCAATAAAAAATGGGACTCTATAAATACATGATAATAAAATACAGATTGCAGTATTTTTTAATTATTCAATGAAAATGAATCTTAACACCAAAGTCCCAAAATTAAACCCTAAAATAATTTTCAATTTTTCAACTAAAAAATAATATCCTTTTTATAAAATAAAATTTCTAAAATATAAATAAATTAATTATCATATTCACTCATAAAAATCAATAAAAATCACTTTTTGAAGAAAATTTATTTTTGAAACATGAAATAACTTCACTAAAAAAGTTTAATTATTTTCTAAGATTTTATAAATACATTTATATTAATTAGGTCCATTATAAATATATTTAATAATATAATTACTCATACTCATACCTTTCAGTTCAACAACTAGGTTATAATGGTAACATTTAAATAACAATATTTCTATATTATTTCACAATTCACTTAAAGAAAGGTATTGCATCTTAAGAAAGTTATAGAGATTATTATTATTTTAAACTAAATTCTCATGGTATTAAAACCTTAACTTATAAAGGATACTAACTAGAAAAATTAAGGAATCCATTTATTGTATGACCTTGACGGAAGACTACCTATAAAATGGGATGATGCCTCAAGACCAAGAATAAAGAAAATCATTTTATAGATGAGTAGGAAACATTTTTATATGGAATATCATGTGTGCTAAGAAGGTTATTTATAAGAATTAAATTGATGATTTAATTTTTGGATGCATTAAAATTAGAGATATTTCTGATGTGGTGATGGATGTTCTTGTAGGTACATATGGTTCACATCTAATAGGGACTAATCTCTCTTACCAATTTAAATGGATTGATTACTTTTTCTAATCCTTGGTGGGTGATTTCATAGAGTTTTTAAAACTTTTTTAGGCATGATAGATCCACACTAGAATTATTCATAATCCCATAGATCAATTTCACTCTATAAATTACACCAATCCATTTTATATGTTTTAAATTGGCCTCATGGGATCATACCCTTCAGTGACTGTTTGATTATTCAAGTCCAACATTACTGCCACAAGATTCTTCTCAAAATGTGTTATACATAAACCCTTGAAGCAGTTTAGAATAATTTACATGGTCAGTTTTGTGAACAATATGATCTTAAAAAAAATTAAGTTCCCCATATAATACTCATGTATAATGATGAATTTTTATGTCTGCATGAGTTGAATAATTTGAGTTATAATTACAAGATGAAATCCAATCACTCCCTATAATATAATGTGGACACTAATATATTGATAGTGATATTTAAAAAGTGTTTCTTAAGTATCTTTTATAATTTGGTTTATTAGGATATGAATATTCAATCTTTCATACTTCTCAACACTCTATGGGCCTACCACAATGATATATATACTATACATAAGTGACTTAAAATTTTCTAGTGTATCAAACTAAGGAAGTGTTTCCCCTTAATATTTAGTTTAACTTAGCACAATCTATCATTTTTACCAAGTTATTGATGATAAATAGTCCCAAGTTCATTTGGATTACTTAGAATCCCTCGAAGAGAAGTGATTATGATCATTTTAAAAACATGACGTTCATTAAACCGTGTGACCTATTCTTGATTATACAAGGTGAAATAGTGTTATCTTTCAACCCATTGATGATACTCGGGAATAAGAAGTCCAAATTAGAACCCAAAAGTGTAGGTCCCTTTATTATGTACATTGTCTACTTCAATGGTGCATACTCCTTGATCACCCTATATAAAGAATGCATCTCACTACCTACCGTTTATTCCTTATAAGTTTTTATTCATGATAATATATTTTTAAAAAACTCTATCACATAATATTAAAATTTATGTCATAATATTATCATTATGATATTATGTTAAACTAAAAAAATTGTATCTAACATTTTTATATGAAGTTAAATTGTAAGATATAATATTTTCCTTACTACACAATATAAAACTAAATTTTATATAATTATCACCATATGATATAAATTTGTGAAATATGATTCTTTCATCAAGTCACTAGAAGTTCACTCACTGGAGGTTCAGTCTCTAGAAGTTTATTTCATCCTTTTCAGGAAAAAGGCAGTAGAAACCATTAGTATATGGATCATGCTTCAAGAATTTTGTGAAATTTTGATGGATAATGTGCAGTCTAGTCTTTGGGTTCCATGAATAATGTACCATATGGGTCAGTTAAAATAGTGGAATCCTCACCTTAATAGGTAATTCAATCAATATATGGCTACAAATTTTGGGTGTTGATGTATCTTGTATTACTGGAAATGAAAATATATAAAAGGAAGTGGGACAATCTACTGATATGTGACTCTACTGAATTACTAAAAGTTTAATGCTTGCGTACTAAGTTGCATTGTTTGTGAAAAACAATTTCCTATTAATGATAAAATTGTTTTTAGTTTTCTCTCGTGTATATAATAAAACATTCTAAACTATGTAAAGAAAGTGTTTCTTTTTTTCTTTCAATTTATTTTAATTTTTTTTATGAATGTTTGAGTGTGTCTGTGTGTGTGTTTTGATTCATCTTTGGATCATTTATTAGTGTGCATATTGAATTCCTAATTCTGGTAATATAAAATATGAAGGGAATATATGATAGTTGAAATTTCTTCAGCACTAAACTACTAGTGGATACAAATTTATGTTGAACTCAAGGTTCATCCATCTAATAATCGTATTGAAACTTTTGGTTCCCCTCTTATAAACATGTGGTATTGAAGGGATGCATCATTTTTTGGGTCATAATAAAAAAGTAATGTAATATTTTCACATTATTTATAGACATGATGATATGAATTGGTCTTAATTTCATTTAAAGATATGGATATGGATGAAAGAAAATTTTGGATCAATTATTTCAATAGAACTAACTTTGTTTTCTAGAAGATTTAGATAGAGTAATATCTCATCTAGAAGTTCTTTAACTTATAATGGGTTAAAAACCCAAAAATATATAGAAAGTAAAATGTGAAAATTTGGAAATAAAATCATCATGCATAGTGAGCATAATATTGGAATGGAACGATGCCGTCAATATCTATGATAATTAGACCAAAACTACAAATATGGTGGACCTGGAAGAGATGTATGAAAAACTGATAGCCTTAAAAAGTTTATGATGAGTTAATTTTTAGCTTGATTCAATATAAAGGAAGATTAGTTTGAAATCATATGAATGATTTCAATATGATCAGAAGTCAGATAGAGTAAGTAAAAGTGACTTTCTCTGATGATGTGTGGTTTATTCTATTAATTTCATCATTACTGGAATATTGGGATGGCATGATTTCTATATTAAGTAATTACTATGAAATGTTTAATCTTATGTTTTTGGATGTCTGAGATTTAATAATCAATGAGAATAATAATATAATAGAGGTCAATGTACCTTATTATATTTTGTTTAACACTAGTGGAAGTGGGTTCTTACTTCATCAAAAAAATTAATGAAAAACATAATAAAAATATAGCGACAAGAGTCATGGATAGTGTAACGACCCAAAGTTTCATTAATGAAAAAATCCATCTTGATCTTGTTAAATGTATCTTTATGTAAAATGTTTATATAAGATGTCAAATTCCTTGGTTTTATGTTAATAATTGTGACCGTTGCTATTATAGTCATTGAACAGTGATCACATGATTACTATAAATATAGGGCTTTAACAAATCCAATTTACTCAGACAAAAGAAGCAATGGCCTCATCCAGTAGAATTACTCCATAAAAAGCCCATTTTTTGGAGCTCGGAAAAGAGGTGGCATCCTTGGGCTTCTATCTTGACCAAGCCTAAGCTGAGCTTCACCGTGTCAAGCTCGAATGGGACCGTCTACGGGAAAAGTGGAAGTAGATAGATATTACCACTCGAGTGATGTTATCCGAGCCACCCTAAGAGACTATCACCATCACACACCTTAACCTTAGGTCTTATGCGGTTGTTTTAAGGGGTTATGTAACAAATCTCTAGTACTATGTTCATGTATATTATTTTTATATATAATAATGAATATACCTTCTTATCTTTTTTTGATACATTGTAAATAGTTTGTAAAGTATAAATAGTGTTTTTAGTTATTATTTAATTAAGAATTATATTTTATTAAATTAAGGTATTTTTGAATTAAATAATTTTTTAATAAAATATTATTATTATTATTAAATTAATATTTATTAAATATAAATTATCTTATAATTTTATGAATGCAATTATAATTTTTATTAAGGTTTGAAATCCATTTCTGTCAAAACCTGTGAATTTTTTATAAATGTCGGTTTTTATTTTAAAAGTGAAAATTAAAATATTTAGAAAATTATTTAGATAAAATAAATGTTATTTCTGGAATGAGGACATCAAAATTATCCAATGGTGGATTTTTCATAATTTTCTAAGACAGTAAAATTTTTGGGTAAAAATTAAATACCGTTTAAATATATAATGTGTTTTATGACAACATAATGACCCAATAGTGATGTAATAAAATACTATAAGCTTTATGTTCGGCCAATATATGTTTTACCATTAAAATAATGTGATTTTGGGTTTGTTTGACCTACTTTTCAAAGCATTAATGGACCCCTCAAGACTTATTAAACATCTTGTCTTTTTAAATTATTTTCCAGGGGAGTGTGACTCACCTCCACATAAGCAAACTCATTATTTTAAGAAGTTCGGACTTTGGACTTATAAAATATTGTTTTCCTCTTCCCTTTACCAAAAAACATGGGCAAAACCATGGGATGGTTTGTGGTTTGGATTAATTTAATATAAGGGGTCCCAAACCTAAATAATAAAGAATTCCCTCACCTTTCCTATATAAACCCACACAATCTCCCACTTCCTCCTCACTCAAAGCCTTTGGTATAAGGCCCCAGCCTTAAACATTACATAATCTTGAGTTACTTCAAGAATACACATTGAGGGTCTTTTCAGGTTTAGAGTTTTAGAGAATTAGATCATAAAACATGGATTACTTCCCACATTTAAACAAAGTGGTTACAATAAAAGATTGTATTCATTTTTCCCATCAACGGAAACATATTTAAAATAAAACATGGATTATTTCTTGAAACTTCGTTGACACTATCATCATATCATGTTCATTACCTTGACCTATGAAAATCATTTCAAAAACATAGGATGAGCATAAAAATCTCAGTTAGGGATATAAAAATATTGAAAGGAAACATGAGTACATGTATACATAAGAATCAATGAAATCATACTTTACTCATAAAACATAAGCACTTTAACATACCTCATCAAATCATGAATAAATCTTAGAAATCATAATACATAAAGGTAACTTGAGGCATTCATAACATTCTTACATAGGGAGTAACCCTCTTGGTTACGTTTGGAATACCCATCACAGTATATTCCCAAAATCTCTTCAGAGAAACCTTAACGTTTAACCCCTTCACGTTACCCAATGCATTGGAGAGATATATCGGTCTCATCCGCCCTTAGTTTATCACATAACCATCCGTCTCCATAACAATGCCCAAGAACCATAACATAATCGTATCACATAAAACATGCATAAAGGAAACATAACATTTCCACTTTTCAATCACAAGATATCAATACAACACATTGATATAAAAACATTATGAAAATCATTTTCAATACCAAAATAAAAGAAAAGTAAAACATGGTATTTATTTTTCATTTAAAAAAAAGGTATGGCTTGTAGAGGAAGTCGAAACTCAAATAATGGTCATGGTGGGGGAGAAGTTGTTGTCTCCGCATACGTACGAAAAAAAACATTCCCTTTTGTCATTTGGTAAATGCTTCTTATAAAAATATTCCCTTTGAATAAACATAAAAGTCAAAAGGTTTTATATACCGTATAAAAGAAAGTTTTGTATAAATCATAATATGCCTCAATGAAAGGAGATTGAGACGAAGTCTCATACCTCGGGTCCAACATGACTCGATCGTTCTTTAACCTCCTGAATAATAAACTTGAGTTAATTTCTACTTGCTTAAGAACCTTTTTAAAGTTCATTATTCCTTTTATATCACTTATTACCATGTCATGAACACTATGTAATTATTTAAGTTAATAACGGTCGTTTTAAAATCATTGGTACTTGAGTTAAAAATAAGCTCTTTATAATTACAATTTGTTCATGTATACATTATATCCATAGTTATACTCATGATGTAGATATCATATATATATCATATATATCTAGTATATAAATGCATTTATAATATTACATAACATTTAGAGGTAAGAAATGAAATGCACCGTTTATGGAGACGGTAAGTCGTACGTACGCATGAACGCTACTTTCATTTCTATTTCGTATTATATGGAATGGAATCATAATGATATAAAGGTATATTATAATTCCTGTATAATATCATATATAATATCATTAACTCTATCCTTTATACATCCCACATATGGCATTAACGAATCAAATCACATTGAGGGGCGGTAGTCCGCACTTCCTAAAATGATGATATCGCGTTTACCCATAATGGAAACCATAACGTTATGACATAAATGAAAAATACAGAAGCTTAAGTAAAACATAAACATATTATATATCATATATAAATATAGTGACATCTTAATGGCCACCTTTGAAGGTGTTATATGAGTGTTGAACAATCATCGTTTCGTGAGGCAGAAATTCACCATCCACAAAAACAGTACGTTATTTAACCATTAGATGTAGGTGTGTGTAAGTTTAGCTCTAATCCTTCTTATAACAAAATCCTAGTATATTTAAGATACTGTATTTGTTAGAAAATAATTTAATAAAAAGAGTTTAGGGGGTTGGAGAAGCAAAATAAAACAAAAGAACGCAAGTGAAGACATTACCTTAAAATCGGGTAACTCTTTTTGATTTGAGCTCAAAGGCTTCCTTGGGAAAACTTCTGCCAAAATTGAGGCTTATAGAAGTAAGAGAGGTATGTGGGGAGACAAAATGGGTAGGGGTTGGCTGAGCCAAAGGCTTGAGAGGCGTGGTTAAAGTGGTAGAGGTGGGGGCCTTTTATAAGAGGAGAGGAGGGGCACTCTTGGAAAGTTATAAAAGGTTACATTATTATAAAATCATTTTCGTATTTAAAAGGTCCCAAAATTATATATTTCGAGGAGAAGGTGATAAGAGTTCGAAATACACCCATCCAATAGGTTTTTGACATGGGTAGGTCTTAGATGTTACATTATCTTTTCATTTAATTTAAATCGTTAAATAATGAGGTAATTGTTGCATCATCATGGTGTCATAAATAATTTAATTTATTTAAAGTCTAAAAATTATAAAAAAATATCATGATATAGGAAATATTTTTAGGTTTCTAATTAATATTTATAGTCAAACATATAACTTGTATAACCCCATTTAAGAATTATTGTAGTAAAACAACTCATGTTTGTGACATTTTTATTTTAACGTTAAATAAAAATTTATTAATGTCATTTTCCTACCAAAGTGGCTCCATGAGATCCCCAAGTCGACCCATGGATTGTCTTGGTCGGCCATGACACATACAATAAGGGTATGACATGTGTCTAGGTCATTTCATATTATTAAAACATTATTTTTACGTTAAACTACACTAATTACCTCTAATCGCGATTAAAAATTTAAAAGTTACTATTCACCAAAAAATTATTTTAATCCCATTGAAAAAAAATTTAATTTCTAATGACAACCATGTATGTCGGATTTTTGAAATTCAAAGCACAGAGGTGGTAAAATTTCATTTAAACGAAAAATCAGTTTTTTAAGTACCACTTAGTGGTTTCACTATTCATCAAAAATTGAAGCTTTTCAGAAAAATACCAAAACATCACCCTAAGCTATATTTGATATTCTGAATTCAAAAATGATTTATATTTTACAAAATTCAAAACATATAATTTACATTAATTAATTTAATAATTAATTCCCATTGTCCAAACATATAATTTACATTAAATTTTGATGTCCCGATTCTAAAGAAGAATTATATGTGGTCCAATATAATGTATAAGAGTGAACAAAACTATATTTAATGACAGTTCGCCATCAAAAGGTGATAAGTGGACCTTTAGTGAATATATGCCTAAAATTGAATTCTTTTCATGTTTTAAGCCTTTATACTTTATTGGATAAATGTAAAAACATTTAACAAACATATATAATCATATTTTAGTTATTTCTATTCATTCTCACCAATACAACGGCTACGTGTTAACTACCAATTAAAATAATATTATTTTATTACTAGTGTGGAACGTAAGATTTCAAAGAAACTCTTCATTGTGTATCGGGTACGCTAACGAACATAGAAACCCCTTTAAAGTAAAATCAATATTTAATTCATAAATATTAATAAATATGAAAATGTTTTATTCTTTATTTACCTGGGGTGTTACATCCTTCCCCCTTTTGGGAATCGTGTCCTCGCAATTTTATTAACTTATCAAAATAAGTGGGGGTATTTCTCCCTCATAGAATTTTCAGATTCTCAGGTCGCCTCTTCAACCATATGGTTTTTCCACAAAACCTTTACCTGGTGAATTACCTTATTCCACAACACTTTCTCTCTATGGTCAAGAATCTGGACTGGTTGTTCTTCATAAGAGAGATTCTCCACCAACTGAACAACCTCTGGGCTCAATACATGAGATGGATCTGGAATATACTTTCTTAACATCGAAACATGAAAAACATTGTGTACCTGAGATAAACTCAGAGGTAAAGCCACTCGGTAAGCAACTAATCAAACTCTCTCCAGAATTTCCTATGGTCCAATGAACCTTGGACTCATCTTTCCTTTCTTACCGAATTGCATCACACTTTTCCATTGTGAAACTTTGAGAAAAACATGATCACCTACCTCGAAAGATAGATCCTTCCTCCTGTTATTTGCATAACTATTCTACCTTCTCTGTACTGTTCTCATGTGTTTCTGAATCAACTGAACTTTTTCTGCCATCTCTTCTACCAATTCTGGTCCCATCAACTTCCTTTCACCCACTTCATCCCAAAACGCTGGAGTTTGACACCATTTACCATATAATGCCTCAAATGGATCCATCTGTATACTGGAATGAAAACTGTTATTATAAGAAAACTCAAACCAAGAAAGATGTTGGTCCCAACTTCCCTGATAATCCATCGAACAAGCACATAACATATCCTCCAAAGTCCAAATCGTTATTTCTGACTACCCATCTGATTGAGGATGAAAAGATGTACTAAAATTTAATTCAGTACCCAACGACTTCTGAAGGCCCTTCCAAAAGATAGAAGTAAACCTGGGATCACGAGCAGATACAATGGAGAGAGGAACTCCATGTAACCTGACAGTCTCTTTAAGATATAAACGGGAAAGTTGATCTAGGGAACAAATTATCTCATATAGCAAGGAAATGAGTAGATTTAGGCAAATGATCAACAATAACCCAGATTGCATTATTACCTCGAGGTGTCTTTGTCAATCCCACAACGAAGTCCATGGATATATTCTCCCATTTCCATTCTGGTATTGGTAAAGGCTGAAGCATCCCTTTTGGTAACTGCCACTCTGCTTTAACTTGTTGACAAGTCAAACACTTCACAGTAAAATCAGAAATATCCCTTTTCATTCCGTCCCACCAGTAATACTCCTGAAGATCTCTATACATCTTATTACTTCCTGGATGAACTGAAAATGGAGAACTATGAGCTTCACATAACAACTCTCTCTTCAACTGTGAATCACAAGGCACACACAATCTCTTCCCAAATCTAAAAAAAATCATTATCAATGTTGAATTCGGGAAACTTACCCTTCTGAACCAGCTCTACCTTTTTCTGCAACTCACTTTCTTTCTTATGTGCTTGCTTAATTCGGTCTGATGGAGAATATTTCACTGATACCTGAAAAAAACAGAAGGACATCCTACACCAACAACTTCTATGCCAAATTTCATCAAATCCTTAACTAAAGGATCACGTTCCAAACGCAACATTGTTAATGAAGCATTACTTTTTCGACTCAAAGCATTAGCCACTTTATTTTCTTTTCCCAAATGGTAATAAATTGTACAATCAAAATCCTTGATTAATTCTAGCCATCACTGTTGTCTCATGTTCAATTATTTCTGAGTGAACATATACTTTAAAATTTTGTGATCAATATATATTTTACACTTTACACCATACAAATGATGCCTCCAAATTTTTAAAGCGAAAACAACAGCATCTAATTCCAAATCATGTGTAGGGTAATTTACCTCATGAGTTTTCAACTATCGTGAAGCATAAGAAATTACCTAATCATTCTGAACTAGGATGCAACCAAGTCCTTTCAATGAAGCATCACTGTAGATAACAAACTCACCATTCCTGGAAGGTAGTGCCAAAACTGGAGAATTCACCAATCTTCTTTTCAGTTCCTGAAAACAATCATCACATTCTTTTGTCCAGATAAACTTAACACCCTTCCAAGTTAGCTTAGTCATTGGACTAGATAACCATGAAAAATTTCTAACAAACCTTCGGTAATATCCTGCCAAACCAAGGAAGCTACGAATCTCAGTTACATTTGTGGGTCTTGGCCATTCTTCAACAACCTTTGTTTTTGCAGGATCAACAGTTATCCTATATTTAGAAACAATGTGACCAAGGAAAGAAATTTTTTTCAACTAAAACTCACACTTTCTGAATTTACCGTACAATTTCTTTTCTTTTAAGGATTGAAAAATAACCCTTAAATGTATTTCATGCTCCTCTTTACTTTTAGAAAATACCAAAATATCATCAATGAAAACAACCACAAACTTATCCAAGAACTCATTGAAAATTCTATTCATAAGGTCCATGAATACAGCAGGTGCATTGGTTATCCCAAAAGGCATTACTACAAATTCATAATGGCCATATCTTGTATGGAACGCCGTCTTCGGTACGTCTTCTTCTTTAACTTTAAACTAATGGTAATCCGACCTCAAGTCAATCTTCGAAAAATACTGAGCTCCCTGGAGCTGATCAAACAAATCATTGATATGAGGCAAATGATACTTGCACTTAACAGTGATATTATTCAAGGCTCTATAATCAATTCAAAGTCTCATAGAACCATCTTTCTTTTTAACAAATAAAAAATGAGCACCCCATGGTGATGTGATAGGTCGAATGAAACCTTTCTCTAATAAATCTTGCAATTGCTCCTTCAACTCTAAAAGTTCAATTTGAGCCATTCGATAATGGGGTTTTGAAATTGGCTTAGCATCAGGAACTAAGTCAACAGTAAACTCAACTTACCGATATGGTATTATTCTAGGAAACTCATCAGGAAAGACATCAGGATACTCATTTACCACTGACACATCATTAATCTAAACAGTTCCATTGTTTTCAACAATATGTGCAAGGTAACATTCATTTCCATATTTTACAAGTTTCTCAGCCTCTTGATATGTTATCAATAGTAAGGTTTCATTCTTGTACAAAAACTGAAAGTATTTCTGAAAAGAAACTTCTTTTTCTCTATAGTCAATCTTAGAATGGTAAATATAGAGCCAATCCATACCTAGGATAACATCAAACTCTACTAGAGTTAAAAAAAATAAGGTTTGAAAGTAGGTTCTTTCCACGGATAAGGATAGAAAGATTATTATAAATTATTTTTTCCCCAACATTTCCCCCAGGTGTTTTTACCACAAGTTCAGGAGTCATTTCTTGAGATGGTATTCCTATTTTACTAGAAAAGTTTTCAGAGATGAAAGAATGTGTAGACCCCGAATCAAACAACACACTGGAATAATATGAAAAAACAATCAAAGTACCTAATACCACTTCATTTGATGGCCCAACATCTGCTGAAGTAGTTGCAAAGGATTTCACCACCCCTTTTTGCTTGTATTCTAACTGCTTCCCATCACTCAAGCTCTTTTTCAGACACTCGTTTGCATAGTGACCCATCTCATTGCACTTAAAACATTTCAGTAACTGCAAATCAAATTTGGACTTACCATCACCTTGATCTTTTTCAGTGAAATCACGAGCCTTATGTCCCATCTTACCACATCGGTAGCACCTTCCAGAATTTAGAAGACATTCCCCAGCATTCCTTTTACCACATTTATCACAAACTGGAAACTTATTTTTCTTACCGTCAGACCTTTTTCAATAATTCATTCCTTTCTCCTGCCACCTTGGTCTCTTCTTCTGCTATTTGTTATAGAACACTTGATCATCGGCAAACTCCATTTCCACCTTCTCAGCACATCGAACAAGCTTTTCATAACTTTTGAACTCACGAGAAGCTAAAGCCCTTCGATATTTTGTCTTTAATCTTGAGTAAAAACGATTGATTTTACTATCAAGGTCTCAGATAAAATTTGGAGCATACCTTTCCAATCGAGTGAACCTTTCTCCATAGGTAGCCACTGAGTCTTCCTCTTGCCTCAATTCCAAAAAAAAAATTTCCATCCTAAGTCGAACAGCCTTAGGAAAATACTTCTCAAGAAACATACCTTTGAATTCATCCCAGTCGAGAGAATAAATCTCATCAACGTCCCTGATATTTTTAACCATCGACCACCACTGATCTGCCTCACCCTCCAAATGGTAAATAGCAAGACTAACCTTTTGATTGTCTGAACACCCCATGACATCAAAAATCTTCTCCAGTTCTTTAATCCACCCTTCAGCTAGCACAGGGTCAGATGATCCTATGAATGATGGGGTATGTTGCCTCATGAAATGTTCCACCACTAACAGTTTCCTCTGTGGTTGATCTGGCTGATCTCGTGCATGGATACCACCGCCATTTATCGCCTGAGTCAATTGTTCCATTACTACAACAAACTGTTCTGTTCCAATTCCGACCATCTCATGATGCTGATTCGGAAGGTTATTTCCTTCTGTATTCCTTCCTAGCACTGCTTCTCTGTTTCCTATGCGGAAAACCAATCTGAACAAACATGTCTTAGATGAAGCAACATGGTAATCTTCAAATGCTATATCATTTCAATTTGAACAAAAAAATTACTTTTGGATAATCATTTAATAGAATTCTAACTCCTAAAGTTATCTAAACCGACCTCTAATACCAAATATAAGGCCCTAGTCTTAAACATTACTAAATCTTGAGTTACTTCAAGAATACACGTTGAGGATCTTTTCAGGTTTAGAGTTTTAGAGAATTAGATCATAAAACATGCATTACATCCCACATTTAAACAAAGTGGTTACAATAAAAGATAGTATTCATTTCTCCCATCAAAGGAAACATATTTAAAATAAAACATGGATTCTTTCTTGACACTTCCTTGACACTATCATCATATCATGTACCTTTCCCTTAACCTGTGAAAAACATTTCAAAAACTTGGGATGAGCATAAAAAGCTCAGTAAGGGATATAAAAATATTGAAAGGAAACATGAGTACATGTATACATAAGAATCAATGAAATCATACTTTACTCATAAAATATAATCACTTTAACATACCTCATCAAATCATGAATAAATCATAGAAATCATAATACATAATGGTAACTTGAGTCATTCATAACATTCTTACGTAGGGAGTAACCCTCTTGGTTATGTTTGGAATACCAATCACAGTATATTCCCTAAATATCTTCGGAGAAACCTTAACATTTAACCCCTTCGCGTTACCCAATTCATTAGAGATCTATATCAGGCTCCCCTGCCCTTAGTTTATCACAGAACCACCCGTCTTCATAATAATTCCCAAGAACCATAACATAATCGTATCACATAAAACACGCATAAAGGAAACATAACATTCCCACTTTTCAATCACAAGATATCAATACAAAACATTGATTTAAAAACATTATGAAAACCATTTTCAATACCAAAATAAAATAAAAGTAAAACATGGTATTTAGTTTTCATTTAAAAAAGGTATGGCTTGTAGAGAAATCCGAAACTCAAATAATGGTCACGGCGGCGGAGAAGTCGTTGTCGCCTCATACGTACGAAAAAAAACATTCCCTTTTGTCGTTTAGTAAATGCTTCATATAAAAATATTCCCTTTGAATAAACATAAAAGTCAAAGGGGTTTATACACCGTATAAAAGAAAGTTGTGTATAAAACATAATATGCCTCAATGAAAGGAGATTGAGACGAAGTCCCATACCTCGGGTCCGACTTGACTCGATTGTTCTTTAACCTCCTGAATAATAAACTTGAGTTAATTTATAATTGCTTAAGAACATTTTTCAAGTTCATTATTCCTTCTATATCACTTATTACCATGTCATGAACAATATGTAATTATTTAAGTTAATAACGGTCGTTTTAACGATCATTGGTACTTGAGTGAAAAATAAGCTCTTTATAATTACAAGTTGTTCATGTATACATTATATCCAGATTTATACTCATGATGTAGATATCATATATATATCATAAATATCCAGTATATAAATTCATTTATAATATTACATTACATTTAGAGGTAAGAAATGAAATGCACCGTTCATGGAGACGGTAAGCCGTACGTACGCATGAACGCTACTTTCATTTCTATTTCGTATTATATGGGATGGAATCATAATGATATAAAGTTATATTATAATTCTAGTATAATATCATATATAATATCATTAACTCCATCCTTTATACATACCACATATGGCATTAACGAATCAAATCACTTTGAGGGGGCGATAGTCCGCACTTCCAAAAATGATGATATCGCGTTTACCCATAATGGAAACCATAAAGGTATGCCATAAATGAAAAATATAGAAGATTAAGTAAAACATAAACATATTATATATCATATATAAATATAGTGACATCTTAATGTACACCTTTTAAGGTGTTATATGAGTGTTGAACAATCATCGTTTCGTGAGGCATAAATTCGCAATCCACAGAAAAAGTATGTTCTTTAACCATTAGATGTAGGTGTGTGTAAGTGTAGCTCGAATCCTTCTTATAACAACATCCTAGTATATTGAAGATACTGTAGTTGTTACAAAATAAATTAATAAAAAGATTTTAGGGGGTTGGAGAAGCAAAATAAAACAAAAGAACGCAAGTGAAGACATTACCTTAAAATCGGGTAACTCTTTTTTATTAGAGCTCAAAGGCTTCCTTGGGAAGACTTCTGCCCAAAGTGAGGCTTCTAGAAGTACTATAGGGATGTGGGGAGACAAAATGGGCAGGTTTTGTCCGAACCAAAGGCTTGAGAGGTTTGGGTAAGGTGGTAGAGGTGGGGGCCTTTTATAAGAGGAGAGGAGAGGCACTCTTGGAATGTTATAAAAGGTTACTTTATTATAAAATGCTTTTTGGTTT
Organism: Viscum album; assembly: GCA_963277665.1. Taxonomy (NCBI): domain Eukaryota; kingdom Viridiplantae; phylum Streptophyta; class Magnoliopsida; order Santalales; family Viscaceae; genus Viscum; species Viscum album. The sequence continues at coordinate 1,915,942,872 of OY728152.1, forward strand.
TAAAATGTCCCAAAATTATATATTTCAAGGATAAGTTGATAAGAGTTCGACATCCACCCATCTAATAGGTTTTTTACATGTGTAGGTCTTATATTGTACATTATCGTTTCTTTTTATTTAAATCGTTAAATAATGAGGTAATTGTTGCATCATCATGGTGTCATAAATAATTTGATTTATTTAATGTCCAAAAATTATAAAAAAGATATCATGATGTATTTAATCTTTTTATCTTTCTAATGAATATTTATAGTCAAACTTATAACTTGTATAACCCCATATAAAATTTTTTTTTAGTAAAACAACTCATATTTGTGACATTTTTATTTTAACTTTAAATAAAAAGTTATTAATGTCATTTTCTTACCAAAGTGGCTCCATGGGGTCCCCAAGTCGACCCATGGATTTTCTTGGTTGGCGATGACACTTCCAATAATGGTAGGACATGTTCTTAGGTCATTTCATATTATTAAAACATTATTTTTACCTTAAACTACACTAATTACCTCTAATCATGATTAAAAACTTAAAAGTTACTATTCACCAAAAAAATATTTTAATCCCATTGAACCACATTTTACTTCCTAATGACAACCATGTATGTAGGATTTTTGAAATTCAAAACAAAGAGGTGGTAAAATTTCATTTAAACAAAAAATCAGTTTTTTAAGTACCACTTAGTGGTTTCACTATTCATCATAAATTGAAGCTTTTCAAAAAAATACCAAAACTTCACCCGAAGATATATTTGATATTCCGAATTAAAAAATTATGTCTATTTTACAAAATTCAAAACATACATGTTACATTAATTAATTTAATAATTAATTCCCACTGTCAAAAAATAGCGTGTTTTTATGAAACAATATGTATCAAAAGATTGACACTAGTTTAAGTCCAATTTCAAGGTGAAATTAATTCCAATGACAACTATTGGATTAAATGGTAAAAATATATTCTAATTTCAATTTAAAACCAATTAAAAATAAAATCTAATAATATAAATAAATTATACTAAAAAGAGGTTTTGAATTAAAATACAACATTTTTCACTATTCATTAAAAAAGAACTTTATCAGAAAAATACCAAATATTTACACAAAATAAATTTTGATGTCCCGATTCTAAAGAAGAATTATATTTGGTCCAATAGAATGTATAAGAGTGACTAAAACTATATTTAATGATGGTTCTCTATCAAAAGGCGATAAGTGGACCTTTAGTGAATATATGCCTAAAATTAAATTCTTTTCATGTTTTAAGCCTTTATCCTTTATTGGATAAATGTAAAAAAAAATTAACAAACATATATAATCATATTTTAGTTATTTCTATTCATTCCCACCAATACAATGGCTACGTGTTAACTACCATTTAAAATAATATTATTTTATTACTAGTGTGCAACATAAGATTTCAAAGAAACTCTTCGTTGTGTTTCGGGTACGCTATCGAACATAGCAACACCTTTAAAGTAAAATCAATATTTAATTCATAAATATTAATAAATATGAAAATGTTTTATTCTTTGTTTACCTGGGGTGTTACATTTGGAGTTTGTCCAAACTCTGCCCTACTCTCTCTAGAATCCTCCCAAGGTTCCCCAAGCTCCCAAGAAGCCTCTCACAAGCCTCTCTCTAGCCTTTGGAAGCACACTTCCATGTAAGGGTTTTTTCTTCATTTCTCATTTTGTCCAATTTTCTTTAAGTTGTTTTACCCTTTCAATTTCAATTATGAATGTTGGGGTATTGTTTTTCACCTCCCTCATACTGTCATATTTATGTTTTAATGATGGGAGACCCCTTTCTCTTTCATTAAATGCCTCCCATGTACACCCATTACTATGCCAAAATTTCAAAAGGAACTTCCCTCTCCCCATTTACATTCAAGCAATAATTTTGTATCATGAATCTAAATTACATTAAAATTGTTGGGACATGTATCTACATGACCTCCTTACTTTCCATTACATGTAAATATGATGAGGAACCCCTTTCTCACTCATCAACCATTTTTATGAATTCTTATGTCATGCCGTTACGCTGCCGAAATAACACCGATTTTCTAAGCCAATGTCATTGTGTAGTGAATACCATGCCCATTTCTCCATCAAGGGTATTCACCTTTATGCAAATTTACTTATTGATTATAAAGTTTCATGTATGAATTTCACATTCCTTTATCATGGAATAAATGATTATGTTTTATGAATCCATGTTTTATAATCCATGTGGCACAGTTATGCATGGAATTAAATGTTTAATAAGGGTGTACCCTTATAGCGCTCCAATGCATTGGGTAAAGTATAGTATCATGATACATCATGTGCAATGAGTGTTGACTCATGCTAATTCAAGGGCAATGAGGGTTTTACTCATGCTTCATGTGAAATGAGGATTTACTCATACTCCTTGTACAATGAGTCTTGGCTCATGCTAATTCCATGTTAAGTATTGTTTCCACATATCCATGTTATGATTATCATGATTTATCATGAATTTACGTTCAGGTTTCTCTTGTGCTCTATTTATACACCTAATGTCTAACATGTATTGTACTACTCATGTTATTCCATGTGTATTCCCTTACTAGGATTTATAGCTCACACTTTTCTTATGCATGTCCTCAGGTTATCCCATGAAATGCTAAGTACGAGGGAATATAGTGGTCATGTAAAGGAATTTTTCAATAAAGATGTTGTATTTCATGTTTTATGTTTTTATGTAATGATCCTAAGCCCCAAAGACACTAAACCTCTCAGTCTTCTTTGTTGTATCAAGTGAAGTTTTATGTAATAAATCATGTTTAAGTTGTAATAAAAAGCTGGGTTGTCATAGTTGGTATCAAAGGAAGGTTTAGTTATTTTTGGGATTAGGATTAAAAAACCCTAGTAAAGCCTTAGATACAACACTAACTATAATAAAAACATCCCAAAGTTTTGGTGAGTATTGAGTAAGTGGGTTATCAAGAAAATACATCTCTGCCTGGATACGAGTAGGTAGAGGCGGCTCTGGCACAAATGTATCCTAGGGGTAAAACCCGAAAACATCGCTTTGAGCTAGACTCAAACGTGAACTGGTGCACGACAATGGGCTTTGCTGCACTCTTGGTTACGACACTCCCGGGAGATATGTTTTGATAAATTCACAAGCTTAGTATAAACCCTTATTAAGGGAATTAAAAAAATGCCCCTAAGTGTAAAGACCCGTAAATTTCAAGGAATTTTTTTTCTTAATTTTCTTTGGAATTTTACAAGAACGCAGTTTCTGACGGCGCCTGATTCCGAGGCCCGGTGTGCCCGGAATCATTTTCCGAAGTTTGGCTCGGGTACGTTCAGTGAACGGACGAGCGGGTTTTTCTAACTTTTGAACCGGTGCCCGGAATCGAATTCTGAGGGCACCGATGAAATCGCAGCGCCGGTATTCGCTTAGAAACGCCTCTTCCGGAGTTGCGTTTGCTCGGGTGTGGTTTTTAATTTTCGGGCTTAAAGTTAAGAAATAAAATAATTTTGCGACAACTTTATTTTATTTCACTTAAGCCGTTTGGAAGCCACTTGAAGCCACTTAAAGGCGGCTTGAACTGAGTTGAACTGGATAGGATTCTATCCAGAAATATCCTACCCCCTTGGTAGGATATTTGTGAGGTGGGGTCCGCACGAGCCCCGCCGTTTCTTTCCGCTAAGAAACGCACTCGTGAAAACCCGTCTTAATGAAAGTCAACTGACGCGTTTTCTAAATTCTTAACAGACCATTTAATTGGGCAGTTTATTTCGTGAATTAAATGGGTTGTTTCTTTCGTGAATTAAATGGGCTGTTTCTTTCGTGAATTAAATGGTCTGTTTCTTTCGTTGAATTAATTCAACGAATTAATTCAATCGTTTCTTAACCTGTTTTCGTGTGTTGGCATATTAATAAAATAAGACCAACCCAAAATCTTTTGAGAAGATTTGAGAGGATCCTTGTTTCTTCTTCTCCCTCGCGAAGAACGCGAAGAACGCGAAGAACGCCGAACCCGGAAATCAACGACGCGACGCCTTGATCCGCATCGCCGACAACGTTCTTCTGCGACGTCTCTTCCTCCATGACGGATCTTCGATCGGCTTCTTGAGGTAAGAATCTCGGACCTTCCTTTTTATCTCCTTCGTGGTTCTTAACCAAAAACACGGATTTAATTAATTAAATTAAATCTGATGTTTCATGGTGCGTTGAGTTCGCCGACTCAACACCGGATTCCGCGACGACGCGACGCCTCCCCGCGACGACGCGACAATCCCTCTCTTCCGCGACGAGCTTTTCCGCGAAGAACGCCCGCGCGCGACGATCGACGAGGTAGGGATTTATTATGGGAATTACCCCTTTTTAATTTATTCCCGTCAATGTTTCTTAAAGAAATTAAAGAACCGAATTGTGAACAATTTTAATCTTCTTAAAATTGTTATTTTTCCCGTGTGGAACAAAATTCTCCCGGTTATTTATCTCTAACGCGGAGGGTGCGGGCCAAACGAACACGGCCCGACGACCCTCCGCCGTTCTTCGTTTTGTGCAGATTTGGAGGGCAACGACGGAACGTGCCGTAGTGGATGTTTGACGATTCCGCAGTAAAGAACGGATCCCGGGAGGAGCAATGGCGCAGACGGGAAGAGAATCGGACCACCGGAGCGATCCCGGTGGCCGGAGGCGGCGGCGCCCCGGCGCGCCGCCGGACGAGCCCGCCGCGGCTGAAGCCGCGGCGGCGGCGGCCAACGGACCCGCGGCCGCGCGGGTCCGGTTCGCCCGCGCGGGACGCGGCTCTGCCTCGTCCGCGGTTCACCAGCGCGGCCCACGCGGGCCGCGGTTTCCTCAGGCCGCGGGTCAACGCCCGCGGCGCCTGGCACTCGGCCGCCCGGCCGCGCCGAGCCAGGCCGGTCCGACCGGCCGGGCCGCGCCCCGGCCGGGCCGGACCGGGCCAACCGGGTCGGGTCGACCCAGGGGGGGTCGGGCCGGGCCCGTACCCCCCCTTCTTCGGACGTTTTCGTTCAAATGGTTGTATCTTGATCTACGGGCCTCCGAACGACGCGCAGTCAGTGGCAACGCGATCCTTGGATCGAAACGGTCGTTTCGGTATACTATACTCAAGGTGCACCTTCCTTTTCGGGAGCCTACGTAGTTAAAACTCCGTAGTTAAGCGTGCTTGGCCTAGAGCAGTGATCAGGATGGGTGACCTCCTGGGAAGTTTCCCAGGGTGGGTGTGAGACGGAAAGGCCAATAACTAACAGACTGGGCGTCCGATTGACGCACCGTCTGTTTCGTTGAATTCCTCTAAGTGAGACGGATCTTTTGGCATACTCCGCATGAGGTTTGGACGCAGGTGGAGTACAGTCGGGTTGGTTTTGCCTTAAAAACCAACCGGGCCCCTGGGACGAAAAAGCCAATAACTCTCAGACCGGGCGTCCGATTGACGCGTCGTCTTTTGCGTTGAGTTCCTCTTGATGAGACGGAACTTTTGGCATCCTCCACCCGAGTTTTGGATGCAGATGGATAGTGGTCGGGTTGGATCGCACTTAAATCCAACCGGGCCCCTGGAACGGAAAAGCTGATATCTTTCAGACCAGACGTCCGTTTGACGAACCGTCAGCGGCATTGGTGATCACGTTGAAAAACGGTCCTTATGAGTATAACCTATGAGTGTTTGGGGTATAGTTGAGTTACGGCCGGATTGGTTCGCTCACGAAACCAACCGGGCCCCTGGGACGAAAAGGCTAATAACTCACAGACCGGGCGTCCGATTGACGCGCCTTCTGTTGAGTTGAGACCCCTATGATGAGGTGTTACTTCGAGATACTTCCTTTCGGGACTTTGTGATACTTGGAGTATCGACCAGTAGCTCGTGGAACGGACCCTCCCGGAGATGAGCGGGCGGAGCACGGAGACCGTGTAGCTGACTGAGACCCGACGACTGCTGATTGAACGACTCAGTGTGTGACAGAGGTGCGCTTGGTTGTAGCGGCACATGGGAGCGCTTGGTTGTAGCGGCAGACCCACGACAGTGGTGCTCTTGGTTGTAGCGGCACATGGGAGCGCTTGGTTGTAGCGGCTACCCACGATAGTGGTGCGCTTGGTTGTAGCGGCACATGGGAGCGCTTGGTTGTAGCGGCAGACCCATGACAGAGGTGCGCTTGGTTGTAGCGGCACATGGGAGCGCTTGGTTGTAGCGGCAGACCCACGACAGAGGTGCGCTTGGTTGTAGCGGCACATGGGAGCGCTTGGTTGTAGCGGCAGACCCACGACAGAGGTGCGCTTGGTTGTAGCGGCACATGGGAACGCTTGGTTGTAGCGGCAGACCCATGACAGAGGTGTGCTTGGTTGTAGCGGCACATGAGAGCACTTGGTTGTAGCGGCTGGCCCGCATTACTCGATAGGTGGAGTACTACAGCAGTCTTAAGTTAGTGGGCAGTACCTCGGAGTTGTGACAGGACCACTGTACACTCCAGAGACGGAGCTCTTCAGCAGTTATGGTTTCGATGATGAAAATCCTGGTTTGAGCTGAGACTTTTGACCTTGTGTTTGCCTCATGATTGAGATGGGTTACTTGATAACTTAGGTATATGTATGGGCATATATCTAAGTAGAGGTTATCTATTGAGATCTTCTTTGTGGTTATCCTTGTTGGTTCTAGAGAGACCTTGAGGGTCTCGGGGTCCCTACTGAGTATCGTTATACTCACCCCTGCACGGGCTATGCCCGCACCTCGTTGTGTTGGTTGTAGACGACAGGCAGTGCTGATGGAGACCGAGTGTTCGAGGACTGGACGGTACCCGGAGGTGGACTACACGACGAGTCAGTACCCGTAGGTGGACTACACGACGAGTCAGTACCTGGAGGTGGACCACTGGGTGAGACGTGCTCGGAGCGGACGGCGGGACCCGAGGAGCATTGGAGCTATCTGTACCCACCCTTCAGGTGGGACTTCCAGAGGACGGCTCGACGCTGCAGTTTTTCCTTTCAGTTGTTGTTTTTCCTTTCAATTGTACTTTACAGTTGGGCTTGTATTTCCAGCCCCTTTTACTTTCATCACAGCTTGTACAGTTTTTACTTAGTGTTTACTTTTCCGCTTGCTTACTCTGTGGTGCTTGTTTACTTTTCAAAGGCAATGACTTCCCTTTTTGCTGGGATTTACGCCTTGGTGCTAGTCGCCAGCCCCTGGCCTATGGAAGGCGGGCTTGGGGTAGTCACGGCACGGGCCCCGAGGACGGGTCGTGACAAATTGTTATCAGAGGTGGTCGGTTCTACCGTGGACTCTGATCTTTCTTCTATGTGAAGCAATAGTGTTTAGCGTATTGGGTGTGGTTATCAGTCCAGGGAGTCCAATGTTGGTGCGGCGGCCGACGTATCCGTACACCAGGACCCTGACTTCTGATTTCCGACTTAATGCACGAAAACATTGATTGCATGTGTGTTTCAAGTTTTCCTTGTGATTACTTCTGTCAGCTCACCAGGTATATTGTCCTGACCGTGGCGCACTTGTTCCCTTTTCAGGATGGCCCCACGACGACAGCCAGCTAGGATTCCGAGAGTGGAGCCTGATGACAGCCCACCGAGCGTCGAGGACTCGGTACAGGGCCCTTTGACAGCTGAGGCACCGGCGGTACCTATACCTGCCGAGGCACCGATGCTACCAGCCCCAGCCGCTGGCGATGCACGTCGCCTTAGTGCACTGTATGAGTTCCAGCGCCAGCGACCGCCCAGGTTCCGCGGGGAGACGGACCCTCAGGCCGCCGAGGACTGGCTGGAGGCAGTTGTTCGGGTTTTCAGATTAGTGAGGACACCAGCAGACCTCATGGTGATCCTCGCAGCGAGTCTCCTGCACGCGGCAGCAGGCAGATGGTGGAGCTTGATGCTCCAGGTGCACGACGAGGCGTCTCTCCTCTGGACGGACTTTGAGAGCATCTTCCGCTCTGAGTTCGTCCCAGCCACCCTCCGAGCGGTGCGCATCCAGGAGCTACTACAGCTGCGGCAGGGCAGTATGTCAGTGGCCCAGTACTCGGCGAGATTTACTGATCTCTCGCGCTACTCCACAGATATGGTACGGGACCCGTTCTTCCGGGCCCGGACCTTCGAGCAGGGACTGAGGCCTGAGATCAGGGCTTTGATGATCTCCCTCAACATTCCGACTCAGGCAGGGGTGTTAGAGCGAGCCCTCTTAGTGGAGAGTTTCCTTGCTGAGCAGTCTCCAGCAGCAGGACCCACCACTTACCGGCATGCGGCAGAGTCTTCTGCAGCGGGCAGTAGACGGATGACGGAGGGGTCCAAGAGGACTGGACCTACAGGTGGTCGCCAGCATGACTCTGGATCGTTTTCACGAGGCACTCGGGGTGGGCAACGACTTGCCATGAGAGGGCAGTGTTACTCCTACGGCGGGGTTGGTTACATTGCTCGTGACTGTCCGACCCGCCATACGGATGACCAGCAGACGAATGAAGGACCCCCCAGGCAGAGGCAGAGGTTCGATCAGGGCGGGCCGCAAGGAGCAGGCGGCCATGACAGGGGAGTTGGTCGTGCATCAGGAGGTGGACGGCGCTTCGGGGTGTTGCCACCACCACCACCAGGCGGTCCACCCCGACCGCAGAAGATAGGAGGACATGGGAGAGCTCAGCTTCAGGCAGCTGAGGCCTACGATCATGGAGCTCCGGGAGCAGATGGACAGGAGCGGGACTAGCTCCAGACCTGGAGACTTTTGTTCACGTTGCTTCTAGTTTTGTTGATGTGTGTTTATAGATGCTTTGTTTCTTTGTACTTGAGATGCAGTAATAAAAGACACCTTTTGTTGTGGCATTTTACTTTCCTGTCCTCTCCTGTGTTGTTACTAAGAGGTTCCGGTTTAGACTGTTGACTTGACCCTCACCCGTGAAACATCTACTAGAGGAGACCCAGTTATCACACACTGAAGCCGATAGTGTGACTCAACCCTTGGAGGCGAGAGTAACGGTTGGATCTTTTGGTAGTAGCGTCGAGGCCTTACGACGTCATCCTTGTTATGGATTAGTATCATCCATGTCGGGATTGACCGTATTAGGCGAAGAACGTGGTTCATCTAGGGGATGAGACCAGATTTCTCTTATCGGCAGGGAAGAAATCGTGGCAGCTCTAGTGGGACCAGAGGTGGTCCGGGCCACGACATACAAGGTCCAGGTGAGCACATGGGAGCGGAAGGCTCAGATGCGTGCTTAGTACCGCCTTTGTATCCCTAGTTTGTGTTGAAGCTTTACGGGGACGTAAAGCCCTGTGGTGGGAGTAATGTAAAGACCCGTAAATTTCAAGGAATTTTTTTTCTTAATTTTCTTTGAAATTTTACAAGAACGCAGTTTCTGACGGCGCCTGATTCCGAGGCCCGGTGTGCCCGGAATCATTTTCCGAAGTTTGGCTCGGGTACGTTCAGTGAACGGACGAGCGGGTTTTTCTAACTTTTGAACCGGTGCCCGGAATCGAATTCTGAGGGCACCGATGAAATCGCAGCGCCGGTATTCGCTTAGAAACGCCTCTTCCGGAGTTGCATTTTCTCGGGTGTGGTTTTTAATTTTCGGGCTTAAAGTTAAGAAATAAAATAATTTTGCGACAACTTTATTTTATTTCACTTAAGCCGTTTGGAAGCCACTTGAAGCCACTTAAAGGCGGCTTGAACTGAGTTGAACTGGATAGGATTCTATCCAGAAATATCCTACCCCCTTGGTAGGATATTTGTGAGGTGGGGTCCGCACGAGCCCCGCCGTTTCTTTCCGCTAAGAAACGCACTCGTGACAACCCGTCTTAATGAAAGTCAACTGACGCGTTTTCTAAATTCTTAACAGACCATTTAATTGGGCAGTTTATGTCGTGAATTAAATGGGCTGTTTCTTTCGTGAATTAAATGGGTTGTTTCTTTCGTGAATTAAATGGCCTGTTTCTTTCGTTGAATTAATTCAACGAATTAATTCAATCGTTTCCTAACCTGTTTTCGTGTGTTGGCATATTAATAAAATAAGACCAACCCAAAATCTTTTGAGAAGATTTGAGAGGATCCTTGTTTCTTCTTCTCCCTCGCGAAGAACGCGAAGAACGCGAAGAACGCGAAGAACGCCGAACCCGGAAATCGACGACGCGACGCCTTGATCCGCATCGCCGACAACGTTCTTCTGCGACGTCTCTTCCTCCGCGACGGATCTTCGATCGGCTTCTTGAGGTAAGAATCTCGGACCTTCCTTTTTATCTCCTTCGTGGTTCTTAACCAAAAACACGGATTTAATTAATTAAATTAAATCTGCTGTTTCATGGTGCGTTGAGTTCGCCGACTCAACACCGGATTCCGCGACGACGCGACGCCTCCCCGCGACGACGCGATGATCCCTCTCTTCCGCGACGAGCTTTTCCGCGAAGAACGCCCGCGCGCGACGATCGACGAGGTAGGGATTTATTATGGGAATTACCCCTTTTTAATTTATTCCCGTCAATGTTTCTTAAAGATATTAAAGAACCGAATTGTGAACAATTTTAATCTTCTTAAAATTGTTATTTTTCCCGTGTGGAATAAAATTCTCCCGGTTATTTATCTCTAACGAGGAGGGTGCGGGCCAAACGAACACGGCCCGACGACCCTCCGCCGTTCTTCGTTTTGTGCGGATTTGGCGGGCGACGACGGAACGTGCCGCAGTGGATGTTTGACGATTCCGCAGTAAAGAACGGATCCCGGGAGGAGCAATGGCGCAGACGGGAAGAGAATCGGACCACCGGAGCGATCCCGGTGGCCGGAGGCGGCGGCGCCCCGGCGCGCCGCCGGAGGAGCCCGCCGCGGCTGAAGCCGCGGCGGCGGCGGCCAACAAACCCGCGGCCGCGCGGGTCCGGTTCGCCCGCGCGGGACGCGGCTCTGCCGCGTCCGCGGTTCACCAGCGCGGCCCACGCGGGCCGCGGTTTCCTCAAGCCGCGGGTCAACGCTCGCGGCGCCTGGCACTCGGCCGCCCGGCCGGGCCGAGCCAGGCCGGTCCGACCGGCCGGGCCGCGCCCCGGCCGGGCCGGACCGGGCCAACCGGGTCGGGTCGACCCAGGGGGGGTCGGGCCGGGCCCGTACCCCCCCTTCTTCGGACGTTTTCGTTCAAATGGCTGTATCTTGATCTACGGGCCTCCGAACGACGCGCAGTCAGTGGCAACGCGATCCTTGGATCGAGACGGTCGTTTCGGTATACTATACTCAAGGTGCACCTTCCTTTTCGGGAGCCTACGTAGTTAAAACTCCGTAGTTAAGCGTGCTTGGCCTAGAGCAGTGATCAGGATGGGTGACCTCCTGGGAAGTTTCCCAGGGTGGGTGTGAGACGGAAAGGCCAATAACTAACAGACTGGGCGTCCGATTGACGCACCGTCTGTTTCGTTGAATTCCTCTAAGTGAGACGGATCTTTTGGCATACTCCGCATGAGGTTTGGACGCAGGTGGAGTACGGTCGGGTTGGTTTTGCCTTAAAAACCAACCGGGCCCCTGGGACGAAAAAGCCAATAACTCTCAGACCGGGCGTCCGATTGACGCGTCGTCTTTTGCGTTGAGTTCCTCTTGATGAGACGGAACTTTTGGCATCCTCCACCCGAGTTTTGGATGCAGATGGATAGTGGTCGGGTTGGATCGCACTTAAATCCAACCGGGCCCCTGGAACGGAAAAGCTGATATCTTTCAGACCAGACGTCCGTTTGACGAACCGTCAGCGGCATTGGTGATCACGTTGAAAAACGGTCCATATGAGTATACCCTGTGAGTGTTTGGGATATAGTTGAGTTACGGCCGGATTGGTTCGCTCACGAAACCAACCGGGCCCCTGGGACGAAAAGGCTAATAACTCACAGACCGGGCGTCCGATTGACGCGCCATCTATTGAGTTGAGACCCCTATGACGAGGTGTTACTTCGAGATACTTCCTTTCGGGACTTTGTGATACTTGGAGTATCGACCAGTAGCTCGTGGAACGGACCCTCCCGGAGATGAGCGGGCGGAGCACGGAGACCGTGTAGCTGACTGAGACCCGACGACTGCTGATTGAACGACTCAGTGTGTGACAGAGGTGCGCTTGGTTGTAGCGGCACATGGGAGCGCTTGGTTGTAGCGGCAGACCCACGACAGTGGTGCTCTTGGTTGTAGCGGCACATGGGAGCGCTTGGTTGTAGCGGCTACCCACGATAGTGGTGCGCTTGGTTGTAGCGGCACATGGGAGCGCTTGGTTGTAGCGGCAGACCCACGACAGAGGTGCGCTTGGTTGTAGCGGCACATGGGAGCGCTTGGTTGTAGCGGCAGACCCACGACAGAGGTGCGCTTGGTTGTAGCGGCACATGGGAGCGCTTGGTTGTAGCGGCAGACCCACGACAGAGGTGCGCTTGGTTGTAGCGGCACATGGGAACGCTTGGTTGTAGCGGCAGACCCATGACAGAGGTGCGCTTGGTTGTAGCGGCACATGAGAGCACTTGGTTGTAGCGGCTGGCCCGCATTACTCGATAGGTGGAGTACTACAGCAGTCTTAAGTTAGTGGGCAGTACCTCGGAGTTGTGACAGGACCACTGTACACTCCAGAGACGGAGCTCTTCAGCAGTTATGGTTTCGATGATGAAAATCCTGGTTTGAGATGAGACTTTTGACCTTGTGTTTGCCTCATGATTGAGATGGGTTACTTGATAACTTAGGTATATGTATGGGCATATATCTAAGTAGAGGTTATCTATTGAGATCTTCTTTGTGGTTATCCTTGTTGGTTCTAGAGAGACCTTGAGGGTCTCGGGGTCCCTACTGAGTATCGTTATACTCACCCCTGCACGGGCTATGCCCGCACCTCGTTGTGTTGGTTGCAGACGACAGGCAGTGCTGATGGAGACCGAGTGTTCGAGGACTGGACGGTACCCGGAGGTGGACTACACGACGAGTCAGTACCCGTAGGTGGACTACACGACGAGTCAGTACCTGGAGGTGGACCACTGGGTGAGACGTGCTCGGAGCGGACGGCGGGACCCGAGGAGCATTGGAGCTATCTGTACCCACCCTTCAGGTGGGACTTCCAGAGGACGGCTCGACGCTGCAGTTTTTCCTTTCAGTTGTTGTTTTTCCTTTCAATTGTACTTTACAGTTGGGCTTGTATTTCCAGCCCCTTTTACTTTCAGCACAGCTTGTACAGTTTTTACTTAGTGTTTACTTTTCCGCTTGCTTACTCTGTGGTGCTTGTTTACTTTTCAAAGGCAATGACTTCCCTTTTTGCTGGGATTTACGCCTTGGTGCTAGTCGCCAGCCCCTGGCCTATGGAAGGCGGGCTTGGGGTAGTCACGGCACGGGCCCCGAGGACGGGTCGTGACAAATTGTTATCAGAGGTGGTCGGTTCTACCGTGGACTCTGATCTTTCTTCTATGTGAAGCAATAGTGTTTAGCGTATTGGGTGTGGTTATCAGTCCAGGGAGTCCAATGTTGGTGCGGCGGCCGACGTATCCGTACACCAGGACCCTGACTTCTGATTTCCGACTTAATGCACGAAAACATTGATTGCATGTGTGTTTCAAGTTTTCCTTGTGATTACTTCTGTCAGCTCACCAGGTATATTGTCCTGACCGTGGCGCACTTGTTCCCTTTTCAGGATGGCCCCACGACGACAGCCAGCTAGGATTCCGAGAGTGGAGCCTGATGACAGCCCACCGAGCGTCGAGGACTCGGTACAGGGCCCTTTGACAGCTGAGGCACCGGCGGTACCTATACCTGCCGAGGCACCGATGCTACCAGCCCCAGCCGCTGGCGATGCACGTCGCCTTAGTGCACTGTATGAGTTCCAGCGCCAGCGACCGCCCAGGTTCCGCGGGGAGACGGACCCTCAGGCCGCCAAGGACTGGCTGGAGGTAGTTGTTCGGGTTTTCAGATTAGTGAGGACACCAGCAGACCTCATGGTGATCCTCGCAGCGAGTCTCCTGCACGCGGCAGCAGGCAGATGGTGGAGCTTGATGCTCCAGGTGCACGACGAGGCGTCTCTCCTCTGGACGGACTTTGAGAGCATCTTCCGCTCTGAGTTCGTCCCAGCCACCCTCCGAGCGGTGCGCATCCAGGAGCTACTACAGCTGCGGCAGGGCAGTATGTCAGTGGCCCAGTACTCGGCGAGATTTACTGATCTCTCGCGCTACTCCACAGATATGGTACGGGACCTGTTCTTCCGGGCCCGGACCTTCGAGCAGGGACTGAGGCCTGAGATCAGGGCTTTGATGATCTCCCTCAACATTCCGACTCAGGCAGGGGTGTTAGAGCGAGCCCTCTTAGTGGAGAGTTTCCTTGCTGAGCAGTCTCCAGCAGCAGGACCCACCACTTACCGGCATGCGGCAGAGTCTTCTGCAGCGGGCAGTAGACGGATGACGGAGGGGTCCAAGAGGACTGGACCTACAGGTGGTCGCCAGCATGACTCTGGATCGTTTTCACGAGGCACTCGGGGTGGGCAACGACTTGCCATGAGAGGGCAGTGTTACTCCTACGGCGGGGTTGGTTACATTGCTCGTGACTGTCCGACCCGCCATACGGATGACCAGCAGACGAATGAAGGACCCCCCAGGCAGAGGCAGAGGTTCGATCAGGGCGGGCCGCAAGGAGCAGGCGGCCATGACAGGGGAGTTGGTCGTGCATCAGGAGGTGGACGGCGCTTCGGGGTGTTGCCACCACCACCACCAGGCGGTCCACCCCGACCGCAGAAGATAGGAGGACATGGGAGAGCTTAGCTTCAGGCAGCTGAGGCCTACGATCATGGAGCTCCGGGAGCAGATGGACAGGAGCGGGACTAGCTCCAGACCTGGAGACTTTTGTTCACGTTGCTTCTAGTTTTGTTGATGTGTGTTTATAGATGCTTTGTGTCTTTGTACTTGAGCTGCAGTAATAAAAGACACCTTTTGTTGTGGCATTTTACTTTCCTGTCCTCTCCTGTGTTGTTACTAAGAGGTTCCGGTTTAGACTGTTGACTTGACCCTCACCCGTGAAACATCTACTAGAGGAGACCCAGTTATCACACACTGAAGCCGATAGTGTGACTCAACCCTTGGAGGCGAGAGTAACGGTTGGATCTTTTGGTAGTAGCGTCGAGGCCTTACGACGTCATCCTTGTTATGGATTAGTATCATCCATGTCGGGATTGACCGTATTAGGCGAAGAACGTGGTTCATCCAGGGGATGAGACCAGATTTCTCTTATCGGCAGGGAAGAAATCGTGGCAGCTCTAGTGGGACCAGAGGTGGTCCGGGCCACGACATACAAGGTCCAGGTGAGCACATGGGAGCGGAAGGCTCAGATGCGTGCTCAGTACCGCCTTTGTATCCCTAGTTTGTGTTGAAGCTTTACGGGGACGTAAAGCCCTGTGGTGGGAGTAATGTAAAGACCCGTAAATTTCAAGGAATTTTTTTTCTTAATTTTCTTTGAAATTTTACAAGAACGCAGTTTCTGACGGCGCCTGATTCCGAGGCCCGGTGTGCCCGGAATCATTTTCCGAAGTTTGGCTCGGGTACGTTCAGTGAACGGACGAGCGGGTTTTTCTAACTTTTGAACCGGTGCCCGGAATCGAATTCTGAGGGCACCGATGAAATCGCAGCGCCGGTATTCGCTTAGAAACGCCTCTTCCGGAGTTGCGTTTTCTCGGGTGTGGTTTTTAATTTTCGGGCTTAAAGTTAAGAAATAAAATAATTTTGCGACAACTTTATTTTATTTCACTTAAGCCGTTTGGAAGCCACTTGAAGCCACTTAAAGGCGGATTGAACTGAGTTGAACTGGATAGGATTCTATCCAGAAATATCCAACCCCCTTGGTAGGATATTTGTGAGGTGGGGTCCGCACGAGCCCCGCCGTTTCTTTCCGCTAAGAAACGCACTCGTGACAACCCGTCTTAATGAAAGTCAACTGACGCGTTTTCTAAATTCTTAACAGACCATTTAATTGGGCAGTTTATGTCGTGAATTAAATGGGTTGTTTCTTTCGTGAATTAAATGGGTTGTTTCTTTCGTGAATTAAATGGCCTGTTTCTTTCGTTGAATTAATTCAACGAATTAATTCAATCGTTTCTTAACCTGTTTTCGTGTGTTGGCATATTAATAAAATAAGACCAACCCAAAATCTTTTGAGAAGATTTGAGAGGATCCTTGTTTCTTCTTCTCCCTCGCGAAGAACGCGAAGAACGCCGAACCCGGAAATCGACGACGCGACGCCTTGATCCGCATCGCCGACAACGTTCTTCTGCGACGTCTCTTCCTCCGCGACGGATCTTCGATCGGCTTCTTGAGGTAAGAATCTCGGACCTTCCTTTTTATCTCCTTCGTGGTTCTTAACCAAAAACACAGATTTAATTAATTAAATTAAATCTGCTGTTTCATGGTGCGTTGAGTTCGCCGACTCAACACCGGATTCCGCGACGACGCGACGCCTCCCCGCGACGACGCGACGATCCCTCTCTTCCGCGACGAGCTTTTCCGCGAAGAACGCTCGCGCGCGACGATCGACGAGGTAGGGATTTATTATGGGAATTACCCCTTTTTAATTTATTCCCGTCAATGTTTCTTAAAGAAATTAAAGAACCGAATTGTGAACAATTTTAATCTTCTTAAAATTGTTATTTTTCCCGTGTGGAATAAAATTCTCCCGGTTATTTATCTCTAACGAGGAGGGTGCGGGCCAAACGAACACGGCCCGACGACCCTCCGCCGTTCTTCGTTTTGTGCGGATTTGGCGGGCGACGACGGAACGTGCCGCAGTGGATGTTTGACGATTCCGCAGTAAAGAACGGATCCCGGGAGGAGCAATGGCGCAGACGGGAAGAGAATCGGACCACCGGAGCGATCCCGGTGGCCGGAGGCGGCGGCGGCCAACAAACCCGCGGCCGCGCGGGTCCGGTTCGCCCGCGCGGGACGCGGCTCTGCCGCGTCCGCGGTTCACCAGCGCGGCCCACGCGGGCCGCGGTTTCCTCAGGCCGCGGGTCAACGCCCGCGGCGCCTGGCACTCGGCCGCCCGGCCGGGCCGGACCGGGCCAACCGGGTCGGGTCGACCCAGGGGGGTCGGGCCGGGCCCGTACCCCCCCCTTCTTCGGACGTTTTCGTTCAAATGGCTGTATCTTGATCTACGGGCCTCCGAACGACGCGCAGTCAGTGGCAACGCGATCCTTGGATCGAGACGGTCGTTTCGGTATACTATACTCAAGGTGCACCTTCCTTTTCGGGAGCCTACGTAGTTAAAACTCCGTAGTTAAGCGTGCTTGGCCTAGAGCAGTGATCAGGATGGGTGACCTCCTGGGAAGTTTCCCAGGGTGGGTGTGAGACGGAAAGGCCAATAACTAACAGACTGGGCGTCCGATTGACGCACCGTCTGTTTCGTTGAATTCCTCTAAGTGAGACGGATCTTTTGGCATACTCCGCATGAGGTTTGGACGCAGGTGGAGTACGGTCGGGTTGGTTTTGCCTTAAAAACCAACCGGGCCCCTGGGACGAAAAAGCCAATAACTCTCAGACCGGGCGTCCGATTGACGCGTCGTCTTTTGCGTTGAGTTCCTCTTGATGAGACGGAACTTTTGGCATCCTCCACCCGAGTTTTGGATGCAGATGGATAGTGGTCGGGTTGGATCGCACTTAAATCCAACCGGGCCCCTGGAACGGAAAAGCTGATATCTTTCAGACCAGACGTCCGTTTGACGAACCGTCAGCGGCATTGGTGATCACGTTGAAAAACGGTCCATATGAGTATACCCTGTGAGTGTTTGGGATATAGTTGAGTTACGGCCGGATTGGTTCGCTCACGAAACCAACCGGGCCCCTGGGACGAAAAGGCTAATAACTCACAGACCGGGCGTCCGATTGACGCGCCATCTATTGAGTTGAGACCCCTATGACGAGGTGTTACTTCGAGATACTTCCTTTCGGGACTTTGTGATACTTGGAGTATCGACCAGTAGCTCGTGGAACGGACCCTCCCGGAGATGAGCGGGCGGAGCACGGAGACCGTGTAGCTGACTGAGACCCGACGACTGCTGATTGAACGACTCAGTGTGTGACAGAGGTGCGCTTGGTTGTAGCGGCACATGGGAGCGCTTGGTTGTAGCGGCAGACCCACGACAGTGGTGCTCTTGGTTGTAGCGGCACATGGGAGCGCTTGGTTGTAGCGGCACATGGGAGCGCTTGGTTGTAGCGGCAGACCCACGACAGAGGTGCGCTTGGTTGTAGCGGCACATGGGAGCGCTTGGTTGTAGCGGCAGACCCACGACAGAGGTGCGCTTGGTTGTAGCGGCACATGGGAGCGCTTGGTTGTAGCGGCAGACCCACGACAGAGGTGCGCTTGGTTGTAGCGGCACATGGGAACGCTTGGTTGTAGCGGCAGACCCATGACAGAGGTGCGCTTGGTTGTAGCGGCACATGAGAGAACTTGGTTGTAGCGGCTGGCCCGCATTACTCGATATGTGGAGTACTACAGCAGTCTTAAGTTAGTGGGAAGTACCTCGGAGTTGTGACAGGACCACTGTACACTCCAGAGACGGAGCTCTTCAGCAGTTATGGTTTCGATGATGAAAATCCTGGTTTGAGCTGAGACTTTTGACCTTGTGTTTGCCTCATGATTGAGATGAGTTACTTGATAACTTAGGTATATGTATGGGCATATATCTAAGTAGAGGTTATCTATTGAGATCTTCTTTGTGGTTATCCTTGTTGGTTCTAGAGAGACCTTGAGGGTCTCGGGGTCCCTACTGAGTATCGTTATACTCACCCCTGCACGGGCTATGCCCGCACCTCGTTGTGTTGGTTGCAGACGACAGGCAGTGCTGATGGAGACCGAGTGCTCGAGGACTGGACGGTACCCGGAGGTGGACTACACGACGAGTCAGTACCCGTAGGTGGACTACACGACGAGTCAGTACCTGGAGGTGGACCACTGGGTGAGACGTGCTCGGAGCGGACGGCGGGACCCGAGGAGCATTGGAGCTATCTGTACCCACCCTTCAGGTGGGACTTCCAGAGGACGGCTCGACGCTGCAGTTTTTCCTTTCAGTTGTTGTTTTTCCTTTCAATTGTACTTTACAGTTGGGCTTGTATTTCCAGCCCCTTTTACTTTCAGCACAGCTTGTACAGTTTTTACTTAGTGTTTACTTTTCCGCTTGCTTACTCTGTGGTGCTTGTTTACTTTTCAAAGGCAATGACTTCCCTTTTTGCTGGGATTTACGCTTTGGTGCTAGTCGCCAGCCCCTGGCCTATGGAAGGCGGGCTTGGGGTAGTCACGGCACGGGCCCCGAGGACGGGTCGTGACAAATTGTTATCAGAGGTGGTCGGTTCTACCGTGGACTCTGATCTTTCTTCTATGTGAAGCAATAGTGTTTAGCGTATTGGGTGTGGTTATCAGTCCAGGGAGTCCAATGTTGGTGCGGCGGCCGACGTATCCGTACACCAGGACCCTGACTTCTGATTTCCGACTTAATGCACGAAAACATTGATTGCATGTGTGTTTCAAGTTTTCCTTGTGATTACTTCTGTCAGCTCACCAGGTATATTGTCCTGACCGTGGCGCACTTGTTCCCTTTTCAGGATGGCCCCACGACGACAGCCAGCTAGGATTCCGAGAGTGGAGCGTGATGACAGCCCACCGAGCGTCGAGGACTCGGTACAGGGCCCTTTGACAGCTGAGGCACCGGCGGTACCTATACCTGCCGAGGCACCGATGCTACCAGCCCCAGCCGCTGGCGATGCACGTCGCCTTAGTGCACTGTATGAGTTCCAGCGCCAGCGACCGCCCAGGTTCCGCGGGGAGACGGACCCTCAGGCCGCCGAGGACTGGCTGGAGGCAGTTGTTCGGGTTTTCAGATTAGTGAGGACACCAGCAGACCTCATGGTGATCCTCGCAGCGAGTCTCCTGCACGCGGCAGCAGGCAGATGGTGGAGCTTGATGCTCCAGGTGCACGACGAGGCGTCTCTCCTCTGGACGGACTTTGAGAGCATCTTCCGCTCTGAGTTCGTCCCAGACACCCTCCGAGCGGTGCGCATCCAGGAGCTACTACAGCTGCGGCAGGGCAGTATGTCAGTGGCCCAGTACTCGGCGAGATTTACTGATCTCTCGCGCTACTCCACAGATATGGTACGGGACCCGTTCTTCCGGGCCCGGACCTTCGAGCAGGGACTGAGGCCTGAGATCAGGGCTTTGATGATCTCCCTCAACATTCCGACTCAGGCAGGGGTGTTAGAGCGAGCCCTCTTAGTGGAGAGTTTCCTTGCTGAGCAGTCTCCAGCAGCAGGACCCACCACTTACCGGCATGCGGCAGAGTCTTCTGCAGCGGGCAGTAGACGGATGACGGAGGGGTCCAAGAGGACTGGACCTACAGGTGGTCGCCAGCATGACTCTGGATCGTTTTCACGAGGCACTCGGGGTGGGCAACAACTTGCCATGAGAGGGCAGTGTTACTCCTACGGCGGGGTTGGTTACATTGCTCGTGACTGTCCGACCCGCCATACGGATGACCAGCAGACGAATGAAGGACCCCCCAGGCAGAGGCAGAGGTTCGATCAGGGCGGGCCGCAAGGAGCAGGCGGCCATGACAGGGGAGTTGGTCGTGCATCAGGAGGTGGACGGCGCTTCGGGGTGTTGCCACCACCACCACCAGGCGGTCCACCCCGACCGCAGAAGATAGGAGGACATGGGAGAGCTCAGCTTCAGGCAGCTGAGGCCTACGATCATGGAGCTCCGGGAGCAGATGGACAGGAGCGGGACTAGCTCCAGACCTGGAGACTTTTGTTCACGTTGCTTCTAGTTTTGTTGATGTGTGTTTATAGATGCTTTGTGTCTTTGTACTTGAGCTGCAGTAATAAAAGACACCTTTTGTTGTGGCATTTTACTTTCCTGTCCTCTCCTGTGTTGTTACTAAGAGGTTCCGGTTTAGACTGTTGACTTGACCCTCACCCGTGAAACATCTACTAGAGGAGACCCAGTTATCACACACTGAAGCCGATAGTGTGACTCAACCCTTGGAGGTGAGAGTAACGGTTGGATCTTTTGGTAGTAGCGTCGAGGCCTTACGACGTCATCCTTGTTATGGATTAGTATCATCCATGTCGGGATTGACCGTATTAGGCGAAGAACGTGGTTCATCCAGGGGATGAGACCAGATTTCTCTTATCGGCAGGGAAGAAATCGTGGCAGCTCTAGTGGGACCAGAGGTGGTCCGGGCCACGACATACAAGGTCCAGGTGAGCACATGGGAGCGGAAGGCTCAGATGCGTGCTCAGTACCGCCTTTGTATCCCTAGTTTGTGTTGAAGCTTTACGGGGACGTAAAGCCCTGTGGTGGGAGTAATGTAAAGACCCGTAAATTTCAAGGAATTTTTTTTCTTAATTTTCATTGAAATTTTACAAGAACGCAGTTTCTGACGGCGCCTGATTCCGAGGCCCGGTGTGCCCGGAATCATTTTCCGAAGTTTGGCTCGGGTACGTTCAGTGAACGGACGAGCGGGTTTTTCTAACTTTTGAACCGGTGCCCGGAATCGAATTCTGAGGGCACCGATGAAATCGCAGCGCCGGTATTCGCTTAGAAACGCCTCTTCCGGAGTTGCGTTTTCTCGGGTGTGGTTTTTAATTTTCGGGCTTAAAGTTAAGAAATAAAATAATTTTGCGACAACTTTATTTTATTTCACTTAAGCCGTTTGGAAGCCACTTGAAGCCACTTAAAGGCGGCTTGAACTGAGTTGAACTGGATAGGATTCTATCCAGAAATATCCTACCCCCTTGGTAGGATATTTGTGAGGTGGGGTCCGCACGAGCCCCGCCGTTTCTTTCCGCTAAGAAACGCACTCGTGACAACCCGTCTTAATGAAAGTCAACTGACGCGTTTTCTAAATCCTTAACAGACCATTTAATTGGGCAGTTTATGTCGTGAATTAAATGGGCTGTTTCTTTCGTGAATTAAATGGGTTGTTTCTTTCGTGAATTAAATGGCCTGTTTCTTTCGTTGAATTAATTCAACAAATTAATTCAATCGTTTCTTAACCTGTTTTCGTGTGTTGGCATATTAATAAAATAAGACCAACCCAAAATCTTTTGAGAAGATTTGAGAGGATCCTTGTTTCTTCTTCTCCCTCGCGAAGAACGCGAAGAACGCGAAGAACGCGAAGAACGCGAAGAACGCCGAACCCGTAAATCGACGACGCGACGCCTTGATCCGCATCGCCGACAACGTTCTTCTGTGACGTCTCTTCCTCCGCGACGGATCTTCGATCGGCTTCTTGAGGTAAGAATCTCGGACCTTCCTTTTTATCTCCTTCGTGGTTCTTAACCAAAAACACGGATTTAATTAATTAAATTAAATCTGCTGTTTCATGGTGCGTTGAGTTCGCCGACTCAACACCGGATTCCGCGACGACGCGACGCCTCCCCGCGATGACGCGATGATCCCTCTCTTCCGCGACGAGCTTTTCCGCGAAGAACGCCCGCGCGCGACGATCGACGAGGTAGGGATTTATTATGGGAATTACCCCTTTTTAATTTATTCCCGTCAATGTTTCTTAAAGAAATTAAAGAACCGAATTGTGAACAATTTTAATCTTCTTAAAATTGTTATTTTTCCCGTGTGGAATAAAATTCTCCCGGTTATTTATCTCTAACGAGGAGGGTGCGGGCCAAACGAACACGGCCCGACGACCCTCCGCCGTTCTTCGTTTTGTGCGGATTTGGCGGACGACGACGGAACGTGCCGCAGTGGATGTTTGACGATTCCGCAGTAAAGAACGGATCCCGGGAGGAGCAATGGCGCAGACGGGAAGAGAATCGGACCACCGGAGCGATCCCGGTGGCCGGAGGCGGCGGCGCCCCGGCGCGCCGCCGGAGGAGCCCGCCGCGGCTTCAGCCGCGGCGGCGGCGGCCAACAAACCCGCGGCCGCGCGGGTCCGGTTCGCCCGCGCGGGACGCGGCTCTGCCGCGTCCGCGGTTCACCAGCGCGGCCCACGCGGGCCGCGGTTTCCTCAGGCCGCGGGTCAACGCTCGCGGCGCCTGGCACTCGGCCGCCCGGCCGGGCCGAGCCAGGCCGGTCCGACCGGCCGGGCCGCGCCCCGGCCGGGCCGGACCGGGCCAAACGGGTCGGGTCGACCCAGGGGGGGTCGGGCCGGGCCCGTACCCCCCCTTCTTCGGACGTTTTCGTTCAAATGGATGTATCTTGATCTACGGGCCTCCGAACGACGCGCAGTCAGTGGCAACGCGATCCTTGGATCGAGACGGTCGTTTCGGTATACTATACTCAAGGTGCACCTTCCTTTTCGGGAGCCTACGTAGTTAAAACTCCGTAGTTAAGCGTGCTTGGCCTAGAGCAGTGATCAGGATGGGTGACCTCCTGGGAAGTTTCCCAGGGTGGGTGTGAGACGGAAAGGCCAATAACTAACAGACTGGGCGTCCGATTGACGCACCGTCTGTTTCGTTGAATTCCTCTAAGTGAGACGGATCTTTTGGCATACTCCGCATGAGGTTTGGACGCAGGTGGAGTACGGTCGGGTTGGTTTTGCCTTAAAAACCAACCGGGCCCCTGGGACGAAAAAGCCAATAACTCTCAGACCGGGCGTCCGATTGACGCGTCGTCTTTTGCGTTGAGTTCCTCTTGATGAGACGGAACTTTTGGCATCCTCCACCCGAGTTTTGGATGCAGATGGATAGTGGTCGGGTTGGATCGCACTTAAATCCAACCGGGCCCCTGGAACGGAAAAGCTGATATCTTTCAGACCAGACGTCCGTTTGACGAACCGTCAGCGGCATTGGTGATCACGTTGAAAAACGGTCCATATGAGTATACCCTGTGAGTGTTTGGGATATAGTTGAGTTACGGCCGGATTGGTTCGCTCACGAAACCAACCGGGCCCCTGGGACGAAAAGGCTAATAACTCACAGACCGGGCGTCCGATTGACGCGTCATCTGTTGAGTTGAGACCCCTATGACGAGGTGTTACTTCGAGATACTTCCTTTCGGGACTTTGTGATACTTGGAGTATCGACCAGTAGCTCGTGGAACGGACCCTCCCGGAGATGAGCGGGCGGAGCACGGAGACCGTGTAGCTGACTGAGACCCGACGACTGCTGATTGAACGACTCAGTGTGTGACAGAGGTGCGCTTGGTTGTAGCGGCACATGGGAGCGCTTGGTTGTAGCGGCAGACCCACGACAGTGGTGCGCTTGGTTGTAGCGGCACATGGGAGCGCTTGGTTGTAGCGGCTACCCACGACAGTGGTGCGCTTGGTTGTAGGGGCACATGGGAGCGCTTGGTTGTAGCAGCAGACCCACGACAGAGGTGCGCTTGGTTGTAGCGGCACATGGGAGCGCTTGGTTGTAGCGGCAGACCCACGACAGAGGTGCGCTTGGTTGTAGCGGCACATGGGAGCGCTTGGTTGTAGCGGCAGACCCACGACAGAGGTGCGCTTGGTTGTAGCGGCACATGGGAGCGCTTGGTTGTAGCGGCAGACCCATGACAGAGGTGCGCTTGGTTGTAGCGGCACATGAGAGCGCTTGGTTGTAGCGGCTGGCCCGCATTACTCGATAGGTGGAGTACTACAGCAGTCTTAAGTTAGTGGGCAGTACCTCGGAGTTGTGACAGGACCACTGTACACTCCAGAGACGGAGCTCTTCAGCAGTTATGGTTTCGATGATGAAAATCCTGGTTTGAGCTGAGACTTTTGACCTTGTGTTTGCCTCATGATTGAGATGGGTTACTTGATAACTTAGGTATATGTATGGGCATATATCTAAGTAGAGGTTATCTGTTGAGATCTTCTTTGTGGTTATCCTTGTTGGTTCTAGAGAGACCTTGAGGGTCTCGGGGTCCCTACTGAGTATCATTATACTCACCCCTGCACGGGCTATGCCCGCACCTCGTTGTGTTGGTTGCAGACGACAGGCAGTGCTGATGGAGACCGAGTGTTCGAGGACTGGACGGTACCCGGAGGTGGACTACACGACGAGTCAGTACCCGGAGGTGGACTACACGACGAGTCAGTACCTGGAGGTGGACCACTGGGTGAGACGTGCTCGGAGCGGACGGCGGGACCCGAGGAGCATTGGAGCTATCTGTACCCACCCTTCAGGTGGGACTTCCAGAGGACGGCTCGACGCTGCAGTTTTTCCTTTCAGTTGCTGTTTTTCCTTTCAATTGTACTTTACAGTTGGGCTTGTATTTCCGGCCCCTTTTACTTTCAGCACAGCTTGTACAGTTTTTACTTAGTGTTTACTTTTCCGCTTGCTTACTCTGTGGTGCTTGTTTACTTTTCAAAGGCAATGCCTTCCCTTTTTGCTGGGATTTACGCCTTGGTGCTAGTCGCCAGCCCCTGGCCTATGGAAGGCGGGCTTGGGGTAGTCACAACACGGGCCCCGAGGAAGGGTCGTGACACTAAGAATATATGTTAGAAGGTAGATTATGAAAATCCTAGATTGAAGCCTATAGACTCGTGAGTTAAGGAAATAAAAGTTTATTTATAATTCATCAACTTTTTTCATTGGATTACCTTTTATGTGTTACCCCTAACTTTCCTTTTATTCCAGCCAATGGCTGTTAATAGGAGGACTCATGCTAACAACCGTTGTGAAGATCGGTGTGATGACTATACTAATGAGATGCCCAATCCAATGGGAGCGGGAATCACGAACTTTGTCACGCTTCTCTCTCAACTAACTCAAGTTTTGAATAGAAACATGGGTCTAGAGGAATGTTCAACCCCCCCCCCCCACCCCAAGAAAGAACAAGTCGCTATCGAGAGCTTCATGAGACAAAGGCCTCCTACTTTTAGTGGATCATCTGATCCCACGATCGCTGAACAATGGATCAACTCCATTGAAAAGATCTTCTCCATCCTTCAATGTTCTGAACAAGAGAAGGTCCTCCTGGAAGCTTGTCGTATGGAGGGTGAAGCTGATCAATGGTGGATGTTGATCAAAAATACGAAGCATGAGGAGGAGATCGAGGCGTTGGAATGGAAGGATTTCTAGAAGATGTTTTTCAATAAATATTTTTCTTGCACCCTCCGACATAAGATGGAAAGGGACTTCCTTTCCCTCAAGCAAAAAGATGAAGAATATGTTGGAGCGTTCGAGGAAAACATCACAAGGCTTGCACAATACGCTTCCGGCTTTGTCATTACCCCAGAATGCAATTTTGACTGCTTCTTTGGTGGGTTGAAGCATAGCCTATGGAAAACATTAGCAATCCGTGACTTCGACAGCTCTGAGGAAATTGTCCGATGTGCCCTCAAGGTCGAAATAGAGATCGGAGAATCACAGGGGTATCATGGGGATACGAAGCGTAAGGTGGACTTCAATGTTGGTGGCCCGATGGTTAAATCCAATGGTGCTAAGAAGATCCAGCACCCCACTTTCCAAAAGTGCAGAAAGAAGCTCCCTGGAAATTGCATTAAGGGGACGAGGAAATGCTTCAGGTGTGGAAGAGAAGGGAACCTAGCTGTTAACTATCGTCAAGAAAGACCCGCGACTGTGACAGATGAGAGGAACGCTCTGTTCGAACCTCAACATATTGTTCATTGCTATAAATGCAAAGAACTAGGGCATCTTGCAAATCAGTTCCCTAATCCAAGGGTTTTTGGAGGCAACCAATAACCTCCAGGGCAGCAAGGAAGGTCTATTTCCATCACTTCTGCTGAAGTGCATCCCGAAAATGAAGTGGTGAGAGTTACTCTAGTTATTCATTCAAGAATAGTGAACGTACTTTTTGATTCAGGTTCTACGCATTCTTTTATATCTCGAAAGTTTAGTAGAACAATCCCAGCACCACCACAAATCATGGAAGTGAAGATGTCGGTGAGTACGACAAATGGGGAAATCATTGCATCCCATGAATATAAGTCCTCCCCTTTTTTAATCTGTGGATTTAATTTCCCGGAGAACCTCGTCATACTCCCTCTGGTGGAATTTGATGCAATTCATGGCATGGATTGGCTTTCCTTATATAGATCCAACATAAATTTTCGGGAGAGGGAAATCACTCTCCATATGGAGAATCGACCCCCAATTCTTTACAAGTGTAAGGAGGAAGATGAATCTCCTTTAGCTCCATCATCTCGAGAATGAATATTACTACCCTATGAGCACGCATATCTGGCTCAGATGATTGAGTCCAAGGAAAAACCCATCCTTGAAGGAATTCCTATTGTGAGGGAATTCGCTGAAGCGTTTCCCGAGGAACTGCCTGGTCTTCCTCCTAGAAGTGATGTTGAATTCTAAATTGAACTTATACCCGGGGCATTACCAATATCAAAGACTCCATATAGAATGGTTGTTGTAGAGCTTGAAGAGCTGAAGAAACAACTACAGGAGAATATGGATAAAGGGTTTATATGCCCAAGTGCTTCACCATGGGGTGCACCAGTCATCTTCGTCAAGAAGAAGGATGGGTCAATGCAGCTTTGCATCGATTATCGTGAACTTAACAAAATCACGATAAAGAACAAGTATCCTCTCCCATGAATTTATGACTTGTTCGATCAGCTGCGTGGAGAACAATACTTCTCCAAGGCGGACTTGCGGTCGGGATATTATCAAGTAAGGGTGAAGAAGGAAGATATCCCCAAGACTACTTTTCGCACAAGATACAGGCACTATGAATTCATAGTAATGCCTTTCGGACTCACTAATGCTCCAACGATCTTCATGGACTTAATGAATAGAGTCTTTAGAGACTACCTTGACAAATTTGTGGTATTCTTTATTGATGATATTCTAATATACTACAAAACCAAGCAGGATCATGAGGAGAATTTAAGAACTTTACTAGAGACTTTGCGTAAGGAGAATCTCTATGAAAAGTACAAAAAGGTGATTTCTTGTTGAAGGAGGTCTCATTCTTGGGCCATATCATCACAAGAAATGGTATATTTGTCGATCCCTCCACAATAGATGAAATTGAGGGATGACTGAGGCCGACATCGGTAATGGATATCCATAGCTTCTTGGGGTTAGCTGGATATTATCGATGATTTTTGAGTAATTTATCACGATTTTCCAACCCTTTTACCAAGCTAACTCAGAAGGGAGTAAAGTTTTCTTGGAGGGATGAATGCGAATAAATCTTCAAGGAGTTGAAAAGGAGGCTTATCATTGCGCCTGTGCTCACTTTACACACATGTGGGGACCTTTTTGTGGTATTCAGTGATGCTTCGATGAAGGGATTAGGTTGTGTGGTGATGAAAAATGATAAAGTGATATCCTATGCCTCAAGGCAGTTGAAAATCCATGAGTGAAACTATCCAACGCATGATCTGGAGTTGGCAGCGGTGATCTTTGCCTTGAAAATCTGGCGGCATTATCTCTATGGGGATAAATATGAGATATATACTGACCACAATAGTCTTATATATATATTCACACAAAAAAAGATTAATATGCACCAGAGAATATGGATAGAGCTCATCAAGTATTATGACTTTTCAATACATTACCACCCTGGGAAAGAGAACAAGGTGGCAGATGCCCTATGTAGAAAGGACTCAGCGATTCTATCAATGATGAGAATTGAGAATGATCCAATCTTCTTCGACTTGATGAAGATGGATATGGGAATCATAAAGAAGGGAAAATCATCAATCCTTTCACAAATGATTTCTCAATCATCTCTTTTGAAAAGGTTAAAGGACGCTCAAAAGGATGATATGGGAATTCAGGAAAAAGTGGAATCTATCAAAAAAGGTAAATCCTCGGAGTTTAATGTTAATGAAGAAGGAATTGTGTGATTTGGGAAAAGACTATGTGTTCAATCGATTCCGGAGATGAAGAAGGAACTTTTGGATGATGCACATAGTTCAAATTTCTCTATTCACCCAGGGAGCATAAAGATGTATCGAGATCTATGAGAAAACTTTTGGTGGGATAATATGAAGAAGGAGATCGCTGAATATACATCAAAGTGCCTTGTGTGTCATCAATTGAAGGAAGAGAGGCAGAAGTCTAAGGGGATGATTCAACCATTGCCCATACCAGAATGGAAATGGGATAACATCACCATGGACTTTGTCACCGGACTTCCAAGGACATCTAAAGGCAACAATGCAATCTGGGTTTTTGTGGATCGTCTTACAAAGACTGCACACTTCATTGCTATTTGGGAGGATTTATCTTTGGATTAACATGCACAAATATATATCAGGTAAGTGGTAAGGTTTCATGGAGTACCCCTATCTATTATGTCAGACCGAGATCCAAGATTCACCTCTAAGTTTTGGAAGAGTCTTCAACATGATTTGAATACTAAACTGAACTTCAGTACGGCCTATCATCCTCAAAATGATGGCCAATCTGATCGGACTATCCAAACACTTGAGGAAATGTTGAGAGCATGCTTAATGAACTTTAAAGGTGGATGGGATCAACATCTTCCTCTGGTTGAGTTCTCTTATAATAACAGTTTCCACTCACTAATCCAAATGGCACCATATGAATCCCTTTATGGGAAAAGGTGTAGAACACCAGCGTGTTGGGATGAAGTCAGTGAACGTAAGCTGCTTGGACCGGAAATGGTTGAAGAAATGGTGGAGAAGGTGAAAATCATTCAGCAGCATATCAAGGTAGCCCAGAGTCTACAGAAGAGTTATGTAGATAACTGTCGACGAGACCTTGAGTTTAAAGTTGGATACATGGTGTTTCTACGCATATCTCCATGGAATAAGGACATGAGGTTCGGAAATAAAGTGAAGTTAAGTCCAAGGTACATCGGCCCCTTTGAGATTCTTGATCGTGTCGAGGTTGTGGCCTATCGACTAGCACTTACACCTACCATGGCCAAAGTACAAGATGTCTTTCATGTATCCCTATTAAGGAAGTACATACTGGACCCTTCACATGTACTCTCTTCTGAGGTGGTATAATTGGAAGATGATCTTTCTTATGAGGAGCAACCAGGGAATATCTTAGATCGTAGATAAAATGTTCTATGAAATAAGACAATGCCCCTCGTCAAGGTGTTGTGGAGAAACCACAAGTTTGAAGAAGCGACTTGGGAATCGGAGGAAATGATGAAGCTGAGTTACCCACATCTTTTTTAGTGTGGGAAAATGAAAATTTCGAGGGTGAAGTTTCTTAAGGGGGGAATATTGTAACGACCCAAATTTTCATTAATGGAAAAATCCCTCTTGATCTAGTTAAATGTATCTTTATGTAAAATGTTTATATAAGATGTCAAATTTTTTGTTTTTATGTTAAGAATTGTGACCATTTCTTTTATATCCATTGAACAGTAATCACATGATTAGTATAAATATAGGGCTTTAACAAATCCAATTTACTCATAAAAAAAAAGAAGTGATGGCCTCATCCAGTAGAATTTCTCCATATGAATCCCATTTTTCAGAGTTTGGAAAAGAGGTGGCGTCCTTGGGCTTCGATCTTGACCAAGCCCAAGCTAAGCTTCACCATGTCAAGCTTGAATGGGACCATCTATGGGAAAAGTGGAAGTTGATAGATATTACCACTCGAGCGATGTTATCTGAGCCACCCAAAGAGTCTGTCACCATCGCACACCTTACCCTTAGGTCTTATGTAGCTATTTTAAGGGGTTATGTAACAAATCGCTAGTACTATGTTCATGAATATTATTTTTGTATATAATAATGAATATACCTCCTTGTCTTTTTTTGATACATTGTAAATTGTTTTTAAAGTACAAATAGTGTTTTTAGTTATTATTTAATTAAAAATTCTATTTTATTAAATTAAGGGATTTTTTAATTAAATAATATTTTAATAAAATATTATTATTATTATTAAATTAATTTTTATTAAATATAAATTTCTTATAATTTTATGAACGCAATTATAATTTTTATTAAGGTTTGAAAGCCATTTCTGTCAAAACCCGTGAATTTTTGATAAATGTCACTTTTTATTTTAAAATTGAAAATTAAAATATTTAGAAAATTATTTAGAGAAAATAAATGTTATTTTAGGAATCAGGACGTCTAAATTATCCAATGGTGAATTTTTCATAATTTTCTGAGACAATCAAATTTTTGGGTGAAAATTAAATACTGTTTAAATATATAATGTGTTTTATGACATCATAATGACCCAATTGTGATGTAATAAAATACTATAAGCTTTATTTTCGGCCAATATATGTTTTACCATTAAAATAATTTGATTTTGGGTTTGTTTCACCTACTTTTCAAAGCATTAATGGACCCCTCAAGACTTATTAAACATCTTGTCTTTTTAAATTATTTTCCATGGGAGTGTGACTCACCTCCACATAAGCAACCTCATTATTTTAAGAAGTTTGGACTTTGGAAATATAAAATATTTTTTCCCTATTCCCTTTACCAAAAACCATGGAAAAAACCATGGTATGGTTTGTGGTTTGGATTAATTTAATATAAGGGGTCCCAAACCTAAATAATAAAGAATCCCCTCACATTTCCTATATAAACCCACCAAAGATCCCACTTCCTCCTCACTCAAAGCCTTTATAGTTCGTCCAACATCTATCCTACTCTCTCTATAATCCTCCCAAGGTTCCCTAAGCTCCCAAGAAGCCTCTCACAAGCCTCTCTCTAGCCTTTGGAAGCACACTTCCAAGTAAGGGTTTTTTCTTCCTTTCTCATTTTGTCCAATTTTATTTAAGTTGTTTTTCCCTTTCAATTTCAATTATGAATTTTGGGGTATGGTTTTACGCCTCCCTCATACTTCCCTATTTATGTTTTATTGATTGGATACCCCTTTCTCTCTCATTAAATGCCACCCATGTACACCCGTTACTATGCCGAAATTCCAAAAGGAACTTCTCTCTTCCCATTTACATTCAAGAAATACTTTTGTATCATGAATCTAAATTCCATTAAAATTGTTTGTACATGTATCTATATTACCTAATTACAATCCATTTCATGTAAATATTATTAGGAACCTATTTATCTCTCATCAACCGTTTTTATGAATTCTTATGTCACGTCGTTACGCTGCCGAAATCGCACCAATTTTCTAAGCCAATGTCATTGTGTAGTGAATACTATGCTCATTTCTCCATCAAGGGTATTAACCTTTATGCACATTTACTTATTGATTATAAAGTTTCATGTATGAATTCCACATTCCTTTATCTTGGAATAAATGATTATGTTTTATGAATCCATGTTTTATGATCCTTGTGGCACACTTATGCATGAAATGAAATGTTTAAGAAGGGTGTGCCCTTATAGCGCTCCAATGCATTGGGTAAAGTATAGTATCATGATACGTCATGTGAAATGAGTGTTGACTCATTCTAATTCAATTGCATCGAGTTTTTTACTCGTGCTTCATGTGCAATGATTATTTACTCATGCTCCGTGTGTAATGAGTCTTGGCTCATGCTAATTCCATGTTAAGTGTTGTTGCCACATTTCCATGTTATGATTATCATGATTTATCATGACTTTATGTTCATGTTTCTCTTGTTCTCTATTTATACGCCTAATTTATAACATGTATTTTACTCCTCATGTTATTCCATGTGTATTCCCTTGCTGGGCTTTATAGGTCACCCTTTTCTTATGCATGTCCTCAGATTATCCCATGCAATGCTAAGTACAAGGGAATGTAGTGGTCATGTAAAGAAAGTTTTCAATAAAGATATTCTATTTCATGTTTTATGTTTTTATGTAATGATCCTAAGCCTAAAAGACACTAAAACTCTCGATCTAATTTGTTGTATCAAGTGAAGTTTTATGTAATAAATCATGTTTGAGTTGTAATAAAAGTAGGGTTTTCATAGATAGTGAACTGTTCCATGGATTTCCGACTTGAATTAAGATAAGTAAGGAAATCAATATAGAAATTATTGAAATCATAAATAAGGAATCATAATAATGGATACCAGAAGATCAAAATCTATTAACACAATATAATATGGTAGAAATTTATTACACAGTGTTCATAATCTGGTGGAATCATGGGTAGTTGACTATGGTGCATATTTTCACTCAATGGATGATGATAGATGCATGAAAATCTATATATATAGAAGCTTTGGGAGTGTATATCTTGAATAATCTCAATATTTCTAAGTGGTTTTAAAAGTAGATATAAATATATGGATCTATAATGGGAGTATTCTTCTATTGAAAGGTGTGAGACACATATTAGGTTTCAAGATAAATATCATTTTTGTAGGGAAATTTTATATTGAAGGTTTAATAACTACTTTAAAAAATGTAGACTGGAAAGTTAATTAGGGGGACATGGTTGTGGAATGAGGCATTAAAGAAAGGACCATTTATCTGATAGGATGTTTAGATAGAAGTAAAATGGTTATAATTTCATCCTTTAAAAATATAAAGGTCTGGCATTGAAGATATGTCACCTATGTTGGACGATTTTATGGTTCTAGAAGGGAATTTCAGATTGATTCTTAATGATAAAATTATCATAAGTTTGAGATTTGTGTTCTTGGAAATAAAAATATGGTTTCATTCAATGTGAAAGGTTAGAATCCCATATCCCAAAATAAGTAGTTTGATCACATGGATATTTGTTGACATGAATCAATAAAATATCATGGAGGATCATGATACATTGTCACATTCATTTATGATTCCACGAGGAAGGTACGGGTTTACTTTTTTCAAAAATAAATCTGATGTGTTTGATTCATTTATAAGATGTAAATACATGGTGGAATTATAAAGTGTCTTGAAATTAAAGTTCTTAAGATCTGATAATGGTGTTGAATACAATAGTATTAATTTATAGAATATCTATCAGAATAATAGTATTGTTCTTAAGAGAACATTACCAAAAAAATCCACAACCGAATGAAGTTTTAGAGAGGATGAACCATACGTTTATAGAGAATTCTAGATGAATGCATGTGAAATCAGGTATAACCAAGGTCATATGGGATAAATTAATCATTAGAGTATCATAATCTTTCAATAGAAGTTCATCCACTACAATAGGACAAATTTTACCTAAATAAATTTGGTCAATTAAGTTATATGAACTTTCACACCTCAAAATATTTGGTTATATTACTTCTTCTCTTGCTAATTCTAAAGACAGAAATAGTATGGTGGAAAATTCAATTTCTTATAATATATAGAAATGAATATTTTGGTTGTTAAATTTGAAGTGATGATCAATATAATATCATCAAAATTATATTTGAAATCATAAATGATAAGATTATATAAAAAGATAAGTACTTGGATAAATCAGATGTTGAGGAAAAGTGGTCAACTATTGTACAATTTAGTCTAGATGAAAACACTAGAAACTCAAAAATACCAGTATTAGAGTCAAGAGTTCAAGCATGTGAAACTAATTTTCTGATTAATTTAGAAACTTCGCTATGAAAATCCTATTGATTCATACGACTAGTCCAGTAGTACAAGTTCATCACAAACTTCTTACTTTTAATGGATATTTTGGAACATAAAAGTCTATAGAAGGGAAAAACTCTCAATGATTAGAATAGGAGGTAGTAAACCATGGTGGAAGAGATAAATTTCTTAAATTTAAATAGAACATGGGAGCTAACTGAACTACTAAAATGGAAATGATAACTATTTAATAAATGATTCTACCATTTGAAATAAGAATATGATGGAAGTAGAATATATATGGTATAGTTGATGGTGGGAGGATTCCAATAGACGGAAGGAGTTGACTTCTCAAAAATATTATCAACATTAGTAAAGTATACTATAATTCGAATAATATTAAGCATTGTTTCATTCAATGGTTCATAATTAGAGCATATGTATGTGAATACTGAATTTCATTATTGTTATTTGGAGGAGTAGATCAAAATGATTTATCCCAAGGGGTTTCTAGATCATCAAATTGAAAACCTCTTTTGAAAACTAAATTAATTTCAATATGGTTTGGAATATGAACCTTAATAGTGGAATTGGTATTTTGATGCTTCCATTTAGGAGGAAGGTTTTACAAGCGGTGACATCGATCATTGTAGTTATCGTAAGTCCTAGAATGGTCTAACTTACATAATTATCCTACTATATGTAGATGACATGTTTTTAGAAAGACCATAAATTAAAAGGACTATGGAGATAATGATTAATCTTCTAGATTATTTAAAATTAAGGGTCTTGGTTAATCCAAGAAAATATTGGGGTTGATGATAGTGAGGGATTAGTAATATGATACTCAAGTGTTATCCTAGAATAAATACATCTTGAAGATTATTGAATGGTTTCAACTGAATAGATATAAATATTTCAAAAATCCCCTTACTATAAACTTTAATTTATCTAAGGCATGGTAAATATCCAAGAAATATGAGGTATAGTACATTGAAAAAGTACTAAATACTTCAGCTATTGGAATCTTGATGTATGTGGTAGTTTGTACACAGCTAGAAAATTT
The DNA here is from genome assembly GCA_963277665.1 of Viscum album. Lineage (NCBI taxonomy): Eukaryota > Viridiplantae > Streptophyta > Magnoliopsida > Santalales > Viscaceae > Viscum > Viscum album. Next base: position 1,915,978,202 of record OY728152.1, read on the forward strand.
CTTTATAGTGGAAGTAGAAATTCCTTTCATATCCAACCCTAGTAAGGAGCACTGGGAAGTAGTGAAGTGGATCATCAGATAATTGAAAGGATCAGTAGAGAAAAAATTTATCTTTGAGTAAGATAATAGTTTTGAAGTTTTTTAAATTGATTTTTTTCCTGTGATTCATAAACTCAAAAAAAAATAGTGGGTTTTGTGTCTACATTTGGTAAAATATCAATCAACTATATTCCATGGAAAAATTTGGTGGTGACATTGTATATAACAGAAGAAGGTTATATTGTAGCTACATAAGATACAAATGAGTTGATCTGGTTAATATTCTTGATGAAGGAACTTGGAAAATCATCAAAAGGAGTAGTGTTATTCTATGATAATTAGAGTGTTATCCACCTTTATAATAATATGGTATTTAATGCATGAATAAAAAACAATGAACGGAAATTCAATTTCATTCAGAATATATAATATTACATGGTTTTTAAGATGTATAATATTATAGGGAATAAAAATAAATATGAAATATTCACAAAGGTTTTAGTATAAGAAATTATGTTGCAGTATTGTGCCTCATTTAGACTCGGCTGGGTGAGAGGAGGATAGAGAACAAAATAATTAATACAGAAGGAGTTGGTTTTCCTAAAATTTTGTAGGATTCTGATGAGCTTCCATGAATCAATCTTCATGTGGTATTTTTTATGGATCATGAAGTTTTCTTTAATTAATTTTAAGTTCATTCACCAGAAGTTTTGTCTCCATTAGTTCACCTCGACCTTTTCAGAAAAGCAGTAGAAGGAACCTTCAATATATGAGTCGAACTACTAGAAATTTGTAACCATATAATGTATGATGTTTAAAGTGGTCTTTGGATTCCATGAATAGATTACCAACTAGGTTAGTTAAATCTATAGAAGCTTTGGTTGAATACTGAAATAAATGGATTTCTGACTGAAAATTTTGAACAGTAGTGCAACCTATATGACTAATAATAAACCAATATAAAAGGAGGTGGGACCAGACATTGAGATATGACTGTACTAAATTAAAAAAATTATATTTATGTATTACTTATTTATAATTTTTGTAAATATTGTCTTCTTATAATGAAATTTTCTTTTTTAGTGTTCTCCCATGGATATATGAGGAAAATTTAGACCATTTAGACATGTGTTCCTTCATTTTTTTCCTATTATTTGAATGATTTTGTGAATGTTTGAGTGTTTTTGTGCATGTCTTTCGATTCATATTTGGATTAGTGATTATGGTGTATCTATAATTTCTAATCCTGGTACTTTAAGACACAAGGGGAAGATCTAGTTGTAGAAATTTCTACAGTATTGAACTACCGGTGGTTACAAATTTCTAGTGAACTTAAGGTTCAACCATATGGTGATTTTATTATCTATTCTGGTTCCATTCTTCCCAAAATGTAATCTATATAAATTTATATATGAACCTACCACTTGACAATAAATTTTAATATAAACTATCATCCTTATCACACAATGTTAAAAAAACAGGATCTATTATCCTCAATCTATGATTTTAAAGTTCATAGAATTGAATTTGATACTATTATATGGAATTAAATTTTAAAAAACTATCATACGTACAAAATGATGTTAAATCCCATGGTTTATAATTCTAATCACATGACATTAAACTACATGAAATATCTTGCCACCTTACCACATGATGTTAAACTATAAGGAAAATGATCCTTCTCACTAGATGACATTGAAATAAATGGAATATAATCCTCACTGAATAATGTTAAACTGAATATAATTTTATTCATAATTATAATATAATGATAAATAGTACATTTTATCTGTAATGTCTTGGATTTTACAAGTATTACTTTTATATATTATATGGATTGATTTCAATACCATGTGCTAAGACGGAATGTGATTCTGAGGCTCTGTGTGATGGAACAAATGTTTGAGAAATATAAATTTTTTTATAGAAAGCCTAAATAAATCCTAAAAGGGTTCCCAGATCATAAATTGAGGGCATCTTTGAGCTAATAATGGTGGATTTACCCTAGGTTATACCTAACTTTAGTCTGTGTGGGTCGTATGTAAAAAAACTCATAGAGGACGAAACCGTGAATACAATAATTTAATAAAGAAATTATTTTGATGTATCGAATTTATTTTTATTAAGTATTTGTTATAAATTTAAGGTTAGTAATATTACCCTATAATTTTTATAGAGGTGTGTAGAAATAACCTGTGGGAAAACCATTGGTGGATGATGACAGATCGATCGAACGGCGCACCTCATATTCAGCAAACCTTGCCAACGACGATAACGAATCTTCATTCTTTGTCAGCAATCAAACCAAATCGAGGTAGGGAATTTTGTTTTGAGTTTTTTTACTATTCATTAATTCTACAATGAAAATGGACTAATCAACTAATAGATTGGACCATGGATTGATTGTTGTTGTGGGATGGGATATTATCTGTGGGATTATCAGGGGATTGATCTTTATTCATCTTCATTTATCATTCTAACATAAAAGGATTGAGGAAAACGTGAACAAAGGTCGAGGTTCATTCATCAGGGATTCTCTTTTTTACTTTCTCTGTTTTTTCTTCGCGTTCTTTTCCATTAGATCCCCATGGTCATGGATCGACCATTCTGGGGTGGCTCGGAATGTGATCAAACCCCCGGGTTGGAGGAAAAATAGACAATAGAGGTAGGATCTGTTTAGGAAGGGACATAAGGAACCCAGATATATAACCATTTTTAATTTTGGTCATCGAAGGAGGATTTTCGGCTCACGGAAGAGGAGACAGAGGTGGTCGGTGCAGGCAGTGGGGGCCAGCGCAGGCGGCGGTGCATGGTGGCACGACGCAACCGACAAAGGTGGCTGGTGTTGCGGGAGGTAGAGATACATGGATGTGACAGTGGTCTCTTGGGACCTAGTAGAGCCAGTGAAACCAGAATATGGTGGAGGCCTTGTGGGATGCATCTGGAAGCCACCGAACCATGACGGACACAAAACCATGAAGAACATGAGAGGTTGTGTGTGGTGGTCTAGGAGGCCTAAGTGAAAGTAGGTTGGGTCATGCCGACCAGGATAGGTGGTCCAGGCCGAGTGGACCTGGGCCAGGTGGGCTAGGTTAGACCTGGGTTAGACCCGGTCTGGACCCAGGGTGACTGGGCCAGATCTGCACCACAGTCGACTATGAATCTAGGTATCTCCATCTATCATGGGTGTACCAACCACATGGACAAAGTAGACCACCATGGTTGGTCCATGGAAGTTGGTTTGTGGGGTGGTTGACTGCCATAGTCAGGGGATCAACTGTGTAGTCGGTCCATAGGCCTAGTGACCCCTTTAAAACATTAAATGACCATAACTTCTGAATGGATCCTCTAACAAATGAGTGATCTTTGGGATTGAGACCCTGACATTGAAATGGTTCTTTTAATATAAGTGGTGAATTTTTAGTTTGTACTAGTATATTTTGAGATCATTCCATTGGTCCTTTCCTTGAGGGTTCAGTATGGTACTACATCCACACCACTGGATTATAATACCCTCTAGAGGTCAAGTCCCAAATAGAGTATGGTATCCCTTTGTGGAACTAGAGTGTGATCCTATATCTCCCTTAGGGGGGTTTTGTGGAATATACATAACCACTGAGAGTAGGGTGTTGGTCTTCCATCTAGTGGGCTACATTAGTAGGGTCAGTGGTATTCCCCAGTGTTTCTTGGAAGAATCCTCTATGTTGTAGGTTGATCCAGATTGGGTATGTGTTATTCCCCCAATGTGTCTATGTAGGATCCCCTCTCTATGTATCATAGTCTTCCTTGACCAAAATGTTCTCTTTAGTTGTAGTCCAAATGAGTTAGACCTCTTCAGGAGTGTCTCTGATGATATCATGGATTGAGGATTGAGTTCTCCAAGAATGAATGTGATTCAAGAAGAATCATGTGGATGGTAATTTGTTATAGCTTAATTCTAGAATTTGTGTCTTGGATTGAGTATATATGTATGTTCTTATTATGTGTGATGTAGAAATATACTTGTGTAGTGCTGACCAAACTTCCATTGTGGTATTTTTTGTGGTATTCCTTTGTGGTTTCTAGGTGTCCTACTGAGTATTGTTATACTCACCCATGCATGGGCTTTTCCAACATGTGTCATGTCTAGTGAAGATGATCGCACTTTTGACAGAGTCCTCAGAAGACCAGGAATAGGCAGTGATTTGTGATATCGGACAGACAGAGGTGTGTTCAAGTGGCTTTTCAAAAATTAGTCCCAACACCACTTTTCATACAGGTTGGACTTGTGATTACAGACTCTTTTTGGGATTGTATTTGGCCATATTTACATTCCAATACTTTTACTATTGTTATCTAGTTTTGGGATATATAGGTTTTCATGCATTTTTTAATTAGTCTTTTTACATTTCAACATTTGCAGCTTGGAAATGTGTGTGTAGGTACAGGTAATTTAGGCCAATGCCTCCCATTTCTATGATATTCCTACTCTGTGCTAGTCATCAGCCTCTGAACTATTAGAGGTGGTCTTGTGGTAGTCATAGAATGGGACCCTCTAGTATAGGCTATGATAGAGTTTTATTAGATCTGGTCAGCTAAAATTTAGAACCAAGAGTACATGATATTGGTTTGGGTAAATATTGTTAAGTGTTTGGAGTTCAACTTTCAGGCTAGGGAATCTAGTGTTGGTGTGGTGGCTAACGTATCCTTACACTATGACTCTGAGCACCTACTTTTTGAATTATTACATGAAAACATTGGTTGTAGGGAAACAATGGTACATGTATCATATAGTAATGGTTGTGTTTTCCATATCCTTCTTGAGTCATCTCTCTAGATATACTCTATTTACTATGCTATATCTTGTTTTATTTCATGATGCCTCTATGTAGATATCCATCCAGTATACCACTACATGATCATGTGGATGATCCACATAGTGACGAGGTATTGGTACAGAGGAATGTACAAGAAATACAACCTTCAGGTGGTTTACCATCTATACCTCCACCATTCGAGCAACATCTACTTCCATCACTATCAGTAGAGGATGCACGTAGGCTGAGTTCATTGTACGAGTTTCAAAGGTAGATACCTCCCAAGTTTTAAGATAAGCCAGAAGTCCAGATCGATAAGTATTAGCTAGAGGCAGTCACCCATGTTTTCAACCTTGTGAGGATGACAACAGAACATATGGTAGTCCTTGAAGCGGGTCTTTTTAGGGCTCTGTGGGGAAATGGTGGACCATGCAGACTCTACTAGGAACAACCTCCACATGAAGATTCAGAGTAGGCGTATTCCCTAGATAAGAGCTAACGGATTTTTAAGAAAGATAGGGTATGTCCATTTCCTTCAGGACCATCCTCTTAATGCACGATAATCCTAGAAAAATAATAATGCGAAGGTGGAGAGCTAAAATCACTATTTAGATGCAGGGGAGGGGCAGTTTCATGTATTTATAGTTTGGACGAATTCCTCTAAGACCTTAAATTCATATAATGTCACAAAGCCTATGGTTCATGTAAGGGTTTCCCTTAAACCCTTAAAAAGGGGGATTATCAAAAATGTGTAAAAATAAAACCTTCGTTCCATTTGGGATGAGTCTTTGGAGAAGTTTTCTAATCTTTCATTCTACTCCATGGATATGGTGTGGGACAAATTATTCATGGCTAAAACCTTCATGTGAGGATTAATCCAGGACATAATGGTATAAGTGGTATCCCTTGACATTCAAACCAATGCTAGGGTACTTGAGAGAGCCCTATTATTGGAGATATTTCTAGCAGATCAGACATTGGTAGTGGGAGCTAGCAGTGGGAACTGGGTAGTTGAGACCTCGGTAATAGGTATATGATGGATGTCTCAGGGATCCAAGTGGTTTTTTCACTTTATAAGGTGATCCCGGAAGTCATGGAAAGTGGTGTAGGGATCCAAGGGAAACTATACTTATCTAGGGGACATATAGTGTTACTCATGTGGTGGTTTGGGACATCTAGCATGAGATTTCCTAACCTGTCATATAACTGATTGGGAGATGGTCGAGGAACTACTAAGGAAGAGGCAGAGATAAAATAAGGGTGGTTAGCAGGGCATCAAACATGGTATAGAAGCAGGTAGGGCATCAGGAGGTGGATGAAGGTCTGACCTATTACCTCCACTACTCCCAGGTGGTCCACACCAGGCTCAAGGAGCTGATGGATAGGGATAAGAGTAGTTAGAGTAAATGGAGTCTTATGACCTTGAGACTCCAGGGATGATTCATGGTATGATTTATATCTTTTCCACCTTAGCTGTAGTTTTGATAGACATAGTTTCTAGTCATTCCTTTCTTACCATGAATCTTGTTCGAGACACGTAGATTCCAGTTGAACTGTTGACTCAACCCTTGCACTTGGAGACTCCTACAAGAGGAGATTCGATGATCACACATTTGTTTCAACAGTTTGACCTGACTCTTAGAGGTAAGAGTTTTAGTTGGGATCTCTTGGTAGTGGTGTCGAGTTCATATGACATCATAATTTGTATGGACTAGTTATCCACAGTTCATGCTCAGATTGACTATTTTAGGTGTGGAGTGCGGTGTGTCCATAGTGATGGAATCGGGTTTTACTTTTTGAGTGAAAAGAAAACACAGGTGGCGCATGAAGGACTAACATATAGTATGGTACTACCAATCACTCATAAGTTAGCTTGCCTTACCCTCGATGCAGTGGATCATATGAGTCCTCAGTTTTTGGAAGTAGTGGTAGAGTATAAGAATATATTTCCTGAGAAATGTTCTAGGTTTTCCTCCTTATAGATATATAGACTTATGAATTGATCTATACCCTAGGATGGCACCTATATCTATACCATCATATCGGATGGCTCCCGCATAGTTTCAGAATTTGATGGTAGAGTTGGAGGACTTGTAGAGGAAAAGCTTCATGATACCCAATGTTTCCCCCTAGATAACACCATTTTTGTTTGCCAATAAGGTGGATGGGAAATTAAGGTTATGTATGGATTACCAGTGCTTGACCATATGGTCATGAAATATAATTATCCACTACCAAGGATCGATGACCTCTTCGATTAGTCAAAAGGGGCGTGGTGGTTCTTGAAGATTGACCTCAGATCTAGCTGTCACCAACTATAAGTATGGGATAAGGATATATCGAAGATAGCCTTCAGATGTCGTTACAGACACTCTGAGTACTTTCTAATATTTTTTTTAATTAAAAATACCCTATAAGTGTTCATAGGACTCATTAATAGGGTCTTCTAACCTTACATAGTCTTGTTCATGGTGGTCTTAATTGCTGACAACCTAGTGTACTCGGTTTTTTAGGAGGAGAATGTGAGACACTTTAGGATGTTCCTAGACACACTCTGAGAGAACAAGCTTTATGGTAATCTCTTAAAGTGTTAGTTATGGATTCAAGAAGTCTATTTTCCGAGACACTTCATTTCAGAGGTAGGAGATGTAGTAGATCCAGCAAATATTGAGGTGGTGCTTGCTTGTGAACCACCTAACATTATTAATGAGGTGTAAAGTTACCTTGGTTTAGAAGGATACTATCATAGGGTTGTACCCAAATTCTCTAGGGAGGAAGAATCCTTGACATATTTTGCATTAAAGGGTCAGCCTTTCATGTGGACGAAAAAGTGTTAAGAGCGTTTTTAGTAGTTGAGGCAAAGATTGATGAGAACTCCCATCTTGATATTACCATTGGAGGGTGTTGAGTATATAGTGTTTTTTAATGCATCAGGAACTGATCTTGGTTGAATCCTGATGTAGATTCAAGTGTTTACTTCCTATGGTTCCTGTTAGTTGATACCACATGAGCAGTACAATGTGACCCATGATCTTGAGTAAGTAATGGTGGTCTTCGCATTGAAGATGTGGCAACACAACCTGATTGGTGAGTGGGTTATCATCTACTCCAATCACAATAGTCATAAGTATATCTTCTCTCAAAATGATCTAAACTTGAGATAGATTTGATGACTAGAGTTCCTCTAAGTCTATGAATTTGAGGTAGTCTATACTCTGAGGAAGGGGAACATGGTGAAAGATGCTCTCAGAAGGAGATCCAGTTCACAGTCGTTGAATGAGGCGTCAGATCAGTTAGCCTCATTGTAGTTATCCATTTTTGATGGAGATGGAGAAACTTACCTTCAGTAGTTGGTTTTCACACCTCCACTCTTAGATTGATTTAGGGAGGCACGGCTTGGGGATACCATCTGTGAAACATTACCTGTTCATATTTCCACAGGACCTGCTCTTGATGGATATTGAAAATGTGGGAATCACGTTATTATTTTCATAGAATGTACAGTAGTACCAGTTTCATTACAAGAAGAGTTTATTAGAGATTTTCATACATCCTTTTTCTCAGTACATCCATATGGAATCCCACCTTTTTTAATACATTACTTTTCATTTCATTTTATAAAAAGAGGATATTTAAAGTTGAGTGTCTTAAAAAAAGGTACATAATACATGAAAACATATAACATTATTTTAATCCCCTTGAAAGGATTCATGAAATATTCATCATAAGGAAAATTTATGCATCTCACAACCTAGGAACATATATCAAACGAAAGGGTGAGCATAAGTCCTAGTAAGGGAAAACATGGAAAACATTTTACATGTTAACTTGATAGAATATAATAGGAACATGAGGAAATGTCATAAAGGAATGAGAAGAGACATATCATGATAATAATAACCTAAATCATATCTTGAAAATTTGGATATAACATTTAATTTATACATTCATAATCATATCACCAACTTTCATTCCAAAGGTGTCATAAAAATTACGAAGGTTATTCACCAAGGTACCATAAAACTTGTCATCTCTAGAGATTAATTTCATTACCCAATGCATTAGAGAAATATCAGGGTTCACCCTTAATATGTATTTATTTTTATGTGATGTGCATATATCATAATAAAAAATTTCATAAATGACCCAAAGATAATAAAATAAATGGGTTTCATATCAAAATCGTGACGTTTTAAAAAGTGATTAAAAACATGATCATTATGTCATTGATAACCCAAGAAAAGGGAATGAGGTTTTTATGTATGTCACTTATGAAAAAAAATATCATTTTTATGTATTGATAAATTCCTCTATAAATTAAATAGGATTTTGTATTCACTTAAATAAAATAAGAGAATTTCTTTAGAAAAAGAGAATGATTTTGAGATGAAAATTCTGCATCATAACGACAATGCAACATGCTTTTAGAAAACATTAAAAAGAGAAGTTAAAGGGGTCACCCATTCATAAAATACTATTAATATAGTATAGGGACAGAATAAAATGTAAATAAGAACATGGTATAGAATCTTTAAAGACATACCACATAGAAGAGAACTTGAATGGAAAAAGAGACGTTGAGAATTCCCTTACGAAAATTCAGCAACCAAACGACATCACTTAAAAATTCAGAAAATGATTTGATGAGATAGAAAATGGGATATTATAATTTGTACATAAAATGTAAACAAATAAGGATATATTATAAAAAACTCCAACATATGAAAATGGAAATTAAAATACATAACATAAAATAAGTCTTGACTAAAAGAGGAGGGTGAAAGGTTCCCTTACCATGAAGATTAACTTCTAAAACTCGATGATCGGGACCTTGGGGGATTGAGGGTACCTTGGGAGTTAAAAATACCAAATATTCGTTTAGGTGGAATTTTTAATGATATGAATGAAGGAATGGGTTTGTATTTATAGAAAAAGTTAGGGAATATTTTATTAATTTCTAAGGGACACCTCATTAGTTGTATTTGAAAAATCATGGGCTTTACCATGGTATTTTCACATGGTTTTTGACACTTGGGAAACCTCATATAATACTATAATTCAAATGAGTCAACCAGATTTTTAAATTACATATTAAATCATTATGATATCATAAAATATGTTGAAAACTCAAAAACTGTATTTTTACTATTCACCAAAAAACAAAACATTTTATAAAAAACTCATAAATTCACCCTAACCTAATATCGATGTTCTGAATTCAAAAATGAACTCCATTTTATGAAAATAATTTTCTAAATATGATATATTTAATTTTTCAATAAAATAACTATTTACCCTAAAAAATACTAATACTTAACTAGTAATTTCATAAATAGTTATTTACTTATGCTATTATATCATATTACCATTCAAGATACCTAAATTATATTTATAATTACATAAGTGAGGTTATTATTCCATTGGTAATATTAATATTCATAAGGGTAATATTACTATTTGTAATTTACTATTCACAAAAAATTAATTTTATCTTATGAGACTCTAAATTTCTTACTGATCACAACCGTATATGTTTTTTTTGAAAATAATTCCACATTATTATTTATTTAAAGTTAAAAAAATATTTTAAAATACTTTTTTTCAATATTCATCAATAATATGAAACTTATAAAAATTCATCCTATATTTATTTTGACATTTAAAATACAAAAGATTTACCATAATAAGAAATAAAAATTTTATATATACAAAAGGATTACACAAAGTAAATAAGGCCTCGTTACATAGCCCCTGATAACACCTGCATAGGACCTAAGAGTAAGGCGTGCAACGGTGATAGAATCTTGGGTCGGCTCGGATAACATTGCATGAGGGGTGATTTCTATCATCTTGAACTTCTCTTGAAAGATATTACGTTCAAGATTAACATGTTGAAGCTCAGCTTGGGCTTGGTCCAGATCAAAACCATGTGATGCTATCACCTTCCCAAGCTCTGACAGATAGTTTTCGTATGGCCTGAGTCTACTGGATGAGGTCATCGACTCTTCTTTCAGCATTAATTATCCATTATTATATATATTTTAAACAAAAAATTTAAGTTTAAAATTTATTATTGTTTCCAACAGTCATATTGACCAATGAACATATAACAATAAAAACCCAATGGTCACATTTCATTTATACTTATATATTTTTTATTGATTATGACGTAATAAGACATACTTTTTTCAGAAACAAAATATTAATCAAAAGTTTGGTTCATTACATTCTTCCCCCCTTAATAAATTTTTTCCCTGAAAATTCAAATGGTACCCTCAGAAGAAAAAAGGTGTGTGTACTTACACCTCATAGACTCCTCTGTTTCCCACATGGTTTCTTCATATTTGTGGTTCCTCCACAACACTTTAACAAGGTGAGTAGTCTTCTTGTGTGAGAACCTTGTCAGCCAATCCAAGATCTCCATCGGGATCTCCTCATAAGATAGGTCATGTTCCAGTTGTACCATCTATGGATTTAGTACCTATTAAGGGCCAGGTATGTACTTCTTCAAAAAGGATACGTGGAATACATCATGAACTTGTGCTAGATTTGGAGGAAGTGCAAGCTAATAGGCCACTCCTCCTACGCAATCAAGGATTTCATGTAACATCACAAGTAAGTAATGAATAATAGATATTCTTATCTATGTCTATTTATTAATTAGATAGTGTTTTAGAGGCTTAAAACGAGAATAAATCCAATCTTAAGCATGGAATACACTGGTGTTTTTAAAGGATTGTTTTACTGCCTTTTGGTGGAAAACCATTTTTAAATCAAAATTTTGAAAATTTTATAGGCTATATTTGTCAAAATAAACTTATTATGTATGATTGGGACATTGATATTTACTTTGGGTAAATTTTTGGTATTTTTCCGATAAAGTTCATTTTTTAATGAATAGTGAAAATGTTGTATTTTGATTCAAAACCTCTTTTTAATCTAATTTATCTATATGATTAGATTATCTTTTGAATTGGTTTTAAAGTTCAATTAGAATATATTTTTACCATTTAATCCAATAGTGGTCTTTGGAATTAATTTCACTTTAAAATTGGACTTAAACTAGTGTCAATCTTTTGATACTTATTGTTTCATAAAAACATGCTATTTGCTCAGACAGTGGGAATTAATTATTAAATTAATTAATGTAACTTATATGTTTTGAATTTTGTAAAATTGACATAATTTTTGAATTTGGAATATCAAATATATCTTAGGGTGAAGTTTTTGTATTTTTCTGAAAAACTTCAATTTTTTATGAATAGTGAAACCACTAAGTGGTACTTATAAAAACTGATTTTCCATTTAAATGAAATTTTACCACCTCTGTGTTTTTAATTTCAAAAATCTGACATAAATGGTTGTCATTAAGAAGTAAAATTTGGTTCAATGGGATTAAAATAATTTTTTGGTGAATAGTAACTTTTAAGTTTTTAATCGCGATTAGAGGTAATTTGTGTAATTTAAGGTAAGAATAATGTTTTAATAATATGAAATGAACTTGACACATGTCCTACCCTTATTGTATGTGTCATGGCCGACCATGAAAACCCATGGGTAGATTTTTGGGACCCCATGGAGCCACTTGGGTAAGATAATGACATTAATTCCTTTTATTTAAAGTAAAAGTAAAAATGTCACAAACATGAGTTGTTTTACTAAAACAATTTTTAAATGGGGTTATACAAGTCATATTTTTTACTATAAATATTCATTAGAAAGATAAAAATATTTCCTACATCATGATATTTGTTTTATAATTTTTAGACATTAAATAAATTAAATTATTTATGACACCATGATGATGCAGCGATTACCTCATTATTTAACGATTTAAATAAAATGAAAATATAATGTAAAATCTAAGACCTAAACATGTCAAAAACCTATTGTATGAGTATATTTCGAACCCTTATCACCTTATACTCGAAATTTATAATTTTGGGACATTTTTTATCCGAAAAGCATTTTATAACAAAGTATCTTTTCTTAACTTTCCTAGAGTGCCCCTCCTCTCCTCTTATAAAAGGCCCCCACCTCTACCACATTACCCACACTTCCAAAGACTTTACCTCGAACAACCCCTGCTCATTTTGTCTCTCCACATCCCTCTATAACTTCTAGAAGCCTCACTTTGGGAAGATGTCTTCCCAAGAAAGCCTTTTAGCTCAATCAAAAAGAGTTACCCGATTTAAAGGTAGTGTCTTCTCTTGTGTTCTTAAGTTTTATTTTGATTCTCCAACCCCCTAAACTATTTTTATTCTTTTATTTGGTAAAAAAACCAGTATCTTACATATACTAGTATGTTTTTATAAGAAGGATTCGAGCTACAATTACACACACCTACATCTAATGGTTAAAGAATATACTGTTTCCGTGGATGGCGAATTTCTGCCTCACGAAACGATGATTGTTCAATATTCTTTTAACACCATCAAAGGTGGCCATTAAGATGACACTATATTTATCTATGATATATAATATGTTTATTTTTTACTTAAGATTCTGTATTTTTCATTTATGGCATACCTTTATGGTTTCCATTATGGGTAAACGTGATATCTTCATTTTAGGAAGTGCGGACTACCGCCCCCTCAAAGTGATTTGATTCATTAATGCCATATGTGGGACGTATAAAGGATGTAATTAATGAAATTATATATGATATTATACTGGAATTATAATGTGCCTTTATATCATTATAATTCCATTCCATAAAATACGAAATTGAAATGAAAGTAGCGTTCATGCGTACGTACGACTTACCATCTCTATGAACGGTGCATTTTATTTCTTACCTCTAAATGTTATGTAATATTATAAATGCATGTATATAATGGATATATATGATATAAATGATATATAAATCATGAGTATAACTCTGGATATAATGTATACATGAAAAACTTGTAATTATAAAGGGTTTATTTTTGACTCAAGTACCAATGATCGTTAAAACGACAGTTATTAACTTAAATAATTACATAGTGTTCATGACATGGTAATAAGTGATATAAAAGGAATAATGAACTTGAAAAAGGTTCTTAAGAAAATAGAAATTAACTCAAGTTTATTATTCAGGAGGATAAAGAATGATCGAGTCAAGTCAGACCCGAGGTATGGGACTTCATCTCAATCTCCTTTCATTGAGGCATATTTTGTTTTATACACAACCTTCTTTTATTCGGTGTATAAACCTCTTTGAATTTTATGCTTATTCAAAAGGAATCTTTTTTTATACGAATATTTTTACTAAACAACAAAAAGAATGTTTTTTTTATCATACATATGCGGCGACAATGACTTCTCCACCACCGTGACCATTATTTGAGTTTCGGCTTCCTCTACAAGCCATACCTTTTTAAGGAAAAATAAAAACCATGTTTTACTTTTATTTTAATTTGGTATTGAAAATGGTTTTCATAATTTTTTTATTATATCAATGTTTTGTATTGATATCTTGTGATTGAAATGTGGAAATGTTATGTTTTCTTTATGCATGTTTTATGTGATACGATTATGTTATGGTTCTTGGGAATTGTTTTGAAGACGGGTGGTTCTGTGATAAACTAAGTGTGGGTGAGCCCGATATAGCTCTCCAATGAATTGGGAAACGCGAAGGAGTTAAACTTTCAGGTTTCTCCAAAGAGATTTAGGGAATATACTATGATGGGTATTCCAAACATAACCAAGAGGGTTACTCCCTACGTAAGAATGTTATGAATGCCTCAAGTTACCTTTATGTCTTATGATTTCTATAATTTATTCATGATTTGATGAGGTATGTTAAAGTGATTATGTTTTATGAGTAGATTATGATTTCATTGATTCTTTTGTATACATGTACTCATGTTTCCTTTCCATATTTTTATATCCCTTACTGATCTTTTTATGCTCATCCCAAGTTTTTGAATTTTTTTCACAGGTCAAGGGAAGGGCACATGATATAATGATAGTGTCAAGGAATTGTCAAGAAAAAATCCATGTTTTATTTTAAATATGTTTCCTTTGAAGGGAAAAATTAATACTATCTTTTATGTAACCACTTTTTTTAAATGTGAAATGTAATGCAAGTTTTATGATCTAATTCTCTAAAACTCTAAACCTAAAAAGATTCTCAATGTGTAATCTTGTAATAACTCAAGATTAAGTAAGGTTTAAGGCTGGGTCCTTATAGTTGGCATCATAGGTTGGTTTAGATAACTTTAGGAGTTTGAATTATATTAAATGATTATCCAAAAATATTTTTTTTATGGTCAAATTGAAATGATATAGAATTTACAAATTACCATGTTGCTTCGCCTAAGATATTTCTGTGATAAGAATGGTTTTCCAAAGAGGAAACAAAGAATATTTTCTAGGAAGGCATACAAAGTATAATGACCTTTCGAATCAGCAACCAGAGATGGTCAGAATCATAATTGAGCAGTTTATTGCACTGATGGCTCAGTTAAATTAGGTGATAAATGGTGGTTGTGTTTATTGATGATATTTTGGTGTTTTATAAAAGTAAATAGGATAATGAAATTCATTTAAGGGTTATTTTGCAAACCTTAAAAGAAAAGAAACTGTATGGAAAATTAAGCAAGTGTGAGTTTTGGTTGCAACAAATTTATTTCCTTGGTCATATTGTTTCTAAAGATGGGATAACTGTTGATCCTGCAAAAACAAAGGTTGTGGAAGAATGGCCAAGACCCACATATGTAACTGAGATTCGTAGTTTCCTTGGTTTGGCAGGCTATTAAGGAAGGTTTGTTAGAAATTTTTCACGGTTATCTAGTACAATGACTAAGCTAACTCAGAAGGGTGTTAAGTTTATCTGGACAAAAGAATGTGATGATTGTTTTCAGGAATTGAAAAGAAGATTGGTGAATGCTCTAGTTTTGGCACTACCTTCCAGGAATGGTGAGTTTTTTATCTACAGTGATGCTTCATTAAAAGGACTTGGTTGCGTCCTAATTCATAACGATTAGGTAATTGCTTATGCTTCACGATAGTTGAAAAATCACGAGGTAAATTACCCTACACATGATTTGGAATTAGCTGCTCTTGTTTTCGCTTTAAAATTTTGGAGGCATCATTTGCATGGAGTAAAGTCTGAAATATACACCTATCACAAAAGGTTAAAGTATATATTCACTCAGAAAGAATTGAACATGAGACAGAGGAGATGGCTGTAATTAATGAATGATTATGATTGTACAATACATTACCATCCGGGAAAAGCAAATAAAGTGGCTGATTCTTTGAGTCAAAAAAGTAATGATTCATTAACAATGTTACGTTTGGAACGTGATCCTTTGGTTAAGGATTTGATGAACTTCGGCATAGAAGTTGTTGGTGTAGGATGTCCTTCTGTTATGTTTCAGGTATCAGTGAAATCTTCTTTATCAGACAGAATCAAGCAAGCACAGAAGCAAGAAAATGAGTTGTAGAAAATCACTACTGGAATTTGGTCTTTTCCCAATGGTAGTATACCAACGGTTTACTTAAACTGTTGGTATAGTGAGCCTTTTCCAACAGTTTAACAAAACCGTTGGCAAAGGGAATTTTGGTGGACCCTTTCCCAACGGTTCACTGGAACCGTTGGGAAATGTGTGCCTTTGCCAATGGTTTTTATAAACCGTTGGCAAAGGCTTCCCCCAAATTCCAGATCGGGATCTCCTCTCCCCATTCGGACAGAGCCCTAATCTATTGGCTCCACTGCTCTAGCGAACCCCATCCCTCCACTGCTCTCGCGAATCAGAACACCAGCACCCCCATCCCAACAGGTACACCCCCATACGAATAGGTAAAATTTGATCTCAACCATATTGTTGTAGTTGTTTTAATGAATAGATTTTTTCCAGGTGTTGGTGGTTTAATTGATTATTGAAATTAATATCTAAATAGGATATTGTTTGTGTTTGTGAATACTTATTTAATGTTTTTGTATTCTATGTTTGGAAGGAGAGTGTTCAAAACATGTAAATCAGTGTTGGGGGAGGCTATCGTGAACGTTTACATGTTTTGGATAATGGATTTTGGGAATTATGGATTGTGTTCAAACCAATTTGATATGTTTTGGATAATGGATTGTGGGGGTAGGGGGTATCCACGGGGGTGGGTGGGTTGTCCACGGGGGTGGGTGGGGGTGTCCACGGGGGTGGGAAAGGCTGTCCACGGGGGTGGGCGGGGCTGTCTAGGGGGTGTGGGCTATCCTAGGGGTCTGTGTGGGGTGTCCTGGTGGGGGAGGGGTGTGTGGGGTGTCCAGGGGGGTGGTATGTCTAGGTGGTGGTGGTGGGGTTGCAGGGGAGGGGGTGTGGGCTATTTGGGAGGGTGGGTGGGGCTATCCCGGGGGGTACGGGGTGTCCAAGGGCGTACGGGGGTGGGCGGGTTGTCCACAAGGCTGGACGGGCTGTCCACGGGGGTGGTCGGGCTGTCAAGGAGGGGTGGGCGGGCTGTCCCGGGGGGGTGGGTGGGCTGGCCACGGGGGGTAGGGGTGTCCAGGGGGGTGGGCGGGCTATCCAAGGGGGTGGGGGGCTGTCCATAGGGAGAATGGGTGTCGAGGGGGGTGGGTGGGCTGTCCACGGGGGTGGTTGGGCTGTCTAGGGGGTAGGGGGTGTCCACGGGGGTGGGCGGGGCTGTCCAGGGGGTGTGGGCTGTCCTGGGGGTCTGGGTGGGGTGTCCTGGTGGGGGAGGGGTGTGTGGGGTGTCCAGGTGGGGTGGTATGTCTAGGTGGTGGTGGTGGAGTTGCAGGGAAGGGGGGTGTGGGCTGTTTGGGAGCGTGGGCGGGACTATCCAGGGGGGTACGGGGTGTCCAGGGGGTACGGGGGTGGGCGGGCTGTCCACAAGGGTGGACGGGCTGTCCACGGGGGTGGTCGGGCTGTCAAAGAGGGGTGGGCAGGCTGTCCAAGGGGGGTGGGTGGGCTGGCCACAGGGGGTAGGGGTGTCCAGGGGGGTGGGCGGGCTATCCAATGGGGTGGGGGGCTGTCCATAGGGAGAAGGGGTGCCGAGGGGGGTGGGTGGGCTGTCCACGGGGGTGGTTGGGCTGTCTAGGGGTAGGGGGCGTCCACGGGGGTGGGTGGGTTGTCCACGGGGGTGGGTGGGGCTGTCCACGGGGGTGGGCGGGGCTATCCACGGGGGTGGGAAAGGTTGTCCACGGGGGTGGGCAGGGCTGTCCAGGGGGTGTGGGCTATCCTGGGGGTCTGGGTGGGGTGTCCTAGTGGGGGAGGGGTGTGTGGGGTGTCCAGGGGGGTTGGTATGTCTAGGTGGTGGTGGTGGGGTTGCAGGGGAGGGGGTGTGGGCTATTTGGGAGGGTGGGAGAGGCTATCCCGGGGGGGGGGGGGTACGGGGTGTCCAGGGGGGTATGGGGGTGGGTGGGCTGTCCACAAGGGTGGACGGGCTGTCCACGGGGGTGGTCGGGCTGTCAAGGAGGGGTGGGCGGGCTGTCCAGGGGGGGTGGGTGGGCTGGCCACAAGGGGTAGGGGTGTCCAGGGGGTGGGAGGGCTATCCAAGGGGGTGGGGGGCTGTCCATAGGGAGAAGGGGTGTCGAGGGGGTGGGTGGAATGTCCACGGGGGTGGTTGGGCTGTCTAGGGGGTAGGGGGTGTCCACGGGGGTGGGTGGGTTGTCCACGGGGGTGGGCGGGGTTGTCCACGAGGGTACCCTACTAATATGGTTATGGGATGAGGCATGCTCTGATGTGATAACACATTAAGTTCTTGTTGGTTTTACATTTTTTCAATAACACATTAGTATGTTTTTTTCACATGTGTATTTGATACCATGATTATTTTCTTCCTTTATCGTTTACTTAAATGTATTTTCTATTAAAGTTCAGTCCTATTGAATTGTTTATGACAAAATGACTTATATGAATTCTTTTTACAGAATGGATAGAAGTTGGATGTATGAAACTGATCGTATCTCAAGCGATTTTCAAAACAATTTGGAGAGCTTTATAGATTTTGCATTTCACAATGCTTCAGATAGTGGTTGCATACACTGCCCATGTTCCAATTGTGTTGGTAGACCTTGGTTGAGTCGTGAAGAAGTCAGCTACCACATAACCAAAAATGGTTTTCAAGCAAACTACTTTGTGTGGTATCACAATGGGGAGAAAATGAAATCTAAAATTGGTGATGATCGAAATGAAAGGACTGGAATGGAGAATTTGTTAGATGATCGGTTTCTGTTTATTCGTCATCATGAAAAAGAAAGGATTTCGACTCAAGAAGACGTCGATATGAGGACAACTGATGCATCTAGTGAAAATGATGATATTGATAGGGTGAAAAAATTGAATGATGCTGCCACGACTCCAGTATATCGACAATGTGATAAAATGAAAAAGCTAGAATTTTTAATCTGATTGTTTCATGGAAAAACTATGTATGGGATTTCTAATATAGAAATCGATTACATTCTTACCCTCTTGAAGGATTTACTTCCAGATGATGCAGATATTCCCTCAAACCACTATATGGCATGGAAGTTAGTTGAAGAACTTGGATTTTCCAGAAACAAAATTCATGCTTGCCCGAAAGATTACAGTTTATTCTGGGAAGAAACCGCTGAACAAAATGAATGTATAAAATGTGGCACATCCTGCTGGAAGTCAAAATATGATGGAACACCATCCCGCGTTCCACAAAAAGTAATGTGGCACTTTCCATTGATCCCCAGACTCCAGAATCTTTTTATGTCTGATGACATATCAATAAAAATGAGATGGCATGATACCGAGAGAAAGAATACTACTGATGAGTTGGTTCATCCTGTAGATGGATTTTCATGGCAGAGATTTGATGCTCGAAATCCTGATTTTGCAGCTGACGTGCGTAATGTGAGGCTGGGTCTTTCATGCGACGGTTTTAATCCGTTTGGGCATATGCTTACTTCGCACAGCACATGGCCAGTTTTTATACACATTTATAATCTTCCCCCATGGTTGTGTATGAAAAAATCTTTCACTTTCATGAGTATACTCATATCTGGTCCTTCGGATCCCGGCATTGATATTGATGTATACATGCAACCTTTAATAAAAGAGTTGAAACTTCTTTGGGATGTGGGTGTGCGCACATACAATGCATGTTCGAAAGACATATTTCAGATGCGTGCTGCACATATGTGGACGATCAATGATTTTCCGGCTTATGCAATGATGTCTGGATGGAGCACGAAGGGAAAACTGTCATGTCCAGTTTGTATGAAGAATACACGGTCCAGAAGACTGAAACATCGTTGTAGTTTCAGTTTTATGGGACATCGACGATTTTTGCCAAAGGATCATCCATATAGAATGAATCGTCGAACATTTGATAATACTATAGAGACCGATTATCCACCTCAGCGTATGTCTGGAACTGATGTGCTTAATGAATTGAAAGATTTCAGTTTTTCGTTCAGGAAGGGTCAAATGAAATCTGGAAAGAGAAAGAATGTTTCCATAGAAACCTGTTACAATTGGAGGAAGAGGAGTATCTTTTTTGATTTGCCTTATTGGTCAACCAATTTGCTACGTCATTGCTTAGACGTAATGCATATTGAAAAAGAATATATGTGAAATGTTTCTTTCAGTTCTTCTAAATGTCAAGGGGAAGACAAAAGATGATTTACGATCTCGACGTGACTTGGTGGATTGGGGCATCAGACCAGAATTGCATCCTGTGCGTATCAGTGAAAATAAATGGCAACTTCCATGTGCTTCTTATGTGATAACACCTACTGAAAAAAAAACAATTTTTGGAAGTATTAGAGACTATTAGAGTTCCTGATGGCTATTCAAGCAACATATCTAAACGGGTCAACAGAAGAGAGTTGAAGCTAAAATCTTTGAAGACTCATGATTATCACGTTCTACTGCATGAGTTGCTTCCAATAGCAATCCATCATCTTTTGTCCAATAATGTAAGGGTGGGTGTTATTTGGTTGTGCCATTTGTTTAGAGATCTTTGTGCTAAGAATTTTTCCAAGTCTTTCTTGCAAAAAATGTTGACAGATGCCCCATTAATTTTGTGTGAGTTGGAGAAAATATTTCCCCCATCATTTTTCACATGCATGCTGCATCTGACTGTCCATATTCCAACTGAAATACTTCTCAGAGGACCTGTTTCTTTTCGTTGGATGTATCCAAATGAAAGAAATATGTTCACATTAATGTCTTATGTTCGAAACAATAATCATCCCGAAGGTTCTATCGTGAACGGTTACATAGCTCAAGAATGTATGGATTTCTGTTCAATGTATTTGTCTGATCTTACTACAAGAATGAACAGACCAATGAGAAATGAAGAAGAACAATATGAGAAAATTGAACCCAGTTTTCCATCACTTCCTCAAATAGGAGGAATTCCTGGATCATATACATTGAATAAATTAAGCCATGAAGAGCGGGAGATGGCACATCGCACAGTTTTGTTCAACTGTGATTTGTTCGATGACTATATCAGGTAACAAAATTGAATATGTATATCTTACATATATATCTGTTAAACTATTCATATTTTTTTATCTACAGGGAACATAAAACAATGATAAATAGGAAGCATCGTTCTTTATCTTTGAGAAGGGGAGAGACTTTGCATAGCAAAGAGTTTTCTGCTTGGTTAAAATTAAAGGTAAAAATATTACTGTTTAAATTAATTATTTCAATATTTACTTAAGTTTAACTGTCATTTATATTGTAGGTATTGAGTTTGTCTGCTGACTCTGTCTCTGAGGAAATAAGAGCTTTGGCTTTTGGTCCTAATACCGTGGTTCGTGACTGTAAATCAATTGTTATCAATGGGTACAGATTTATTGTCACTGAACGAGCCAAAAACATGAGAACACAACATGATGGTATTATGGTTACTGCCACAACAGATTGTTATTCCAGTGCATCAGATAGTAGACCGCGACTTGAAAATGTGGGTTATTATGGAGTCGTTGAGAAAATAATAATATTGGATTATTACTCTCATGGACGAGTCACAATGATGAAATGTCATTGGTTTGATTCGATGACGAGACATGGCACATTTATTGATGATTGTGGATTTCGAGTAATTAATATGACCCGCACTCTTTCTACCGAAGAACCATATGTGTTGGCATCAATGGCTAAACAAGTTTTTTATGTCAAAGATCAACTTCAACCTGAATTTGGTGTCATAGTTGAAGTAATTCCAAGACATATTTTTGATGATGCTGATGATGGAATTGACTCTGTCCCTATTGCCATTGGAACCAATCCATTTATTTCTTTTGATGACTCCAATAGCTCAATTGTCAGAGTTGATTGTGAACCTGATGTTGTGGTTGGAAATATATAGAATCATTCATCCATGTTCTCAATTCTTTTGGTTTACCTCGAGTTGGGTTGTTAAGGTTGGTAATATTCATATTTATTTAGTATTGATCACAAATATGTTTTAGCTGACTTGACCGTTATGTGAATTTTCAATGTTTATTGGTTGCTGTTTTATTTGAATTGCATTTTCTAATTTGGAATTGAACTGTAATCAAACCAAATCAAACAATATTTCTAACTTGGTGAACATTACAACTTGTATGTTTTATTAAATTCATTCAAGCTCTTCTAAAACAATTGATAGCTAAATTACCAATGAATCCCCTCATTCCCTCATATATTTAGTTTTTTGGTTTACACATTAATTTTCTTTTTCTAATTAATTACATATTTGTTTTCAAATGCAGGAAATGCAGCCAATTGAAGAGAGACGAAGAAAAAAATGGCGGAGAACAATCATCAGATGGAGGAGATGGGCATTCCACCATTAGTGCCTACAGTGAGTACTTTATTTTAAATATATATATATATATTTACAGAATATATAATGTCATGTGATTAATTTTTTTTGTAAACTTTTTTGTAGGATCCACCATTACGTCGACAGTTATTCGACGAGGAGCCTAGTACTGGTCCTAGTACTCAGGCCGGTGGTACGAGGAGGGTTCGTACCAAAGGTGGACGTAGAGCTGCGCGTGCCCGACTAGACCCTGCCCCTCCCACTGACATTTCAGCCATCCCACATTCTGATCCCGGTGTGTCGTTAGGGACACATGGGGTATTTAGGCCTCCCATGTTTTCGCTACCTTCTGCATCTTCTGCCTCATCATTTTCACATCCCATGATGATTCCCACTCCCCAGTCAGCATCAAGTCATACAGCTGTTCCATCTTCTTTTCCTTCTACTTCTGTCTCTCCGAGCTTTTATATTCCATCGTCTTCGACTCCTGTTCCACCAGAGGGTGTTCCATCAGGTTCTGTGGATCCGGCGCCACTCATTGATCAGACTAGCGCTGGTATATTTATAAAACCCTAACAAATTTTTATAGCAATATTTATTTTCATTATAACATTTTTTGATAAAATATTTGTTTTTCTTTCATGACAGATACATCTACTGACAGGAGGCAGGGGCGGGGCCGTACACGCATGCGTTTGGTGTGGAACCGTCACACACAGGTTATGGTGGAATATAATGAAGACAATCAGATGGTTGAGAAAACAGGGCAGCAATGTCGGAGTTTTCTGGCGACGCTTGCCAAATACTCCGACATCATTCCCGTCAGCCTGCTGTCGTGGAGACATTTGCCACATGAGGTCAAAGATAGAGCTTGGGCAGAGATATGGGTAAAAAAATCTGTTGTATTTAATGCCATGAATTATTTTTGTATTTATATGAATTAATTTTTTAATTTCAGCTTCGATTTAATTTTCCTGATGGTGAGGGTGCACGACTGGAACGTCTAAAGGATTTAGGCGAGCTTTGAAGAGCCTACAAGCATGAGCTGTATATTGGCTGGCGTGCTAGAGTTGGCACTGAGTTAGAGGCGGTACCAGTCGTGGATGATTGTCCTATAGAGCAGTATCGTCAGATGATTACTCATTGGACGAGTACCCAGTTTAAGGTATGAATTACATTTGAGGTATTTAAATAATAACTTTCAAGTTTTGCATTAATATTATCCTTTGCATTATCGAATTTTATTTAGGAATCATCTGGAAAAAATAAAAAAAACATTGATGCAAAAAAATACCTCCATACACTAGGACTGCGTTGTCGGTCACCGCGGGCACACGGCACGTCCGATTGATGTGTCGTCTGCTCGACCACTTCATAAATCACTCACCTATATTTGTCGTCTGATTTCAGGCCATTCTGAAATTGTTCGGCCCGTTTGGACCACCCTCACGCGCGTTTACGAAGCGCGCACATCACTTAAAACACGAATATTGAGCCGTACCGCGCAAACCGCACGTCCGATTGACGTTCCGTCTATTCTTACACGTCACGAATAATAATTATAATGTTTCACGGTGGTTTCAGGTTAATCCGAGGTCGTCCGCTATGAATTTATCCGTTTGACGCCCATTTTGGCCGTTTATGACACCAGAACTGCGTTGTCGGTCACCGCGGGCACACAGCACGTCCGATTGACGTGCCGTCTGCTCGACCACTTCATAAATCACTCACCCGTATTTGTAGTCTAATTTCAGGCCATTCCGAAATCGTTCGGCCCGTTTGGACCACCCTCACGCGCGTTTACGAAGCGCGCACATCACTTAAAACACGAATATTGAGCAGTACCGCGCAAACCGCACGTCCGGTTGACGTTCCATCTGCGCATACACATCACGAATAATAATTAGAATGTTACACGGTGGTTTCCGGTCAATCCGAGGTCGTCCGCTATGAATTTGACCGTTTGACGCCCGTTTTGGCCGTTTATGACACCAGAACTGCGTTGTCAGTCACCGCGGGCACACGGCACGTCCGATTGACGTGCCGTCTGCTCGAACACTTCATAAATCACTCACTCGTATTTTTCGTCTGATTTCAGGCCATTCCGAAATCGTTCGGCCCGTTTGGACCACCCTCACGCGCGTTTACGAAGCGCGCGCATCACTTAAAATACGAATATTGAGTCGTACCGCGCAAACCGCACGTCCGATTGACGTGCCGTCTGTGCGTACATGTCACAAATAATAATTAGAATGTTGCACGGTGGTTTCAGGTCCATCCGAGGTCGTCCTCTATGAATTTGACCGTTGGACGCCCGTTTTGGCCGTTTATGACACCAGAACTGCGTTGTCGGTCACCGCGGGCACACAGCACGTCTGATTGACGTGCCGTCTGCTCGACCACTTCATAAATCACTCACCCGTATTTTTCGTCTGATTTCAGGCCATTCCAAAATCGTTCAGCCCGTTTGGACCACCCTCACGCGCGTTTACGAAGCGCGCGCATCACTTAAAACACGAATATTGAGCCGTACCGCGCAAACCGCATGTCCGATTGACGCGCCGTCTATGCGTACACGTAACAAATAATAATTAAAATGTTGCAAGGTGGTTTCAGGTCAATACGACGTCGTCCGCTATGAATTTGACCGTTTGACGCCCGTTTTGGCCGTTTATGACACCAGAACTGCGTTGTCGGTCACCGCGGGCACACGGCACGTCCAATTGACGTGCCGTCTGCTCGACCACTTCATAAATCACTCACCCGTATTTTTCGTCTGATTTCAGGCCATTCCGAAATCGTTCGGCCCGTTTGGACCACCCTCACGCGCGTTTACGAAGTGGGCGCATCACTTAAAACACGAATATTGAGCTGTACCGCGCAAACTGTACGTCTGATTGACGTTCCGTCTACGCGTACACGTCATGAATAATAATTAGAATTTTTCACGGTGGTTTCAGGTCAATCCGAGGTTGTCTCCTATGAATTTGACCGTTTGACGCCCGTTTTTGCCGTTTATGACACCAGAACTGCGTTGTCAGTCACCGCGGGCACACGGTACGTCCGATGGACCTGCCGTCTGCTCGACCACTTCATAAATCACTCACCCGTATTTGTCGTCTGATTTCAGGTCATTCCGACTTCGTTCGGCCCATTTGGACCCCCCTCACGCGCGTTTACGAAGCGCGTGCATCACTTAAAATACGAATATTGAGTCGTACCGCGCAAACCGCACGTCCGATTGACGTTCCGTCTGCGCGTACACGTCAAGAATAATAATTAAAATGTTTCACGGTGGTTTCAGCTCAATCTGAGGTCGTCCGTTATGAATTTGACCGTTTGACGCCCGTTTTGGCCGTTTATGACACCGGAACTGCGTTGTCGGTCACCGCGGGCACACGACACGTACGATTGACGTGTCGTCTACTCGATCACTTCATAAATCACTCACCCGTATTTTTCGTTTGATTTCAAGCCATTTCGAAATCGTTCGGCCCGTTTGGACCACCCTCACGCACGTTTACGAAGCGCGAGCATCACTTAAAACACGAATATTGAGCCGTACCGCGCAACCCGCACGTCCGATTGACATGTCGTCTGCGCGTACACGTCATGAATAATAATTAGAATGTTTCACGGTGGTTTCAGGTCAATCTGAGGTCGTCCGCTATGAATTTGACTGTTTGACGCCCGTTTTGGCCGTTTATGACACCAGAACTGCGTTGTCGGTCACCGCGGGCACACGAAACGTCCGATTAACGTGCCGTCTACTCGACCACTTCATAAATCACTCACCCATATTTTTTGTCTGATTTCAGGCCATTCGGAAAATCGTTTGGCCCGTTTGGACCACCCTCACGCGCGTTTACGAAGCGCGCACATCACTTAAAACACGAATATTGAGTCGTACCGCACAAACCGCACGTCCAATTGACGTGCCGTCTGCGCGTACACTTCACGAATAATAATTAGAATGTTGCACAGTGGTTTCAGGTCAATCCGAGGTCGCCCGCTATGAATTTGACCATTTGACGCCCGTTTTGGCCGTTTGTGACACCAGAACTGCGTTGTCGGTCACCGCGGGCACACGGCACGTCCGATTGACGTGTCGTCTGCTCAACCACTTCATAAATCACTCACCCGTATTTGTCGTCTGATTTGAGGCCATTCCGAAATCGTTCGGCCCGTTTGAACCACCCTCACGCGCGTTTACGAAGCGCGCGCATCACTTAAAACACAAATATTGATCCGTACCGCGCAAACCGCACGTCCGATTGACGTGTCGTCTACGTGTACATGTCACGAATAATAATTAGAATGTTGCACGGTGGTTTAAGGTCAATCCAAGGTCGTCCTCTATGAATTTGACCGTTGGACGCCCGTTTTGGCCGTTTGTGACACCATAACTGCGTTGTCGGTCACCGCGGGCACACGGCACTTCCGATTGACGTACCGTCTGCTCGACCACTTCATAAATCACTCACCCGTATTTGTCGTCTGATTTCAGGTCATTCCGAAATCGTTCGGCCCGTTTGGACCACCCTCACGCGGGTTTACGAAGCGCGCGCATCACTTAAAACACAAATATTGAGCCGTACCGCGCAAACCACACGTCCGATTGACGTGCCTTCTATGCGTACACATCAAGAATAATAATTAGAATGTTTCACGGTTGTTTCAGCTCAATCTGAGGTCGTCCGCTATAAATTTGACCGTTTGACGCCCGTTTTGGCCGTTTATGACACCAGAACTGCGTTGTCGGTCACCGCGGGCACATGGCACGTCCAATTGATGTGTCGTCTGCTCGACCACATCAGAAATCACTCACCCGTATTTTTCGTCTGATTTCAGGCCATTCCAACTTCGTTCGGACCGTTTGGACCCCCCTCACGCGCGTTTACGAAGCGCGCGCATCACTTAAAATACGAATATTGAGCCGTACCGCGCAAACCGCACGTCCGATTGACGTTCCGTCTACGTGTACACGTCACGAATAATAATTAGAATGTTGCACGGTGGTTTCAGCTCAATATGAGGTCGTTCGCTAAGAATTTGACCGTTGGACGCCCGTTTTGGCCGTTTATGACACCAGAACTGCGTTGTCGGTCACCGCGGGCACACGGCACGTCCGATTGACGTGCTGTCTGCTCGACCACTTCATAAATCACTCTCCCGTATTTTTTCGTCTGATTTCAGGCCATTCCGACTTCGTTCGGCCCGTTTGGACCCCCCTCACGCGCGTTTATGAAGCGCGCGCATCACTTAAAACACGAATATTGAGTCGTACCGCGCAAAACGCACATCCGATTGACGTGTCGTCTGTGCGTACATGTCACGAATAATAATTAGAATGTTGCACGGTGGTTTCAGCTCAATCCGGAGATGTGGTGTGGCCGACACCACTCAAAGTGTCCGTCTTTTGTTTCAAAAGGACGTCATTTTAAGTGAAAAGCATCAACTGACATACGGAAAACCGACCAAACGCATTCCGAATCTGTTGATAATTTATCCCAACAATCCATGGGTCATATGTGACGTGTACGAGCCAACCCGGGATGAATCTGAGTCGCGGTGTGGCCAGGATAAGTCTAAGTGACTCTCTTTTGTTTAAAATGGACACCATTTTAAGTACATACGGAAAAATGACCAAACGGATTCGGTTTCCATTGAAACTTTAGGAGAACGATCCATGGGTCATATGTGACGTGTATGAATCATCCCTGCCTCAATCCGACATGTGGTGCGGCTGACACCACTCAAAGTTTCCGTCTTTTGTTTCAAAAGGACGTCATTTTAAGTGAAAGGCATCAACTGACATACGGAAGAATGACCAAACGCATTCGGATTCTATCGATACTTTAGCACAACGATCCATGAGTCATATGTGACGTGTACAAGTCAACCCCGTTTTAATTTGAGATGTGGTGTGGCCGACACCGCTCTAACTCCGTCTCTTTTGTTTAAAATGGACATGATTATAAATGAAAAGAACAACTGGCATACGCAAAACTGACCAAATGCATTCATAATATTTTGATAATTTATCACAACGATCCATGGGTCATATGTGACATGTACGAGCCAACCCGTGATGAATCTGAGTCGCAGTGTGGTCAGGATTTGTCTAAGTGTCACTCTTTTGTTTAAAATGGACAACATTTTAAGTACATACAGAAAACCGACCAAACGCATTCGGTTTCCATTTAAACTTTAGGAGAACGATCCATGGGTCATATGTGACGTGTAAGAATCAACCCCGCCTCAATTGGAGACGCGGTGTGGTCGGCACCACTCATAGTGTCCGTCTTTTGTTTCAAAAGGACGTCATTTTAAGTGAAAAACATCAACTGGCATACGGAAAACCGACCAAACGCATTCGGATTGTGTCGATACTTTAGCACAACGATCCATGGGTCAAATGTGACGTGTAAGAGTCAACCCCACCTCAATCAGAGGTGCGGTGTGGCCGGTATCACTTCAGGTGTATGTATTTTGTTTAAAATGGACATTATTTGAGGTAAAAATATATGGTATAGAAAAAACCGATCAAATTATGAATTGAATTTCGGATTCCACATATAATTGTCAACTAAATTTTAAATTGAATTCTATATGAATTATGTACGTTTATAATTACATTATGAATTCTAATTTAATTGTCATCTATGTGTGGTCGGGACCACTCTAAGTGACTTTCTGTTGTTTAAAATGGACAACATTTTAAGTACATACGGAAAACTGACCAAACGCATTCGGTTTCCATTGAAACTTTAGGAGAATGATCCATGTGTTATATGTGATGTGTACGAGTCAATGCCACCTCAATCTGAGGCGTGGTGTGGCCGACACAACTCAAAGTGTATGTATTTTGTTTCAAAAGGACATCATTTTAAGTGAAAAACATCAACTGACATACGGAAAACCGGCCAAACGCATTCGGATTGTGTTGATACTTTAGGAAAATGATCCATGGGTCATTTGAGACATGTAAGAGTCAACCCCGTCTAAATCCGAGATGCAGTGTGGCCGGTACCACTCTGACTGTGTCTCTTTTGTTTAAAATGGACAAGATTATAAGTGAAATAAATAACTGACATATGAAAAACTGACCAAACGCATTCGGAATCTGTTGAAAATTTAGGACAACGATTCATGGGTCATATGTTACGTGTACGAGTCAACCACGCCTCAATTCGAGTCGCGGTTTGGCCGAGACCACTGTAAGTGTATCTCTTTTCTTTAAAATGGACTACATTTTAAATTCATACGGAAAACCAACCAAACGCATTCTGATTGTGTTTATATTTTAGCACAACAATCCATGGGTCATTTGTGATGTGTAGGAGTTAACCCCGCCTCAATACGAGGCGCTGTGTGCCCGACACCATTCAAAGTGTCTCTCTTTTATTTAAAAAACACTTCATTTTAAGTGAAAACAACAACTGACATACGGAAAACCGACCAAACGATTTCGGAATATGTTGATACTTTAGGACAATGATCAATGAGTCATTTGTGATATGTACGAGTTAACCTCACCTCAATCCGAGGCACGGTGTGACCGATATCATTCCAGATGTATGTATTTTGTTTAAAATGGATATCATTTCTTTTAAAAATATATGGTATATGAAAAACCAATCAAATTATAAATTGAATTCCGGATTCCACATATGATTGTCATCTAAATTTTAAAATGAATTCTAAATGAATTATGTATGTTTATAATTATGTTATGAATTCTACTTTAATTATGGATTTGTATATTTTTAGGATGCATTATATGTGTTGGTTGGTTGGTTTGCATTATTTGTATGTGTTGGTTTGTTCTCTATATGTATGCATTATATGTGTTACAGGTACAATAATTGGATTGAAAAATTAATTGAAAACGAGGGCATAATTGCATTGAAAATTGAATTGTATCCGAGGGTGAATGCCCAAAAACCAGACCTGCTGTGAAAATTACAGGCTGCTGTGCAATTTGCACAGCAAAGCCTATGCCAACGGTTTGAAAACCGTTGGCATAGGCTCTATGTAGCTGTTTTTACCAACGGTTCAAGGAACCGTTAGTAAAAACACCCTATCCCAACGGTTCAAACCGTTGGGATATCCAGTTGAATGGTAGTTTTTACCAACGGTTTGTAAACCGTTGGGAAAGAAAATTCTATGTTGATTTCCCAACGGGCCAAACCGTTGGGAAAGGCCTTTCCCAATGGTTTCACAGAACCGTTGGAATAGGTTGATTTTTTCTAACCTACCCCAACGGTTCTCTGTAAACCGTTCGGAAAAGCCTTTCCCAACAGCTTACTTCCCCACGGTTTGCAGAACCGTTGGTATAACATATACCAATGGTTCTGCAGCCTTTCCCAACGGTTCTAAACCGTTGGGAAATGCTGGATTTCCAGTAGTGAATGGTAGAGATGGCTCAGAGGGGTAAGTTGCCTGAATTCAATATTGATAATGATTGTGTTTTGAGATTTGGGAAGAGATTGTGTGTGACTTGTGATTCACAGTTGAAGAGAGAGTTGTTATGTGAAGCTCATAGTTCTCCGTTTTCAGTTCATCCTGGAAGTACTAAGATGTACAGAGATCTGCGGGAGTATTACTGGTGGGATGTAATGAAAAAAGATATTGTTGATTTTACTGTGAAGTGTTTGACATGTCAACAGGTTAAAGCATAGTGGAAGTTACCGAAAGGGATGCTTCAGCCTTTACCAGTGCCAGAGTGGAAATGGGAAAATATATCCATGGACTTTGTTGTGGTATTACCGAATACATCTTGAGGTAATAATGCAATATGGGTTATTGTTGATCACTTGACTAAATCTGCTCATTCCCTTGCTATACGAGATACTTTTTCCCTAGATCAACTATCCTGTTTGTATCTTAAAGAGATAGTCTGGTTACATGGAGTTCCTCTCTCCATTGTATCTGACCGTGATCCCAGGTTCACTTCTAACTTTTGGAAAGGCCTTCAGAAGTCGTTGGGTACTGAATTAAATTTTAGTACAACTTTTCATCCTCAATCAGATGGGCAGTCAGAATGAACAATTCTGACTTTGGAGGATATGCTACATGCTTGTTCGATGGATTATCAGGGAATTTGGGACCAACATCTTTCTTTGGTTGAATTTTCATATAATAACAGTTTTCATTCCAGTATACAGATGGAACCATTTGAGGCGTTATATGGGAAGCGGTGTCGAACTCCAGATTTCTGGGATGAAGTGGGAGAAAGGAAGTTGATGGGACCAGAATTGGTAGAAGAGTTGGTAGAAGAATTTCAGCTGATACAGAAAAACATGAGAATAGCTCAGAGTAGGCAGAAGAGTTATGCGGACAACGGAAGTAAGGATCTCTCTTTTGAGGTAGGTGATCATGTTTTTCTCAAAGTCTCACCATGGAAAAGTGTGATGCGATTTGGTAAGAAAGGAAAGATGATTCCACGGTTCATTGGACCATATGAAATTCTGGAGAGATTTGGATCAGTTGCTTACTGAGTGGATTTACCTCTGAGTTTATCTCAGGTACACAATGTTTTTCATGTTTCAATGTTGAGAAAGTATATGCCAGATCCATCCCATGTTTTGAGTCCAGAGATAGTTCAGCTGGAAGAGAATCTATCTTATGAGGAACAACTGGTCCAGATTCTTGACCACAGGGAGCAAGTGTTGCGGAATAAGTTGATTAATCAGGTAAAGGTTTTGTGGAAAAACCACATGATTGAAGAGGCGACAGGGGAATCTGAAAATGCAATGAGGGCTAAATACCCCCACTTATTCGATAAGTAAATAAATTGTGGGGACGCAATTTTCAAAAGGGGGGAAGGATGTAACATCCCAAGTAAGTAATGAATAATAGATATTCTTATCTATGTCTATTTATGAATTAGATAGTGTTTTAGAGGCTTAAAACGAGAATAAATCCAATCTTAAGCATGGAATACACTAGTGTTTTTAAAGGATTGTTTTACTGCCTTTTAGTGGAAAATCTTTTTTAAATCAAAATTTTGAATATTTTATAAGCTCTATTTGTCAAAATAAACTTATTCTTTATGATTGGGACATTGAAATTTACTTTGGGTAAACTTTTGGTATTTTTCCGATAAAGTTCATTTTTTTAATGAATAGTGAAAAATGTTGTATTTTGATTCAAAACCTCTTTTTAATATAATTTACCTATACGATTAGATTATATTTTTAATTGGTTTTAAAGTTCAATTAGAATATATTTTTACCATTTAATCCAATAGTGGTCGTTGGAATTAATTTCACTTTGAAATTGGACTTAAACTAGTGTCAATCTTTTGATACTTATTGTTTCATAAAAACACGATATTTGCTCAGACATCGGGAATTAATTATTAAATTAATTAATGTAACTTATATGTTTTGAATTTTGTAAAATAGACATCATTTTTGAATTTGGAATATCAAATATATATTAGGGTGAAGTTTTGGTATTTTTCTGAAAAACTTCAATTTTTATGAATAGTGAAACCACTAAGAGGTGCTTATAAAAACTGATTTTCCATTTAAATGAAATTTTACCACCTCTATGTTTTGAATTTCAAAAATCCGACATACATGGTTTTCATTAAGAAGTAAAATTTGGTTCAATGGGATTAAAATAATGTTTTGGTGAATAGTAACTTTTAGGTTTTTAATCGCGATTACAGGTAATTAGTGTAATTTAATGTAAGAATAATGTTTTAATAATATGAAATGAACTTGAAACATTTCCTACCCTTATTGGATGTGTCATGGCCGACCATGAAAACCCATGGGTCGATTTTTGGGACCCAATGGAGCCACTTGGGTAAGATAATGACATTAATGCCTTTTAATTAAAGTAAAAGTAAAAATGTCACAAACATGAGTTGTTTTACTAAAACAATTTTTAAATGGGGTTATAAAAGTCATATTTTTTACTATAAATATTCATTAGAAAGATAAAACGATTTCCTACATCATGATATTTGTTTTATAATTTTTAGACATTAAATAAATTAAATTATTTATGACACCATGATGGTGCAGTGATTACCTCATTATTTAACGATTTAAATAAAATGAAAATATAATGTAAAATCTAAGACCTACACATGTCAAAAACATATTGTATGAGTATATTTCGAACCCTTATCACCTTATCCTCGAAATTCATAATTTTGGGAGCTTTTTTTATCCGAAAATAATTTTATAACAAAGCATCTTTTCTTAACTTTCCAAGAGTGCCCCTCCTCTCCTCTTATAAAAGTCCCCCACCTCTACCACCTTACCCACACTTCCAAAGCCTTTGGCTCAGCCAACCCCTGCTCATTTTGTCTCTCCACATCCCTCTCTAACTCCTAGAAGCCACACTTTGGGCATAAGTCTTCCCATGGAATCCTTTGAGCTCAAATCAAAATGAGTTACCCGATTTAAAGGTAGTGTCTTCTCTTGTGTTCCTATGTTTTATTTTGCTTCTCCAACCCCCTAAACTCTTTTTATTATTTTCTTTTGTAAAAACACCAGTATCTTACATATACTAGGATGTTTTTATAATAATAATTCGAGCTACACTTACACACACCTACATCTAATGGTTAAAGAACGTACTGTTTCTGTGGATGGAAAATTTCTGTCTCACAAAATGATGATTGTTCAATATTCTTTTAACACCTTCAAAGGTGTACATTAAGATGACACTATATTTATATATGATATATAATAAGTTTATGTTTTACTAAATCTTTTGTATTTTTCATTTATGGCATACCTTTATGGTTTCCATTATGGGTAAACGCGATATCTTCATTTTAGGAAGTGCGGACTACCGCCCCCTCAAAGTGATTTGATTCATTAATGCCATATGTGGGACGTATAAAGGATGCAATTAATGAAATTATATATGATATTATACTGGAATTATAATTTACCTTTATATAATTATAATTCCATTCCATTAAATACGAAATAAAAATGAAAGTAGCGTTCATGCGTACGTACGACTTACCGTCTCCATGAACGGTGCATTTCATTTCTTACCTCTAAACGTTATGTAATATTATAAATGCATGTATATTCTGGATATATATGATATATACATCATGAGTATAACTCTGGATATAATGGATACATGAAAAACTTGTAATTATAAAAAGTTTATTTTTTACTCAAGTACCAATGATCATCAAAACGACTGTTATTAACTTAAATAATTACATAGTGTTCATGACATGGTAATAAGTGATATAAAATGAATAATGAACTTGAAAAATGTTCTTAATCAAGTATAAATTAACTCAAGTTTATTATTCAGGAGGTTAAAGAACGATCGAGTCATGTCGGACCCGAGGTATGGGACTTCGTCTCAATCTCCTTTCATTGAGGCATATTTTGTTTTAAACAAAACCTTCTTTTATACGGTGTATAAACCCCTTTGACTTTTATGCTTATTCGAAAGGAATCTTTTTTTATACGAATATTTTTACTAAACAACAAAAGGAATGTTTTTTTGTTGTACGTATGCGGCGACAATGACTTCTCTGCCACCATGGCCATTATTTGAGTTTCGGCTTCCTCTACAAGCCATACCTTTTTTAAGGAAAAATAAATACCATGTTTTACTTTACTTTTATTTTGGTATTGAAAATTGTTTCCATAATGTTTTTATTATATCAATATGTTGTATTGATATCTTGTGATTGAAATGTGGAAATGTTATGTTTCCTTTATGCATGTTTTATGTGATACGATTATGTTATGGTTCTTGGGCATTGTTTTGAAGACGGGTGGTTCCGTGATAAACTAAGGGTGGGTGAGCCCGATATAGCTCTCCAATGCATTGGGAAACACGAATGAGTTAAACGTTAAGGTTTTTACAAAGAGATTTAGGGAATATACTGTGATGGGTATTCCAAACGTACCCAAGAGGGTTACTCCCTACGTAAGAATGTTATGAATGCCTCAAGTTACCTTTATGTCTTATGATTTCTATGATTTATTCATGATTTGATGAGGTATGTTAAAGTGCTTATGTTTTATGAGTAGAGTATGATTTCATTGATTCTTTTGTATACATGTACTCATGTTTCCTTTCCATATTTTTATATCCCTTACTGAGCTTTTTATGCTCATCCCAAGTTTTTGAAATGTTTTTCACAAGTCAAGGGAAGGGTACATGATATGATGATAGTGTCAAGGAAGTGTCAAGAAAGAATCCATGTTTTATTTTAAATATGTTTCCGTTGATGGGAAAAATTAATATTATCTTTTATGTAACCACTTTGTTTAAATGTGGAATGTAATGCAAGTTTTATGATCTAATTCTCTAAAACTCTAAACCTGAAAAGATCCTCAATGTGTAATCTTATAATAACTAAAGATTAAGTACGGTTTAAGGAAGGGGCCTTATAGTTGGTATCATAGGTTGGTTTAGATAACTTTAGGAGTTTGAATTATATTAAATGATTATCCAAAAATATTTTTTTTATGGTCAAATTGAAATGATATATCATTTACAAATTACCATGTTGCTTCACCTAAGATATTTATGTGATAAGAATGGTTTTCCAAAGAAGAAACAAAGCAGGTTTTCTAGGAAGGCGTACAGAGTATAATGATTTTTCAAATCAGCAACCAGAGATGGTCAGAATCAGAATTGAGCATTTTACTGCACTGATGGATCAGTTAAATCAGGTGATAAAAGGTGGTTGTGTTTATTAATGATATTTTGGTGTTTTCTAAAAGTAAAGAGGAGAATGAATGTCATTTAAGGGTTATTTTACAAACCTTAAAAGAAAAGAAACTGTATGGAAAATTCAGCAAGTGTGAGTTTTGGTTGAAACAAATTTCTTTCCTTGGTCATATTGTTTCTAAAGATGGGATAACTGTTGATCCTGCAAAAACAAAGGTTGTGGAATAATGGACAAGACCCACAAATGTAACTGATATTCTTAGTTTCCTTGGTTTGGCAGGCTATTACTGAAGGTTTGTTAGAAATTTTTCACGATTATCTAGTCCAATGACTAAGCTAACTCGGAAGGGTGTTAAGTTTATCTGTACAAAAGAATGTGATGATTGTTTTCAGGAACTGAAAAGAAGATTGTTGAATGCTCCAGTTTTGCCACTACCTTCCAGGAATGGTGAGTTTGTTATCTATAGTGATGCTTCATTAAAAGGACTTTGTTACATCCTAATGCATAACGATCCGGTAATTGCTTATGCTTCACGACAGTTGAAAACTCATGAGGTAAATTACCCTACACATGATTTGGAATTAGCTACTGTTGTTTTCGCTTTAAAAATTTGGAGGCATCATTTGTATGGAGTAAAGTGTGAAATATATACCTATCACAAATGTTTAATGTATATATTCACTCAGAAAGAATTGAACATGAGACAGAGGATATGGTTGTAATTAATCAAGGATTATGATTGTACAATTCATTACCATCCGGGAAAAGCAAATAAAGTGGTCGATGCTTTGAGTTGAAAAAGTAATGCTTCATTAACAATGTTACATTTGGAACGTGATCCTTTGGTTAAGGATTTGATGAACTTTGGCATAGAAGTTGTTGGTACAGGATGTCCTTCTGTTTTGTTTCAGGTATCAGTGAAATCTTCTCTATCAGACAGAATCAAGAAAGCACAGAAGCAAGGCAGTGAGTTGTAGAAAATGGTAGAGCTAGCTCAGAGGGGTAATTTGCCTGAATTCAACATTGATAATGATTGTGTTTTGAGATTTTAGAAGAGATTGTGTGTGACTTGTGATTCACAGTTGAAGAGAGAGTTGTTATGTGAAGCTCATAGTTCTCCGTTTTCAGTTCATCCTGGCAGTACTAAGATGTATAGAGATCTGCGAGAGTATTACTGGTGGGATGGAATGAAAAAAGATATTGTTGATTTTACTGTGAAGTGTTTGACATGTCAACAGGTTAAAGCAGAGTGGCAGTTACTGAAAGGGATGATTCAGCCTTTACCAGTGCCAGAGTGGAAATGGGAAAATATATCCATGGACTTTGTTGTGGGATTACCGAAGACATCTTGAGGTAATAATGCAATCTGGGTTATTGTTGATCGCATGACTAAATCTGCTCATTCCCTTGCTATGCGAGATACTTTTTCCCTATATCAACTTTCCCGTTT
Organism: Viscum album; assembly: GCA_963277665.1. Classification (NCBI taxonomy): domain Eukaryota; kingdom Viridiplantae; phylum Streptophyta; class Magnoliopsida; order Santalales; family Viscaceae; genus Viscum; species Viscum album. The sequence continues at coordinate 1,916,015,910 of OY728152.1, forward strand.
GTATCTTAAAGAGATAGTCAGGTTACATGGAGTTCCTCTCTCCATTGTATCTGACCGTGATCCCATGTTCACTTCTAACTTTTGGAAAGGCCTTTAGAAGTCGTTGGGTACTGAATTAAATTTTAGTACAGCTTTTCATCCTCAATCAGATGGGCAGTCAGAATGAAAAATTCAGACTTAGGAGGATATGCTACGTGCTTGTTCGATGGATTATTAGGGAAGTTGGTACCAACATCTTTCTTTGGTTGAATTTTCATATAATTATAGTTTTCATTCCAGTATACAGATGGCACCATTTGAGGCGTTATATGGGAAGCGGTGTTGAACTCCAGATTTCTAGGATGAAGTGGGAGAAAGGAAGCTGATGGGACCAGAATTGGTAGAAGAGTTGGCAGAAGAATTTCAGCTGATACAGAAACACATGAGAACAGCTCAGAGCAGGCAGAAGAGTTATGCGGACAACAGGAGGAAGGATCTCTCTTTTGAGGTAGGTGATCATGTTTTTCTCAAAGTCTCACCATGGAAAAGTTTGATGCGATTTGGTAAGAAAGGAAAGCTGAGTCCAAGGTTCATTGGACCATATGAAATTCTAGAGAGATTTGGATCAGTTTCTTATCGAGTGGATTTAACTCCGAGTTTATCTCAGGTACACAATGTTTTTCATGTTTCAATGTTGAGAAAGTATATGCCAGATCCATCCCATGTTTTGAGTCCAGAGATAGTTCAGCTGGAAGAGAATCTATCTTATGAGGAACAACCGGTCCAGATTCTTGACCACAGGGAGAAAGTGTTGCGGAATAAGGTGATTAATCAGTTAAAGGTTTTGTGGAAAAACCACATGATTGAAGAGGCGACATGGGAATCTGAAAATGCAATGAGGGCTAAATACCCCCACTTATTCGATAAGTAAATAAATTGTGGGGACGCAATTTTCAAAAGGGGGGAAGGATGTAACATCCCAAGTAAGTAATTAATAATAGATATTCTTATCTATGTCTATTTATGAATTAGATAGTGTTTTAGAGGCTTAAAATGAGAATAAATCCAATCTGAAGCATGGAATACACTAGTGTTTTTAAAGGATTGTTTTACTCCCTTTTAGTGGAAAACCTTTTTTAAATAAAACTTTTGAAAATTTTATAATCTCTATTTGTCAAAATAAACTTATTCTTTATGATTGGGACATTTAAATTTACTTTGGGTAAATTTTTGGTATTTTTCCAATAAAGTTCATTTTTTAATGAATAGTGAAAAATGTTGTATTTTGATTCAAAACCTATTTTTAATCTAATTTATCTATATGATTAGATTATATTTTTAATTGGATTTAAATTTCAATTAGAATATATTTTTACAATTTAATCCAATAGTGGTCGTTGGAATTAATTTCACTTTGAAATTGGACTTAACCTAGTGTCAATCTTTTGATACCTATTGTTTCATAAAAACACGCTATTTGCTCAGACAGCGGGAATTAATTATTAAATTAATTAATGTAACTTATATGTTTTGAATTTTGTAAAATAGAAATCATTTTTGAATTCGGAATATCAAATATATCTTAGGGTGAAGTTTTGGTATTTTGCTGAAAAACATCAATTTTTTATGAATAGTGAAACCACTAAGTGGTACTTATAAAAACTGATTTTTTGTTTAAATGAAATTTTACCACCTATGTGTTTTTAATTTCAAAAATCCGACATAAATGGTTGTCATTAAGAAGTAAAATGTGGTTCAATAGGATTAAAAGAGTTTTTCGGTGAATAGTTACTTTTAAGTTTTTAATTGCGATTACAGGTAATTAGTGTAATTTAAGGTAAGAATAATGTTTTAATAATATGAAATGAACTTGACACATGTACTACCCTTATTGTATGTTTCATGGCCGACCATGACAACCATTGGTTGATTTTTGGGACCCCATGGAGCCACTTGGGTAAGATAATGACATTAATGCCTTTTATTTAAAGTAAAAGTAAAAATGTCACAAACATGAGTTGTTTTACTAAAACAATTTTTAAATGGGGTTATAAAAGTCATATTTTTGACTATAAATATTCATTAGAAATATAAAACGATTTCCTACATCATAATATTTTTTTTATAATTTTTAGACATTAAATAAATTAAATTATGTATGACACCATGATGATGCAGTGATTACCTCATTATTTAACGATTTAAATAAAATGAAAATATAATGTAAAATCTAAGACCTAAACATGTCAAAAACCTATTTTATGAGTATATTTCGAACCACTATCACCTTATCCTCTAAATTTATAATTTTGGGAGCTTTTTTATCTGAAAACCATTTTATAACAAAGTATCTTTTCTTAACTTTCCAAGAGTGCCCCTCCTCTCCTCTTATAAAAGTCCCCCACCTCTACCACCTTACCCACACTTACAAAGCCTTTGGCTCGGCCAAACCCTGCTCATTTTGTCTCTATACATCCCTATCTAACTCCTAGAAGCCACACTTTGGGCAGAATTATTCCCATGGAAGCCTTTGAGTTCAAATCGAAAAGAGTTACCCGATTTAAAGGTAGTGTCTTCTCTTGTGTTATTATGTTTTATTTTGCTTCTCCAACACCCTAAACTCTTTTTGTTATTTTCTTTTGTAACAACACCAGTATCTTCCATATACTAGGATGTTGTTATAATAAGGATTCGAGCTATACTTACACACACCTATATCTAATGGTTAAAGAACGTACTGTTTCTGTGGATGGCGAATTTCTGCCTCATGAAACGATGATTGTTCAATATTCTTTTAACACATTCAAAGGTTGCCATTAAGATGAAACTATATTTATATATGATATATAATATTTTTATGTTTTACTTAATCTTATATATTTTTCATTTATGGAATACCTTTATGGTTTCCATTATGGGTAAACGAGATATCTTCATTTTAGGAAGTGCGGACTACCGCCCCCTCAAAATGATTTGATTCATTAATGCCATATGTGGGACATATAAAGGATGTAATTAATTATATTATATATGATATTATACTTTAATTATAATATACCTTTGTATCATTATGATTCCATTCCATAAAATATGAAATATAAATGAAAGTAGCGTTCATGCGTACGTACGGCTTACCGTCTCCAGGAACGGTGCATTTCATTTATTACCTCTAAACGTTATGTAATATTATAAATGCATTTATATAATGGATATATATGATATATACGATATATACTACATGATTATAACTCTGGATATAATGGATACTTGAAAAACTTGTAATTATAAAGGGTTTATTTATTACTCAAGTACCAATGATCATTAAAACGACCATTATTAACTTAAATAATTACATAGTGTTCATGACATGGTAATAAGTGATATAAAAGGAATAATGAACATGAAAAAGGTTCTTAATCAAGTAGAAATTAACTCAAGTTTATTATTTAGGAGGTTAAAGAACAATCGAGTCAAGTCGGACCCGAGGTATGGGACTTCGTCTCAATCTCCTTTCATTGAGGCATATTTTGTTTTATACACAACTTTCTTTTATACAGTGTATAAACCCCTTTGACTTTTATGCTTATTCAAAAGGAATATTTTTTTATACGAATCTTTTTACTAAACGAAAAAAGGAATGTTTTTTTTCAAACGTATGCGGCGACAATTACTTCTCCACCGCCGTGACCATTATTTGAGTTTCGGCTTCCTCTACAAGCCATACCTTTTTTTAAAGGAAAAATAAATACCATTTTTTACTTTTATTTTATTTTGGTATTGAAAATGGTTTTCATAATGTTTTTATTATATCAATGTGTTGTATTGATATCTTGTGATTGAAATGTGGAAATGTTATGTTTCCTTTATGCATGTTTTATGTGATACGATTTTGTTATGGTTCTTGGGCATTGTTATGAAGATGGGTGGTTCCGTGATAAACTAAGGGAGGGTGAGCCCGATATAGCTCTCCAATTAATTGGGTAACACGAATGAGTTAAACGTTAAGGTTTATCCGAAGAGATTTAGGGAATATACTGTGATGGGTATTCCAAACGTAACCAAGAGGGTTACTCCCTACGTCAGAATGTTATGAATGCCTCAAGTTAGCTTTATGTATTATGATTTCTATAATTTATTCATGATTTGATGAGGTATGTGAAAGTGATTATGTTTTATGAGTATAGTATGATTTCATTTATTCTTTTGTATACATGTACTCATGTTTCCTTTCCATATTTTTATATCCCTTACTGATCTTTTTATGCTCATCCAAAGTTTTTGAAATGTTTTTCACAGGTCAAGGGAAGGGTACATGATATGATGATAGTGTCAAGGAAGTTTCAAGAAAGAATCCATGTTTTATTTTAAATATGTTTCCGTTGACGAGAAAAATGAATACTATCTTTTATGTAACCACTTTGTTTAAATGTGGAATGTAATGCAAGTTTTATGATCTAATTCTCTAAAACTCTAAACCTGAAAAGATCCTCAATGTGTAATCTTGTAATCACTCAAGATTAATTAAGGTTTAAGGATGGGGCCTTATATTTCAAAGGGGCCAATGTACCTAGGGATGAGCTTCCATTTCTTCCCAAACCTCACGAATCTCTTCTAAGGTAAAATTTTATGAAATACCTTGTCACCAGCATAAAACTCCAAGTCCCTTCAATGGTTTTCAGCATAGCTATTTTTCTGACTCTAAGAAGACATAATGTGTTGTTGGATGGCATGAACCTTTTTTAATCATCTCTTGCACAAGATTAGGTCCAAGAAGATTTCTCTCACCAGCTTCATCCCAACTAGTATGATTTATACATCTCTTCCAGTATAGAGCTTCATAGGGTTCCATTTGAATGCCTGATTTGAAACTAATTTTGTAAGAGAACTCTACTAATGGGATATGTTGATCCCACACACCTTTAAATTCCATTGAGTATGTTCTCAAAATTTCCTCGAGTGTTTGAATAGTCCTTTCAGATTGACCATTATTTTGCGGGTGATAGGCTATACTGAAATTCAATTCGGTATATAGATCATGTTGAATAATTATCCATAATTTTGATGTGATCCTTGAATCAAAATAAAATATGATAGAAATTGGAACTCCAAGTATCCTTACCACTTTCTTCACATAAATCCTAGAAATTTTATCAAGAGATAAATCTTCTTGAATAGAGATAAAATGGGAAGTCTTGGTGTGACGGTCCACTATAACCCATATTGCATTGTTTCCTTTGGAAGTTCTCCAAAGACCAGTGACAAAGCCCATAGATATATTGTCCCACTTTCATGATGGTATGGGTTTTGGTTATAATACGTCTTTAGGAATTTGTCACTCTAACTTCACTTGCTGACAGACCAGGCACCTTATAGTGTAGTCAGTAATCTCCCTTTTCACATTCTCCCACCAAAAATGATCAGGAAGGTCCCTATAAATTTTTGTGCTTCTAGAATGTATAGAGAAAGTAGATCTATGAGATTCATCCATCATATCCTTCTTTATTTCCATAATAGATGAAACACATAGTCTTGCACAAAATTTCCGTACACCTTATTGGTCAATATTGAACTCAAGAAACTTCGTATCCTTCACAGCCTCCAACTTATTTTGTAAAAAAGGATCTTTTTTCTAATATTTATCGATCTTATCTAGTAATTATGGTTGAATAATCATTTGGGTTAGGGTTGATGATTTCCCTTCACATAAAATTCTCATTTCCATCTTTACTATGTCATTGATCAAAGGATCTCTTTTAATCCTCATCATTGATAGGACAACATGAATTTTCCAACTTAATTCATCAATGACTTTGTTTGATCTTCTGGGATAATAATGAATTGAACAATCATAGTCTTTAAGAAGTTCCAACAATCTCTTCTATCTCATGTTCAATTCCTTTTTTATGAAAATATACTTTGAACTTTGATGGTACATGTATATATCACACTTTTCTCTATAAAGATAGTGTATTCATATCTTCGGAGAAAAAACGACTGTATCTAGCACCAAATCATTCGTAGGATAGTTCTTCTCATGAGTCTTTAACTGTTTAGATTCTTAAGCAATCACCTTTTCATTTTGAATAAGGATTAACCCAAGACCTTTCATAGATGCATCACTAAAAATAACGAATCCTTCTCTGCTTGAGGGAAGAGTTATCATGGGTGAAGTAACAAATCTCTTTTGTAGCTCTTGGAAACTTTCCTGACACTCCTTTGTCTAGATGAACTTAACCCCTTTTCTAGTTAAGTTGGATAGTGGATTATAAATTCATGAAAAGTTTTTCAAAAACCTTCTATAATATTCTACCAATATAAGGAAACTATGAATATCAGTTATTGTTGTAGGTTGAGGCCACTCCTCTATAACCTTTGCTTTTTTAGAGTCAAATGTGATTCCTTCATTCATTATAATGTGACCCAAGAAAGAAACTTGATGTTACCAAAATTCACATTTTATAAACTATCCAAAAATCCTCTCCTTCCATATAGTTTTTAAAATAACCCTTAGATGATCCTCATGCTCCTTGCAACTTTTGGAATAAATCATAATATCATTAATAAAAACTACCACAAAGTTATCAAGGTAGTCCTTAAAGAATCTATTCATCAAATCCATAAAAAAATATTAGGAGACTTAGTCAAGACAAAGGGCATAGAAACAAACTCAAAATTCCCATATCTTGATCGGAAGGTAGTTTTTAGAATATCTTCTTTCTTCACCCTCAATTGATGATAACCAGATAGAAGATCAATCTAAGAGAATAATTGAGCCCCACAACATTGGTCAAATAAGTCATAAATTATTGGAAGAGGGTATTTTTTCTTCACTATGATCATGTTCAATTTTCTATAATAAATGCATAGTTTCATTGATCCATCATTCTTCTTCACAAATAGAATAGGTACTCCCCAAGGAGATACACTCGGTTAGATAAACCCCTTCTCCAAAAGATCTTGGAGTGGTTTCTTTAATTCCTCCAGCTCCACATTTTCCATCCTATACGGGGTATTTGATATCGTATGAGATCCAGGTATGAGTTTAATGGATAACTCTGCCTATCTTTCTGGGGGAGGTTTGGGTAACTCCTTAGGAAATACGTCAATGTATTCCTGGACAATGGGGATATTTTCTATCATTACTCCATCATTTCTATCTTCTTATTCACCGATAAACTATATAAAGAAGGCTATAGGAGGTTCTTCTAGGAAATGTTTGGGTCAATAATTCTTTACATAGAAGAAAACTACAGGTTTCCCATTTAAGACTACTAATATTTCCTTTCTTATGTATTTGATCTTAGCATTATACTTTGAGAGCCAGTCCATACCTACTGAAATGTAGAATTCTAGTATGGGAATGACTACTAGATTTGTGATAAGATTGTGCTCACTAAATTAAATACTACAGTTTCTAAACATTGATGATGCTTGGATAATCCCACCAGGAGTCTGGAATGATAGCTCTACTTTTATAAATTCTGGTGTTGATTCTAAATTCTTAGAAAACTAGGAGGAAATAAAGGAATGCGTAGAACCATAATTAAAAAAATTACTTGATAGCTTTGATAGTGCCACAAGAGTACCTTCCACCACATCATTTAGACCTTCAACATTAGCTTTCATGATAGAAAAAGCACAAACTTTCTCTCTTATCATTTTCTAAGGCTGATGGTATTTCCCCTCCGTTGCCCTTAGATTTTGATAGTTATTGGAAATGTGCCCAAGCTATCCACACATAAAGAATTATACTTTAGGTAGGTAATGCATCATCTTCCCTTTGTAATTAGTGTTGAAATGTTGATTATTCACCTCACTATGAAAATTTTGCACGATATGGCCATCTCTTCCACATTGGTATCACTTCCGGCTCCCGAGAAGGCAGTTCCCTAAATGCTTCTTCCCACTTTTATTACATATGGGGCATTGCACTTGCTTTTCTCCCCATCCCTAATCAAAGCTCTTCCCTAAGATTCGATCCATTGATCTCTTATTGTCATTGGATTTATGATTCCACTGCATATCAATGAACTCTAGTTTGACTTTTATAGCACTCCTCACGATCTCCTCATAGCTATCATAGTCTCGGTTAGCTAGATTCTTCCGTAGATGAGCTATTAGTCCACTATAGAATCTATAAACCTTCCCATTAGGATTCATGAAAAATATTTAGGTGTAAAGGGAAAGTCTTGTGAAGTTCATCTCATGTCTTCCAACAGATTCATTCTCTTTTTTCTTCACCTCAAGAAACTCTTTCTCTATTTTTGTTCTCATTGAACGAGGGATATACTTATCAAATAAGATCCCTCTAAAATATTCCCACTCCATTACATCAACCTCCACTCTTGGCCTCATGTTTTTAATCAGTTCCCACCACCGACCAGCTTCTCACTCTAAGTGGTAAATAGCCACGGTGACATTCTCTTATTCTAAATAGTGGAGCATAGAAAAGATCTTTTTGAGAGATCTGATCCATTGTTTAGAAAACAGTGGGTCAGTAGATCCCCTAAACGTTGGTGGTCATTGATGCATAAAGGACTCAATATAAATTTGTTCCCTTCATGGTGAAATTGGTCTCTATACTTGATTCAAGTTATTTCCCATAACTTGAGTTATTTGGTTCATCATTCTCATGAAATTTTCCATTATGGATTCCATCGTAGGTCCATCATTGCATGGTCCATTACGGTCACCATTTTCATGATTCCTCCTATTTCCCACCATTTTCTAAAATAATAAAACCTAAGTGAGAATATTATTTCATTTATGAATAAATTAACTATAAAATATTTTTATGTCTTAAAACGTCATGCTTAAAAATATTATTCTTTAACAACAATTACATTTCTCTGTAAATTATTCAAAATTATTCATAAAAATATTGTTATTAACCAAACATATCTCCCAAGAGTGTCAAACCAGGAGTGCAATAAGACCTTTTTTCATGCACCAGTGCTCGTTTGAGTTTATATCAAAGTATTTTTTTTAGGTTTTACACCTAGATACATCTGTGCCATAGCCACATCCACTTTTTCATTTCCATATAGAGATTTATTTTTTCGAAAACCACTTACTTAATATTTCACCAAAATACCAGGAAGTTTTCATATATTTAAAATTTTGTATAGGGTTCTTCCTAAATTTTTCATAGCCTAATTTACACATATAACTAAGCTATCCTTTGATACAAACTATGGAATCCCTCTTTTTTTAACACAAAACTTTTCATTTCATTTTACAAACATTGGATCTTTAAAGTCTAGTGTCTTGTAAAAATGTTACATAATACATGAAAACATATAACAATGTTTTAATACTCTTGACAAGATTCATGAAATATTTATCCTAAAAACAATTATTACATCTCATCACTTGAGAACATACATCAAAGGAAAGGGTGTTCATAAGTCCCAGTGAGGGAAAACAGGGAAAACAATTTACATGTAAACTTGGGAGAATATAATAAAAACATGAAGAAATATCATAAAGGAATGATAAGAGACATAAAATGATAATAATAACATGAATAATATCATGAAAATTTGGGTAAAACATTTAATTTAGACATTCATAAGCATATCACCAAGGTTCATCCCTAAGGTTTCATAAAAATTACCAAGGTTATTCACCAAGGTATCATAAAACTTGTCATCTCTAGAGATTAATCTCTTTACCCAATTAATTGGAGGGATATCAGGGAGAACCATTAATATGTATTTATTCCAATGGTATCCACATAGATTATAACTAAAAATTTAATAAATAACACAAATAGAATAAAATAAATGGGTTTCATATCAAAATTCTGACGTTTTAAAAAGTGATTAAAAACATGATCATTTTGTCATTCATAACCCACAAAAAGGGAATGAGGGTTTTATGTATGTCAATTACAGAATAAAATATGTCCTTTTTATGTATTGATAAATACCCATGGAAATGAAATAGGTTTTTTCATTCATATAAATAAAATATGATAATTTCTTGAGTAAGAGAGAGATATTTTGAGATGAAAATTCTTTAGCATAATGACAATGCAACATGGTTTTAGAAAACATTAAAAAGTGAGGGGATAGGGGTAAACCATTCATAAAAGACTCATAATATAGTAGAGGGATAGAATAAAATGTAAATAAGAACATGTTATAAAATCTTTAAAGATATACCACATAGAATAGAACTTGAAAGGAAAAAAAGAGATGTTGATAATTCCCTTATGAAAATTCGGCACCTAACAATGTCACTTAAAAATTCAGAAAATGAGTTGATGGGAGATAAAAGAGGATCTCATAATTTTTAAATAAAATTTACATAAATAAGGATATATAATAACATACCCCAACATAATAAAATGGAAATTAGAAGACATAACAAAAAATAAGACTTGACTAAAAGAGGTGGGTGAAAGGATCCCTTACCTTGAAGAGAAACTTCTAAAACTCTATGATCAGGACCTTGGGCGATTAAGGGAACCTTGTGATGACTCATTAGGAGGTAAAAGACCATATATTCAATTTTTGGGATTTTTTAATGAATTTAATGAATGAAAGTGTTAGTATTTATAGAAAAAATGAGGGAATATTCTATTAGTTTCCAAGGGACACCACATTAGTAGTATTTGTAAAACCATGGGCTTTACCAAGATCTGATAGATTGGCTTGGTATGGCCCGAGTCTACTGGATGATTCCATTTACTCTCCTTTATTCATTAATTATCTATTATTATTTATATTTTAAACAAAAAATATAACGATAAATTTTATTATTATTTCTAATGGTCAAATTGACAAATGGTTATATAATGGTCAAAACCCAATGGTCACATTTCATTTATATTTATATATTTTTTATAGATTACCACATAGTAATACATACATTTTCAGGAAACAAAATATTATTCAAAAGTTTGGTTCGTTACAATCCAGCTGTGGAAATATATACCAGGACATATGGCATTGGTTTTAGTGGCTAGGAATGAAGAAGGGAGGTATAGATTTTGTATCTCGATTCCTTACTTGCCAGCAAGTGAAGCCTGAGTACCAGGTGTCAGTAGTTTTGGCACAAACCATAAAGGTGCTATAATGGAAGTGGGATGGGATATCAATGGACTTCATGATGGTTTTACCACATATGTCCAGGATAAATAATTCCATCTATGTGATTGTTGACTGGCTCACCAAGTCATACCACTTCCTAGATATCTAATACTAGTGTTCAGTAGAGAGTTTGGGATGCCTCTATGTGAAGGATATTGTTTTACCCCATGGAGTCCCATAAATAATAATTTCATATCATGATTATCTCTTTACATATCGATTGTGGAAGGGATTGTAGGAGGAGTTTTGGGCCAAATTACACTTGAGCACGGTGTTCTACCCATAGAAGGGTGGCCCGACTAAGTGCACCATTCAGGTTTTGGCGGACATGTTGCGAGCTTGCATGTTAGAATTTGGATTTAGTTGGGAGGATCACATACCATTGGTGGAGTTTTTATACAACAAAATCTACCATTACTCCATTGGTATGTCACCATTCTAGGCCTTATACAAGTGACCATGTAGGTCACCCCTTTTCTGGACTGAATTAGAAGACTAATCACTCATGGGCTCGAAGTTAGTGAAAACTACTACAAGAAGGTTAAGATAAACTAGAAGTAATAAAGACTAAACAAATCTGTCATAATTCTTATGATGATAGGTGATTAAGTCCATTGGGGTTCAAAGAATGATACCATGTGTCCCTTTGGGTTACACCTCGATGAGGATTATGGAGATTCAGTAAGGGCGGCAAGCTATCTTTGAGGTTTATTGACTCTTTCCAGATATTGCATAGAGTTGGTGAGGTGTCATACCATATGGATCTACCTCGGAAGTTATAGTGGGTACACGACATCTTCTATGTGTCTCAGCTGAGGTGGTATGTGCATAACCCATAGCACATCATTGATTGGGGTGAGATTCACATTGAGGATGAAGTTACTTTTACTAAGTACATGATGGAGATCGAGGATCGGTAGGAGAGGAAAATTATTGGGTGAATGATTCCTTAAGTGTTTGTTCAGTGGAAGAATTGAATCTCCAAGAGAGCACATAGGAGAAAAAGGATCAGATTCATGCTCAGTACCCTCATCTGTTCGAGTAACCATTATCTTGGATTTTGGGTACGTAAATCCACAAGGTGAGAAGAATTTAACATCTGTTATTTTCCATGTATTTTTTTAGATATTATATGGATTGATTTCAAGACCAAGCATGAGACATCATGAGATTCCTAGGCCCAGTGTTCCCAAAAAAGTGTTTGAGAAATATTAAACAATTTAATATCACCCATACACAGTTTTCATGAAAATGTTAAATAACTCTTAAACAGGTTCCCATATCAGAAATATGAGGGCACAATTCAACTAAGAATGTAGGATTTACCCTATGCATGACTTAACTTTAGTCAGTGTGGGTCATCTGTTGAAAAAATCATTGAGCAGGAAACTGTAAATAAAATAATTTAATACATAAATTATTTTGACATAGAGGATTTATTTTTTTATGTCTTTGTCAGATATTCAGGTTTATCATTATAACCAAGAAATTTCTCTAGAGGCATGGAGGAATAACCACTATACAAACTGTTGGAAGATGACAACAGATTAATCAAACGACGCACCGTAGATTTGATGAACATTGCTAGTGATGCTTCATTCTTCATCAATAATCGAAGTAAATAAAGCTAGGTCTTGTTGTTTTGAGTTATTTTCCACGTTTTTTAATTATATGATGAGCGTGGACCAATCAATAAACAAATTGACACACAAATCGATCATTATTGGGGGAAGGGATATTATCTATGGGATTATCAAGAGATTGATCTTTATTCTTATTCATTTATCATTTTAATTGAAATAGATGATTTAGATATAAAAAAGGTCAAGGTTTGTTCCTCAAGTTTTCTATTTGTTCTTTTCTCCCTCTATTCTTTGTTGTTGGATCCACGTGGTCATGGATCGACATTTCCAGGTGGCTCCAAATGTGATCGGACATTAAAATTGGAGGAAAATGAACAACAGAGTTTGGATCAGTGTAGATCGGGACCTGTGGAACCTAGATTTGCGATCTTCTTGAATTATAGGAATTGGAGGAAAATTTTTGGCTCACAGAAGAGAAGTTGGTGGAAACTAGCATAGGCGGTAGTGCATGATGGTGCACGGCGGTGCGGTGCGAACAGTGGAGGCGACTGGTGCCACAGGAGGTGGAGCCGTGTGGATGTGTCAGCGGTCGTGTAGACATGATGGTAGCAGTGTGGGAGCTAGTAGGGCTAGAGGATGCAGACCATGGAAGCATTCTTGTGGTTAGATGTCGGGTAATCTTGATGAACATGAAACCATGGTGGACGCAGGATTGTGGAAAGCACGAGAGGCCAAGTGGGATGTGGTGAGGTGGGACAAAAGTGGTGTCCCAGATGGACCACACACAATAGGGATGGGCCTATCAGGCCAAGTAGACCATTCCAGGTGGTCTAGGATGAGTGGGATAGGTCTAGATGGGCCAGGTTGGACCCAAGATGGACCTAGGGTGATCGGGGTGGATTCGTATCATGGTCGACTATCACGGTTAACTACCATGGGTGGTTATCCATGAAAGGTGGACCGACTGCCATGGTGGGTCCACATCGGCTGGTACATGGGGCGTTCAACCACCACGGTTAGTGGAATGACCGTGTGGTTGGTCCACAAGCCCAGTTACACCCTTTAAAACTTAAAACGTCTATAACTTCTAAATGGAGCATCCAATTGACGAGTCTTCTATTACATTGAGACCCTAAAGTTGAGAAAATACTTTTTTAGAATAGTGGTTAGTTTTGTTTTTAGACTAGTATATGTTGAGAGAATTCCCATGGTTCTTTACTCAAGGGTTTAGTATGACATTCCATCCACATCACTGGTTTGTAATCCCATCTAGTGGGTGAGTTCAATATAGAGTATGGTATCCATTCGTGGGACTCGAGTGAGATCCTCTTTCACCCCAAATGGAGTTTTTTGGAATAGACGTAACCACCAAGATCTATGTGTCATTCCTCCATCTAGTGGGCCGCATCAGTAGGGTCAGTGTTATTCCCCAGTGTGTCTATGAAAGATCCTCAACATTGTGGGTTGATCCAAATTAGGTATGTGGTATTCCCCAGTGTGTCTGGGCAAGATCCCCTATCTTTGTATCATAGTCATCCTTGACCAATGCATTATCCATGGGAAGGTCCCAAATAAGCTACACCTCTTCGTGAGTGTCTCTGATGATATCATGGATTTAAGAGTTAGTTCTCCCAGAATGAGAATGATTCGATCTGAATCATGTGGATGGTAATTGGTTATGGCTTAACCCTAGACTTTGTGTCTTGGATTCCGTATATCTGGATGTTCTTATTATATATGTTTTTGGAATATACCTGTGTATATATGATTGTACTTTCCTTTGTGGTATTTATTTGTGATATTCCTTTGTGGTTTTGGGGTGTCCTACTGAGTATTGTTATACTCACCCATGCACAGACTTTTCCCACACATGTCACGTCATGTGAAGACGTTAGACGTTTCAATGGAGTCCTAGGAAGACTAGGACAAGGCGGTGCTTTGTGAGACCATAAAATATGAAGTTTTTTCCTGTATCTTTTCATACCAAAGTCCGAGTACCTCTTTTCTTACAGATTGGACTTGTGGTTGCAGACTCTTTTTTTGCTTTTATTTGGCCATGTTTACTTTACAGTACTTTCACTATTGTACTATAGTTTTGGGATATAATGGTTTTCATTCATTGTTTACTTTATTTTTTATATTTCAGCATTTTTGGATTGGAGATATGTGTCTGTGTGTAGATATATTTGACTAATGGCACCCATTTTAGGGATATGACTACTCAGTGCTAGTCACCGGCCCCTGGAATATTGGAGGCGGGCTTGGAGTAGTCATGACATGGGCCCCTTTGGGATGGGTCGCGAAATTATCATCCTCACCATAGGATTTTGAACTAAAAGTAATTATATTAATCCTCACAACATGATGTTAAACTTATTGAAATTGTATCCTCTCCATATAAAATTAAATTGAATGGGATCATTATCCACATTACAAGACAATAAATTATATAATATTTTTTCCAAATATATATTAACATAAACTAAAAACACCATTTAGTCTTATTTTCATGACCTTAACCCATTAATAATTATGTAGTCTACGTTGTAAGAACTAAAATTATACAATTTCCTCTCTCATCAATCCATGCTCTCTTGATTCACATATCTATGGAAAATTCATAGTGAAACTTGAGTGATTAATGAAAAGGAGTTTAAAAAACTCCCTTTTTGGGTACACCTTGTTGAGGATATTCCCAATCCCATCAAGAAAATATCTGGTGAAATATTTTTGAGAAAATGAATTAAATAATGGAATAAATATCTTAAGCAGAATAAATAAATTCTAATCACAAATATTAAGCATTGAAACCCTACAATTTAGAGAATTAAATAAACGTGAGGAAACACTAAAAACCCACTTATATCAGGGAGTATAAATAACTCAATTCAATTCCCACACTTGAATTTTCAATATAGTGTAAGAAAACATTATGTAAAAACATCACATTAAACCCTAAAAAACATTCCCTAAGTAGAAAATTTCACCATCACTACCTGAAACCACTATTGAATCACATTTATCATTAATTACAATCTTCTCTTCATTCATGGAACTTTATAAAGAAAAATAATTTTTTGTAAGATCTAAAATACCTGACCTTGAATGATTCATCATTAAATCCTTCTAAATCACAGTTGATGAAATTTGACTCATATGAGGTTATTATATGTGCCACAAATATGATGAATACCAATTCACTACTATATTCACATCTTCACTACCAACCTTTTCCTAAGTCCTATAAACTATGTTAATCATCCTTACTCAAGTGTAAACTTTTAACCCTATTTAAATATCAAATAATTACAATAAAATATTATAAACTCAGACCATTAACTTTGATTCCACTTTTTTCGGGAGATTCCTAATCCAAAAAGATAAATTGATTTTGAAAGATTTGTAGGAATCCTTACAAAATAATGGAAGTTATTACTTAAGAAAAATAAATAAAATCATCATGAAAAATTTTAATGTGAAAAAAATATCTTCTGTGGAGGATTAAAATCCATGGTAAAACTAAATAAAATATACAAAAATCAGATTACATGAAATTTAAGTCAATTACTAAACTTGAATTTTAAATAATGTGTAAGAAATTCCTATGTGACAAGTATACCCCCCAACACCTTTTTCATCTCTTTTAAAATAATTTGGTGCTAAACACCACCCTCTTATAACAAAGTACCACCACCTAGAAATATTCATCTAAACATGAATCATTATCACATAATAATTTTCTTGCACCACTATAATAAATTTCATTCTACAGATATGGTATAATAATTATTCTTATAGTAATTCTTTACCATACATGTTTAATACAACACCATGATAGGATTTTACATAAGTCACTACATTATACCATATCCTCTTCTCCCTTGAATTTATTTATGTGTGTGTAACATGATAATTATACTAACATATCCTTTTTAAACTAAAAAATATGATATTTAAACATTACATTATCTCATTTTTAAACCATGTTCAAGGTCCTCTCTCCAATATAATCCCAAAAAAATGTTTGATCATTAAAATTTTAAATCTTCCAATGGGATGAACCATAACACACTCACCTTTTAACACTACTACTAAACTGGGTTTATCTATCATTATAGATTTAACAGTGCTAGAAAAAAATTCTTTTAAAGACCCCCTTTGTCAGTCCTAAAAAATCACTGATAAATGAGGTCATTTGTCAATAGTTGTAAAAAAGAATTGATAAATGCAGGTTTTATTAGCACATTTTTAGAATCGCTGGTAAAGACCCCCCTTTATTAGAACCTTTTTACAAGATTTGATAAAATTATACTTAAAAAAATTTATATTTCATTAAAAATAATATATTAATATATATTACTTATATTGATATAAATATAATATATATTTTTTAAAATATGTTTTAGATATGGTAAATAGGAATTTACAGTTATTATATAAGATATTTAGTGAAAATAGATATAAAATAACTTTAAAAATATTTTTAATTAATAATTTACTTATTATTATCGAGTAATAGTCAATTAATATCAATTTAAAGATAAAAAAATATGAAATAAGTTAAAAACATAACTCGAAATTCAAACGACCATATATTTTAATCTGGGTGTCTGTTTGGGCTCTACCACATATCAAATTGAAGCATGTGATGAGATCTATGCCATGTAGGTTTGGGACCATTACTTCAATAATTTCACCCCTTCAGTCTCCAAAAATTCCCAAAGGGCCTCTCAAACATACTTTTTAGTCGCTAACCCCAAAGGGCCTATCAGTATGCCTAAACCTATATAGGGCCTCTCAGTATGCCTAAACCTCTCAATATGCCTAAATTCACAAAGGTCCTCTCAGTATGCCTAAACCTATATAGGGCATGTGAACTAGAGGAGATATCCCATAATCCCATATGTCATTAGTAGTGTAGTATGTAATATATCATTCAAACATATTCCTACACTTTCCTATTTTTCTTCAATGATACAATGATGGAACTATTCTATCATAATTTAATAAATCAAGCATCCAAATTCATGATTTACCTTATCTATATCCCTATATTCAACTTAATATGAAAATATTTGGTGTTATTCCCTTACACACTATCTATTATATTGAAGAAAATTGATATATTTAATTATTTATTTCTTTGTTATCTATATTATCTAGGGATATAAAAAAATATATGGAACACCATTCATCGAAATCATCATGTAAAATCACTCACCTACCCTCAAATGTTATATATGGGTGTTAATTAACATGATTATAGAAAAGAGAATCAAAATAGTTGTTTTATTTATTGTAAATAGAGGGGATAATTCAAACACTAAAGTATCTCCATTGCATATTTCATAAAATAATGGAAATTTATAAGAAATTAACAATTTGTCACAATAATATTTTATAGGTCTTTCTCTAAAGAAAAAAATAGATCAAGAATTGATTGGAATGTAGTGTGAATATCCATTCCTAGATCTAGTAAAAATTTAGCTTTTGTTTCCACTTCTAGACACAACTCATTAATCATTATTGAAATGTCTTATCCCCATTCCATGTGAGTATAGACATCATTAATAATTCAAATATACTTTCCTCCATGTACTCTAGTTTTTTATTTATTTGATGTGTAGTGGATTCTTTCTATATACCAAGAAACATGAGTCAATATTTCTCATTCTCTTAGTGATCCATCTCTTATAGAATTAAATTTGGTAACTTAGGATAACAAACCTCATATTCATCCTTCATATGAATAACTAACCACACATCTATCTATTAATTCTCAATAATAAAGTCTTTAACTGTATAATTTGTAAAAATAATTTCAATAATGTAAATCCTTGAGTTAAAAAATAGTTGTAACAAAAAATTAATTTAGTTTTTTTGCTCTTTCAAAGGGGTTTGGGTGATTAAAACTTGGATGTTATGTTATAAAATATATATGGACACAGAGTTCATTTCATTATCCTCTAAATATGATATTTAATCATCCTATGGAATCAAATCATACATTAAAATACACTCACTCAAAGGAGGGACACAAATTATATGTCTCATTGATAGTGATGTAAGTTTCACATTAGATTGAGATCGCTATTCCTCCAACGGCTCTATATATTTGGATGGACTAACCAAGACTAGATAAAAAAGTGGTTTCATGATATTAATAAATAAATCTCTCATAAAATAATGATTTTAGACTTACTACCACACATGATATTTTCAATACATTCCACTACATTCAACCTAAGATTTGTTCTTATGGGTGTTGGTGGAATAAATATGGGGAATAGTCATTCCATTATAATCTAGGAAATAGGAAACTTATCTCATAGAGAATTATGTATAGTTACTTCATACTCCTAGTGTACTCTATTATAGTTAGTTGAGGTTAATATTAGCATCCTAAACATGAATATTTTGGAAAATAATGAAAATAAAAAAAAATGGTTCACTCACTAGTATCCACATAATGAAGTGTTAAATAGTTTATGTTATGATCTAGTGGTGTGTAAAATCAATCAACATCCACCATAATAACATCCATACTCCACATTTCCTAATTTACCAAACATATAAAAGCCTCATTAATTGTATTATAGGTAAGTTTAAATCTACATGAGATATGATAATAGGGTTTTTAACATGTTTTTTATGGATTTATCATATGGGAAAAATTAAATTTTAGTTTTTGACTTTTTTAATATATAATTGATTTGATACATTTCATGTGTTTAGGTTTTCATGAATTGTTGTATTTTAGTTGTATTATGCATATTTTTTTATGGCTAGATTGCTTTTATTCTTACAAAACAACTAGGATTTCATCTTTGTCACTTGGGAGAGATTATATAATATATATCATATGTTTTATTCTTAAATATGTTTATTTGGGTTACTCTAACATAGTTTTTTCACCATATGGTTAGTTATTGTGCTACTGATCAGGTTTAATATGACATGGATAGAGGGTTTTAATATTACCTAGTAGCTATTATGATATGCAACATTTATTGGTGTGATATGAAGGATTTGGATGGATCATAATGTTTATCTTGGTTATGTTTCTATACCATCATAGTTTTCAATGATTTATGACTTTATCTTAATGCCCATTAGTCATTTTCCACATTTATATTCAGGATATACTGTAATTTTTACTGATTGATCTTATCAATCCTTCCAAGAAATCCTAGACATCTATATGTTCCTATTTTCTCTACCATTTCATTATTACAGTGCCTTTTTATTCCCCAAGGTACCTTCCTTGAATTTTGAAGTTGTTTTTTCAACATCTTATCTTGAGAAATAGAAAATAGAAAAAGCTAGAGAGAGAAATTATTTAGGAGGAATATAACCTTTCCTAGAGCTCATCACCACCATTCTCTTTCTCAAAGGTAAAACAAAATAGTGTGAAGTGGAAATTCAACCTAGGAAGTTGTGATTATCCCTTTGAATGACCACCTCTGGGTTCTTAGTTAGGGAATTGAATTGTAAGTGTAAATAGGTTTTGTTCTTTTTTCATTGTATCTTATATTTATTTTTGGTTAACCTAGGGTTTATGAAAGATCCCATCGAGTAAGTACATATACACCAACTCCCCATAATCCAATTCATCAATAACAGCTTGGTTTGGTGAAGATATATCTTTAGATAATTTTTATGATCCTATCTATTTTTTTGTTTGTTTTTGTTCTCATCTCTATTTATAAGTTCTTTGTTTTCTAGATAATAAAAATATTTTGGGGAGATTTTATTTATAAACAACTGGATCCATTGTATATATAATAATATTATATCCATTTTTCCTTTAATTTCCAAACTTTTCTTTACTAATTTGAGGTTACTTTCTACTTTTTTATTCATCACTTTATTTTTGTTTTTTTTTGTTTTTCCATTCATGATGTATGTTAATAATCTTGAACTCAACATGATTATATTGAGTGGGGATCCTTATTTTATAGGTATCTATCCTCCAAAAATTGGCATCATAACTTATTATAGTGTTCAATAATATCTTATATTTAGTTTAAAGTTGAGAAGTTACTAGAAAAGAATGATTTTAATTTTGGGATAGTAAAAAATGTGTTATTTTCTTACCCTTAATATACTTACATATTCTTTTTTTGTGTGAAGAAATATGTCATAAATACATCCTCCAAAGTTTATACAGCCACTAATTATGTTGATTTTGGTCCTATAATTCTTGAAAAATCTTAATTTTTGTTGACTCTATGAGATAATTTCTTTCATAAAGATTCTCATGAGAGCACTATTAAGAATATTTTGATAAAACATGAACATTTATACAATAATAAATCCATTATTGGTAGTTTATTTAAGAATATGAGTCCTTATAACATTAAAATGTATCTTTGTACTTCTGTTTGAATTCATTAAGATTAATTTAATAGGATCATTCTTAATTTAGCCGACATGGATGTTAAGAGAGATTAAAAGACTATACCATCATTTTTTTGACCTCCCTAGATGATTATTTTAATTTATTTAAAGAATAAATTATCAGTAGTATGGATTATATTACCTCATATTAATTCAAGGTAGTTGTGTTGTCCAGATATATTCAGGCCCAAGGTCTAAAGGAGGAGGCTGGTGGGGTTAATACCAAACATAAATTGATGAATGCCAGCATTCAACCTGAGAAAAATAGAAAACAGAAGAATGATAGAAGTTGGTTTAATAATTTTAAGTGATATCATTATGGTAATTCCATCCATATTAAGAGATACTACTTTTAGAATAATCTAAGGTATAGTATTTCCAAAAACAATATGGTATACCCAAATTTTGATAGTTCTATTGTTCTATATATTATGTTTATGAAACCTTCCAATTAAGATTTTTCGATCCATATTTTTTTAAGTTATATGTGTCATTAATTCCTTTGGTGATTTTAGATGCATCATATTAGGTTTAAGATCAATTATATGGGTTCTATAATTTCTTTTTAACGTTATTCCTTAAAATAGTTTGTGTTTGTGATGATGTTTAGCAATTTATCATAGTATATGAGTTACTATAGAAGAAATGTTCCCCTGTATAACATGCCAAGGAGATAATAATTCTATGATTATTATGATAGGGATTATGTTTTTTATTAAAAAAAATTTAAACCAACTAATAGGATAGGTTATAGTAGTTCATAATATCTCCCTTGTTTATGAGGTTCACTACTCAAAATGATTAGCTAATCCATGGAATGATTCAAAATAATCTGAGACCACATGATCCACTATAATCACTATGGTGGATAAAAAATATAGTATATTCATGAATAACATTATAATATTATCAAAAAAATTGTCTCCTAAAAAGTCTCTTGACAAGTTGCACTATTGTCTAGATATTTAATGACATGAGGATTTTTCTTTTATTCTTATTATATTGTCACCCAAAAACTATATAGTACACTCATAATTATTAAAAATGTATAAAAGGTTTTAATTCTTCTTTATTTCTCAATACACAAGATATGTGTAATTATTACACACATAAATCAATTTTATTCTCTTTATATTCTTCTTCTTCTTCTACTTGCACAATAAAAATAACTCTTCTTTTTCTTCTTTTTATTTTTATCCAACTCTATGAGAACTTTACGACACAAATTTATTCACATTCTCTTATTATAATCTTTTTCTTTCTCTTTACTCTTAATATTCTATGTAATACCCTTATTCAATTTTATCTTTCACAAAAATAACACTTCTCTCATTTTGAATTTTAATTTCAAATTCAAAATTTATATAGGCAACTTAATTCAAGCACTTCTCAAATTATCCATCTTCTTCTTTAGTAGATTAATTTTCTAGGTCACCATAATAGGATTTCATATTCTATGGAATGATAAATCAGTTACTCTAACTACTTATCCAGTTTATTCTTCTCTATTTGTGACATAATAGCCTTCTTTATGGTGAAATTCATATTTTATACAATTATCTAATTTTACATGATCATTTTTTGATATCATATTTTCATCACCGAACTTATTCTCTAACTACTTTTATCATTATTTTTCATTTTGATATTTAATCTATAAAATAATATATTTAAAATCATAATTTCATTTTTGAAAAGGTATAAAACCCTTAAATATCAGAATAACTCATATTAACCATTACATTTGATCATATCACTTAGTATGATATAGAGATATCATATCCTATTATTTTTATTTTCCTAATTGGTTTCCCTTATATATCCTCCTGTTGACCCTTACATGTCACATTAAGGATTGGGACTATAAAATTTCCAATCTATATCTCATTAAAGATCTTATATATGAGTAAATGACTCTTATGTATCTTAGTGGGAGTTGTAAACAATATTATTTATCTAATGAAAAACCCTTACATGTTACTCTAGGTACCCTTAAACATTCATGTGATAAAATTCATATATAAAAGAACTTACTTGGATGTATCAAAATGTTCTATGGGAATTTACCAAATCATATTCCCTCTAATCAGAGTTACCCATAAATATAGAAAAAGATACTCTTATTCTTTTCTTTTTCAATTTTATAGGCTTATATTCAGTATCAAAGTGAAATTTATTTACCGATCAGAGTTATACTTATATATTAAGGAACCATTTTTAATTTTTTTTACTTAGAGTTACACTTATGTATTAATAAAAATAACACTTTTATATTTGGTAATTAATCAATTTTCTGTCCCAATTTTCCTCAACACCAAAACACTTTAAAAATTGATCATAACACCTACAAAATTCTTTAACATTACTTTAATCACTCAAAAACTTTTCAATTAATGTCACCTAAAATGAAACAGCATGTAACAATTGTGTTTGAACATTATTTATATATTGACAAAAAAATACAACTCATAACCCATATCAACTCCTCCTCTTCTATAATTCTTCTTCCCTATGCTTGGATATTCTTCTCCATCTCAAGATCTCATTAAAATCCCCCCATGTCACAATAACTTTATATCTCAATATCTTATTCATTCAGAGTCAAAAGAATCTACCCCTTTGGATTTTTTGTCATCAATTTAACATAAATCACTCTTCCAAATCAAAACACTTAGTAATGAATCATTATTTACTAATTATAATATTTCTTCAGTAAACTCAAAATAGAAAAAAATAACATTAAATAATAATTTCATGTTATCCATTAATATTATTTACATCCACTTCTCCAGAACACTTAAAATCAACTAAGATCAAGTATCTCCCTCTTTTGAAAAACTATTACTTAAACTAGTGTATAATGAGTTCTCTCATACATCCTCACAAAACATGTTAGAATATTTTATGACTCATATAACCATTTTAACTTCATAGCTTAATCCTTTTAAAAATTTCTCTAAAACTTATACTCTCTATAAATAAGAGATATATCTACCCTTATGTTAAAAATATATCTTTAGATCCCCCCTCACATATATATTATTTTTCTTCCCATTTATAAGTAAATTATGGGGGAAACATAATGGATTTATTTTGAATTTTGTATCCTTTAATACAAAATATCTAAATAAAAAGTGATATAGGGTAAATAACATCATTCATTATCCATTGATGAGTGAATGATGAGATTTATTATTCAACCTACATGATTTAGTATTCAAATCCTTCTTTGAATGACAACCAATTTGATCAGATAACACATTCCAATCCTAATTTAGAATGGTATAACTCGTCTTCTTCTTCACTTTTGTAATATGACATGTTAAATATTTTTTCCTCTCTCGTCTCTTCACTTAAACTTCTTTTTTAGAACATTAACATTGTTATGCTAAAATAGAATAACCTTATTTATCCTTACATTTGTGATATATTATACTTGAGATCACATATTCATCTTTATTTTTTATTATACATGTTATTACATCCTCTTAGAAGTCAATAATCTTCAATGACTTCTCAAATAATCCTACTTTATCATCTTCACACTTGGAACTTTTCTCTTCATATGTAATTTCATTATTTGGGTATTCCAGTACATTTACATTAGTACTAAAAAAATATTCCATATTCCTTGAATCATTTTGTTCTTATTCTTTTGATCAATGTAGAAAATTCCAATATTCCATAGTTTAATTTCTTCTTTCGTGATTCAATAGCATGAATTTTTAGCTTCACCAACCTAAAACAAGTTCCATTATGTTCTTTTTCCTATCATCAGAACACATCCTACTTTCATATTCTTCACAAAATATTCATCCTTATGAAATACCACTTCATTAAATTCATCCAAAATTTAATACAAACTAAGTAAAAACTTTTAATCCATCAACAAACAATGAGTTCTTCAATTCAATCTTGTCTTCCCTAATGATTATTGAACCAACTCCTATAATTTTAAGTGACCTTCTATTTCAAAAGGGAACCAATCCTATATTCACTTTCAAATATCTATAAAGATATTCAAATATCTTATCATATAACAGCACCATTCACTATCCAATATCCATGGAACTTCCTTTTTTGATTCTTTCTATTCCACTTCAGCAATCATTGTCTTCTCCTTTCCGTTCTCTTTATTCTTATTAGACTTTTGAGTATTATAATTTATACTCATTTGGGAAAGTAGAGTGGAAATAAAATCATCAAAAAATTAAAATATCTAGTCATATATTCAACACACCTCATCCAAATGATGTAACGTGTTCTCAACCATTAGTTTATAATTTGTCAGATTTCTTTTTAACTTTATTTTTTATTAGGTTTACTGTCCCATAATATTTATCTCCCAAATAATATAGTCTCATATAAATATTTATAATTAAACCAAAATCTTCATTAAATTGCCTTAAACCCTCCATTATGTTAGTAGGGTCTAAAAAGAGCATACGTTTCTATGAAAATAGATTATTTTCAAGTTGTTGACACATTATATTCTAGCATATTTTGACCATAAATTTTGGATCCTTTTTTCTGAAAAATGAAATTGACAATCACTCAACACTTTACTCTTCATACTAAAAATTTTTCCAAAATTTTTTATTTACTATTTATAATATTTTTCCCATTCAAATTAGAGTTCCTAAAATTTCAAAATTTCTCATAACTATGTTTTTTATATAAATTTGAATTTATTAAATTATGACATTGAATCATAATTTTCAAAAAAATATAAAATAAATTTTCCTAATTTTTATTGTGATATTTTTTGGTCTACTTAAATTTCATCATTCAATAAAACCTCAAGTCTTCCCACAATATTCTTATTTTATCTTTCTTTAACTTATTGAATTGAATTTTTAATTTTTAATTTTTACTTGGCCAATTCATTTTCTAAATTTATAAAAATTCATCAAAAAATCTAAAACCCCTTTTCCTTTTTTCTAACCTTATCTTCAATTAAAACGTTAAAAGTATTATTCTATTCATAAAAAATTCATTTTTTTAATATCTTTTTTCAACATTGATTCCTTTTTTAGTATATAATATGTCATTATTGATAGTTAATTAACAACACTTCTTAAACACTTATTTTCCTTTTCAAATTAAGAAATTTACAAGAGACACTATTTTATATACTACTTTATCTTGAACTCCATTAGAGTTTACTACGTACTTTAATTATTACTTATCTCATCACATGTGATTTCTTATCCATTCAAATTTTTAATTGGAATCCTTTAACAAAATTTACTGAATGTATCTACTTCTTCATAATACTCACTAGTGTCACTATAATTAAGAATAGATAATAATTTTATCATCTTAAATTTAGATAAATCTTTACCTTTTCCCATTCAAGAATATTTTGTTTCTTCATTATTAAAAAAATTATTTGATTCTCATATTAATCATCACTAAATTCACATCCTTCAAATTTATGATAATTTGTTATGAAATGTCCAATATCTCCACACTCAAAACATTTAATTGAATGATTTCCCTGAAACATAATTTTTCCACTTCTAAAACTTCTTGAAATTAATGACATATGTTTTTCAAATTTCATTTCAACATCCAATTTTTCATTAGAATCTTCCTTATCTTGATAAACTTATTTCCTAGTCTTATATTTCATCATTTGGTTTAAGAAAATTTTCCTATCACCATTTATAATATTCTTGAAGATACTCCCCTTATATATTTAATAAAAAATTAGAATTATATAAAGATCATCCAATGGAAGTGTACCAAAATTAAAATTTATGGGTTCCAAACCTATTGCAACAATGTTTCTGGAAGGATATGAATTATACTCCCAACTGTTATAAAATACTCCAACTTCTCAAAAAAACATAATGTATCTCACCACTTAATTAACCCTAGTGAATAATTAATCCACTATTTCATTATCATTCATCTTGACATCTTCATATCTCAAAATCCAAATTTTGAACTTAAATTTATTTATTTTTCATTGCCTTCTTAAATATTTCTTAATTTATCACAAATTCCATTAGATTGGATGATCTCTTTAAAATTGAGAAACTATTTTTATAAATAATACAAAATAATAGTATTTTGATCATGAACATCATTATGAAAATTCCTTCTCTCTATTATTATCTTTTTTTTTCTTTAAAATGAGGAACAAAACCATTGATTTCACCCACCAAAACATCTAGACTAATTAATAGAATACATGGAAGTATATAATCTTTCCAAATATAATAATTTTTCAAGTTGAAAGTGAGAATACCTTTTTTATTTAATTAATGTTTTATATGTTCAAAACATAAATTTTGAGACCAAATCATCAACCACTGAGAAATACTTTGTGGGTTCTGAAAAGATAGAAAACTCAAACTCCAAATATGTTCAGCAACATTCATAGTAAAAAACTCCAAACATCATGATATTTAAAGGTAATATGTAATTATTTAATACCACATATGATGGAAATGGACATGATACTATTTCACTAGAGGGGGTGGGAGTGAATCATTTAATATCAGTCTATTTCTAATTTAATTGTAATACAAGAATATAAATAGTGTTATCTATCGAAAAATCCCCCAACAAGGTGCACTCTAAGGTAATTATTGTCCTTATCCTATGATTATTTATATCTTAAAAATTATATAGAACTCATTAAATTCTTCACAATATATAACATGTGTTACTTATTCCTTCTTCCTCAAGGAAAGACACAAATATGATGATTACACACATAAACCAAATGTGTACTCTTTCTATTCTTCTACTTATTCTAATTACATAATTTTAAGTACTCATATTATTATTTATTTTTTGGGAAATTTACTAAAAAAAGTAATTCATTTTTTATTCTTACAATATATCTTTTTATTTCCTCTCAATAATATAGACAAGGCCCATGTTTGATTTTATTTTCCACACAAGTATCAATTTTTCCTTCTTTAAATCAAAATTTCAAACTACAAATTAAAACAAGTAATTAACTTCCAAAAATTATCAATTTATACCTCACATTATTCAGTTTTTTGATCTATCTAGGTCATCACGGAAAGAGTTCATACACTGTAGTGTGATAAAACAGTTCATCTAACTACTTACATAAATGCTTCTTCTCACATCGTCTCATGATAATCTTCTTCAAAGTACAATTCATATTTCCATATTTTCTCCACGACTAAATGTTATTGAAATGAAATAATATTTATATTATGATCATTATTCTCTAATTTCTATTATCTCAAATTTTTATTGTATTTAATCCAAAAAATAGCATCTTCAACATCATCATTTTATTTTTGAAAAACTTTGGAATCATTAAGTATCAAACTGCCATGAATTTACCATTACGTATAATAATATTATTTTATTATATGGACATACATGAAACACCGGGATATTTTAATATATATTTATCTTTATCTAAATTTAATTATTTTTACGGCTTTCTTTACACCCAATATCGAGTTTAAACAAACTATGATATACTATTACTATATTATTATTTAATGTGAGAGTTATCGCATAGTCATTGGATTAGAGTGTATGAATATGACTAAATGTATTATGAAATTATATTATTTACATATATATATATATATTAATTTAATTGGTTTTCAATTTTTATAAATGAAAATACAAATATTTGAAGGTAAATAGAGATTTTTTATGAAAAATAGTGTTTATGCACACAATGTGTTTTTATCTTAATGAATTAGATCAATATAAATTAATTAAATATTTTAATAAAATATATAGATCATATATTTAATAAAAAAAATAATATTCATCTAATTGTTTTTACTATGCATCAAATAAAAATAAATCCAATTTTTTTCTTAAAAATTAATTTTTCTAAAAAATAGTTGTCATAGAATTTGGTGTGCTTATTTTAAAATGAATTTCTTAATCTTATTGAAATTAAATATTGTAAATTATATTTAATATTTAGAATAATTATTATTATTATTATTTAATAGGAAAGAATAAATTTTTTGTAATAATGAATAATAAAAACAATAAAATTTTGTTACAGCAGTTAAGGTTAAGAAGAGTTTATCTGGGATTAACATAAGAGATAAGGTTTAAAATATTACAAAACACATGATTTAACTTGATTGATTTATGGGATTTAAAAATTATCCCTATTATATTCTAATATTTTTCATTTTGGATCCACTTGACTTCATTAATACATTAATATATTTTAATATTTTAAAATTTTACAATTGTGTCATCTTCCTCCCTTATAAATGGTTACCACATCTCTTATATTCCTCACACTTAAACAGAAATACATATTGGAAAATTAATAACCTAATATAATTATAAAATCTCTTTCCATATATTAAAATTTCTGGTCTGGTCATAAAATCCTTTTTTCAAGGCTAAAGGTGTAATCTATATGAGGTTTCTCAACGAAGAGGTATAACTATTAACAGAGTAATTTTAATTTTATTTACTCTTATAACACTTATAAATATATGTTATAAATTATAAAATATTTAGTTTAGTATCTCAAATATTATAAATTTATATTATGATGATGGATCAACAATTTTCCACCTCTTTTCCATCAAATGGGAAATGAAAATATTGCTCGTTCATAACAGTGGACTACTACCTCCACGTAGAATTATGATTAATTTTCCGTCACTATAATTCATGGTTTGATATTATGATAGATTTAAAATTTATATATTATATTTACGACATAATTATTATTATTTAATTATAATATATAATCTTCCTTTTTACCTTTCCATCAGTTGGAAAAAGATGATGTCGCTTGTGCGTACGTGTGGACTGCCACCTTCCTAAAGGAATGTGGTTCATTTTTCATTTAAAATTTATATAAATGGTATAATGATAGATTAAATGAATATATATGATTTAAATTATATAAAAATGATTCTTTAAATATGAATTATAATTTACCTTTCTTTTCTTCCAACCCTCAAAAAGTAGAAACATCACTCATGCGTACGTACAAACTACTGTCTTTGTGAAGTGATTTAATTTATTTTTCATTATTTTATTATATAAATAATTATAAATGTGTTTATAATAAATAAGTATAATGATTATTTCAGGATTAATATTTTACATGTGATTAATCCATGGCCAAGTTGTAAATATTGTAAGCCTTGAACCGAAGCATGCAAGGAGAACGAACCCATTTTAACCCGAGTGTTCATTTTATTAAAGAAATTGTTAATAAAAAGACAATTTAAAATTATAAAGGAATGATAAAAAGTTAGTTATGTATGAATATGGTTCTATAAAATATTTTTAAAAAATTAAATATATTATACAGGATATTTGAACATATATGAAGCAAGACCGTAATTTAGGTAAGGGTTTCTTGTCTCACTTTGGCGTTTCTGAGACATATTTCATATTCACAACTTTTTTCATTCATGTGATGTATATAATGAAAATTTTAAAGGATATATCATGAATAACTTTATATTAATTTTATTTAATGTTTTATTTTATTTTATTTCTTTCATGGGGGTTTTGAATCAAAATTTACCGGAGCAGTAAATGTTTATGTTGCAATCTAATTTCTTTTCAGGATTATCTATACTAAATTTCCATTATTGAAAATATAAGGATATTATCCTTTAAACCCCATATGTTTTCTTAATCTATAGTTATTTATGGATTCTTTATGTATTAGTACTATTTTACTCTTTTTGGTTCAAAAACTTATTGAGAATTTTTTTAAAATAAAGGATGACCTTATTTCCTCTTTGGTCGATGAAATTTTTATTCCATATATATAATCTTCAAAAAAAATATAAAATTTCTCACATATACATGAAATGTTTTAAAAATATTACTTTCACTGCGTTTTACTTTATCAAAAATTGTTTAAAAATGAATCTACCTAATTTTTTTTTTGAAAAAGTCTTTTTTACTTCTCATAAAAGTGTAAAGGGGATTTTTTTTGTTTAAAAATA
Source organism: Viscum album (assembly GCA_963277665.1). Taxonomy (NCBI): domain Eukaryota; kingdom Viridiplantae; phylum Streptophyta; class Magnoliopsida; order Santalales; family Viscaceae; genus Viscum; species Viscum album. Next base: position 1,916,046,924 of record OY728152.1, read on the forward strand.
TATGGGATGAATGAATTTTCCTGCCATAATGACTATTAATTTCTTTAAATATACCATTAAATTTTTCCTTTATTATTTTCAAATAAAATAATTTTCTCAATATTATAGGAAATGTATGTTAAAATATTATCAAAATAAAAGAATATATTCCCAGGTTCTCAAGGAATGGTTTAAATGATCTTTTAAATATATTTTCATCTATGTTAAAATAATTTAAATATTTTTATGAATCACTCAGAATACGATGTTATTATATCATTCAATTTATTTATTTGAATGGATTATGATTATAATGATTTTAGTATGATTCTATGAAAGATGTTTCTTTCCCATGGATTAATTAAGTTATGGTGAAACCTTTATAAAACATTTTTCTTTAGTATAAGTAATTCCTTAATAGAAAGAAAAAATATTTACGAAACCTATTTACTTTCTATTGGTTATTATATGATGATTTTATGAATTTTTTATGATCTTATATCACACATATGTATAGTTTTCATTATGTGATGGGTGGGACCAGAATTATATATCCCTCTAATGAATTGGGTAATGATGAAGGAGTTGAGAATCCCTTAAGATATGTGGAGTTGCTAAATTCATAAGTGATTATAGAGTTAACTATATGAAATTTACTCCTAAGATAATATTTTAAAAAAAATTAGTAGGCATTTCAATTATGGTACTTGTTCTATTATGACAGTCATGGGAGTGAAACTTTTCTAAAGAAGTGATTTTATATGCTTATATTTATACCAGATAATTATAAATTATTTTAATAATATGTTATTATGTATTGTGATTGATTATTGATGATTCCACACACTTATATATTGTGTATTTTGATTAAAAAACCTTATTTTGTGATTCATGATTAAAGATCATGGACTAATTGGGTATTATTATTGTAATTTATGATCATGTTATCATACCCTTATGCATAACTTATTCTCACTTATGATCATTGATTGATATATCCCATTTTTACCCTTACTGGGAATCCGAGCTCACCCTTTCTTATATTTCATTTCCATGGGTCATGAATAAAGGTTTTAAGTAGGTTATATCAGAAAAAGTGAACTATGTGAGAAGAACTTTGTGGGATATGTTGAATATATTTTAAGAAATAAGATGATTATGTATATATTCTATAAATTCACTAAGCCTTTATGGTCCTCGAGAATGTATTATTATGAAATTTATTGAATATTAATCTAAAATGATGAAATATTAATGTATGAAATGATCAGTTCACCTCAATATCATATCTTATGATTTGAATTTTCCTAAATGGTTATCCTTACATATATTCCTATTAACCTTACATATCATAGTGAGGATTGATACTATTAAACTTCTAATTTGTATCTCGGATAGAATATTATGTATGTGAAAATGAATCTTACATTTCTTAGTGAGAGTTAGGAACATTGTTAAATATTTAAAGAGTAACCCTTATATATCACTCGGAGTACCTTTATGCATCTCTATGATAACATTTGTGAATGAAGGACCTTACCTTGTCATATCCCCATGCGCCTCAGGAATTTTTCGATTCTCATTCCCTATAATTAGAGATACACTTACATATGATAAAGTCACTCTTACATGATTCATTTTTCAATTTTATAAAAAATTTCTCAACACCAGAGTAACCTTTATGTATTGAGAAGTGTTACTCTTATGTATTAAGGGCTTATTTTTTTATTCCATCTTCTCTGATTTACACTAATTTATTGAGAAAAATAACCCTTATGTATTTGTGACTTATCCAAATTTCTGAATCAATTTTACTCAACACTAAAACTCATTAAAACTTCATCTAAACACCTCTATATTTCTTCCATGTTACTTAAATCACCTTAAATACTTAAAATGTACTATACATCAAATTAAACACGTTTTATTGATTGATTTTGAATAGGATTTATGCATTTATAGAAAAATACCATACAAGAACCTTATCCACTTATTCTCTTCTCCAATTATTCTTACCTGGACAAAATACTATAGTGGGTTATTCATCATTAATTATAGATCTCTTAAAACTCTTCATAAGTATTAAAAAACTCTCCAAGGTCCTAAAAATATAATATCTCAACATGTTTTTCAATCATGGTATCAAAAATAAATTAAATTTTGTTTTTGAATTTTTTATTCCATCCTTTGTTCTCTAGATTACATGTGTTTAAGTTTTCATATATTATTTTTTTGGTTTAATTAAACATATATTTTGTGTAGCTATCTTGATTTTATTCTTACATAGCTAATGTTTTTCTCTCTATATCTCTTTTGAAATATTTTTTAATATATATCATATGTTTTATTCTTTTATATGTGCCTTTGGGTTACACTAATGTGAATGTTTCACCATTTAACTTGTTCTTGTGCTACTGGATGGTTTTATCAGATATAGCGCCAGGGGATTAATCTAATGTAGTAGTTGTTGGGATTTGAAACATTGAGTATTTTAATCCAATATATATGGATGTGGATCTATGTATTTTATGGCTATGTTTATTCACCCTCACTGTTCCTCATGATAAACAAATTTCCCTCAACATCCATTTATCTTTTGATATGTATCCATATAGGCTTCATTTTTTTTAATGGATGGTCATATAAATATTTTTGGGTGATCTCATCCATCTACATTTCCATATGTTTCCTATCATTCGATTATTTTAGTGAATATTCATTCCCTAAGACACATTTCTCAAGTTCTATAAATTTATTTTTTGACTTCCTAGTTTGAGGAAAATAAAAGAGAACAATTCAGAGAAAGAATAAGGAAGATTATGATGATTGTTCCCAAATCTTAACACTATCATTACTGTGATATGTTCTATTAAAGAGGTCAACTCTTAAGATCTCAAATATTTACCATGATATATTGAAAATGATTTTCAACCCTGATAGTATAGATCATTAATTTTGATGACCACCTCCAGGTTCTTGGTGTAGGCTTGGATTTTTTATCATGTTCCGGTTCTGTTCTTAAATTTTTGTGAGTATCCTTTACTTATTTTTCTACACGAAGTGTGTGTAAGTGATTCCATAAAATAAGGATTCATAGGATAATCCTGATGATCAAATTTATCATGACCACCTGGTTTGGAAATGGTACTAGCTTAGAAAGTTTCTCTGGTTCTACTTGTTTTTTATACATTTTCAATTTCATTTTTTTTATAAAACTATCATTTTTTATTTTTATAATTTAGAAATAATGTGTTGGATTTATTTTCATGTACATAGGTCCAATTATAACTGAATCACGTTATATCCTTGTATTATTTACTTTCCACACTTTTCGTTGTTTTTTGAGACTTTTTTTCCTTCTGTCGCTATCACTTGATTTTTTTTATTCTATCATGGGGTTTGGAAAAAATAATTATTTCCTAAGTTAAAATAAATTATAGTGGTCATCCAAGGATTTATTCCAAGAGGAGAACGCAATAATCATGTTTTCACATTGAATTAGAAGAAAAGGGGGTGTTTTTGAAAAAGTTTAATTTTATAAACAAAATAAATAAATGGAACAATAGATTGAAAAATTATTATGAATAAAGTGATGGGTTAAGTGTTGGTATTAAAATTTCAATACTATCTTAGTTATAAGTTATCCAATCGTCTACTACTAAGGTGATTAAAGTGATATTCTATAATCTCTTCCTCTCACTCCCTTGGTCAAATGGTGGAGGTGAGAATAACCCTTTCCCAAACCATAGTTATCTCTACCCTCCTTCCTATGTGTGAGAGAGTTCTATTGAATACCATAAATGGAATTATGAAATACGATATCAAGTCTTGTTCATTTTAAACAATCAAGAGTTTCCACTACCCATCCTACACATACTGACAATTGTCGAGTACATCACCACTAAGACATAGTCTATTATATCATATATAAACCAAAATATAGTGGAGTGAGATAATGATCATCAACCAAAGAAATATATATATATAATATATAAAACCAAATTTTATCTTACCTAATAATAAAAACTGGTATTAGAGTATTGAAACCAACTTAACAGAAGAAAAAAATGGATTTTTTCTATGGTTTTTAAGAAATCAAGCATTAAAAAATAAAAAACTCCCCTTCCCAAGTTACTCTGAATTTTACCCTTCCATGATAAGGGTATATGAGGATAATTAGAATAAATAAGGTAATATAAAACTAAAAAAATATAAAAGTACGAATATAACATTTCTTATCTAGAATCCGTATATTGAAATTTTGAACTGTTATCTCCCACCATACAGAACAATATAATAAAGTTGTCTTCTTAAGAGTTGTTTGAAAATATTTTGAACATAGACCCTATAAATTTAAAATATTTTCAATACATGTAGGATAATTTATTCTTCAATTACTAGATCTAATTTTTTCTGGTGGAACAGACTCATTATCTTCCTCCAATTTGATGGGTCATATACTAGATTAGTGATATAATTCCTCCATTAAATTTAATGTGAAAATGGTAATTCAAGTCATATTTTATTTCCAAATATAAAAACCAAATTTGGTTCCATAAATCCCAATATATACTAATTCTATTGAGGAGTTTTCAATTTAGTTTGTTAAAATGATTTTCCACACTGTTTGATTTATATTTTCCTTATATACTTATTATGAGATCTTAGTCTAGTTAAATAAGTTTCATATAAATAATCAAGGAAGACTATAAAAAATAATTAATAAATTTGGATCAATATCTAAAAGGTTATTCTTTAAATAATGAAGTGATAGAAAATAGTTAAAATTATAGAATTAAGAAATTTTGACATTTAGGCACAAAACATACCTAAAACACAAAAAGGAGGAAACTCAACTCAAATTAGAAAATTGGAAAGAAATTATTCAATAAAATTAATATAGAAAGTAATTAAATGTTTATATATATATATATAAATTAATTAAATTAATAAAAAATAAATTAGTATGAATATAATGAGTAGAGAACCATGTTTTATGGGTATCTCTTCTCCAATATTACAACTTACTTTACCCATCCCCCTCTAATTCAGTATCCACCCCAACAACTGGGAACTTGAATTAAATAGTTTAATGAATTTCCTATGGATGATCAGATCATATAGCTATATGTAATTGTAATTCAACTACATTATTGACTCGGAAATCAAGTAAATACTATATTAAAACTAAAATAAACTTATAATGGTAGTGAGAAAGTGAGTATCTAGTTTTCTTGATGATTCCGAATGATGGATTTTCTCAAGTTAAGAATATATATATATATATATATATATATATTATGGATATAACATAAGGTTTCTTAGGGTATCTAATTATAATGTATTAATTTTATTTATACACATTGGTGAAGGATCTATAGCAGCATGACCCCTAAGTAGTCTACATCCATAAACACCATTTTATCTCATATGTACTCTGGATAGAATAAGAGAAGGATTGATTTTGTTGGTTCTAGTATAAGACTAAAATATGTCTATCCATGGTCAAAATAAAATAGAATGGTTTTAGGGTTTTTCATCACCTCTACAGTATTTTCCTCTGTAAAATGGGCTAATGGGGACAATATTTTATTCTTAAGACTCAACCCTCATGAATCCTGGAATTTGTTCAATGAATCACATCTAATTTTAAACATCATAAAAAAATTATAAATCTTGGATTTAAACTCACACTTCATCAAGTAAGGTATTTAACTCTCAAATTTATGTTGTAAAGTCATATCTAATCCTTGGAAGGTTGAAATCAACTTTTCATGTAGATAGATATTTACCTTCTAGGCACCCTGCATGTGAAAACCCTCAAGGAATTGTGCTTTTATGGGAATGTTAGGTTGGGAATCCTCTACCCTAGAGAAAGGGACTAGATCCTCCTTCTTATAGAATTAAAATGGAAATTACTCTTTACTTGTCGCCTTCTTTTTTAATGTATTCTTATTAGGTTTCCTTTCCTCTTTGAGTTATGAAGGATATAGCTCTGATAATTCCTACTAGAACTAATCCTATTAAAAATAGTAGTTACAAGGAACCATACCACTAGATTTTTCAACATTCCATCCCTTGGATTTGACATACTTTTGAATCCTTTTAAATTATGTCAAAGATATGATCTTTTCTTACCTATATATATCATTTAAATAAATAGTGGTTTGGTTAATTGGGATTTATTTTTTATAAGATTAATAGTTCTAAAATGAATTCTCATAACTATATCATTCATGATTTAAAAAGGAAATAAAACCAAGGAAAACTACATTATCAAAGTAGGAAATGACTAAAGAGTAATTACCATTATAATTATAGTGGTGGAAGGATCCAGTCCATTCCATTAGGGTTGAGAATTACCAACTTAAAATTACATAAAACACACAATTACTTATGGTTTTAAACATGTGGTATTCCTAGATGGTGAATATATATATATATATATATATCATCTAAGTCATGTTTGAACTTCTAAGGTTGGGAAAGACATGTCCACTAAGTGGTATAGTTTCATGCCCTATTTTTTGAGTTCTGAGTTTATATAAAATATTTTTTATCCTTATTTTTTGTTGGGGAAAATAAGAGGTGATTATTTGAATAACTTTAGGGACTTCTTAGGATTGAATTTCAATAATCTGTAAAAAACCTCTTTGATGTACTTTATAGGGGGAAACTATAGAGGTGATTTCAAGCCCTTAAATACGTTATATTTTATTTTGATAATTGATGGATTTTTTTTCATATATAGGACCAAAAATATAATCAACCACTCTCTCATGATATCTGAAGTACATTTGAGATAGTACAGTGTTAGGGGTTGAGAAATACTTAGGGGTGATTCCAATATATTTCCTTCACCATATAATATGGATCAACATGAAACATTTTCATTTGAAATTTATTTTTATTAGTTACTTTATTGAATTCTTCTTTATTAATGACTATAGCTTCTTTTTTTAGACCCATATTTTCATTAGAATTTTTTATAGAATAAAACAATTTAAAAATGGGATCATGCACTTAATAAGGCATGAGTTCTAGTATTTTAACAATTTCTTTGTAAAAACATACACAAATATGATCCATGAATCATCATGATGACATTGGTAACCCTTCTTATACCACCCTAAAAATACATTTTTGTATCCCCCATTAGATAAAATCCATATTTAAGAACAATATAAGAAGTTGGACACTCACTTTCTTATTATCCTTATAATTTTATTTTGGTTTTGATCTAGTCTTGTTGTTGAATTTCTAAACCATTTATCCATATGATATAAGAATCCATAAACAATGCCTTGCACTATTTAAGAGTATTCCCCAACTATTGAGGTTGATATTGGACTAGATTTGGTTGGGTAAAGTAATTGGTTATAAATCCTATCATTATATCTTATGAAGTTCTAAATTTACTCCCTCAATAAGTCATGCGATTATTGAATTTTGTATCTCCTGAAATATTGATATTGTGTGATGTCATGGTGGATGTCGATGGATGTTACCCATAAACAATACATGAAATGGAACTGTTTAACACCTTTTTAAGAGGGTATAATTTCTTTTATAATCATCTTCTTTATTTTATAGGCATTATTTTCCTTAACATTCATGTTTAAGATGGCAAGGTTAACCTACACCAATTACACTAAAGTTCACTAATACTTGAATAAAATTATACCTAAGTATCCGTGTAATGATTTTCATGTCACCAAGATTCTGATAGAATGCCCATACTCCATACTCATCCCTCTTACCCATGTTGACACTGATTATATGATAAATCAGGTGGAAATTATTGTTAAGATCGGGTGTGGAAGTAAGTATAGACTCTCATTCCAATGAGTGATTTATTTATCAATATCCTAAAACCCACTATTTCATCTAGTTATGATAAATCTAGCTAAATCTATAAAGTAGGTAGAGGAAGGACTAGATCAATCAAAGATTTAATTTATAACACTCTCACTGTGACCTATAGTTTGGGTCCCTTGTTCTTTTAATGAGTACATTACTAAGTATATTGTGATTCCATAAAATGAATAAATATCATATATTAAGGTATAATCATTGAACCAAGTGACTAGATAGATTTCATAGTGTAACAGTTAGTTTTAATAACATGAACCCACTTAGATGAGTTGATAAATTTAATGATTTTTTTCTGTTATCTTTGATGATTTTTTATCCACTATATAGTTAAATATTTTAGTATTGATCATGATTAGATGAAGGTGTGGTTAGTAAAATGTATGAAGTATAATCCAATTTTTTTTTTCAAGTAATAATATTTAGATCTATAAGAGTAGTTTCACCAAGAAATGGATGAAGATTAAGTCAAATAATTTATTACATCAAAATAATTTATTAAAAATAAAATCAATAAATATTCAATGATCATCGAGTCCAGTACATATGAATTTATAAAAATGTTTAAACAGGAAAGGAAAGAGGTGATGACATTTATATGAATTATGAAGACTTGTATCTAGAAGATAAATCTAAATATAAATTCTTATTAGATATATGATAGTTTATTCACATATCATTCTAAAAAATTCTTAATCTGGAGTAATCCTTAGAATGGACCCTATTAAAAGATTCATGACAAAAAATTTAACTTTATTACCCTTTTCCATTATTTAATTTATTATCCAAAGGATAGGATTTAGTCTTTATATGTTCCCAATGACTTCCAATTAATAAAATTAAAAAATTTATTAACTTTATTTCCTCATTATATGTAATAACCATATATAAAATGAGAGGGAATATGAGAGAGATGACATGATGTTGGGGATTAACGGTGTACCATATATCTCTATGTATCCCAACATTTTCTATAGAATCAAGTCACATATAATTCAATATATCAATTTTCTATGATATCATGTGTGGTTAATAAGTGAATAACCCCAAATGTTTTTAAAATCTACTCAAACATAGTGATATTGATAAGTTAAATCATGAAATATGATGATTTAATTAAAAATGATGATATGGTGGTTTTTTCAGCATATCATCAGAGAAAAATAAGAAATCTTAGGACCATGTTTGAATGATTAATTCCAAACTGCATTACCAATAACATATGGTATTATGGGATCTTTAACCCATGTTGTGTTCCCTAGATGAGTATAAGAATATGAAGACTAGGAATCATGCCATCATTGTAAACTATAGGGATCTCAGTCTGATACGACGATGAACTTATTTTTTGAATGATGATAATTATATCATTTAATTGATTCACTAGGTTTTATTAAAAAATATTTTTAATATGGTTTTGATCACCATTTAATTACACCATCATATATAAAGTAAGTTACAGGGAAAACAACCTGAAAATAAAGTGATTTCACATTTAAATCGATTAAAATTTTCATGAAATGTCAATGATTATTTCACTCTATAGTAAGCAAAAAATATTATTTATCCAAGGTATTCCATCGTGAATGTAGAGTAAGGTGAAAAGATATTATTGGTTCTAAAATAAGAATCTTGGGAATTAGTATGTATCCTATAAGGAAATGAATCAAGACACATGTAGCTCTTATGTAGGTAAACGTTTATATGAGATGGAAATAGTAAAATGTTTTACCTGAATTAGGGAGAAGGTAGAAGGAATGTAGTTATACCTAGGATAAGGGTTTTAAGAATCTCTACAATATTTATTAAATTAATAATAAAGAAACAAGTCATTAAATAGATTAAGTAACTGGTATAAGGATTTGATCATGATGTGAATGTGGGAGTGTTGTGTTTCTAACCATCCATAGATTCTAATTTTTAAATCTTTGTTTTTTTTTGAAAATGGATTCAATAGAGGAATGCACACAAGAATTAAAATATATATTACATATGTTTAAATATATTAATTTTAGTTTAAAAATGATGAAGTGTAATACTTTTTGTGTGTACTATATAGAAATGATTTAAAGGGATTAATGGGTATGGTAAAACATAACTAATTGTGGTGATTATTTTCATAATGGTATTTTCAACACATGTGGTAGAAAAATATTACAAAGAGAATAACCATACCCAATCTGTACAAGGTAATTTTTTTAGTGGTTCTATAGAAATAATAATGTGATTATGATGTGTATTCAGATGAATATTTCCAAGTGAGGAATATTTTACATGGTAGGGTGATGCTTTTCATGGGACGATTTTCAGAGAGATAGTGGACGGTGTTTGTAGTGTGGTTTTTACATGTGTTTTTATTACACTATATTTAAAATTCATCTTTTGTCACTAAATTAAATTTTATAGACTTTATGATTATATTTTATTGTTTATATTTTCCCTATGTATTTTTAATCCTCTATATAGGAGGGTTTTCCACATAAAATATTTACATACTGCTTTTGTTTCTTCTACTTAAAATATCACCTCTATTATTTTTTTAAGTTTCTTAAAAATATTTCTTAAGTTATTTTCTTCCCAGGATTTGGAATCTCCCCAATAAACTAGTATAATAGCTGATGGTTTGATCTTTTAATACATTATGGGAATTATTTATGTTTTCAATAGGGTAGGTGTTGTACATGGTATGAATAATGGTTAACACACTTTGGAGGATTGAGGTAAGGGGGTGTTGTGATGAGGTGATTTAATTTGTAAAAAGGGGTTATTTATATTTATAGAATGGATGTTTTTCTTGCATGATTAAAATACCATCTATTAGGATGAAGAATTATTGAAATATGAAGCATGTCAGATCGGGTGTTTTAGATCTTACACCAAAAAAAATTCCTAGATGTTAACTAGTGAATAAAAAAATTAAAATTAATGGTTTATATTATGTGCTAATAGATTAAAATAGTGATACTGATATTGTCTTCTCAGGGGGGTACTGAGTAGTGTTTGGGGTGTGGTTTTCACATAGGTCTTTCATAAGTTATATTTACAATTCATGTTCGTTCATTGATTTGAATTTTGTAGACTCTATGATTTTAGAGTTTTTTTTAGAGTTTCCTAATGGTATTCTAATTCACCATATTAGAGATCTTTTTCATATTAAATATTTTCATATAGATTTTATTTATTTTACTTATGTTATCATTTCTATTATTTAATTGGGTTTCCCAGAAATATTTCAAAACTCATTTTCTAGGATTGTGAATTTACTGAGTATCGTGTTCCCAAAAGGGGATCCTTGATTCATTCAGACTCATGTATATAGATCAATAGATTTTTACTCCTATTTTTTCATAAATCATTGGATTAATATTTCATGGTTAGATTTTTTTCTAAGGATATATATCAATCTCATAATGTTTTTTCATTTTTCTAAATTCTCTAACTTTTTTCTAAGGGAATCTGAGAAAACTCAATGATCATTAATCAATTTTTTAAATAACAACTCATTGTGAGTTCTTAGCCTAAATTTTTTTATATATATTTCACCCCTTATCAAATGGGTATTTATGGGAGAGGATGTTATATATTTTAATTTCATAAAACTCACACTATATAGTTTTTCATGCTTTAAGGTCATGAAACTATGACCAAATGGTGATTTTTAGTGTATGGTAATATAAATGAAACAATATGTTATGTATTTTATGATTTTTTAACGTAGATCATATTTCTATTAAATATAATTTCATATGGTGAGGATAAAATTTCACCCATTTTAGCATCGTATTGTTATGATGAATGCAATTCCATTCAATTCAACATCATGTGGTGAGGATGATAAACTGTATATTTTATCATTTTGTAATTAAATTAAATTTAGTTAAACATTATTATATGAGGATGAGATTGTGTGAATTTTAATTTTATACAGTTTGGATGATCTCTTGCTTTATAGTTTAACATCATATTGAAGATTGGGAAAATATTCATGTAGTTTAATTCCATGTGATTAGAATGACATACCATGAAATTTAACATCATATGGTAAGGATGATTGTTTGTCTTATAATTTAATATCATATAATAATATTAAATATAATTTTTTATACTTTAACATCTTTTATTGAGGATGATAGATCAGGTTTTTTAACATAATTAAGTAAGTATGATAGTTTATCACACAATTTAATTTCATGTTGAAAGGTTAGATATAATATATTAATATAATATGGTATTAATGATAAACCATGTAGTTTCACTTTGTGCAGATGGAAAACATTATGTCTTACATTTTAAAATCATATAACATCTTCAGATTCAGTTTTTTATGGTTTATCATCATATCATGAAAATGGTATAACACCCTAAAGTTTAATAATATTTTTTATGGTATAATAAACATGGATGATCATGTATGATGCTTTATAAATAATCTCACATCAATACGTAGTAAGATGTATTATCGATCTAAGGTGATCAATAAGTATGTCCCATTAAAGTAGGCCTTGTATATAGTAAAGGGGCATATCCATTAAGGTTCAAATTTTGTATACTTCTTCATTTATATCATCAGTAGGATCAATGCTAACACCATTTAACCTTATAAAAACAATAAAAGGTAAACCTATTTGTTGAATGATTATATTACTAGATTTTGATAGACCACAATTTAGTGAAATAACCACATTCACTTCTCTTTTGGGGTTTCAACTCCTCCAATGAACTTATAAAGGTTTATCATCAATAATATGTTCATAAATAGTTGTTTGGCTTAAGTGAAACTAGATATTAAATGATAAACATTACCTCGGTATGATACACTAGAAAATTTGGATTGACCTGAGTAGTGTACAAATATTAGTGTGTTAAGCCCATAGGGTCTTGAGAAGTGTGAAACACCAGATCTTCTTGTCATTATCCATCGAAATTATACAATATAATCAATATTTAACTCTTAAACACCACAATAAATCTATTAGTGTCCACGTGATAAAGGAAAATTTTATTGAACTAGATCTTAAAATTATATAATATCATCTTCAACTCAAGCATGTGGAAATTTTCACCATTATTTATGAGTATAAAATACGGAACTCAAAAAATATTGAAGATCTTAGATGTCACAAAATTGATCATGGAAATTATTATGGCCTCCTTATATGTTATATATTTAACCCATTTTGATAATAATCAACTTGTAGTGATGATAAACTTGAGCTTATAAATAATCTCTAATGGGTATGATCCCATGAGGTTTATTCCCAACATGGGAAATAGATAGGTGTGATTTATAGAATGAAACAACTCTAAGGGAAAATAAAAAAAATATGAAGTAGGTCTATCATGCATTAAATGTTTTTTCAAGCTCTATTTAACTGAATTTCATAGAGGACCAAAATTAATCAAGTCTCTTTAATTAGTGAGAGATCTTGGCCCCTATAATATGGGCATTATGTTTACCAATATGAACATCCCTTATCACTTCAAAAATACATCTACTTTGGATACATATGTAAAGGAAACTATCAAATATATTCTAAAAAATAAAATTCTTTTCACTCATTATTTTAATGATGAAAAAAATATAATACTGAATTGTGGAATTATTCTCTTTCATATCGATATTGAGGAACCATCCAATTTTAGAGGTAGTCTACCATCAAGTTTGTCCAATCAATCACTTCCTTAATTTATTTAGGATAAGATCTCACCAAATTTATGTTTTTTCAATCATATATACCTCTTCTATCTCCAACTTGAATTATGGGGGAAATACTCATAGAAACACTATAGATTTCATGAAATTACCCCACAAAAAATCCTCATGAATAAAAAGTAAGATTGAGGGAGCCACACTAAATCTCGTCTCTAATGGGACTATGGATAGGGACATGCACTAAGGGTAATAGAACTTGAACATGGGTGGAATATCACTTTTTTTATATAAATTCTCAATAAAAATATCCATAATATTTCATCAATATATGTTCAATATCTTAAATGGACACATGAATCTATAAATCATACACACCATAGCACATACAAACAAAAACAATTAATATACCCACTCAAAGAAATATGTGATCACATGAATCTTCATACTCCCAACTAGATACCTCATGCTTGGACTAACTATATTTAAAACTATCTTTGAATTAATCTTTAATATCTAAAAAACATCATTTAAAAATAGGGGTGAGTATATAAATATACTTTATTTTCTAATCCCCTAAAACCATTATGTTTGTATGTTAATAAATAATGTTATTACATCTATAAATTATATATATATATGTATTATTAAACAATATATTTATAACTAATATAAATGGAAATAGTCAATTCATAAAAACCTCCACCACTATTTATTCATCGTATCCATCTTCATCAGGATGCATTGTCCTCCACATCACCATCACTGATGTTCCATCATCTATATTACACTATTTACATCACCATTCTCATCACCACAACCACCTCACATTGTATATGTCATATAATTATCAACACCTATAATGATAAAATATATATATGACCAAAAAATGTATACATAATTGTGAAAACAAAAATAACAACTATATACAAGAACTATGCAGGTACTAAAACAACAACAACATTCTGGTTTGACTATAAAAACACAACCCATACATGTATTGGGAATAAAAAATTCCTTAAGTAATACCACATCCCTCCATACTGAATTATCCTTTAGGAATACATTATCTCTTAAAAGAATACCACATCCCAATATACTATATTATTATCTAGGAATATATTACTCCATATTACTATCAAGTTAAAGTCTAAATATCATAACTCACATCAAGTGAAACAATATCACATAAATTAATCCATTATAAAATCGTATCTTCAATAATAACATAATTAAACATTTTATAGTATATCACCACTCCTAAAACCCTTATTCTACCTAGGTATTCCTCAACTTATATCCTACGAATTTAATTTAAACAACTTGATAACATTTCTTATATCCTAGAAATTTAAAAAATTTACAATCTCTTCGCTATCCATTTCATATAATAAATTTTTTAATTGTATAATCTACTTACCCACATCACTATCACATTGTGATATAAACATATAAGAGGATAAAATTCATTTATATTATGGTTTAATATAGATTCATAACCTATAATAACTATTTTCAAAACCATAAAGTTTCACTAAACACACCTTATGTCAAAAAAAATAGGATGGAAAGAATCAGGTGGAATGACCCCTCAGTAGATTTATCATGACCAGTGATTGATTTTCATAACTTTTGTGGAACTTACATGACCACCATATAAGTCACTGGGTGAAGTTCCATCTTCTGTCGTAAGTGTAATGACCCCTATTTCATTTTTAATTATCATCATATAAGACATTGTTTTATCACCTGAGGAAGAATCGTCAATGAGGATTTTCACTAGAGAGTGGCATAACCCTTGTACCACTTTCCATGACTATGTTTCGTTTGCAATGGTATCATGATAAATATAGTAAAATTGGGATTAATTCCTCCAAATGAAATACACACTTATTAAACAAACCCTAGAATATATCGAGTCCATATATTTAATAAAATTTTACAATATATATCTCAACAATCTTTTCATGAACTTTATCAAACACAAATATCATGATTTTCTAACCCTTAATAATTCTTAACTTCAAAAAAAATATTTCTCAACATATATAGACAAACATAACCATTTATATAATAACCACATTTCTTGAAAGTTGTATATTTATCCATTCACAACATACCAAATATCTCTTCAAAATCATACATGTTCTGATATATTCATCATATAGTTTATTTTCCAATCATAATCTCATTTTTAGACAATCAATAATTTTCTCAGAATTATCAAAATAATAATTTTAATAAATTATGATGGATAAAATTTTTTTGTTATGTAATAATTTTATTGTTGAAATTTATTTGTGATATATGTCTATTGAAAATGGTTTTTTATAGAAAATCATATCATAATTTCAACTTTTTTTACGATGGACCATCCCAAAAATTATATCGAGGGGAATTATTTGAAAACAAAATCATAAAAATCATCACTAATAAAAAATTGTGATAGGTTATTTTTTACTAAAAATAATATTAATATAGAATTTTTAATGTAATTCCATTTCAAAAAATAATAACACAGTACTATTAATGATTTATATTAATGTAAAAGTGATAGAATTTCCATCACAAATTTTATTTTTGAAATTGTTTGTTTTGGAATTCCATCATAGGTATTTTTTAAATATATATATATATATATTTAAAAAAATAAAATTTAAAAACATGAATATAAATTTATATGAAAAAATTATTAAAAAATAATTTTATAAAATAATTACAATAGAAATTACTACTCTTGGATGGGTGATCTGTCGCTTCAAGCTCTCGAGGTTGTGGTGGTGGAGGGAAATTCATCCCTAAAACTCATGAAAAATGTCACATATATTTAATAATTTCTTAATTTTACAACTATTAATGATTCTTTTGTTCTAACTTCTATTTAGTCAACCTCTGAAATTTCTCATCCTAATATCTCAACCTCTCCTCATAATGTACAATTAAGGATGACCACACCATGTGAATTCCTCTAAGTGTGTCTAATGATGGAATCACTATAAAAAATATAATAACTATATATATTTGGTAACCAAGAAATACTAATCACATAACATTTCACATTACCATTTCCCCAAATCAATGCATCATCAATGAAATAGGAATGGTTCGAGCACTAGCCATCATCCTTTCCACCTTCAGTATCATCCTAGATCTCCCATATAAACTTATCTTACTAATATATCTCCAATTAGATTTCAACTATAAAATAATAATTAATGATATATTTAAAATTATAAAAATTAATATATTAACCATAATCTTTATTTTACTTTCATAAACAACCTTCCATATTCTGTGATATGTGTACATCCTCTTATACACATTGAATTATGTAATAGAAAGACCAGTCATAGACTAAATAAATTAATCGTATATAATAAGTACTTAAAATATATAAAAATAAAATATAATTAACAAATAATGTTACTTACCCTAAATAAATGATGTATACCAAAAGTACAACTCCCACCTCAATGGGTTATATCCTATCTCACCCAACTATAATAACCTGTAGCCAATCTCCAGTTGAATGTTTAACCTATCTAATGAGTAAAAAACCCTCCCATTTATGTGATGTAATATAGTTGAGTTAATGATCCATGTAATACACCTCCAAAATAGTGATAGAATCCTTAGTCATATCTCTCCTCATAATGTTGTGCAAAAACTGAGGAAAATGATCACACATGCATGCTTATCTTGTCCCGAATCGAATCTGGTCGCCACCAAAACCAACACCAAACCTAGACCACAATATGGACCTAAGGGAATTCCCAATCCCCACGGGCTGGAATAAGTGCCTGGGTATCAGAAACTAAGAATTTGGAATGATTTACCCAATTTTATAAACTTAAAAAAAACAAATGAATCCAATAAAAATAAATCTGTATTTTTTAAACCAAACAATCATATACAAAAAATCAGAACTGAATTACATAGTTAAAAATAACTCACACAGACTATAAAATAGGTACAAAACCAAAACGAAACATCCCATGAACCCTCATGGCAAGATGCACCGCCCTAAAGCCATCTCCACAAGACATCACCACCAAGAACCTTCTAGAAACCCAAATCACTAGCACCATAAATTGTACCCAACCTACGACATCAAAAAAAAATCAAGTATACTTAAACCCAAAGGTGTAAGTAGGGTGTGATCCAAATCCTAGTAGGGTACAACCACTAAGAGATTCCATGTAATAAACATTCAAAGATTAAAATCATGCATGTTTTAAAAACATGTAATTTCTAGTTACAATTTCTAAAAGATGAAACTTTAAAAAAGAACCATTTATCAAGTGTGATAATTTAAAAAATCAACACTTTTAAAATAAATTCCAAATCTACTGAATTTTCCATCCAAATATACCATATGCTGACGGTAATTATACAGGATCTAATGATCACAAACAATAAGAAATAACCCCTAGGAACTAGCTAGTTGTGGGTCTTAGGTACATCGTATCTCGGTGAGAGTAACCATCAGAAATATTCATTATCATGCACGATACACTAGTAGGGAACATACCCATAACCTAGTGTTCCCCAATCATTATAATTATAGTTTAGTTAGAGTTGTAAGATTCAATATTTCTAAGTGAAACTGAGGTAAAACCCCATGGATTCACTTGCATACTAGTACACGTCCACCAAACTAGATACTTGGGTTTTCTCCTTGTGCTCAAACAAGTTCAACAAGTCAATAAATATACTATGAACATGAAAATATCATTTCCACATCACAAATTCACCAAAAATCCCACATGTATACCACACAAGTCACAAAAGTCCACTTTTCATTCAAATTGATTTTGAAATTCGACTCACACTAAAATAGACCACAACACTTTTCACATTTCTTTAACACTTCCACAAATCCATTAAATTTTTTTGTAAAACCATTCCAAGATATTACAACTAACATAACATCCAACTCACTTGCTACATAATACCCTTTTCATAACCAAAATCCATTTTTCACGTCACACTCACACAAAACATCCCACATCACTTTCGCATCTCTTACAAACTTTAGAAAATCCTTAAAAAAAATTTATAAAACATTTCCAAGATGGAACACCTCACAAAATAGCCCCTTTCACATTTAAAAAGTACCATTTCAAAATATACACACTCCAAAACAGTTTTCCAATATGGTTTCACCTCTTACATAAATAATTAAATCATTCAAATCTTTCATAAAACAATTCTAAAGAGTATATCAAAACTTTGCTTGTAAAACCCTTTTTGAAACCATATTTCAAGGAAAAAACCACACAAAAACACTAACAAAGTAGAATTTTCATCCCTATAGACATTTTTAAAACCACTTTCAAGTGTTATAAAATCTCCTTGAATAATAACAATAAAGATAAAAATGAAAACACCCATTTTCATAAAATGCTCTTAAGAAGTATAAAAAATATTTACACACCAAACCTATTCCAAAAACCCCCTTACAAGGCCTACTTGACACTATGTCAATAAAAACAGAATTTTCATCCCATTTAAACAATTAATAAATCAATTTCATTTTTTATAAAACTACCACAAAAGATACCACATGTGTTACATTAGAAAAGTTTATAGCTTCAACAAAAATGAAATTATAAAATTAAATGCTTAACCAAATCCCTCAAAAATGGTATTCGAATCACACACATCATATGGGGAACACTAAAAACCTGTAAAATAAGAAAAATAACTCATCAAGGGATGGTTAACTATGGAATCACCAAACTTTTGATTCGAAACCCTCAAATCCTGGGGTGAAACAACAAGTGCACCACCGCCGCACCACAAGGAAGTGAAGAGAAACCGAAAACCTCAAGATTACACCACAAAGACACCATGTCAAACCCAAGGTTATAATCCAAACTTCTGGACACTTTGGAATATCATTAAAGAGGGATGAAACCCTAATCAAATGGAAGAAATGGAAGGTAGGAACACTTACTTGATAGTATCTTGGAGAAATCTCTCTAAATCTACCAGTATCTGAATTTTCAAATAGACAAACATTCAAGGGAGGTTCTAAAAAGTATAGGGATATCATATAGTAACTGGAATGGGGGGAAATAGTGAGAAATGAAGGAGTTATTAAGGAATCAATTTACCTCTTAAAATATGGGCAATTTGAGAAATCCAGAGATGTTTCACCTAACTTCCTGATGAAAATGATCTCTAAAGAGGGGGAGGAGAGCATGAGAGTGCAACTTAGGTAAGTGGTATCAGGTGAGAGATGTAATAACTAAAAAAAACATAAAAATTTAATGAGATATTAAAGAATTATAAATTATTTTGAATATAGGAAATGGGCTTTTCAACTGGCCCAACACCTTAATAAAAAACCCAAATCCATCATTATTATGGATTTAAATGGATTCCAAATTGATATGGTGATTTTAATATACCAGGGGATTCCATTTGGAAAGTGTAATGGGTGTAAAATTTTGAAAAAATAAGGATTTATAAAATAAACAAATATTTATTTTTAAATCTGGAAATGTGCTTATAGTTTTTCCCAAATTTTAAAAACCCACCATTTCCACCAAAATGCATAGTAAACCCCCAAAACAAATAAGGAATGGAAAGTCAATGAAAAATTACTTTAAAATAAGTCACTGATGTGACAATTATCCCCACCATAAAACTTTCTGCCCTCAAAAAACCACATAAAGGCCAAAAACAAAAACCAAACCCAATCGAAAGGCCAAAATGGACTCTTTTTCCAAGCTTCATCCCCAAAGAACAAAACACCTCTAGTGAACAGTTAAGGAAAGAATACTTCACAACCAAAACATACACAACTTTACTGAAACGATCAATCACATTCAGGTTTTATCCCAAAATAAATCTCCTCAAACACTATCCGAACAAGGCTCAAGCAATTTACCCAAACAAACAACAACATCGAACAAGGTTACAATTACCTCGATATAACTAAACTGTTGGGCACTCTCCAATCCCGATGTTTACCCAAGGAATATTTAGGTATTTAGATAGCTCCAAATAAGACTACCCACTTACAATCCAAGACCAAATACAAAACTGAGTTACTGGTAAGAGGAGACAAAAATGGGCTCCCCACTATAAGATACAACTTAAATTTTTCTTGAGATAGAATTGGGACACTAACAGAGGAGGCCTGAACGAACTCCCCAGTAAAAGGGGTACACTTTCATTTGAAATTTCCAAAATAACATACATGATACCCATGGTGGGTCTCCCCACCATAAGAACCAACCATCTTAACTGACCAGCATGGGTCGGCACAGAAAGACCCCAAAACTCAAGGAGTTGGGACAACCGCACAGTAAGTGCACACAATTTGGAAAACCGTGTGATAAATGTGTGGATCCAAATATCTGCATGGTTTTCTGGTGAATGGTTACAACTCACCATGTGAAAACCGTGTTCTCAACCTTTCTAGCCAAAATTTAAACCTTTCTCGAAAAACTCAATGGAAACCAAATGGGTAAGGAAAGACATTAGGTGACTAACAAGGGCACGAGGCCCTCCACCTCTTTCCATCAAATGGGAATTACAGAAGAAAGATAATAAAACCATATGTTTAAACTCTTCATATCATTCATACTGAGGGTAGGACTTGTACAAGGGTTTAAATGACCCTAGGATTTCCCCTGACTATGCACCAACTTCTCTCTGAGACTTATGGCTAGAGCTCAAAATATTGAAGCATCTTCTGCCTCACTATTAGGCTTTGGAAAACCCTATATGGAACTTATTCTTTCAGTGCCACAAACAATTATATTGCATACCCCTATGGGATCACCAAGATATAACACACTCTATAACTCACTTTACTGAAATATTACATTTCACTGATACAAGGGATCAAAAGATTCAAACTTACCGCACCTTGTTTCTTCGGGTGAGAAACAACAAAAGGGGAGGACACATATAAACACCTTCCTATAATATAGAGTATTTGAAGTTTTTTCCCAGGGAGAAATACTCCCAACATAACAAAGACCCTCATAGGATTGCACGACCTTCACCTTTACAGTCAAATGAGCACACAACATCACAAGGCATCACTGAACATGACTATTTCGATGGATATAAACAATACATGGAAAGGGACCTTATGACAAGTTCCCAAACAACACACAATTCCAAAAGGTGACCATATTGTCCTCTCGTGACCATATTTCCCACACTGGTGGTTTAACGTAAACTCTTAGTTCAATTAGACTATGAAGGACCTAGAGGCCCATTTAGACACCATCCAGACACTCATCCACACTAACAACCCCAGACCACATCCAC
The DNA here is from genome assembly GCA_963277665.1 of Viscum album. Classification (NCBI taxonomy): domain Eukaryota; kingdom Viridiplantae; phylum Streptophyta; class Magnoliopsida; order Santalales; family Viscaceae; genus Viscum; species Viscum album. Next base: position 1,916,068,720 of record OY728152.1, read on the forward strand.
CTTTGACAAATTAGGAAACTTAAGAAACTATGGTCTCTTTCAACCTTCCATGAGCACTCTGCTACTACAAGAGTATCCTCATAACCAAAAATTAAAGGTTATAGACTATTTCTACCAATATCGAGAAAATATTCCATACATTGATCAATTGGAGTATTTTCTATTGGCGAAACAATTCGGGTTGCACTTCAGTTTTGAACTAACCCTTTAATGGGGCATAGCTTATCCAACAAGAGAACCCAAGGACCCAACCAACCTGGTCCATTAGTTAAGAAATACCGAAAATAGATCCAAACAGATGAGGGGAACCACCATAAAGGCTTCCCAAACTTTTCTCAGAAGAGACCACTAACCAGTCCTTCAACCTGGCTTACCAACCAAACACAAACCCAAAACACCATTCAAACAAGAGGGGTTCGAGGATTCAAAACATTCCACAACATCAAAATTTCCAAAAACACATAATACACACCATCCTAAAACACTCATCAAGATATAATGTTTTCCTTTTAAAAATTTTATTTAAAAACAAACGGTTCAGTGGTTAGTGTATCCACCAATGGTACCCCATGGGCCCCACACATGCATGTTTCCTTTCCACACCAGGCACCCTCTTCATATCAATCCTGACACTCATCCAGTCATTCCATTAACTATCCATCATCCCAAATAACCCCATGCATGTGGTTTCCCACGAAAATACCAAAGGTTAAAACAAAAACACTTTCCACTTTTCAAAACCAAAACAATCAACCAATACTTCCTTTTTCTCAATACAACTAACCACAAAATCAAACCCAAATTACCACTTACAAAAATTTTCCTAAAGGTCTAATCATTAAAATAAAAACCCAATTTCAAGTCATACACATTAATATGAAAACATCTCATCTCATTGAAACACCTTTCAATGGTTTAGAAAACTCTATTTGAAAAACTTTTTCAAAACCAACTTTAACATACTTCTAGGTTTCAAAAGAGGCGTAAACGCACCATTTTCCTAATTCAAAAAAAAATCTGAAATTTTAGTTCCACCATTTTAAAAATCAAACCCTTCCCTTTTTATTTTAAAATCATTTCACAAAAACCTTATGCTTCACAAAACCATGTAATTTTTACTTTAAAATTGAACTTCTAAGATTTCAAAACTAAATAACACAAGACAATGCGAGGGGGAACTAGCTTCGGTGGGTGACATGGACATATGGTTGGCAGCCATACTCCAATCACTTCACCATCACAGAGAGTGTTCTAGGGAAATATCCTTGGCTCTACATGGATTTCTAGGCCCTATGAGCTCACAGAGACCATTACCCAACTCTCTTTTTATTTCCCCTAATCATCATAAAACCAAAAAAACCAATAGAATTAGATAGGTCTCGACCTCCCAGGGTGAATTGAATCTAATCATGAGGTGTGGTGATTAGTAACACTACCCATAACTTGAATTCCAAGTCCCGAAAATCCTAACTTCAAACTATCCTGACTGTTCCCCAAATAACATGACCCAAATAGTTAACAAAAACCTCCTCTAATGCCATTTTGTCACAAACGGAATCTGGTCGCCACCAAAACCGGCACCAAACCCAGACTACGACATGTCCCAAATGGTGTTCTCAATCCCCATGGGCAGTCACAAGTTCCTAGGAATCATAAACTAAAAATTGGGAATGATTTACCCAAGTTTATAAACCTAAAACAACAAATGAATCCAATAAAATAAATCTGTATTTTTCAAACGAAACAATCTTTAAAAAAAATCAGAACTGAATTAAATAGTTTAAAACAACTCAAAAAGACAATAAAAAAGGTACAAAACCAAAAAAACATCCCATGAACCATTGTGGAAAGAGGCACCACCCTCATGCCATCTCCACAAGATATCAGCACCAAGAACCTGCTAGAAACTCGAACTACTGGCACTATAAACTGTACTCAACCAGAGACATCAAAAAAACCAAGTCTACTTACACCCAAAGGTGTAAGTAGGGTGTGAGCCAAATCCCAGTAGGATACCACCATTAAGAGATTCCACGCGATAAACATTCAAAGACAAAAAGCATGCAAGTTTTCAAAAACATGTAATTTCTAGTTATGATTTCTAAAAGATGTAACTTTAAAAAAGAACTAGTTTTCAAGTGGGATAATTTAAAGAATCAACACTTTTAAAATAAATTCCAAAGCTAATAAATTTTCCAGCCAAATATATTTTATGTCGAAGGTAAGTATAAAGTATCTAATGAGAAAAAGCAATAATAAATAACCCCTAGGCACTAGCTAGTTGGTGGTCCCAGGTACCTCGTATCTCGGTGAGAGTAACCATCACAAATATCTGTTCTTGTGCATGAGCCACTTGTAGGGAACATACCCATAACCTAGTGGTCCTCAATCATCATCATATTTTATTTACAGTTGTAACCATCAATCTTTCTAATTGAAACTGAGGCCAAACCCCATGAATTCACTAGCATACTAGTACACGTCCACCCACCTAGATACCCGGGTTTTCCCCTTGTGCTAAAATAAGTTAAAAAAGTCAATAAATATAATTTTTACATGCAGATATCATTTAAACATCACAAATTCACTAAACATCCCACATGTATACCACAAAACTCACAAAATTCTACTTTTCATTCAAATTTATTTTTAAATCCGACTCACGCTAAAATAGCCCACAACACTTTTCACGTTTCATTAACACTTTTAAATTTACATTAAAAAAAATTAAAACCATTATAAGATATTCCAACTCACATAACAGCCCACTCACATGTTACATAATACCCTATTCATAAACAAGATCAATTTTTCACATCACACTCACACAAAACATCGCACATCACTTTCGCATCTCTTATACACTTTATTAAATCCTTCAAACATTTTTATAAAACATTTCTAAGATGGAACACATCAAAAAATAGCCCCTTTCACATTTAAAATGTACCATTTCAATATATACACACTCCAAAACATTTTCCAACCAGGTTTCACCTCTTACATAAATCATTAAATCATTCAAATCTTTCATAAAACAATTCTAAAGAGTATACCCAATATTTTCTCATAAAACCCATTTCAAACCCATATTTCAAGGACAAAAACACCCAAAAACACTAACAAAGTATAATTTTCATCCCTAGAGACATTCATAAAATCACATTCAAGTGTTATAAAATCACCTTGAATAATACCACAAAAGATACAAATGAAAACACCCATCTTCATAAAATGATCTCAATAAGTATAACAAAGTTTTACACACCAACCCTATTCCAAAAACCCCCTTATAAGGCCCACATGACACTAAGGCATTAATAAAACAGAATTTTTAGACCCTTTAAACAACTAATAAATCAATTTCATATTTTATAAAACTACCACAAAAGATACCACATGTGTCACATTCTAAAAGTTCACAACTTCATCAAAAATGCAATTATAAAATTAAATGCTTAACCAAATCCCTCAAAAATGATTTTCGCACCACACACAGTATATGGGGAACATGAAAAACTAGTAAAACCAGAAAAATAACTCATCAAAGAATGGTTAACCATGGAATTACCTACCTTTTGAGTTGAAACCCTCAAATCTTGGTGTGAAACATCAAGCTCACCATCGCCACACAACAAGGAAGTGAAGAGAAACCTAAAATCGCAATATTACACCACAAAGACACCATGTAAAACCCTAGTTTCTAACCCAAACTTCCAAACACTTTGCAACATCAAGAAAGATGGATGAAACCCTAGGGAAATGGAAGAAATGGAAGAGAGGAACACTTACTTGATTGAATCTCTGATAAATCGCCCTAAATCCCCCAGTATCTGAATTTTAAAATAGCCAAACATTCAAGAGAGGTTCAAACAAGGATAAGAAGATAATTTAGAAACTAGAATGGGGGTAAATAGTGATAAATGAAGGAGTTATGAAGGAATAAATTTACCTATTCAAATCTGGGTGATTTGAGAAATCCAGATAAGTTTCACCTAAATTCCCGATGCAAATGATCTCAAAATAGGTGTAGGCGAGAATGGGAGTGCGCCTTAGGTAAGTGGGGTCAGTTGAGAGTTGGAATCACCAAACAAACTTAAAAAATTAATGAGATATTAAATAATTAAAAAATATTTTTAATATAGGAAATGGGATTTCTGGCTAGCCCAACACCTTAATAAAAAACCAAAATCCATCATTATTATGGATTCCTATGGATTCAAAATTGATACGGTGATTTTAATATACCAGGGGATGCCATTTTGGAAATGGAATGGGTGTAAAATGTTGAAAAATGAAATAGTTATAAAAGAAACAATAATTTACTTTTAAATCTAGAAATGGGCTTACAGTTTAGCCCAAAATTTGAAAACCCACTATTTCCACCAAAACGCGTGGTAAACCCCTAAAACAAATCAGGAATGGAAATTAAATGAAAAATGAATTTAAAAGAAGTCATGGATGTGACATATCTAATGGAGGGTATCACAGATTCCTTGATAGGATACCATAGACCCTATACATTATTGATTAATTTATTGTAGAAATTAAATAAATTTCAATAGAAATAAAAAACTTATTTATATATCATCTATTGATCAAACATGTATTGATACATATTAATAGGAACCAAATACCTAAATAACCAAGGAGAAGAAAAATTATCCCTTGTTATCAGAATTTCTAGATAAAAATCCAAATGTAAAAAATTGAGAAAATAATAGTTTGTAGTATATTAAAACAAATGATTTATTAAATAAATAAATGATAATTTCAGAAAAAATAAATTCAATTTACATCCTAAAATAAGGATTAAAATTAATGGATGTGAACTATTCAGAAAAATAGTGTGTAATGATGAATCTAGAGGAGCCATGACCCCATTTAGATAATCTAACACAAGCATCCCCACTATGCGGTTCAAATAGTAGGACAAGGGGGTCATAATCAAGAGATCTATCCTCGGTCATTATATGAATAATATTATCAAAGTGGTATCTATAAATTTGAAATATAAAATATAAATAATATTTAACATTATTATTTAATGAAAAAATTGAAAGAAAGAATAATTACATAAAATAATTAATATACTTATCACGATTTTATTTACATATATAACAATTCATTATTCATCATCATCTCAATTTTCATTGCCATCATCATCTTTATATTATTCTTAATAAACATTAATTTCTATAAAATTCATATTTTTATCAATTTCCACTATTTTATATTAATTAATGGTTTCGCTTTCAAAAATATCATCATTGTCATCTGATTATTGTAAATTCCTATCAGTGATATCAATATATCTATAAGAACATGAAGAATTCGAATATATCACTTAGAAAATTTTAATATTTTTAAACTTTGTTGAACAACTTTATTTTTTGATAAACCGATTATCATGATATTTCATTTTTATTACATTATATTAATTGATTAAGTATCACATCAAAGCAGAATAATTCACATATTATAATTAATATTCTTTATATTCTAATATAAATGGTTCATTGATTGCATGATGGACTTTATTTTTTATGTCAACAACTCTATATCATTGATGAACATACAACCATAAATCAGTTTAAAACCAATAATACTTAAACATTATAACATAGTTTTTTCCAAGATAACATAACTCAATTATTACATCCAACATGACATGAAAATCAATTTCACATTCTTTTTGAAAACTTAATTTTAAACAAACGCCATTATTCATTGAATTAATTCATTAGTATATGTTCAGGTATGAAATAAAAATCCATTAACCAAATAAAATTTATAAAATTTTATCAATTTACATAGTTTTTTACTCAGTTCAAATAATACACTATCAATGCTGTGTGTATATTATAAAACATGAAAAAATAATATATTAATTAATAATATCATAATAAATTATATATTTATTTTCTAATTATGGAGGTAAACATATTTGACTCACCAGTCTCTGAAATAAAAACATAAGATATATTGGCAACATTATTTGAGAGTTCTTGGGTAGATGGATAGATTTTTTTATAACCTGATCATCATAAAATATTCAAAACAAATAGTAAAATTTTATTATAAAATAATATTAAGAGAAAAAAATTAAATCATTTTATAACCAATTGAATGAATTGTTTTATTTATTTATCCTTTAGTAAAATGTATATATGAAATCTTTTTTTAACTAATTTAAAATACAACATTCATGTTCACCAATGAAACAAAGTCTAGATCAATAAAATACTGATAATCGATTATATGTGTTTACATAAACATTTTCTTTAGTGTGATGTATTCTATTATTTTTGGGATAATATTAATGTTTAAATAAATATGATTAAAAATTTGAGATAACCTCTTTTAAATATGCCTCTATAATTTATTATTCAACTAATTATTTCAAGTCAACCTTCCTATTTAATTTATTCGAAAATCTCTCAAATAGTTACATCTATTGAAATTATATAGACCCTCCACATTATTATTTTTATTTAAAATGAATTATTAAATAGTCCATTGAATCAAATGAGGACGATGGAAATAATTTTCCCATTTTAAATTATCTTATAATAAATTATTCTTAGAACTTACACAAAAACTCATAATATAATGTTTCATCACAAATATTATAGAAAAAAAAATTTATCTGGATCAAATAATCCTATATTTATGATGTAAACAAGACTATAAGTCTAATAGGAAAAAATATTTCAACTATGATATGAGAATCATGACTTTTTAACCTCATGATTTGACACTTTCTGACAAAACATTCTGAATTCAAAACATATCCATATAGAAAACTCATATTTTCAATCCATTTATAGAATAATAAATTATTTCCTATTATTAGTGAATATGTTTATTTTACCTTCAATAAAATTAGTGATCTATCATTTTAAAATAATTTATATTTAGGTGGTAGTAAATTTTTCCAAGATCTATCTATAGTTTGATATTATCTTTTATCTTTCCAAGTGTCACTAAAATGATATAAAATATTGTATCAAAACAATTTTTCTCAATGAGGATTACATCAAAAAAGTGAAATACTAAATAATCATAACAAAATATATTAAATCCTAAAAGGAACTTCATTTTTTCCAATTAAGATTTATACCAAAACCAATTATTTTATATTAATTTAATGTTGGTGTAACTATAATATTAGGTATATAATGAATATTAGTTTCTAACTAGATGCCAAAAAAACATTGGTATAGATTCATATATTTAAATTATTCATTTTAAAAAATTATTAATTTTTTATTAAAAATGATGGTTGATAAAAATATATCTATGATAATTGTTATAAAACAATATTTTATTCAATTTATAATTATAAAAGATTTATTTTCAGCTATACAGTATGGACATGATTTTACAACATGTGTTCTCCAACCAAAGAACATATGATATACATGAAAATAACTAAATTCCCATAATAATTATACAATTAATGAAAAAATTTATTGTGAAACTAAATCATATTTTGTTATACCATACAAACTAAATAATTTCACACAACATCAAATTCATCATTTAATTATGGTTTATTAGAGAAAATTTAAGAAATCATCACAAAAAAACTAATAAAAATTAGTGAAATTTTTTAGAAAACTACTGATAAATGGTTTACATCCCTTAAAAAATACTTCATTAAGCCCCCCCCCCATCCCTCCTCTAAGACCACACCACTACTTCCCATTTCCCTTTTCCACCACTCCTCTACTAAGCTCACTACTTCTCCCTTTTCCCCTTTGTCGCCACTCCAAACTGAGCCTTTACTATTTATCCCTAAAACCTTGTTGTCGCAGCTCACTAAGAACCCTTCCCCCTTTCTCCCCTAATCCCTCTCCACCACTCCCCTTTCCCCCTTTCTTTCACTCCCTAACTCATCTCACTGCATCTCCCCAACCTAGATCACTATCACTCCCCTTTCCCACTTGTTACTGCTCCCAATTGAGCCCTCGCCATTTCTCTCCAATCCCCCATCATAGTTTCTCCCTAGGTCATACTTGATCACCCATTTCTCCAACTAGAGGAATAATTCCCAAATCCCTCATAGTTACCTCCCTAAGCCTTTTCCACCCCTCCCAAATCCCTCTTCACTACTAAAATTTCTCTTTTCCCCTTCCTACCTAACCACCAAGACCTCACTATTGATCCCTCACTGTTGAGACACTAAACCCTCATTGACACTCTCAAGCCCTCATCATTGACCTCATAGTCTCCCTTTCTAACCTTTCCCCCTTCACAACCTTCATTCTCTACCATCACACCACTTTATCATCCCCCTTTGTATAGTTATTGATTTATTTGATACTTTTTTAACACCATACTATCGAATCCTTTTTTAAATTGAAATTCATTAAACATAGTTATAGAAAATATATAATTATGTGATGGATTATATATAGTAGAATTAAAATCTAATAAAATTGATGTTGTTCAAAAATGTAATCAAATTAATCTGTATAAATGATTTTTTATATTACTGATTTAGAATAAATTATTAATTATTTTTTAAATGAGCTAATATTACTTATGTGTTTTAATTTTATTAAATGAAGTGTAGGCACTTTTGGATATATGGATAAAAGTTAGATCACATTACTAAGGAAAACACCTCAGTATGCTAAGGGTTTTGAGTATTTTTTAGAATTTTCAATTTCCAGTCGATCTGTAGATGTAAAAATAAAATTTAATTCCCCAAAATGTAAATTTAGAAGATGTTTAAAGAGATATGAAGTTTATGAACACTTGATATTGAAGCAATTATTTTCTTGATATTTTTATTAGATTCGGAATATAGAATATAATGTTACATAATGTTTAAGAACTGATGTCAATCAACTAAATTATCTCCCAACATACTCAAAAATAGAAAATGAAATTAAAAACATTATAAATTATTCTTTCAACATTACATGGAAATTTCATCAACATAAAAACATATTAGAACAACCATTTGAGGGTTCTAAAAATAGTAACTTGACAATTAATTTTTTTGGGACTGTAGGACAACTAGATCAAGATCATAACTTATCATTGGACCCTTCACTAGATACTGCAGAGACTAATTTAAGAGAAAACTTCACTGGTCAAATAAATTCATTTCATGATTTAGTTGATGATGGAAATCAAAAGTTTTATAGTGGATTTATGAAATATTAAAAACTTTCTTTTTTACTCAAAGTTGTACTATATAAATGGCTTCATAGAATTAAAAATAATGCTATGTCCATTAAATTTGAATTGTTGTGTGATGAATTTATTAAAGATAAGATACATAGTTTGTTATGGTATGAAAAAAAGTTATTAACATGCCTAGAAAGAATTATAAACCAATGATTGTATGCTTTATTGGGGATAGAATTCATTTGGGAAGGATTGAAAAAAAAAACATTTTGTATATGGAAGTCAAAGGTTGATGTTGGAAGTCTAGATCAACATAGTACAATGAAGAAAAATAATAAAATAAAACATCTGTAAAGGATTTGGGTTACATACCTTTAAAAACATGATTGAAAATATTATTCATGTCATCAAAAACCATCGAGCACATGAAGTGGCATTCTATAGATAATTACAGTGATGGGGTAAACTGATATCCAAGAGATTAAAAATCATGAAACATATTTGATTCATTGCATATATATTTCTCATCTGATCTTAAGAATGTGCGACTATGATTGGATGTCAATGGATTCAACCCATTTGGGACTTTATTATCGGTTATATCATTTGGATGGTTGTTTTGATCCCTTACAATCTAACTCCATGGATGTGTATGAAACACATGTATTTTATCATTTTTATCATTAATAATAGAAAATAGAAGCCAAAAAATGATATTGATGTATATTTGTAGCCTCTAATTGAAGGATTATAGGAGTTATTGAGTAACACTATTGATATATATTCTGTATCTTATAGAACAATGTTTAAAATGAATGTTTCTCTAATATAGACCATTACTGACTTCCTAGGACTTAGGAACTTATCTGGTTATAAAACATATATGGGGTTGTCTTTTCCTATTTGTAACTTTGATTTTCATCTCAAATGACTACCTTATAGTAAAAAAGGGTTCTTCTTATGTCATATTATCTTTCTTAATACATCTCATAGATTTAGGTTGAACAAGTCAAAATTAAATGCATATATTGATCATAGACCCCCTCCAAAGTTTTTGATAAGTTCTAAAATATTGGCACAACTTGTAAATGTTGAAACAAAATTTTAGAAGGTGTGTCATTTGAATGATAGAGGTAAATGAGTTCGAAGTGCGCCATCAATTGAAATCGAAATGTAATATTGGAAGAAAAAAAGTATACACTTTAAACATAAATATTGGGAATTTAATTTGTTTCATAATAATCTTGATTTAATGAATATTTTGAAAAAAATTTGAGAAAATTTTATCTCTACATTACATAATGAGCATGGAAAATAAAAGGATCATCTCAATTCTTATAATGACTTATAAATAATGAATATAAAGTGTGTTTTATGGCCATATGAGAATGGAAAGCATGATTTAGAAATTTTTTTAGTGAAAAAAATGGATAAAGGTGCATTCCTTTTTATTATAAAACATGTGAAAGTATCCGATGGGTATTCAAGTAATATCTCATGGTGTGTTGACTTAAATCATTATAGGTTACATGGATTGAAAATTCATGATCACATATTTTGTTACAGTAGTTATTACCATTGGAATTGAATACATTGTTACCTCAAAATATTATTGTAGTTTTACTCCAATTTTATACATTATTTAGAAAAATATGTGAGAAAAATCTATAACTAGGTGATCTTGCAACCATCAGGACATATTTTTACTGACACTTTTTGTAATAGAAATGATATTTCCACCATAATTTTTTACTATCATGATGAATTTAACTGTAAATTTGTTCGAGGAAACTAAATTAAGAGGTATTGTAAATTATTAATAGATGTATACAATTGAGAGTTACTTTATTTATATGTTTTTATCATAAGTAAACAATTCTTGGAAATTAATTAAATATGTAATTAAGTTTTATTTATTTTATTTCATAAAAACCTTGGTCATTTGAAATCATACCGAAAAAATAAATCTCAACCTGAAGGCTTTATTTCTGAAGGATATTTAGTATATGATTGTATTACCTTTTTTTAGATACTTTGATGATATTGAGACAATATTCAATTGAGTTGGATTTTTTGATGACATATCAACTCAATCTCAACTATAGGGGAAATCAAAAATCTTTCCTACTATTGGTGGATTATTTGGGAGGATCTCAAATATTAAACTAACATAAATGAAATTATTATAAGAGAATAGATATGTGATATTGAATAGTGAAATTGATGATCCATTTATCAAATAACTCGGGATACAAATAAAGATATGAATTAGAAGTTAAACATGATCTGAGAAATATAGAATAAAATATGTTAATAAAAATATTACAGAATGGTTTTCACATCATGTAAGTTCATAAATATTGAAATAAATATGGATATTAGGTTCAAAAATATATTTTTTAAATATAATATTGTATATTACTTTTTTTAGATAACTAATACTAATAATTAGGATGAGCTTTTAGAAGATTTGCATTTTTTGGCTCAAGGTCCTCTAAAAAAGGCTAAAAATTTTAACACTTACAATGTCAATGGATTCAAATTTCATACAGTTGATTGGGAAGAGAGTTTAAACACACATAATAGTGGTAAATTTGTAGTTTTAAAATTGGTATACTATAGAATGTTGACTTATATTATCAATTTAAATTACAATTTCTATTTTATAGTTTTTTATTCAAATACAAGTAGGGCAATATTACTAGAGGTATTAAAATATATTCCATGAAATTTACTTCTATGAACATATCTCACATGATAGATGTAAATAACCAAGAATTAAATGATATTTATATCTTCTCAACACAAGGTAAAATGGTATATTATGTGGAATATTTCATAGATGAAGGTTAGAGTGTAGTCATTCACATAAAACAATGAGACTTATATAATATGGGTGTTAATGTGGAATATTTTACCTCTAACATTTAATCCCATCAACAATAAGAAACTAACTTATTTTTAAATCATGATATTTAAAATTTTAGTCTTCAAGGGTGTATAATGTATAAGAAGTAATAATGGAGTAAGATAATAACATTATTAAAGGGAAAAAAATTTGATTGTGCATTCATCAATTACTTATTAACAACCTATGTTATATGTTATTAATTTCCAGTATTGTGGATCTGTTACCATATTTAAATTTATTTTTATTCATCAGTTATTTAATTTTGAAAAAGTAAAATTTTTTTATTTGTATGTACAGTCATTTATTATAATACCTATGTATATTATGTTTTTAAATATTGTGCATCTTTTATCATTTATAAATTTCTTTTTCTTCATGAATTTTTTGAAATATATTTTATGAAGTTATTTTTTCTTGTTAAAATAAAAAAAATACAAGGAATAAGCATTTCAATGATCCTAGAATACTTTAAATTGATATTCCCTTGACCAGATATGCACCTTATAATCCATTGGGCTCCCTTCCTGTAGCATCTGGTACACCCTCCATCTAACCCTGTCAGTGTTTTTCACACCCTTTGTCTCCCTACCATTAGTATCTAGAACACCCTCCTTCTCTGTACCATTAGAATCTGGTATATTTACTTTTTATTCAATAAGTTTAGCATGTTTTGACTCTACATTGATGTAACAGGTGGTCAGTCCTATTTCTTTACAAGGTTATTGGAGGGTGACAATTATAGATATAAATTTTAATGTGAATGAAGATATTGCACTTCTTTTACACTAATAACTATTTTTTCATAAAATATGGGTAAAATGTTACTATCAAGATAAATATTAATAGTTTATATTTCTGTAATATGAATAGATTGAAGATAGTTTTCCCCTTTTATTGTTATGGGGTACCCACAGATGATACTACGGGAATATTTATCCATATTATAGACCAGTTGGTTGCTGAGCCATTTACCCTTATGATTACATATTCTGATTAGAGTAATATGCCTTAATCATGGAATAATGATGTATTAAACTCCTAGATAAAGTTAATTTTAATACATTATAAATCAATTTAATTCCATTATCTAATTGAATTCTAATATTTTAAAAACTAATCTCCTTGTAGAGATGTTATTCAACATTACCATTTCTGATCTTATCACACAAAAAGTTGGTATTAAAAATTTTGGGTAAGAAATGGAAAGATTATAAATAGATATCATAAAATGAATTCAATTATGCATCATTTAACACTCAGTTTTAGTATGATAAGGTACATGAAGAGGTACTTAGAGAGTAGTGGAAGGTGTTTGTTGGTGTTCATCACCATGAGAAGCACATGGAACTGAAAAAATATATTATTATATTAATCTAATTTTACATATATACATGAATATGATAAGGATATTACATTTCATATATTACTATTAAATTAAATTATATTTATTTTAGGATGTTTCAATAAAAACTATATCAATTTTATCTAAAGATCATCCCCCACGTTGTCGATTCAAAGATATTTTCAAAGAATAGATCAAATATGGTAATATTTTCAATAGTTTAAATATTTTTAAGATAACAATATAAATTTCATATAATAAATTGTTTACTTATCCTTTTTTAATGTAGTCAAATAATTTAGGCCACCAAGTCTCTCAGATGAAACTTTGGTTGGATGTTCACACAAAATCCGATTGGAGTTTTGAGAATGATCCTACCAAATAATTTGGGTAGTGAATTATTTTTTCATTACAATAAATTATTCCCATTTCTCACTTTGATAATAAGTATTTCCTTAAATATGACTGATATTTTATTTATAGGTAAAAAAGAACTATGGGATTTCAATCCTAAAAATTCCTTCTTGAATTTTTAGGATGATCTAGTTGGTCAAGTCCATAGGAAGGAGCATCATAGTCATATGTGTGTGATAGGTACGAGACCACTACCTTATGAGGTATTTGAAAGGTCATAAAAGATGGAAGCAACATATACTCATGGTTGTATTTACTCCCTACCATGAGATGCTCATAGGAATTATATTACAATTCAAATCACAATTCAGTAATAAGAAATCACAATCCAGCAATTGGGGGCTCATATAGAGATGATGGATTTGAAGGTCACTAGTCTGAAGAAATCATTGGTTGAATTATATCAAAATAAGAATGGATGTGTCCTCGGTGATATTATGTCAATTAATGGTTTGAGTTTATAGGTAAATCAAAAAACTTCATAATAATTTAGTATATAATCTTTTTTTGGTTTTAAGTTTAAATTTAAGTATAAAAAATTGTTTAATTTTCAAGAAAATATTTATATATGTCCTAGTAGTAGGGAGTGGAGACATAGATAGAGATGATGTCAATATTAGTTTGTCAGGTAGTGATGAGGGTTGACTTTGGATACATTGATGGTGATTTGTAACTAAACTCATGAAATACTAACACAATGTTATTGTGATTGAGAAACCATGTTGTGGTTTGAGGTAGGGTAATCTGTATTTCTATTACATTACATGAAATCTATATTCATGGTTGATTTTATATGTTTTCTTCTAAATATTACACGATAATAATCACTCTTCGGATCATTTGGGTTATTTTTTAAATGATTCAATAAAAATTATTCCACTGTAGTTTGATGAATTTTTTCCTTTGATTAAATGTTATATTATAGTTGGGATGGGTAGTGTATGATTATTGTGATGAAATAATGGATTTTAGTCGGATCATTTTAGGAGGGAGAGTTAGGTTAGCCTATATAATTAGGAGGATATAACTAATTCAGGAGAGTATAAGTTTTGGGTTTTATCCATTATTTTATATATTGTTGTTGTTATTCTGGTTGGCTTGGGGTGTTGTCCGGTTTCCAGAATGAAAGTGGGGTTGTGGTGGCATTTAGGTATCAATGAAGGAAAGATTAATGAGGTTATTGGGGAGTATATCATTATTTTCTTTTTATATAGAAGCCTTATTATGGGAAGATTGTTATAGTAATTGATTTCATGTTATTTTTTGATATGTGGTGTGTTGGAAGTTATTTTGTGATGACATGGTAACGATTTATGAGGATGTGTGGAGACAATGTAAAAAAAGGTGTGTAATGGATATGAAGAGGTGGTGATGTAGTAAAATAAAGTGTGGAGTTATATATATATTGGGGTAATGTGATTATGTTTCATTATTTAGTGATGTGTTAATATTATGGAATGTGATTATATGTAAGCATGGATTAAGTGAAAAATGATGAGGTTGTCGCATGTTGATTTTATAGGCACTTCTTTTTTATTTATTTTAGTGACGTAATTTAGTTTTATGATAAGGTATTTAATTAATTGTTATTTTATATTGATTTTTGATATTTATAATCCATTGATTTTAAATTTTAATATTAACCATGTAATTATTGAACATTGCTTATATTTTGATGTATCTTTATTAGATTCAGATTTCTATCTTTGTAAACCTGAGTTTGTGTTTATTGATATCACAGACTTGGATAATCTTATATTAACACTCTTCATGTTTTATAGTAGATTCTCACTACCTATTATAATACCTTATATACAAGAAATAAATATCAGTTCTCAAAATATATATATTTAATCTAGCTTACATTTTTCTAATGTTTTGATTATATTTTAATTAAAACTCCATTTACAGTTGGTATGTTACGGTTTTTAGAAAATCAGTAGTATTCTATTTTGTTTCCATGTATTATCCTTTTCTATTATGATTTTTTATAAATATTTTAATCATTTTTAATTTTTGTTTTTTATATTTTAGTATAATAATAATATTAATTTTTTATTTGTTTATATTATTTTCCTGGTTTTCCATCTATTTGGTATAATTTTTTTGGTGTTGCAGTTTCATTAACTCGTATTTTTTTCAAAATAAATACATATAGGTAGTTTAAACTGAAACTATATATAGTAAAACAAATTATTGTTGGTTTAAAATTCCACTATATATAGTAAAAACAATTTTATCAATGGTTTAAACCACCTTTTTATATTATTAAGTACATCAGCAGTTTAAAACCAATGTTAAACTTTTAATGGTTTTAGGAGGCAAAACTATGACCAAATAACAATATATATGACGTTAAAAATAATTCCATAAAACTTCCAAGAAACTACTGTAAAATGGGTGAAATTTTCATGAGTTGGATTCTTATTCCCAATTTCAAACAAGTTTTAAAAAAACATCACACCATTTAGTGGAAATTCAAACTACTTTGAACTTAAGAAGAAATCATCGCAAGTCCTATATTTTGTTTTAGTGTCAACTAACAAATCAATAGTTTAATTTAAATACAAATACAATTTTTGGATAGTTTGTAATTAATAATATGAAATATGGATATGATTCTTTCATCAAAAACCATTTATTGAAATACCAAAATTGAATATTATAAGGTTCTGAAGAAAAATTGAGGTGCAACTGATAAAAATATTTTTATGAGTCACCATCACATAGACGATTTAATATATCATTTATAGAAACATTTAATTTATTTCATGTCAAAAATTAATCTTTATTATATTAAAACCAAAAAACCTTAGGTGTAATCCCAAAATACCTCTACAGTTTAACAGGAACACATTTATTTTTTCATTTTGTATTTATTTATACCTCGACTGCAAAGATGATATAAATTTAAGTAAATATTCAAAATAAATATAATAAAATATCAAAAAGGTAACACCAATATATTTTAGAATACATTTCCCTTTTAATAATTTTATTTCTTTGATAGCTGGTATTACACACAACATCTATTTTAAACAAACTGTGGTATATTATTAAAATATTAATATGTGAAAGTCATCACCTTATTGTTGGATTGGTGGGTATGAATAGGACTAACTAAATTATGAAAAAAAATTGGTTTCATATGTGTAAAATGAATTCATAGGTTATCAATTAAAAGAAATTTAAATAAAAATTATTGGAAAATAAAAGGGTTGTTTTTTCTGAAAATAAAAATTATATGAATGAAATGTATTTTTATATTAATAAATCATATTAATCACTATTTTAAAATTATTTTAATAAAATTTAAATATTATATAATCCGTAAAAAAAATTTAACATTCATCTAATATTTTTTCTTGTTATCAAATGAGAATAAATCATATTTTATGTTTAAAAATTGTATTTTTCTCAAAAACGGTTTCTTCATGTTTGCATGTTTATTTTAAAATTAATTTCTAACACTTGTTGGTATTGACTTTGATAAAATTAATAATATATTTATAATCAATATATAAAAAAATTTAAATTGGGACCTTTTATTTTAAGGTATTGTGAACAGTAACTGTGGTAAAATTTATCATCATGATAAAGGGCAAATCGTGTAAATCTAGGTTAAAGCTAAGTGATAATGCCATAGTATTTGATATTAATTCTTATTGGATAAAATTAATCTTACCCTTATCACCTTAGTATTGAAATTTATTTGTTTAATGGAAACTTTCCAAAAAAAATTACCTATATAATATTTAAATAAAAAAAGTTATAAAATGTCCCACTTTTAGTTTTAAATGTATATTATGTGTCCACATAGGGACAAAGATAAGTGGTGAACAAATATAAATGGATATTTTGATAATAATAAAATTATTTTAATTCTGGTAATTTATTTATAATTTTTAGGTATTAAATAATTACCCTAAATTCTTACACAACGTTGAAACAGTATTTATTCGATTAATGAAAAAATAAAATAAATGATACTAAAAATATTAAAAGTGATATATTTGAGTGATTTATAGTGTTAAATGAATTTTTTATATTAATATGACATATTATTTAAGTTTAAATGTATTATATTCTAATTAAACCTTTTTGATGTTGTCTTTAAATTCAAATTAATTGGATAGTGTCAAAAATGACATTAATGATATTTTATGAAAATAATATTTTATTAAATTATTTAAAAATCATAAAAATATTTAAAGATTAAAATTAGAATAATTTATGGTCTAAAATATCGTCTTTTCTCAATTTATAATCTAATTTTTACTGGTTAATTGAGGGGTTAAAACAAAGGATAAGTTTCTTAAACACTACTTAAACCTATAAATATTATATTATATTATGGTATTAAAACCAAATCCTATATTTTAATTGAATATTTATCCATTTTTAATCTTTTTTTTTGAGAAATTATTTATTAAAATTTAATCTTTTAAGAAATTCCAAAAGTGCCCCTCACCTCAATTATAAAAGGGTTCATCCTGCCCTCACTTCTTCACACCACATTTATACTTATATCTCAACTAAAACCAACCAAATTCTATTCTAAAATCCCTTATAAATATTCTAGAAATTTTTTTCTTCCCAAAATACAAACCCTAGGGCCCTTAAGAGGATATCTAAAGGAGTTGTTTCAAAGAATTCATTGCTCTAACCGAATGCTTTATTTTTTAATTATTATTTTACCTCTAATGAATCTATTAATTTATTTATAAAATAATATATTTAATATCCAAAATACACTTAATTTTTTTTATAAATATGAAATCGTCATTATCCACCCTTTCCCCCCAAATGGGTAGTGAAAGTGTTTCTTGTTGATACATATGGCTTACAATCTCCACGTAGTGATACAATTAATTTTCCACCACCATATTTCATGGATGGTTATTATTATTAGTTTAAAATTTATATATGATAATTTTTGAAATAATTATACTTCTAGAATTATAATATCACATCTACCATCTTACCACCCAATTATTCAGAAAACAATAACGTCGTTTATGCATACGTTTGGACTACCACCGCCACGAAGTGATGTGATTTGTTTTTCATTTATGTTTTAATTGTATGGTAATAATTATAGTATTAATTAATATAAATTGTTTATATGATAAAATAATTATTTTGGAAGGTTAGTTTTTATTTATCTTTCTTTCGTTCCATCTGTTAAAAAGTGAAAACAACGTTCATGCATACATACGGCCTACGGTCTCCAGGAACAGTGTAATTAATTTTTTTATATCTATATTTCAGGTATTACTATAAATATATAAATATAATATTTATATAATGGTTAATATTCAGGATATTATGGAACCATGATAAAAGTAATAGTATTAAAACTACCAAACCAAAAAATACATGAAAAATAAAACATTTATTACCCAAAACAGTGGTTTTTATAAATAATTGTTATTAAAATAGTGATAACATATTATAAATAAAAAATATTTTGAATGATATATATTATTATAGTTCTATAATATATATATATATAATAAATATATATTTATTATATAGGAGTTTCAGACACATATGAAGGAAGCTGAACCTAAGGTAAGGGTTTATTTCACGATCTCATCATTATTTGGGATTGTATATGTTTAAGTATCCATTGGGGAAATTATTTGATATTTATATATTGAAAAAAAATATTTTATTATCATATATTTCTTTCTTGAAAATACACTCTTTTTTCATTTTTATACCTTTAAGTACTCAATATTCCAAAATAATGTTTTTAAGGATAAATGATTTTGTTTTTTTACTCGATTGGGAGTCATTTTTATTTCATAAATATAATATATTTTAAAAAAATATTTTTAATATTCTCAAAAAAAAATTAAATCAATTTATTCCAAGGTTTAAATTTTTATAATTTTTTTAAAAAATAATATTCTTACTGTTTTCTAAACGAGGTATTTGTTGACCTTTTTACAATAGTGTTAAAGGAATGTTTTTTTAACATATATAGCATGAATTAATTTTTCCACCATCATGAACACTCATTACTTTTAATATTCATTTAAAAATTTACAAGTATCATTTCAAATAAAATATTTTCCTCAATATTTCAGAAAATTTTATATTTTAATATGTGCTTTTCAAAGTGAACTAGGGTATTTTCCTCCATAAAATTTCCAACATGCTTTTGAAAGTATTTTCATCTATGTCAATATACATTGTTGAATCATATTATTTACTAAGGTTATACTATTATGACACTATTTTCCATATTTATATAGATGTTTTTTTATCAGATTGAATGGGGAAAGTATTGATATTATGTATAATTGTTCTTTTGATATGGGAAGTTATGGATTTTTAAGGAATATTTATTAATTTATGTTGATTATTCATATAATGCATGTATTGTAGTTATTAAGTTGTGAGTGGGGCATGGAATAATGTGGCCCCTTGATTCATTAGTAGGTATTATAATATAAACTATATTGGGTATGTCGTTGAGACCTTACAAATTTATATAGATTTCATGGCATGAGGACTTGATGATATTTTTAGATGCCTTAGAGTAGGTTCTTAATGGTAAGTTCAGATGTCTAAAATTATACATTCCATCTATATGAAATTTTTTGTTTATTAAATTTTGATTATTTGAATAGTTATGATATACATGGATAATTTTAGAGCTTATTTGATTATTTTTATGGCATTATTTGATTTTCATTTATTCTTTCCAAGTTATTCATGTATTATTTTCTTCAATTGTATGAATTCCCTTAATAATCATCTAAGTTCACCCCTTTCTTATGTTTCCTTTCCCCAAGACTCTAGGAAATGTTTTATGATTTATATATAGGGATAAAATATAGGTAATAAAGATAATCCGAGAAAAAATACAATTTTTTATTTTATGTTTTAAAATGTAATGTCAGATTCAAGTGTGTATCTATTTTACCAAGACTAATAAGTTATCTGGTCCATTGGTATGTGATTTCTTGTATTTAGTATTAATATGATAATGTAACCACCAGATTTATACTACTAGGGTTGGGTTCTTCACATTTTTTTTAGATAATGTTTAGCAGAAACCTCTGGAACTAGATTTTGGAAAACAAATACTGGATAACTTAACCCTATGGTGGACCATGATAATATTCCCATAGAAACCCAGTTTATGAATATGAGATTATTTATACATAAATTTTCAATTTATTTTATGTTTTGAAATTATACATTATTATTCAAAATGTTATGATATAATATAATGTGTTCCTTTGTTAAGAAACAGAGCCTAAAAGGAATGGAAATTATATCAATTCATGTAATCCTTGTAGTTATTTCCCTATTGGGAAAGATAATAGAGATAGATCTAGTTTTGTTGTTAGATTTGAACAAATTATAACTATATTGGGGTAGCTGAATTGAGTTTTCACCAATAACCTTTCCCATATGGAGTATCTTTCTTAACCACAACACGGTGTAACAATGTTAGGCTGCTTCATGTGTCATAAATCTCTATCATTAAATGGGACTAAAGATCTACTTATAGCTTAGTAATGGATAAGTTCATTGTGTAAGATATTTATCACTTTAGGAATTAATGAAAGGGAGAAGTTTTTTATTGCATTTTATCATCTCTTCGGTGATGCAGATCAATGGTGGACATTGGTCTAAAACAATATGGATGTGGAGGAAATATAATGTAGGGAATGTAATTATTTTAAGGAATTATTATTGGAAAAACATTTTCCTCATGAACAATGAGTGGATATGGAGATAAAATTCTTGAGACTAAGATAAAATCAAGAGGAAATTTTTTTTAAGTATGAATCTAGCTTCAGATGGTTAGCAAGGAAAGTATCAGACTGTGTATGTAATATAAATAGTAAGATAGATTATTTCTTTGATGGGATTAAGACCATACTTTAAAAGGCCTGATTCCCCTAAAAATTCTCATCAAAAGAGAATATAGTATCATGTTTTATCCCTATAAAGAAATAATTATCAATTTCTTATGAATTCAAAGGAAATAAAGAGAAGAAGAGTACACAAGAGTAAAAAATGGATAAGGGTAAGAAGAGAAAGAGTAATTTACCAACATACGATACATGAGGAAGGAAACACCTTGGAAAATTCCTAAAAAAAGGAGTTTTCTTTAGGTGTATATAAAAGGTTTTCATTCTCATGAGTTGAAGCTAAGGGAAAATCCATCAATTTACAGTGCTTTAACTATAAGAAGATGACTAACTATTCCAACTAATTCCACAAACATCAAGATAACTTACCACAAAATAAGCTAAGGGGAGAAGGTTGAGATTATAAAATTACTATAGCTAATGTGTAAGTCCTTATAGATGTGTTTAAAGGTAAACTTATCATCCACTAAAAAATTTCAAATGTTTTATTTCATTATAGTTACATAAACTCTTTTATATATGAATAATTTTACAATGGTATTATATCACCACCTCAATGATTAGATATTTAGTTGGCAGAAAAATATATTAATAGTAGGATGATTGTATCTTAAGTTTATATCTCCTATCTAATAGAATTTTGTGGGATGTTTCTTCCTAATAATATTTTTATTCATCATATAGTTGAATTAGATGTTATTTTGGGCATGGATTGGATTGATTTACATAAATCCTATGCCATTTTTTGAGGAAGGGAACTCAAATTTGATATTCTAAACCAAACTATGATCAACTATCAGTGTGATGAAAAAATTGAAATTCCAATTTAAATTACAATCATTGTATGAGTCATGATTCATTTTCTGAGTGGGTGTTTATCTCAAATGATTGGGGAGAAACTCAATATAGAAGATATGCCTATTGTGTAGAAGTTTTTTGATGTCCTTCTTGAAGTTTTATATGTTCTTCCACAGAATCATGAAGTTGTGTTTTCAATAAAACTCATACCTATTTCTACACCTATTTTAAAGACTTCATATAGAATATACCTGATTGAGTTACAGGAATTGAAGAAGTAACTCCAAGATAATCTTAAAAAGGTATTAATTCGACCAAGTTCATCACTATGGGGTTCACCAGTTCCTTTTACTAAAAAATGATCTATCAATGTGAATTTTTATTTATTATTGATAACATAAAAATATTATTATTAAGAACAAGTATCCTCTACCCAATATTGATGACTTTTTTGATCAAATTCACATAGATCAATAATTTTCTAAGATTGGACTTCATTATATATATCATTATATGAGGGTTAATAAGGAGGATATACCCAAGACAACATACCATTTAAATTACCAATACTATGAATTTATAGTGATTCCATTTAGTATTACTAATTCCCCAACTATCTTTATGGATTTAATGAATAAATTCATTATATAGTTCCTTGATTATTTTGGGGTAGTATTTATAGATGATATTCATATATATTCAAAGATAAATTAAGGGTATGAATATCATTTTAGGATTATTATGAGGACACTTAGTAAGGGAAACTATATGAAAATTTTACCATGTTGTAATTTTGGATTCATAAAGTTTTATTCTTGGGTCATAGAGTCTGAGGTGAGGGTATATCAGTGGATCCATAAAAGAGAGAAGTTATTGAATGTTTTCCTAGACCAACCATTTTCCTGAGATTCATTGTTTACTTATCTTGTATAGATATTATTAGTTCTTTTTAGATAATTTCTCACAATTTTCTAACCCATTCACCAAGTTAACTCATAAGGGAGATAAGTTCCTTTGGACTGATGAATGTTAACAAAATTTCAAGGAACTAAAGAGAAGGTTTCTCATTAAACCAATGTCTACATTACCCTATAGTATGGAAGGATTCATAATCTATAGTGATGCATCGAATAAGGTATTTTTATTTTTTTCTCATATAGAATGATATAGTGGTAGCTTATTCCTTACAAAAATTAAAGGTTCATGATAAAAACTACCCAACTCATGATTTTAAGTTAGTTGTCGTAATTTTTTCATTAAAGATATGGAGGCATTATATTTACATAGAAATGTGTGATATATATATATATATATTGATCATAAAATTATAAAGTATATATTCACTCATAATGAGTTGAATATACACCATAGAAGATATTTGGAGTTGATTAAAGATTATGACTACTCAATACATTACCCCTAGTAAATAAAACAAGGTGGTAAATACTTTGATTAGAAAGGATCATGTTATATTATTAATGATGATAATCATAAAAGACCCAATATTTTTGGATTTTTAAAGGATAGATCTGGAAATATTGAAGGAATGTGAGAAATATTATCTTTCTCAAATGATTGTTCAAAAATCTATCCATATGAGGATTAGAGAGGCAAATATGAATATGTGGAACTAAATAAGAATTTCAGAAATGTTTCTGAGTTAAACCTTGATTGTGGTGGAATGATAGGTTCAGGAACCATATATGTGTTTCATCCATGATAAATTTGAATAATGATGTATGGGATGAGGCTAATAGTTAATCATTATCTATTCATCCTGTAATTATTAATTTTCATAGATATATAAAAGAATATTTCTAGTGGGACAACATGAAGAGAGATATTTCTAAGTATGTGTATCAATTTTTGTTATGTCAAAAGGTTAAGGATAAGAGAAAAAAGTTTAAGGATATGCTACAACCATACCCATACCAGAAAGGAAATGGAAAAACATCGCCGTGGATTTTTTTCATTAGACTCCTAAAAACATATTAAAAATATAATTCTATTTGGGTTGTAGTCAGTAACCTTACAAATTTTGCACACTTCATTGTTATCAGAAAATATTTCTTTCTTAACCAACTTTCTAGAATATGCATTAAGGAATTGGTAAGGTTGCATGGAGTGCCATTTTATATTGTATCTAATTGGGATCTGAGATTTACATAGATGTTTTAGAAAATCTTTTAGTGAGATCCCGATATAAAGATGAGTTTTGGTACAGCGTATCATACTTAAATAGATTTTCAGTATGAAAGAACCATTAAAGCCTTATAAGATATGTTTATATCTTATTATATGGATTTCAAAGGAGGTTGGGATAGACACCTTCCTCTTGTTAAGATTTCTTATAATAATATCATTCACTTGATTATTCATATGGATCTTTACGAAGCCATCTATGGTAAGAAGTGTAGAACTCCAAAATATTGGGTTGAATTTAAAAAAAATAAATTTATTAGGACCCAATATATATAATTAAATGAAATCTAAAGTTAGTTACATTCAATAACACATCAAGATAGATCAGAGTCGACTGAAAAGTTACGCTAACAATCACCGGTGTGAACTGAAATTTGAAGTTTGTGAGAATTTTTTTCTATGAATTTCTCAATAAAATAGGGTTATGATATTTATAAAGAAGTTAAATATAATCCCTAGGTATATTTTCCCTTTTGATATTTTTTATTGATTAGGGATGGTAGCTTATCACTTGGTGATTCCACCGAACCTCCCTCAAGTTCAAGATGTGTTCCATGTATCTCTCCTAAGGAAGTATATACATGATACATCACATCTACTAAACATAGAGGTCATACCACTAGATTGTGATCTTTTTAATGAATAAAATGATATAAAAATATTTTATTATAGATTTAAAGTGTTATAGAATAATACTATTCATCTAGAGAAAGTTCTCTGGAGGAATCAAAAAAATTATGAAGCTACTTGGGAACCTGAAGATGTAAGGAAATAGAGATATCCTCATTTTATTTATTAGAGTGATTAATTTAGTGGTAAAAACACATTTTAAAGGGGATATAATGTATCAACCTGATATTTTATAATATATTTCCCTTTAAATAATTTCATTTCTTCGATATCTTGTGTTACAAGAAACACTGAGTGTAACAGAATAGTTTTATACTATTAAAATATTATTATGTGAAATTTATTTCCTAGTTGTTGGATTGGAGGGTATGAATAGGTCTAAAAAATTATGAAAAAATTATTGTTACATATTTATAAAATGAATTCATAGGTTATCAATTAATCTTAAATTAAAATAAAAATCATATGAAAATAAAATATATTGTTTTCTAAAAAAATTATAAGTAAAATATATTTTAATATTAATAAATTTAATTAATCACTATTGGTGAATGATTTTAATGAAATTTATATATTTTATACTCAATAAAAAAAATTAACATTAAACTAATATTTTTCTGGGCATGAGATAAGATTAAATCTAGTTTTATGTTTAAAAATCATATTTTTCTAAAAAGCAGCTTAATAGCATTTTGTGTGCTTATTTTAAAATTAATTTTTGTAATTATAGGTATTGAATTTTATAAAATTTATTAAATATTTAGAATCAAGAGATTCAAATTTTCTAAATATTTTTCTTTTATTTTTTGGCATTTAAATAGTAACTATGGTAAAATCTATCACATTAGTAAAGGGTAAATAACGTTAATCTAGGTTAAAAATAAGTGATAAGGTCATAATATTTCATCTCGATTCTTATTTGATAAATTTAAATCTTCCCATATCACCTTATTACTGAACTTTATTTGTTTAAAGAACATGTTTCCATGGAAATTATCTATATAACATTTAAATCAAAAAAGTTGTAAAATCTCACACTTGTTGTTTTAAATATATCTTATGTGTGAACAAAGGAAAAAAAGTTGGTGAATGAATTTCAATGGATATTTTTAGAATAAAAAACTTATTTTTATGATGGTAATTTATTTATAATTTTTAGCTATTAAATAATTACCCTAAATACTCACATAAATCTGAAACAATATTTATTCAATTAATGAAAAAATTAATGAAATTGAAAATATTAAAAAAATATTTTAGTGATATATAGTGGTACATGAATTTCTTATATGAATATTACATATTATTTATGTTTAAATGGATTATATTCCAATTCCACCTTTTCTTTTTTGTCTTAAAATTCAAATAAATTAAGTAGTTTCAAAATTGAAATTAATGATATTTTATCAAAATCATATTTTATTAAATTATTTAAAAATAATAAAAAACGTGAAAGTGGAAAATTAGTATAAATTATTTTTAACAATTTCATTAATTTTATATTTATAAGAAAATTTTAACCATATATGCAAAACTATAACCCTTTAATAGTAAAAACATTGTAACCATGGTTAAGGTTAAAATGGTTAACTAATGGGTTAAACCAAAGATACGGTTTAAAATACCACATAAAACTGTCTAGATTATATTTTATTTAGGTATTACAACAATATACTATATTATATAAGAATATATTTACAATTTGAACCATTTTTCTTGAGAATGATTTATTTATAATTTAATCTTGTAAGAAATTCTAGAAGTGTCCCTCACCGGAATTATAGAATGTAACATCCTCCCTTAAATTATTCACACCATTTTTAACCTTCTATATTGAAAAAAAACCTAATAAATTAAATTATCCACTCCCCTATAAACGTTATATATTTTCTCATAATCTGAAAATACCAACTTTAGGTCCCTTAAGAGGAGATCTAAAGGTGATATTTTTATAAGGTATGTGGGATTACACAAAAATGGTACACCATAAATCTCAATTCATTATGTGAACTTGATGAAGTTATGGGATTTACACCATAATGGTATCCAATGAGGATTAATATATAGTTACATGGGAAATGGTTGATACCATGTTTGAGAGTTGGTCAAAACCATCTTTTCTTGAGGTAGGAATTGGGGGAAATAGTGCACAAACACATAAGATGGGGGATGTTTATCCCAATTAGGTGACCAAGTAATGATTAAATACGAAATTAATCCATGAGGGAAAGTAAAAAAATACTCCCATTAAATAAATATTTGATGAAAATTGTTCCATTAGGTTTAGGTAACCCACTAAGAATAAATATAAGTACTTATCCCAAGTAGATTACGTAGGTGAGTGGAGCTGTCAAGTTTTTTATTGAGGGTTGGGTGATGCCATGTTGGATTGGAGAAACATGGGAACTAGGTAATTTCACACTTAATTCATATATAAATTCATAAATGGGTTCACCCAACCTAGTAAATGCATAAGGTCTAGTTAAAGTGGTCTCTCGTGAGCATTCTATGTGCAAAACCCTCATATGACTCAAATACCCCAACTTTCCATCACATTCCCTTAGGTTTTGCTTAAAAAATCACCAGTGGGAATTAATGGATTATTTGGGTGATCAAATTAGGGTTTTTTGAACTCTATTGGTGTTTCATCTCCCATATGTCAAATTTGGAGGTCGAGGGTTCCCTTTATAAGTAAGGAATCCTAGGGCGCCCAACCTTTGTGGTAACCATTATGGGAACTCAGGTCTCCACAAAGAGTTTGTGTTGGTTAATGTTAGGGAATTTGAAAGATGAGAGAATGGAATTTTTTTGGCTCTTTATTAGTTCACACATAGGATTTTATTATGGTATGTAACACCTTTACTTTAGTGCATTTAGACCCTCAAAACTTTTGTGAACTCATTCATAAAATGATCATATTAAAATGAACATAACTTTTCATCTGGATTTTCATTTATTTTATTATCTTAAAAATTGAATATAACGTAACAATATACCACTATTTATTTGTGTATTATAATAAATATAAGTTTTTAATTTAAAAAATCCTTTATAATTCCTTTAAAAATTCATCTAAATATTTCGGGAAACTTTTCCTTAAATAATGGATGTGATCAATGGATTACTTAAAATAAATGTTTATCATCACTACATCACTGGATTGGGAAATTTATTTGATGGACCTTTACCCCTTAGTTAATTATTAGTGTAAATAGGTAGTTCTCTTAACCACATCACATGATTAGATAATTTTTTTAAAGGATCTTAAACCCTCAATTAATTATCAATCTGTAACCTTTGGGGATTATATTCGTATATTCATATTGGAGGTATGTACTCCTTAATCTTGATTTTACCCAAGTGAAGTCCTGTAATTTTATTTATATAAAATCATGCACCACAATTTTGGGCACCTACAATTATATATAATACTATTTTATTTCCCAAAACATTATATCAATTGTTATTGAAAATATTGTGTAACAAAAACAACCTCCTCTTTGGGTTTAAATTTATACAAATAATATTTAAAAGGTGGGTTTATAATTTTACTGGAATATATATAATTTTGTATAGTCTAAGGTTTTTTTCATCACCTTATAAATTTTTAATCCCTATGTCCTCATTGGGATATTTGAAATTAATATTGAAATCCACATGAGGCACCTCCACCTCTCCACAGTGTTCTAAAATCGAGAAAATCGTTATGAGGGTGCTATGCAATTGTTAATGGAGTTGTAATATGTTATTTATATATTATTTTGGTTAAATTTGAGTTTAAAAACTTTTATTTTAGTATTAAATTAATTAAATTTATATTTTAGTTCTTTATTTTGATATGATTTAATGCAGCTCTCTTCATTTATTAATGAATTGGATTGATATCTTGAGAATGTAACTTGTATTAATCAAATTGGATGGAATAAAGAAAAAAATCGTCATATAATTTAGATATCATCTTAATTTTTTATTCCCCATACCATAGATAATAGTTTAATATTATCTAAAATATTATTGTGTCATGGTTTTCTTCTAAGTGCGTTATTTTAAGGGGTCAGTAGATAAATGAGATCTCAATCAAACCTCAACCAAATAATTAAACTACTCAAAATAAAAATTTAAGGGATAATAACTTTTTCATATATGTATAAACCTTTTAATGATCGCTTTTTCATATTTATATCAAAAATTGTTTTAATTTTTAAAGACCACACATTGAGTTTTAATTGTTTTATTTATTATAATTTCAAATCATTATCTCAAACAACTTGGTTTTAGTTAATTTTATACTAATAAAAAATTATACTCTATACTTTCAATGATCCCCAAGAAAAAACCTATGGTTTTCTATATATTATACCCTAGATGAAAATAATCAACTTTATGTGTCGTGATAACATGATCAATTTTTGGCATCATTGTCAGGGATCATTATTATTTATAGTGTGCATTTTTTATAATTTCTTTGTAAATTATATAAATATTTTTTTATTTATTCATTTTATTTTTTATTTAAATATATATTTTTATAAATTATTTTATTTTTATTTTTTATGATAATTTTGTCTCCAAAATAATTATCACCCTTCAAACCCATAAGAAAACAAATTATTTATTAATAAAGTCATAACACTTGAATCTTCTATTTATAGGAGGAAACATGCTCCATAAAGGATATTCAAGACCATTATAGTTATATAAATAAACTTAAACTAGAGATAAAAATGTATAATATAGAAAAAAAATAACCTAACTTTAGAGTAATTAATTTCACATGATATCAAATATTAATTTGATTAAATAAAAACTCAAAGGGAAGATGTTGATTTTGAATTAAAATCTATGTTAGTTCATTTTTTATAAAAATTAAATAAAAATTATATATATAACACACATAATGACTTAAAGAAGTTTTATACCATATATTCTACCTTAAAACCTTATGGAGTGGTTGAGGGCCCTGTAAAAAAAATATCTTTCCATTGATGATGATATAAAAGGCTAACTCTACTATGTGAACACCCTAATTGGAGGTTTAATGGAAATGAAATATTTAATTTTATATAAATATTTTCTAGACTCTAGAGATGTAATAATAAGAATAATACAATCTGGAATAATACAATATGAATGAGGGATATTTCATGAATATTTGGAAGGTTTTAAATAATTATGTCAAAGTTTCACACATCGTCAAAGAAGTAATTAACTACTAATACAATACTTTTATGCATTTTTAATTTCTATTGATCATAGTATGATTGATGTAGTTCCAATACATTCTCTATTATATAATACTTTTGTAATATAAAGGATTTTAATTACAAATAATGAACAAAACACTCTATAGTTTTATTACCTATTCAACACACCTGATAGAAGATTACATGAGGTGAAAGTGTCTACTTTATAGAAAAATGTGTAAATGAATTTTGATGTTGTAAGTTCCCTTATTTTATAGATTTGTCTTTTCATTGTCAATCCTAATCTCCTCCTCTAACTTATTATGGTATTTTCATTTAATACACACACTATATATAATAGTTTTCTCAACTAATGGATTCTCTTAAGATTTTTTTAGGACCTTTTTTAGTTTGACTATACATAAAATATTTTAGGAAAGACAACTTCAACCATTATAACTATGTGTGGAGGTAAATCCAATCCTTTGGTTAAGGGGAAATTTTTTTTCATTCACAAGAGTCATGGTATCAGCTGGGTTAGGGTAGTCATCCTCCACCGCTGCCTAAAAATTCCTAACCACTACCAAATATTTTCAATTAACCCCCTAAAAATATTAATCCTTATTATATGATTTAATTTAAAAAATGGTCTCTTAAATATTTAATTTCAACAAACCACATAGGCTGAAATACATACCCTTGGACTTAATTAGAGCATTTATTCATTTTGGTAAAATAAATAAATAAGAAATTGTTGGTTCAACTACCTTGTTAGTCCATATTTATCCCAAGGGATAAGGTTAATGTAAGTGTAATCACCCTATTGAGTGGTTCACAACTTAATAGTCCTATAATTACTACTCCTAAGTCATCTAAATACAAAAAAACACCATATCATTTTTTTTATGAAAATCTAAATAAATAAAATTCTATCATGCATAGGAATCCCACTAAGGGATAGCTATTATATTTTGATAGGTCCCCTAACCCAACCATTCATCTAAACTTCCCCGAACAGTAACAAAATCTAGTAAACCTAAAGAAACTATTCTTGATAAATAAATAATAATGTATTTTGAAAAGGTGACTCTTAACATCCCTTTGATGAATTTCATAAATAAAATTATAGGGTATGCTAAGATTCTAAAGGATATGTTCACCCACTAATAAAAACATCCAGGTATTTAAAAGGGTAAGGTTGGTGAGAATATATCTTTGTTAATCCAATAAGATCATCCCACTAAATAAAAGAATTATAGGATTTTTTTTATTCCATGTATCATATGGGAGTTCCTTTTTTGGATGTTATACTTGATTTAGGTTCTTCAATAAATTTTATGCCCCAATCATATTCTATTTTTTAGGTTGGGGTGTAAAGTTTATATGTATAGTATTTCAATTGGAAAATTGAAGCACTGCACACCCTGTTCAGGTAATAGTGCATGTTCTGGTGAAGGTTAAAAATATAGTTTTTTCAGCCAATTTTTATATACATAAAATAAAATAAGATAGGATGAATGAGAATTCCCTAATTATTTTAGGGTTAACTTTCTTAAAAACAATCAAAATAATAATTATCGTATAAAACCGAATATATTTTTATGGTGATATTTTTGTGTTCAACATCCTTAAGGTTTATAAAACACCGATCCAAAGAATATTATACTCTTTTAGTTAATCTAATTAATTTACTCCATAATCCCATTGAAACTTATATTTTATCATATGATCCCCTTTTTATTTTAAACATTAATATACATGCTAGGAAATTATTTTTAGGTGAATATTTTAATGATTTGAAAAACTGTCATTCATGTTTATTAACCGATGTTTTATTACAGACTGAGGATACAGTGATTATATATAATTATGCATATCTTACAAAATATAATTTTTCTTTTAAGGAATTAAACATTGTGAATATATATGTGATCATAGACCTCCCACTTTCTTATTTTTTTTCCATAAAATCTAAAATACCTTTGAATTGAAACTAAAACCAATACCA
The DNA here is from genome assembly GCA_963277665.1 of Viscum album. Lineage (NCBI taxonomy): Eukaryota > Viridiplantae > Streptophyta > Magnoliopsida > Santalales > Viscaceae > Viscum > Viscum album. The sequence continues at coordinate 1,916,101,250 of OY728152.1, forward strand.
CCAAATTTAAAATATACATATTTTGATAATAATAATATTATTTTTCTCATCACTATTATTATTTCACTCTTATTTGATAAAGAATTGAAGTTTTGTACCCATTATGGGATTATAAATAAGTAATGAGATGGAAACTTATTTAAATTATGGGTATTATACCATCAATATGTATTCAACATATATTATTAGATGATAAGGATAAACCAGTGAAATAGGAACAAAAACTACTAAAATAAAATCTCTTTGGTAAAATTAAAATATAGGTAAGTAAATTATTGGTTTCTATAAATATTTATAAAATTTAATATATTCAATGGTTTAGCTGAATGTTGGTAATTCTTAATAAAACTAGTATCATGGAAAATAAATATGAAAATGATGAATTGGAACCATCCCAAGTGAAATGTAGTTTGGTTTTTTATAAAAATAGTATCCAAATAATCCAACACACTATGAAATACCATTTCCCATTATTGATCATGGACCAAGAACTAAATAGGTTAATAAGGAATTTATATTATTGTTTCCTCAAAGGGTGTTCTATATATTTTCATATCTATATTTATCCTAAGTTTCAAAAAAATACGACTATTACCTATTACTTTAGAACATTTTCATAAAAGAGTATATAATTTGGTACTTTCAATGTTACAGGTATATTCTAGTGGTGCATGGTTAGTATTTTTTATACCAAGACAATTTTATGGAAGTATTAATATATAGTTTTACCAAATATAGGTCCACCTTTTATAAATTTCTAAACAGTTTAGGTTTTATCCTCTATTGTTATATTGAAACTAAAATTGTATTGAATCTTTCGAAATATAATTTCATGGTATAATGCATGGTAGTACTCTAGAGGTGTTCTGGAGGGGCCCTATACCTATATGGATCAAAATCAATATTTATGGTGCCTCCAAGGAAAACCTAGGGCCTTTAGGGTGTGGTGCGATCTTCAGAAATCATCTTAGGAAGATTCTTGGATGTTTTATAGGAAAGTGTCGCTATGAAACATCCCTAGAAGTTGAGATGATAGGTTTTATCCATACCATTCACTTTTCCATCCTCTATGGTTGGAAAAATCTCTGGATTGAAAGTGACTTGACGACCATCATATAAGCGATTCAGAATAGAGTAAGTCATCTTGCTTGGCTGATTACTACTCATTGGATGGATTGCAACTGTTCTCTTATACATATAAACTGTATCATCACACATGTATATCAAGAATCCAACATGGTTGTAGATGGCCTTTCCAACATGGGGGTTAATCAAGACATCACTTGGTTTGATGGCCTCCCCATCGATCTGATTTCCTTTCAGGAAAAAAGATTGTAACATGATCACGTATTTTAGACTCTTGTAATCTCTTTTTTTCTTAATAATTATGTTTTGTTCTTCCTATGTAAGAGATTTATAACCAGACTAAGGTAACGCATGATTTTATCCCTATTTCATTCATAAATTTAGAAATATTTCACTCCCCCTCTTCTTATTAATCCAAAAATTATATATTTTTTCAATGAAAACTATTTAGATTTATTTAATATTTTAAAAGGTTGTCTCATTTTACCACTATCAATGAAACTACCTTAGTATAATTTTCTATTTGAGCATATTTTTTATATTTCTAACTATGTATTTGGATAAATCATATCACACTGTGTTGATTGAGATCCACCTATCATTACATATATATAATCTATATTAGATCCAACCTAGGAAAACTATACCACAACTAAAAAATAAATTATTTTATTTTTTTCCTTGGATAAATTTAATTAATACCTCTTAGGTTCTAATTTGATTAGGTTCTCAAACCATATAACCCTTTGAAATCAGTTAAATAACAAGAAGTAAAACCATGTCTCTTTCATTGGATGAGCCTCCATTAAAAATTATATTTATAAATTTGGGATAATAAAGGAGAAAATAATTTATTAGAAAAATTTATTATTATGATCCTTTCTTCCTTGTACATTAATATATACCATTCATTCCTATAAATGACATGATATATGTGGAGAAATTATAGAAATAAAATATTTTGTTCCATGGTATTTCAATATTATAAATTAATGGTAACATTATTCATTCTTAATATTTATAATAAAAACCTAACATAGAATCTTAAACATAAAACATGTTGGTATATTCTGTAAAACACTTATCTATAACATACCTTTAGTGATTATTTCTTATGTTATTTTATTCTTTAGAGTGATATTTAATCAAACCTTAGGTTTAACTACACCCGTTATTATAAGGGGGCCCATTGGCCCCCATCAGACTACACGTAACGTTTCAAATTTTGGTCTATTTTGACCTAATTTATATTACGATGCCCAATATTTTTAAAAGTATAGTTCTAGTTTTAAATAATCAAGTAATATCTACAAAAAAGTGAAATGTGGTAGAAATTATTGTTATTCGATGGAATTTTTTATGTTTGGGTCATGTAATTTTTATGGTCATTCCATGTTTCATTTGGATACATGTTCATTTCTTTAATATTATATTATAGTAACTTTTTGTGTGGTTTATAAAAAATAATATATTTTATAGGTTTTTTGTTGACTAGGTTCATCATCAATTACTAGGGTTTACATTTTTTGTGTCAATTAGAGAAAAAAACAAAAAATAGAAAGAAAACCAGACATGAAATTTTAAATGGTTCTAGAAGAATAACCAACATCCATAGAGGGAAGAAATAAATTAATTTTTTTAGGGGGATATGAAAGAATTATTTTTAAAATTTATACACACCAAATTTTAGTGAAAAAATACATTTTAAAATATTGAAAAATAGTGTATCATAAATTTTCAAAGTTGAAATTACATATCATGTTAAATAAATTTTTCCCTCCTCTGTGTGCTCATAAATGAAAAAAAATTAACATTCATGTTTCCAAGTTTATCTTATGTGAAACATTTATTTATGAAACACCATTTTAACCCCAAATGAAACTATAAATTTTGACACTATGTTCTATTTGAACCCCACATGAAATTTATAACAGCAATTTCATATATACCCCATGTGAAATTTATAACCACTTTACATGTACCCTATAAAGATCAAGATAAGTGTATAGTTTGATCCAAATCAAATCGAGCTCCACATATCTGAAAATTATCCCACATGGAGACTAATTCTAAAGATACTCTCCTTCAATAATCTTCTCCTCCATTAGTCCTTGTTGTGTTGCTCCCCCTACCCCTTCATTATTTTTGAAGTCCAATTGAGGTACAACAATGACTCAATTTCTCAATGACCATCACCTTCATCATCATGTGAGATAGATTTCGGATTCAATGATTCTTATACATGTATAAAGATCCATATTTTAATAATCCTATTATGAATGATATTTTAGTTGAATATGTTTCATCTTGGAATGGAAAACTATTTTCTTTTCAAGATGTGTTGCACTATGGTTTCTAGAATATAAAATATTCTCCCTTTTATACATGTATAAATAAATTATAAAAATACTTATATATATCATCTCTTTTATTAAATTAGTAACAACAATATATTATGCTTCATATTCTATAATTCTATAATCATTTTTAATTATGATACCCAACTAACAGTTGTGACACTATGGTTGTTGATATATCTTATATAACTCCTTATATTGACATCACCACCCCCAAATGAATCAACATATCCCTATAAAGGAATACCTACCTTGAATAAAATAGATATATCCTTTCTCAAAGTCCATAATCTTAGAATCCACTTTGTATCCACCCAATATTATCTTCCTGAATTTAGTTTGTACCCACTAACAACTCTCACTGCATGTTCTATGTCTGATCAAGTGTAAAAAAAATCATACATCAAACTCCCTATTACTTATGTATAAAGGATTTTCACTATGTAACCACATTTATCATCCTTCTCTAGTTACTTTCCCATTGATAACTTTAAATGACTCACATTCGGAATAAAAATCTTTTTTTCATACAACATGTTAAACCTACTCAAAAACTTCTCCATGTATGTTTTTTATGATAGATTCAAGGTTATAGAAACAATATATCATATGATCCTCATGAAAATATTCTTCTCCACGTCACAAATATATTTTATCTCAAATTATTTTGATAAATGAATCTTTAAATCATTAATATTTCACTTATTGTCCCCTATAATGAGAATTTCATACACATCCGATGAAAAAAAGATATTTCAATTACCAAATAATTTGAAATAAAAATATTAATCCTTGAATCATCTCTTATAGTCATTATTTCCCATGAATTCATCAGATTTATGATTTCATTTCCTCAGTGATTTCGTTAGCCCATATAGAATCTTATTAAGCTTATAAACATGATCCTGTTTTCTGGAGTCAATGAAACCTTCAAAATACACTATATATATATCCACCTCCAATTCTATATTATATAAGTAATTCATCACATCCATATGTTATAAATATAATTCCTATATAATTTTAACTATCAACATAACTCTAATAGAGATTATCATAACAATAAGAGAACAAAATCAATGTAGTCAACACCCTACTTCTATTAAAATCCCTTCATAGTCATCCTTACCTTATACCCTATAATTATATTATATTCTTATTTGGCATGGTATACCCATTTTTATGGAATTATTTCTTACATTAAGGTAAATTAGTAAGTTACCATGTCTTGTTATCCTGGAAAGATAAAATTTTACAATTCATTGTTAGCTCCCACTTACTCGAATCCTTCACCTGCACTACTTCTTCATAACACTCAGGTTCTCCATTATCATTCCATGAAAAATAAAGAATATAATATTCATATATTTATATTAGTTTATATACTCTCAGTAACCTTTTAATAGGAATATTCATACTTAGGTTCATTGGGTAGTTCTTAGTCTACAAAATATTCTTTTTTAGGATGCCTTAAATCTCAACCTTGTAACATCCCTATCCCAATTCACATTCGTTGTGACCAAACATGAGTTACAAATACCAAAATCATTCCTACCCATATGCTGAATCCTACTGACTAGTGGTGGGGATCTAATAATAACATGGGGAAACATTACCCACTAGATCAATTAAACATAAATAATAGTAAAATAATCAATAATAATAGCCATATAAATAGAACGTAATTAAATAGATATATCAAATAAATTCTAATAAAAAAATACCTCAAACCATGTTATCATAATATGAATAATAGATCATACCATATAAGGCACATAAAATTAATTAGGATCCTTCGTGGGTGGATTATATACACCATGGTCCAAAAAACTAAAATTAAAAAAATATATAAATATGTTAAAAATGAGTCATGATTATCAGTATGGTCCCATATCTTAATATCTATCACAACTCGACAAGTCAACCATAAATCATAGGACCCTTACCCATGTCCTTTCCTATAATCATGATGTATGCTCAGTTACCAATGACACCGAAGTAGGGTGTGAGTAAAACATAGTAATCCACCATTAATGGTGTCTCAAAAGTATATCATAGCTAATAGATTGTATGTTGTTGTGACATAATAAATAACTATTAGTGTAATAAAATCAATTGTTGATCCTCGATTTCCACTGTGGCACCTGGGACTGGCCATACAAGATTCATTTAGTGACGGAGTATCTATAAATTTGATACATAACATAAATAATGTTCATAATGTCTCCCTCCCTTAGTACCATTATAAAACATCAACATCTAGGGGTTAGAATGGTTCCCCCTTGGAACTATCTCATATAATCCACACACAAGGGGCAATGGTACACTCCCCTGACATGATCTCATATCATCCATGCATTGAGGAAAATAACACCTTCTACTAGAACCATCTCATATCATCTGCACACAAGGAGGGATATTCACCACCTTTGGAATCATATAATATAATCCAAAAATAGTTGGGAATAATTCCCACCCCTAGATCCATCTTATATCATCCACACATAAGAAGAATATCACCCACCCTTGGAACATTCTCATATCATCCACACATGGGGGGATGGTGCCCACCCCTAGAATTATCTCATATAATCTACAATAAGGGTTAAATTTTTTCACCCTTGGGGCCATTATATAACATCAATGGCAAGGGTTTACAGTTCCCACCTCTAGAATCATCTCACACTATCCACACTCATGGGTCAATTGGGTCTTCCTTTGGTATCATTATTGATCACCATTCACAACTCTATTCAGATAAGTAGTCAACCCTTAACCACTTTATTAAAAATTATCCATACTTTATAATTAAATATGATAAATGAATAACACTTTATTATTTAAATAAAATCAAGATATATACCTTTTATAATTTACCATATTACCAAATCTTGTCAATTATCAATCTTAGAAATACTGTTTTCAAGGGGTTGGAACTCACCCAACCTAAACACACAGATGGGATTTAATAAATTAGTCACTCACTCACATAACCTAATCCCCATGGCCATTTTTTCTTAGATATCTCATCATGTTATCCCGTATTTGGAACATGTTATTAATCAAATGATCATCTAAGGGGTTCTATTTTCAGCTCACTGGGATATAAATTCCATTAAGGAAACCCCCAGGGATTCCCACCACATTTTTCCTTTCATTAGTTTTTATATTTTTTCACTTTTAATCCAAGTTATTGGCTCTATATCATCAATTTACCACCTATGGTCTAAACTAGGTAATATTAATGTGAAACAAACAAGGAAAACATTTAATTAATTTTTAGTTCAATCACAGAATAGGTCGGCATGACCACACATCATAAAGTCATAAAAAGAGGTTATACCTTAAGGATAGCTTAGTTACCACCTACCATATCCCTATAGGAATATTACCATTGAATATTGTTATTCAATTTGGTTCTAAATGGATAGAATCAAGAAATCAATGAAAATCCTTTAAAATAGTCATAAAAGGTGATAACTGAAATAAGTATATGAAATTATGATAGAAATGATGGAATTCATCAATTGGATAGGTTTAATCACTCATAGTGATACCCTATGATGTACTAGACGCCAATTGTAGCATGAAAAAATGATATCTCAACATTTAAGATAAGGACCCAATAGGAGATCTATGGTGACAGATCATTTTGTTCCTAGATGAAATGAGGTTAAAACCTAATTTAACATTTAATTTAAAAAAATTAATTAAAATTTTAAAAAACTAGTAACAAGGTACATCAAAGCAAAAACTTCGAGATCATAGTGCAGTTATCTCTATCGAGTCGCCTCATGCGACATGGTCCCCTAGTCACGGTTTGACACACCTCCCTCAAAGCTAACCAAAATCACGACTTCACTATTGAGGGTCACATTGTAGTATGTCCCAACCTAACATGGTGTAACCACCTTTCACAGATAGGTTTTCATGGCTCATCCCTCTGATGTTTTTGAATAATATCCCTTTCTAGACACTCATCATCATTCAATAGACATAATTACAATGTGATCCACTGCAATTTGCTAATTAATCATACATGACTATTTTTATTCTTATATAACACACACCACACTTTAATGCACTTTTCTAAGATCGGGTCCTTAAATAACCCCACAAATTCATTACCACACGGCCCCATCATGTAATAGTGCCTCTTGGTTGTATCATGACCATCAACCTATACTGAGCTTTTAATCCAGCGCAACCCCCTCACCACACCATAATTCCCTCATATACAACATGAACTCTCCTAACATTGGGACTTTTAAAATTATATAGATCTCGAACCCATATAAACCATTCATGCATACCTCCCACCCCCCTCCCCCATCATGGTGTAACCTTTATATGTTATAGAATGAAAATCACTTATTGGTCCCTTATCATGGAGGAACCCTAAACTATTTTAGTGTGATGAGCCAATTACAATAAATTTCAGCCTGAACTAAGAGAAAAATAGAAAAAAAACTATTGGTCCCCGCATAACACCTATAAGAGATCAAGAACACATAATTACAAGAGGATTAACAAGAAAATTAATTAATTACATATCTCAAAAAGATATGGGGTGTAACAACCTCCTAACCAAATGGCTTATCTTCCCTGAGCTACATCTTTGTACATCATTGGGCCTCATCTGTGAATAAATCTGGCCAATATTCCCACATAATAGGATCTCACTCCCATATATCCTATTATATACACTAATATTTCCACAAAACTCATACTAGATGAATCATATTTCCATGTAAAGACTTTTTACTCTGGTCTAATATATGAATTGGAAAATCATAAAATGATATGTTAGAATTTACCTCAATGTTATCGGTACTGGTCATAGGGAAAGGGTTGGGCTGATATATCTAAATGTGTGACACATGAAACACATAATTCATAGCACTAAAATTATAGGGAATATCTAACTGATATTCTATTACACTGATACTCTTGATAATATTAAACGACATCATGAATCTGGGCACCAACTAACCCTACCTCTAAATGCAATGATTCCCCAATCTAGGGGTAACCTTGAAGAACACTTGATCACCCACTTGAAGCTTCAGGTTATAGAATATCCTGTCAATATATCATCTATTACAACTTTTAGTGGCCACTAACCACATATCTATTAGATGTATACACTCCAATATATTCTATATGAGACTCAAATCAAAAATTTCTACCCCTGTAGACTTTATCCAACATAGAAGATATCATCATAACCAACTATGTAAAGCCTCAAAAAGTACTATCTAATCAAATCCTAATAACTATTATTATAGGAAAAATATTTAATTATGAGGGGACTATCCTAGAAATCCATGAAATCCAAGATTCAAACTCATTGAATTTCTTATAATATCAAAATGTTATTCTCAAATTCCATATCTATCTTAGAATAATAAGTAGTTCTCAGATGTACCTATATCTTAGGAAACATTTATATCCCCCATTATAAATGCAATGTAAAGTAGGTATACCAGTTAGAAAGGATACTCCAAAGAACCCCATGATGACATAAAATGTTTTGAACATAGAGAATTCCCAACTCATCAATAAAGGAAGCCTCTATGATTAGTATAAAGTGGAAAATATTTATAAATTATTCCATAATAACCCACATTACATACTTATTCAAGGAATTATCATCAACCCCATCACAAAATCTATTATCACTCATCTGAAAAGAGATGAAATTTCCCTAATTTTTATCAGTATTTCAATAGAATTAAACCCCATGTTTTTTATAAAAATTGGAAAATTGATGTAATTTTGTTAATTTAGTGAAATATATAATTTCATTGATAATAGGATCAAAACACTGTATTTTATTTATTCAAATTTTTATTTAATGATCAAATCTATATATCGATTCAAATTTTGGAATTATGTTTTTTATAGAATTTTAATTCTTAAATTATTTTATTTTATTTGATTTTAGAAATAATTCATAATTATTTTTTTAAATGTATGTAACATGAATTTAATTGTTTTATTCATTTTGGAATTAATTGAAGTCCATATATTTATTTAAAGGTGTTTCTTATAGGCTAATATTAATTATTTAAAATTATTTTTATTATTTTTAAAATCAGTCTGAATATTGTTGATGCTAAGAATTATGATTTTAAACTCTGCAGATTGAAACTAAAATTTGGTGAAGGACTCAATTGAGAATGCCCCTCATAGTGAGTCAAAATTCCATGTGAGGTAACTCCAAACAGTCTTATGTTCACTCAACTAACCATGGTTCCACTTCAACCTACCATGGAAAACAATCATTATAACACCATCCATTCTAAGATCAACTATAATAAGATTCAAGATACTGTGAAGCACCCTGAAGATTGACTCTAGGTCACCATTCAAAGAGACCATACTAACTCTCCTAAAAACCAACTATATCATTGTAACTTATTTAAAGATTAAAATCAAGTGGTCATGTGATGTCCCATCCTACATGGTAGACCATGTCCATCCTTAAATTTACCACATGATGAAATCTTTCAAGAAATTTTATTTTGGAGACCTTAACCCCTATAACTATAGATCACAACACCTAGATACAGATGGCCCAAGATGTACTTTGCCACTTGTATTTTCTAACTCATACAGGCTCCAATACACCAACATAATGCAACATGGAAGAATAAAGTGTATTTTCCAAGATGTGCGAACTCTTACCTTTTAACATGCAATTGAGGTTCACAAGCCATATAAATAGTCATAACAAGCTATGTATCCTACACCAACCACATAAATTAAATCTGATATCAAGTAAAATAGTATATTTACTCATGGAGGTCGAGGATAACAATAATAATCTGATTGATTATGTCGAATCTGACCAGCTAAGTTCCATCTGAGACCAAATATTCTCCGGATGAAGCTTGATGGGGGATTTGATTTCTTAAAATAAGAGTTTTGATTGTTGAATTTCATTTGTATATATAATATATAGGGTACTTGATAGCTTCCCTATATATTGGTTTCATGTTCAATGACTTAGTCCCACAAGGAGCCAATTTTATTGCCTCAAATATATCTATGTACTCGAGAGAATTCCCAAGTCGACTCACCACTTTGACCATCATTAAAAACTCCCCAATTCATCTATTCAGTTCCTTATAGTATCAAATCCATCTCACTAAAATAAATCTTACAACCCCAGTCCTAGAATAACATAGAGATTATTTGAAGAAGAACTATGACATCCAAGCTCAGGCTCACTATTTTTTAAATCCCAGTTGTAGTGACGTTCGGGATAAAGTACAATACCAGGACTAAATACATAAATTAATTCCCTTATACATTTAAATAAACTCACACAAGCTAATATGAAATCACCTCTCCTAATAAACACTCATCTTCTATTAGAGGAATAGTAGTAGAGCATACCACCTTTTATTTTTCTTGAAGGATACATAGCTTGATTATGGGAATAATGTATGATATGGAAAGATTCATGAATATGGTATCAACTAAATCCATAATTTCCCTTATATATGACATGTAAAGATGATCCAAGGAAATACAATTTCACCAGTTGAAACTTATTTTGAGTAGAATGAGGGAAGAAGATGTTATGATGGATATGAATTTGTTTCTCCTCTACCGTAAGAAATTATTGGCACCTGTTAATTTAATCGAGGTTTATTATAATTTAAATTTCATTCTTTTGATTCTAATTTGTGTTGTTATAATCTTTCCCATCCATTCTTGTTTCTTACCATATGCATTAATAGTGATCTCTTAAGCTTCTATTTATGATGGAAGGCTAGCCTGAAGGTCACCTGCTAGATGAAAACCATTGAACCAACTTTTATACACTTGACATGATTAATTATATTTTGTTTTGAGTATATTATGATAATGATAATTTGAGGAGATGATCATACCTCGTGTATCTTTCATTCCACTTTCCTTTAAAATTTCTAAATGGTGTTTCCTCTCATATTGTCTGGATTGCTACTACACACTGGGAGCAGTGGTCTGGGTAATGGATAGGGTCACGATTGTGATCAATTTGAGGGAATGATGAGCTGTTAATTTAGGGGATTCTTCTAGAGTATAATAATCATTCAAAAAATATTTTTTGAGTTCATATGTATCTATTTGAAACAAATATAGTATTGAATTCAGATTCATGGTTATGAGACAAGTAAGGATAACTAAGTTGAATCCAAGGGTGTCTCCAATTCTTGAATTTCATTTTGAATTATCATTTTCCTTTATTTTTTCATGAACTAAACATCAATTAACATTATATATACTTCAAAAATATATATAAAATACACAAAAATACATAAGTTATTGATATTTTGAGTAACCGACCCATGAATCCTTGAGAATAACCCTCATAAGTCTCAATAGATTAAATTATAGTTTAAATAAATTTTATATGTGAGGTGCAAAAAAAGAACCAAGATACTATATGAACCATCACTTAAATCAATCCACCACTGTCCTAAAGGGAATATCCAGTCCCAATGGGCCGGTGAGAAGTACTTAGTCATCAGAAAGAACGAAATGGGAATAATTTATCCTAAAAAACACAAACATAAACTGATAAATAGTGTAAATAAAATCCAAAAAAAATTATATATATATAAATATATATAAAAGTATAAGATAAAATCAACTAGATAACATGTTCTATGGCTGATACAACTGAAAATAATTGATAATATACCAACCACCAACATCTCCATGTGAAAGTGTAGCAACTCCACATGCACCTCCATCGAAACTCAAACCTAAAGATATAGGAATATCCATTGTATTGATAAACTTTTTAAAACAATAATATATAGCCATAAGATAAAATCCAAATAGGTCACCACCCACTGACCTAAAGCATAACACTTTAAAAGGGAATCTATATCATGAAAGATTTAAAATAATGATACAAAAAAGGTTCTCTAAGTTTTCATTCAATAAAACAAGTAACAACATCTTCCTTGAAAACCCCATTTCTCACAAAACCGATAATCTTTCTAAATGAAACCATAATTTATTTTCACATATAAAAACATTCATAAATTTTAATTTTAAAACTTTTTTTAGGTAACATTAAATAAAATAGGATTTCTATTCATCATTTTCAAAATAATCTTACCTTGTAAAATATTCATAAATCATCATCATGGAAACAAAAGGTGATAAAAGGAAATATTATAAAACATATTAAACATGGTCATAAATGAAACATGTCTATTCACCATAAATCAATTATCACAAGAATAAACTTTTCCCAAACACCTAGTTATACCCTATCCTGTCCTAACCAAGGAAAAATAACTTAGGTTGACCTAAGTCCCACTTAACGGTACCATCTAGGGCATAATACTAAACTAGTTCACATGTGTACCCAGACCTACCACCTAGAAACACAGGTCTTCTCATGACATTCAAATAAAGATGATAATTTCAAAGGTAATATCATTTCATAAATCATATCATATTATATCATCATATTTTAAAAATAAATCATAAATCTGTATCACACCTCTAAACGCCATATAGTAACATTCCCCTTTATCAGAAATATCAATTAAATTAAATTTCGATTAAATTCATCACCCTCAAAGGGAAATTTGATTTCATTCATTAAAGTATCCATCATTTCCATTACATAAAAAGGTGCATCTTCTATGGGTTTTATAATTTTTTAATAAATCATTTAAAGTTCCAATCATACCTTTAAACATTTCACTTAGTATACAAAAACTAAGAACGAATTTCAACACCATTTATAAAACCATTTGTAAATAATATCACTTAAATAAATAAAAACTATCAAAGCATCATTTAAAAAATGTTCGAAGAACCCCAAGCATTATAAAATCACACTTTTTTTTTATTTTTGAAATCATCATCATAAATAACTAAAGGTATTTATCAAAATTCAACTGTAAATATCAATTCCTAAAAAAAGTGTATATTCCTTTAATAATAATTTCACATTAATTCATATAAAAATTACCTTTTTAAACTTTTATAAAAATATAAATAAATCATCAATAATTGATATAGATACTAGATATAAACAGAAACAATCGATAACATTGAAAACTCGAGATGAAAGCATAAGAAATCATAGATTCAATTATAAAGGGAGATGATTAGGATATATAACTTTTAATCAAGATCAACAACACCCACATAAGATACACCAACTAGTGAGGAAGATTAACCTACAGTAACAAGAGAAGGTACGTGTGCGACATCCAAGGAAAAAAACCTTCAACACTATTCCATTGGGTTTTTCTTTAAGGTAGAATAAGAAACAATCAAAAGGAACCGAATCTCATTCTAAAATATCTGTATTCTTATTACTCTCCTAAATATGATATAAAAAATTATAAGTTCAAAAATTTTCGGTAATTTTAAAAATATAGGTGGTGTTTTAGTTTAGAGCATTAAAAACCCAAAATTAAAATCACTATTTGATTTTAATTTTTAATCAAATATTGAATGATAAAGGTTTATGATATTTTAAAATAGAAGTCATAACCTTTAGTAAATCCAAAAAATAAAATTCCTATGATTTTATGTTTTTAAACTCATCAAAAATTGTTATATAGGAATACTGGGGAATAATAAATGAAAAAAAAGGTTTTTAAAACTTTTATTCAAAAAGGGAACTATGTAAGGGTTTCATGGTTTTACCCTTACGTAGCTCATAATTATAACATAAGGGTACTAGGTTACCCTTACATATCCTTTGAAAAGAATTTTTTACCTTTTCATAGCTCTAGGGATACCCTTATTCGGTATTTGGAAAGAATTAGTTTCCTTTAAACAGCGCCCAAGTCACCCATATACATCCTTTGAAAATAGAGGCTTACCCTTATGAATTGTATAGAAACTACAGCATACCTTTACATGAGAAAAAGGCTTCCTATATGACCCTTATACATTGAATAAAAATTCATCCTACTCTTATGTAGTGGTAGTTTTACCCTTACATAATCCTTATAAATTCAAGGTTACCATTACACAACACACAAAAACTAGAATGTGTATAGGTAAAAGGAATTTATCCTTATGTATACCCCTTGCTCTATTTAAGGGTAAAATAAAAATTTAAAATTATTTAATTTATACTTAAAGGGATTATAAAACAAAACCAAAAGGGGGTTCTCAAGAACATTTAAAAACTAAGTAATTTATAAAGAACCTCCAACACTTCTAAAACCAAAAGAAAACTACATGAACCAAAGAACATACCTAAAATAAAAGTTCTATATGTTACAATTATACCCACCATAATCCTTTCTAACCCTGAAAATATTCAGGGACATTGGTAGATCAATATTAGAGAGAAAAGATAACCAAGTCTACACCATTATACCCGAAGCATCGAAGTAGATCCAAATGTTATACTCTCCCAAATGGTAACTAGAAAGGATTCCAATAAAAACATGGAAGAAATTGATCTTATTGAATATAATTTCCAAGATTGTTCTCCAAAAAATGATACATTTGAAGAAAACTAGTGAAATTATTAAGGTAAGGATGATGAAATCGCTAAAAAATTACCAAGTAACTAGCCTTAAAAAACTAGGAAAAAATTTGCAACTACTCAACAGTGATAAATGAACTATTAAACTCTGAAGAAACCATGAATAACCACACATAAAATCCTCAAAAATAACATTGAAAAATAAATTCATAAAAATTATACCACCTTAAGAAACAATAACACAAAAGTTATTCAAGAGAACTAGGGAGAAAAATTAGATTTGCATCTAGAAAAAACATGCCTCGTTGATAAAAGAAAAGTTTATCATTAATTAATGTGAGTTTAACCCTGAAATATATTCCTCGAACACTAGATTTTGGTATTTCTAATAAAAACCTCATATCATCATCATCACCTCCAATACTTCACCCAAATAATAACCCAATCTCTACTGTGATCATTAAGAAAAAAGAACCATTGACCCAACACACGGCCTGCATCAATACAAGTGAAGGGAAGAAAAATAATCACAAAGGCACAAGAATTTATAAATAAACTTTTAAGCAATATGAAATAGTCAAAGAATCATGCTAGAACATGAACACATATATATCATCTCCAAATATCCCAATCCCAACCAAACAATAACTCACTGTAGTATTACATAGCGAGATGAGCATATGTTCTTATTTGGTTACATCTTAGAGAGGAAATTTCAACATTGAGGAAACCAAATATCTCAAATCCTTGTTCTCCGTATAATATAAAAATAATTATCATGAAATAGAGAGTATTGTATCTCAACATAAATAATACAATATTAGTGATCTCCCAACCATGTTGAATTTTCATCAAATTCAAACGCATCAACCCATATCATTAAAACAGAAAATTCAAACAAGTGGGAGTAAATATAGAAGTCTATAAAACCACATTCTTACGTCATTGAGTTATAATCCAACAAAAAAATGGAAAACATAAAACATCACCACTAAGAAACTAGGTAAATCATATAAGAAAATTCTAATGTCAAAATTTCCACAATTGGAAAAGTATTATATCAAAGGAAACACAAATGATCGTTAATCCAACATCGAGATCAAACATTGAACCAACATCAAATTACACTGGAATCTCATCAACTATGTGAAAGACTTCACTCTGAGGCTTATATATGGAGCCATGTTGTTATGAATATTATTTTTTTTCCATAGTTCCCTTATGATCTAATGTTTCCCATCCTTGTCTAGATGAAGAAAAAACTAGGAAAAACATCTAAAGATGACCTATATGAGCATAAGAAATATAGGATTTATGAGTCTTATTACAAGTATACTTCATATGACCCACCTTTTGAAATTGTTAAAAAACTAAGTGCTTCTTTCCAGATGAATCTAGTGAAAATAAACACAACAACCTTTTCATTCCATTACCCAATGGACCTAACTTGGAACATTTCCTTTTTCCCTTACTATAACTTCCTCCATAACACCATGTAATATTATAAATTATCAACACCTCAAAACTTCATGTTATGTCTTCTTCAAACATGAAAAAATCCATCATCTACACACTATAATAGTTGAGTAAGAGAGGGGATATAGAAAGTGAGAAATTTGGATTAATGAATTCCAAGAAATACGATGACATGAGAGAGTAATTAGTGTCTAGATGAGGAGGATATGAAACTAACTCAATAAAATAGTGAGTGTGCTCTGATTCCATTTTATATTTATACAGGATACCATAAAACTACTTAGTCTTTGATACCCAAACTAAATTGAGAAAGAAATCATGAGTGAAACCCCCCTTGAAATCTACCAAAGAATAGTCCTTTAGTAGATTATCCTAAGTAACAGACTTTCACTATTTCCAACACAGACTCTCAATCAAGAACATCAAAAATTAAACCTAGAGATATTATAACAGTTCATGATTATAAAATATCACCTAAATCTTATTCAGTAACATCACTTCTTCATATCAATCTCATTTTCCAAATAAGTGGGGAGGATACTAGATTTGAAACAAATGGATATAATGCTCCCTTCGTCTAGATCCGGCAGAACAAATGTTACAATCGAATCTTGTTCAACCAAAGTTTACATTAAATATAAATATGGGAATAATATAGAAATAATAATAACAAAACCATCAAAAAAACATTAGAATATAAGTATTACAATATAGAACCTGAGACATAAAACATCCTTAACACACCATTTTACAAAAAATCATAATCTAACACTAAACAAAGTACCAACCAACAAACCCAAGTATATAATTCTTTATAAAATAATTTCTCCAATTTAAATAAATATATTTTTACCAAAATATATTTCAAAAATAATCAGTATTCTTTAAAATAAAATTTTTACACCTTTGAAAAAATTTAAAAGAATAGTAATATTATTGTTGAAATATTTAGAATCTAGTATGTAAAACATTGCAAACATAACTATTCAAAATATTTCAATTAAAAATAATAATATCACATGAAAATATTAAAAATAGATAAAAATCTAATACTTTCCCAAAAATAATCAACCATTTTTTCAATAATATTTCATTCTTTTAAATTAAATTTTTTTTAGAAACACCAGAAACCAAAAACCATTTTGAATTTAAAAAATTTCAAAACGTTAAAAAATTCCCAACTCTTTTTCAAAAAACTCAAGGTTTTGATTTTAAGAAATCACTTAAACAACAAAAGGACAAATTATTCTCCTAAACGAATTTCCCAAAATCATCATAAACCAAAAGGAATGGAAGGGAAAATAAACCCAACACTCAAAATAAGAAACTATATAAATTTCAAGAAATATTATCTCTACATGGATTGGATGCATTTCTAGGAAGACTGTATACTAATCATGAAAATTCCATTAAGATTAAACCAGAACTAGTTGAATGATCTATATATGGTTTTCTAAACTATGAATAGTATCAGTTTCCTATTAGAATTCCCTCTAAACCCCAATCTTCTTCAAATAATTCATGAACTCACAATTTCATAAATAACCACTCAAACAATAACCAAAAGGTCTCAAAAACATTTGTGGGTCGGGCATGAATAAGATATATATTAATCTGAAACAACCTATGTAACCCAACTGTCATCTTAGGTGGGTGGTGATCAACCACCCTATCATTACCAACTACTTTAATTCTAATATTCCTACCTATAAAAAATAGTTAAACCTAAAAAAATAAGGAAAAAATCCTTTGATACCATTTTTAATGAACCAAACCAAGATTACATCTAATCCAACTCCCAAATAGATCCACCACTGACCCAAAGGGTGTTCCTGATCCCAATGGGAAGGCAATAAGAACTCGAGCATCAGAAATAATGAGATGGGAATGATTTATCCCAATAACAAAAAACATATACAAATATACATCATAAAGAAAATCCATAAAAACTAAAATATTCAAAATTAGAAGATACAAAAAACTAGATAATAATCCATATGGTCTATACAACCAATAATAAAGGAAAAGATACCAAAACACCAATGTCTTTATATAGAAGTGAAACAATTAAATACACACCTAAATGAAATCTTTAACCCAAATATATAGGAATATCCACTATGTTTAGAAACCTATTAAACCTATAATATATGAGTGTGATCTAAAATACAATTATTTTTCCACATGCTAACCCAAATAATAACACTTAAAAAGAGAGGTTATATTATATAAGTTTGAAAATAAGAATATAAAAAATCCATGTTTTCTTTCAATAAAACAAGTATCAATATCTTCCTTGAAACCCCCCTTTTATCATAAAACAAAAATTCTTTCCAAATACAACCACAGTTTATTTTATTACATCAAAAAAATTATAAAACTCAATTTTAAATAGTTTTTCAAGGAATGATAAATAAAATAGGATATCATTTAATAATTTTCCAAGTACTCATACCTTATAAAATATTAATAAATCATCACCATATAAACCAAAGGTGATAAAATGAAATATTATAGAAAAGAATTATCATAGTAATCAATGAAAGTTCATGCTCTGGAAAGCAATTAAAATATCAATCTACCTCACCCAAACACCCAGTCTAAACCTATCTTGACCTAACCAATGGAAAATTCATTAGGTTGACTTATGTCCCCCTAAGGCCGCTAGTCAGAGTATAAAACTAAACTAGTGCAGATGTGTACTTAGACCACTCTCCTAGCAACCTAGGTCTTATCATGACATTAAAATGGATATGATAATTTTAAAGGTAATATCAAACCATAAATCATATCATATCATGTCATCACATTTTCCAAACAAATCATAAATATTACTCACACCACCGAACTCCATATATGAAAATTACACTTTACCGAGAATATCAATTCAATTTATCACCCTTAGAAGGAACATTTAAATTAATTCATTCAAGCATCCACCATTTCCATTACACATAAAGGGGGATGTCCTATGGGTTTTCCATTTTCCAAGAAATCATTTAAAGTCAAAAATAGACCTTTCTATATTCCACTTGGTATACCGAGTCTTAAAAATCATTTCAGGTCCATTTATAAAACCATTTATAAATAATAACACTTTAATAAATACTAACTTTCAAATAATAATTTCAAAAAGGTTAAAAGAACCCATTTTGAGTCAAATGTCTTTTTGAATTATCTATTAAATTTTTTTGAAAATCACAAACTCTTTCTTAAATACCTAATTACTTATTTTTTATATCCTAATTATTTTTAGAATGAAATCATATATCATTTTGTTATACTTTCTTTAATGTTATTTGATCCATATTTTTTCATTACTAATTCTTTTATATGTATATAATAATTATCATACACATGAGATTTTGTAGAAAAAATTCATTCCATTATTATCACAATGAAGTTGGATATGATTTTTATCTTACCCATTAGATATGATTTATGTCGTACTCACAAAATACAATTTTGGTTGTACACGTTATAAATGGTTTTCATCATACACACTATATAGTATCATACCGACTTTTAAATTTAACACACCATCATAACAAGAATCATCGGACTCATTCAAACTCATTTTATCGTATCCAAAAAACTATATCATAATGAAAGGAAACCCCTTAAAATAAAAATGATGTTGTGTATTCTGTTTAAATATAAATTATAAAATGATGTCGTTGTTTCAGTTATAAGATAACTATTGGAGTGTCAGGTTTCCAAGACCCTCTGAGATTTTAAGAGAAAATTAGACCACTGGAGTCCAAGATGACTGTTGGGACAAAGGCCTATAAATACCAGATTATTTGAAAAGTATCATAACTTTTGATGAATTGGAGGCACTCTGTGATAGATCTTACAAACTGATTCTATGTGTAAAAGATTTAATGTATATAATAAATTATGAAAATTCTGAGAATGAATTAGATAATTTTGCTCAAAGGATGAGCAAAATAGTTAGAATGAAATATTTTCAGTATTGATATAAGAAGAGTAACAAGGATAAAGGTGATATGAAATATTCTAAAGTTACATGTTATGAATACAAGAGAGCATGATATATTAGACCTCATTTTCCAAAACTCAAAATAAAATATATAAAGGAAAGGGATTCTAATAGAAATTGAAAAGGTGTTTTAAGAAAAAAGGGGGGAAAGTTTCAAAAGATAATAACTCATGGAGTGCTAGTAGAGAATATTCTTCTAATAATTATTCATATTAATAAAGGTCAAATAAAAATAATATTGTTCTATATGCAATAATACCTTTAGAAATTTAATGTTTTATGGATAAGTTACACACTTATGATTCTTTTAAAAAAATTTCTTTAAATTATAATTATTTGGATGAATATAATTATATATATTCTGATGAAGAGTACTCTTCATCCAGTGATAATAATACTTTACCTTCATATGATGAAGTTTAGAATTTTCTAAATTACTTGAAAATGAAAATTGAAAAGTTTAAAAAGAAAGGTGAAAAATAAAATCCTAGAATAAATGTTTTGACAAAAGAAATATCATATATTTATAAAGATCTTGATAAGAAAATTTTGGAAATTAAATCTATTTCTAAACACCATGACTAAGCTAATTATAGAACGGATAAGATTTCAAAGGATTTTGAAAAAGGTATTTCTGAGAAAAAATGTTTTAGAAACAAAACCCACTTTTGAAACTAATACTAATATTGATACGAATTTAGTTTTAAAACTAAATTCTTATTTATTCTCTTAATAAAATCTTATCAAATTTAACTTCTAGAAAGGAAGGTTTTGATAAGATATATAAAAAATTCATCCTCATTGGAATAGTTATAGAATTGGTTATTCTCATTAAAAATTCATTTTACTTACAATTATCAAAATGCTCCCTTTTTCAAAAAATGTCAAAGTGGAGGACATTGGAATAAAAATTGTTCCTTAAATAAAATTCAATATTTAGGGTTTCACAAAGTAACTTTTTAAAACAACTATGGATTCCCAAAATATTATTTAGTAAAATTTCCAAACCCATGGATGTTTGGGTTCCAAAAGTCTAATTTTTTTGTTTTTAAGAAAAAAAGGAAGTAATAACAAAAAATTTCCTTGGTATATAGATAGTGGATGATCCCGGTATATGAATGGTAACAAATATTTTTTTGAAAATATTATTGAAATTCTAGGCGGAAGAGCTACCTTTAGAGAAAATGCTCTAGGAAAGATTATTGGTATAGGTAATATTTTTCTTCTTGGAAAATCTTTGATTTCAAATGTTTTATTTGTAAAAGGTATTAATAACAACCTTATAGGAATAATTCAATTATGTGATGAATGTTTCCCTATGAATTTTAAAAATTATAAATTTGTAGTACACAATTACAATAATGATTTCATTCTTTCTACCCATAAGCATGGGAATGTTTATATACTTAACTTAGAAGACCTTAGGATCAAATACTTTCCTTTCCATAGTTAAATGGAAGATCAATATTGGTTATGGAATAGAATATTAGGACATTGTAATCTTAGAAACTTATGAAAATTATATAAGAAAAGACTTGTTAATGATCTACCAAAACTTAGATTTGATTATACAAAAGTATGTGACCCTTTTCAATATGGAAATCAACATAATTCATGATTTAAATATATTTTTAAATTATCAACTATTTATGAATTACAATTAGTGAATATGGACTTATTCAGTACCACACAAGTTGGAAGTATTGGAGGCAAGTATTATGTATTTTTTTAGTTGATGATTAAACTAGATATAAATGGGTCTATTTTCCTAAAAATAAATATGAAGCCTATTGTTATTTTAAAACTTTTTTCACTCAAGTCAAAAATGATAAAAACATTCCATTGATAACTATTCATAGTGATCATGGTGGAGAATTTGTAAATCCAGATTTTGAAACTTTTTGTATTAATAAAGTAATTACTCGTAACTTTTCAATCCCCATAACTCCTCAAACAAAATGGTGTTGTTGAAAGAAGAAATTGTATTCTTAAAGAGATAACAATAACCATGTTGAGCGAATATTATATTGCAAAACATTTTTAGGCTGAAGCTATTACTAATCCTTTCTATACAATAAATAGAGTTTTAATTAGACCATTTATTAATAAAACGTCTTATGAGTTATGGATAGGATTAAAACCAAAAGTCTAATACTTCAAAGTATTTGGATGCAAAGTATATATTTTGAATAAAAAATATAATTTACATAAATTCACATTCAAATTCATTAAAGTTGTATTCTTAGTCTATTATACTAATTCTAATTCATATAGAGTTTTCAAAAAAACTCTTGTACTATTGAGGAAACAGTACATGTAAAATATGATGAAACTACCCCTTTTGTTTTTAAACAATTTTAACCTACATCTACTAATATGTGTTCAAAAACTGGTTATCAATCATTGATATAATACTCTTATAATAAAGAAAATACTCCAGAAATTGATTCAAAATTATTTATTCCATAATAATTTCTACCTAATGTTGATGAATAAGTTTTACAAAACCCAAGTCAGTCATTTCTTAAGAATTTTCCTAGTGATAGTATCATTGGTTATGTAAATCAACTAGTAAGGACAAGAAGTTATTTGAGAAAAGAATTAGAACATCTAGCATTTCTTTCTCAATTCAAATAAAAAAGTCATGATGAGGATTTAGGTGATGAAAATTGGATTAAGGCAATGTAATATGAGCTAAATGAATTTTAAAGAAATAAAGTCTAGAAATTAGTTTAAAGTACTAAAGAAACCTCTATAATTGGAGTAAAATGGGTCTTTAGAAAATAAATGTGATGTAAATGGAATCATTTTTATAAATAAAGAAAAAATAGTCACTAAAGGATATAATCAACTAGAAGGAATAGATTATGAATAAACATATGCCCTCATATCTATACATGAATCTATTCTAATTCTATTAGCCTTTACATCATTCTTTAATTTCAAACTTTGTCAAATGGATGTGAAGAGTACTTTACTTAACAGATATGTTTGATAGGAAGTTTTTGTTGAAAAACATCCTATTTTTTATTATACCAAATATCCTAAATATGTTTTTAAACTTACCAAATCTTTATATAGACTGAAACAAGCCCCTGGAGTCTAGAATGATAAACTTACATGTGTTTTGTTACAAAATATTATTTTTAAGGGAAATGTTGATCTAAACCTTTTATAAAGAAAGAAAAAAATGTTTTAATTGTTAAAATATATTTTGAAAACATTATATTTATATCAATTCAGTAATATTTAATAGATTATTTTATGAATCTTATGAAATATGAGTTTGAAATGAGTATGATGGATGAGTTAACATTATTTCTTGGTTTTCAAATCTCTTTAAAACCAGAAGAAACTTATATATCTCAACATAATTATATTAAATATCTTCTTAAAAAGTATGGATATGACGATACTAAAAGTATTAGTACTCCAATCAGTACCTCAAATACTCTTGAACTTTATGAAGCTATACAACGAGTGAATCAAACATCTCTTAGAAGTATGATAGGAAGTTTACTATACTTAACATCTAGTCATCCAGACATAAAATTTTAAGTATGATAATTTGAATGATATCAAAAAAATCCAAAATAATTCCACTTAAAATATATGAAAATAATACTTCATTATTTAAAGGGAACTATGGATTTATGACTTTTTTATTCTTCTGGAATTAATTTTAAATTAAAAAGTTTTTCACATGCTGACTTTGGTGGTTATATAATGGATAGAAAAATTAAATACAAAACTTTTCATTTATTAGGTGATTCATTTGTTTATTTTTATTGTAAGAAACAACACTCTATAGCACTTTCCATTTCTAAATCTGAATATGTGGCAGTTGGAAGTTTTTGTGCTCAAGTATTGTGGATACAACACACACTCATGGATTACAGTAAGAGTTTTACAAAAACTAAAATACTATGTGAGAACACTAGTGCCATAGAATTAAGAAAAAACCATGTGCATCACTCATATAAAAAACACAAAGATATCAGGCATCACTTTCTCAGGGATCACACACTTAAAGTAGATATAAGTTTACAATTTATCTGAATAAAAGAACAACTTGCTAATATTTTTAAAAACCCATTACCTTTCGGTAGATTTGAATAAATTAAAAAATCCAAGAATGATCACTGTAAAGTAATAATTGACATCAAATACTTTTTTAAATCATCTTCTTATATTACATTACTCTTTTTCAAAGAGGGAGTACATATCTTTGACAGTCCATAGATTTTTTCTTAACAAAAAAAATCATAAAAATAAATTTACCAAGAAATTTGTGTACTAAAAAATTTTCATAAACAAAAATTTTCATACTCACAAATTTTCATTCTCAAAAAATTTCATATTAAAGAAATTTTCATAATAAGAAATTTTTTTACAAAAAAATAATCATACTCAGAAATTTTTGTACTCATATTCTTCATAATCAAATTTCTTAAAATTTTCATACTCATTTTTGTCATACTCAAATTTATAATTCTATTTTATTTTGAAGAATAATTAATTAATGCTAACATTTCTATCCTAAGACACTTAAAGGTACAATTTATAATTTTTTTCTTTTAAATTTCATTCTGATTATTTGTACTTTTTTTAAAAACCCGTATCGGATTCATCCTGAATACAATAAATTTTTTTATATAATAAAAAAACATCAAGAGTTTACTATATTTCAACTATTGTATTTTTGTTATCTAATCTGAACCATATAATCACAATGGTCGTATTTCCTACACCAATATAAAGGGACCCCATACCATATCCCACATCAGTTGTCATCTACTTTGCATAGAAACTCTGTTGACCCTCAAGTATATGCATCTGATAAGTTTTCTTGCTTATATTCTCCATCGTACCCATGTTAGAATTCACAACTTCATATCCCAATACTATGCTACCAAAATATTTCTCATAAATGAGGTTTTTTAGGGAAAGGTTAGTAACCAAATAATTTTATAATAAGTATGATTCTTCTTTGAAAATAATCATTTAGTTTCAAGGCTGGTAATTAGGTTTTGTAGTGAAACCCAATACCCATCAAGACCCTGTTATTGTTAATAAAGTAAGAAAATTTTATAAATATGTGAATATTAATGTTGATTTGAAATTATATTTTTCTATGTATGATTGAGAGATAACTATGTCAGAAAAACAAGATGCTAACTTCTTAGGTGTACCATCTGAAGGCGATGCCTTTTGTTATTCCCACAAGCTTCCAAAATAGAAAGGAAACTTTAATAAGAAAATAGACGAACAATTTCTTTTTTAAGTGCGTGAATGGAAAATAAAAACCACTCAAATTTCATCAGATAATCATTTGATAGATTTATAGATGCCAGGTTTTCTAATTCCTAGAAAAGGTGATAGAGAAATGTTGAAAGTATCATATGTATTTATTCTAGACTATTTTTTAAATATGAGGAAGATAAATATGATGGGTTAATCTTTCTCAAGAATCAAAAAGTTGATGTTAGATGCTATCAAGTCTCATTTGATTATGTTTCCAGCAGTTCTTAGTAAGTTAATTTTTTAATGTTTTATGTTTTAGAATCTCACACACAATTTAGTACCATGAAATTTGAAAGTTCCTTGTATTAGTGATGATATGATAAAGAATTTGAAATTTCATTTTGATTTAGAATCAAAGAAGTTTTTTGAGGATGTTGAAGTTGAAATTCCAAAAGAGGTAGTTGGAGGAAGTCAAGGAATTTCAAAAGAAAATCATTGTTGATTGTTTTTGATAAAAAAAATAAATATAAGTCTGATTATTTTTTAAAACCAAAGAAAAAAAGTGTTTATAGTGCAGAAATAGACACAAAGTGGAGAATTGAGCAAGATAAAAGAAAAGAGGGTGACCCAAAATTTGGTTTAAACCTTGAAGAATTCCTTGCTGAAAAGATCAGGGTTCAAGGAACTCTAAAATAAGATAATAAGAAGAATAATAGGAAAAATATAATGGTTTAAATTCTTGATTTTGACAGTTTGTTGAATTTTTTTAAAAAGGATAGTGTTGTAAGTAGTATCTGAGAACCCATTCAAGAAGAAGAAATCACTCCCTTTGTCCAAGACAAGGGAAATAAAAATCAAAAAGTAGGTGAATAATCTGCTCCATCATTGGTTTCTTATGAAAAAATTTTAGAATAGAAAGAAGATACTTAAATAAGAGAAATATATTAGCATTTTGGTGAAGAGAATAATAGAAATGAAGAATCTAAATAAAAAGAAGAAGAAGAATAAAATCAAGAGAGTGTGGGTGAAAAATAAGCTGGTCAAAAATAAAAGTCTTGGTCCTATGGAATTCCAGTGAGGTCTTCTCAAGCAACCTTGGGAAAAATATCATCACCAGGAGTATAATCCTTAAAGTAGGATATTCCGAGAACTAAATATTGTAAATTTATTCAAATATCAGACAAAGATAAAGAGACCAGATCTAATGAAGAATGAAATCTGGATTCATATGATGATGTTGATGATGGAATCCATTCTAGGGAACTTCTACTTTATAAGGAAGACACTGATTAATATAATACTATCTCATTTAGAAGATATCACAACATTTTTTAAGACCTTAGGATAATTGAAAATAAAATTTTGTATTTTCCCATGATTGAATAGAAGATTGATTTTTTTACAGATAACCAAAATAAAAAATCAGACTCAATCAAACTTTTGAGAAAAAGAGTGGTCAATCTTGAGGATGATTTCAGTTTGTGTGAAAAAAGTACCAAGGAAAATATAAAGGCTTACAATAAGGTTTTGAAGTGGTTACATAAGTATGAGTAAAGTATCAAGATTTGTGAGTATTCAATTGAATATATTAGAAGGCTAGTGATTGAACTGTCTATTGAATTCAACAAATTAGTCACTGATACCACATGAAAGATGAAAAATTAAAAAATTCTAGAAGAGGGTCAATCTGAAAATTTCAAATAGATTGAAAATTAAATAAAGTTTATTAAATCAGAACTATCAAGTTTGATGTTTTATAAAGATGAGATAGTATTTTTGAAAAATTAAAATGTCTTGTTGGCTAATAAAATTGAATTTCAGGATCAGAAAATCAAATCTCAAGAAGAAAATATTCATTCTCTGGAAGAGAAGCTGAAATCTTAAAACTATTTGAATTGTAACTAGGACCAGTTGTTCTAAGAATAATAATAGAAGCTCAGGTCTCAACTAGAAACTCTTCAAAAACAAATGGATGATAGGAAGGAATTTGGTAAAATGAATATGTTTATCTTAGATCTCATGAAGAAGGATAAGGATAAGGATAAGGAGAAGGAGAAGGAAAATGAAAATAAATGAATTTTTCTGAACTTTTTTTGTATTTTCCTTGAAACATTAATGAAAGTCTTTGACATCTATATATAGATTGATTGAATGTTTTCCTTTTTTATGAATGTTCTTTCACTTATTCTAGATGATCAAATTCATTATCACTTTGAATTATTTGTTTTTCTAACTATTATTTTAGGTACTAGAGGACTTTAACTATTATGTTCTATAAATCAAAAAGGGGGAGAATGATTTATAATTGGAGATAATATATTTAAAAGGGGAGAATGATAAAATACAAATGCATAATTCTTTACTAAGGTTAAGTAAAAATAATATGATCCTTAGTGATTTTATTATCCTATGGTGGAGGTTAATTGTATTAAATATCATATTCAAAAGATTTTTTAAAAATCAGGGAGATAAGTATAAGTTTTTAATTCTAAATATGGAAGTTTTATAAAATTTTCTTTTAGGCCCTTGTTTTACAAAGTAATTCTTTACTTAAGACTTCTGGTTTGTTCTTTCCAAAAAAGGGGATATTTTTAATTCAAAAGTCTTTTTACTTCTCTATTCCTTTTGTTTTTTAAATCACAAACTCTTTCCCAAATACCTAATTACTTATTATTTTATATCCTAAGTATTTTTAGAATGAAATCATATATCATTTTATCATAATTTCTTTAAAGTTATTTAATTCATATTTTTTCATTACTATTTCTTTCATATGTATATAATAATTATCATACTCATGATATTTTGAAGAAACAATTCATTTAAAGATTATCGTAATGAGGTTGGATAAAATTTTTAACATACCCATTTGATACAATTTATATCGTACTCACAAAATACGATTTATGTTGTACACACTAGATATGGTTTACATTGTACAAACTATCTTGTATCGTATTGACTTTTAAATCATACTCACCATCATAACTAGAATCATAGGACTCGTTCAAACTCATTTTATCATATATAGAAAAAATTATCAGAATGAAAGAAAACCCCTTAAATCAAAAAGATGTCATGTATTATGTTTCAATATAAATATTAAAACAATGTTATTGTTTTAGTTATAGGATGACCATTAGAGTGCCAGGTGTCCATGTCCCTTTGATATTTTATAAGAAAATTCTACCATTGTAGTCCAAGATGAATGTTGCAATGAAGGCCTATTAATACTAGGTCATTTGAATGAGCTCATAGCTATTGAGTAATTGGAGACACTTTGTGAGATCTATGTCAAAATGATTCTATGTGTGAAATCTTTGAAGTGTACAAGTTGAGAATATCTTGTTCCACATACTTGTAAAATTCAATAGATTTATTTACTTTGTACGATACTGATCATTGTAATTAAAATTGAGGGCTTCCGTGGATATGAAGATAGATGTTCTGATCTTTTGTGAATCGAGGGCTTCTGAGGCTAGGAAGACAGAGGTGTTGATCACCTTCTTGATCGAGGACTTGTAGGGATAGAAAGACAAATGTTAATCATCGTATCAAGGGCTTACTTGGGTGTGGTTAAGACAAACTTTCTTGAAAGTGTAAATCAAGGGATCTCATTGAAAGGTTATTGGATACCCTTTTCTTTAGGTTAAAATAATTGTATTCATTTACTTATTTTACATTTCCATTGCATTGTACTAGAAATTTAATTGTTTTATATATTAATTTTTCTATTCTATGTTATATGATTACAATCTTTTTAGTTATGATCTTTGGTATTAAGATCAATTCATTTACCCAATACGATTATATATGCTTTATGATAGAATCATTAATTGTTTAATTCTGTTTATCCTAACCATTTTGATTAAGATTCATATCATTCTAACTATGATTAAATCATTTTCTTACTATGAATTTGATTAATTTCAATTACAACCTATGGAATACTTACACAACCTATTTATTATCATACCTTGTCCATTGGATCCAAGGCCCTATCTGATTATTATTCTAATATATTAAGAGGCTTAGTGAATTGAATTAGTTTAAATACATTTAAAATAAATACATTTAAGGATAAAAAAGTTTTTAAACTTATGAATCACCCCCCCCCCCTATTGTATTGTGTCATCTATATATACATTTCGATCCTACAATTGGTATCAGAGGAAAGTCTCAGTAATACAGATACTTACAACCCAATCATTATAAAATCACACTTTTATATTTATTTTATAAATCATCATCACAAACAACTCAAGGAATTTATCAAAATCCAACTAGTCATATCAATTCCCATAAATAAGAGTATATTCCCTTAAAACTAATTTCACATTAATTCATATAAAAATATTTTTTTCAATTTTATCAAAATCGTAAGAAATAATCGATCATTGCTATAACTATTATAAGTGGAAATAATCAAATACATTAAAAACACTAGATAAAATAACATGAAATCATATATTCAATTATAAAGGTAGATGTTTGGAATACGTTCCTTGGAATAAATATCCACAAAACTAATACGGGATCAACCAAATAGTGAGGAAGTAGAACCTATAGTAGTAAGATAAGTTTCCTACAAAAAAATCCAAGGAAAATAGAACCTCCAAAACCCTTATGCTAGTTTTGAATCAAGGAAGAATAGGAAATGGTACAAAAGAAATTAATCTTCTTCTACAAAAGTTGTATGGCCAGGACTCTCCTTAAGTGGATATAAAAACTTAGAAGTAGTAAAGATTTGGGAAATTTTAAAAAATATATGAATTTTTTTGTTGGGAATATTAAAAACCCCAAATTAAAATCATAATTTGATTTTTCATTTTGATCAAATATTGAATTCATAAGGCTTTAAATATTTTAAAATAGGATTTTGAACCATTAACAAATCATAAGAATTAAATTCTTATGATTTAAGTTTTAAATATCTTTAAAAATCATTACAAAGGCACGTTGGGGAAGAAGAAATGAAAATGAGGTTTTAAAAAAGTCCCCAACTAGGGAACTGTATAAGGGTGATTTGGTTTTACACAATCCCACGGTTACCCTTATGAATCCTTTAAAAATTGTGGCTTACCCTTACATAGATTATGGAAACACCAACTTACCTTTATGTGAGTAGAAGGTTTCCCAAATAACCCTTACATAGTGGATGAAACTTTATAATTCCCTTATATAGTAGTTGGTTTACCCTTACATAACCTTTATAAATTCAAGGTTTCCTTTACGTAACACCCAAAAACCAGCCTACATATAGGTATAAAGAATTTACCATTACATAGATCCCATCCTATACATAAGGGTAAAATAAAAATTTAAAATCATTTAATTTCCACTTAAATTACTTATAAATTAAAACCAAAATGGGGTTATTAATATCATCTAAAAATTATGTTACAAATCAACTTTAACACTTATGAAACCAAAAAAAATAACATTAACCAAATAATGTACCTAAAATAAAATTTTAGGATATTACATGAGACATGGAATATCATTTCACATCATTGGAATCATTTCCACGAAGTATGGACAACAACTCATTTTTCCTCTTTAATGTAGTAAATAATTCACTGCTTTCAAACTGAATTAAAAAAACAATGGATTGTCACCCACTATCAGAGGGGATTCTTAAACTAACTATCATGGACAAATGAATGTTTAATATTAAAGCATCAGATCATCATATACACCCTCTTGAGTAGGGTGAACATATTGAAAATAAACTCCCCTAAGATAATCTTATTAATATATATAATCAATTTACAGTAAATTGTCAAAAAATGAAACTTGAGGAGGTAGTGCCATTAGAATATGAGCCTAAATTGAAATTCATGACTATTGTAACAACCAAGGTGGAGGGAGAGATTTAAGATCTTGAACAATAGTATGAAATACCATTAACTATTCTTAAATTCATCTACCCAATGGACCTACACTTTAAAGAAGAATTGAATATTGACATAGATAAGGGATATATTATTTCTATTAACTTGTTATCTTCTAATTTTATTAAATATAATTTAAATGCCCATTATCCTTATATTTCATGTTTGTAATCAACACTAATATTGCAGGCCGGAAATTGTATATATGAAGAAATAGATGGACTAAAATTTGAGGAAAAAATAGAATTCCCATTATTGCCCCCATCTATATGAGAAGACTTCAATGAGTCATTACACTTGGAAGAAGAACTACTTGTTGAGATGAAATAGGGAGATACCTCTAAAATGGACTCATTTTATTCACAATTTTTTCATACTATTTTAAAATATGTCCCCCCATAATCTTTCTTAGAAGATTTAGATAATTTGATGCTTGTTGTAGAAAATGATAATGAATTATGGGATGGAATATATTTTGTATAGGTCATGGTGGACCTACACTAGCTACCCACCAATATTAAAGAGGTAATTGTCATAGAAATCTACATTTAAACTAATAAACACTTTTAAGATCAACCAAAAGATAATCCACTCCTAAGAGTAGTTTTCATACACTCATTGGGTTGTCTAATGATACCAGCAGTTGAAGGAATGGATAAGAAGGATTTTGATGATATGAAAAACTTATTTGAAGAAAAATATACATGATATGTGACTGGATTAGAGAAAGAAGTGGAAACACTAGAAGAATAATTTTTGGAGCTACACTCTGAAGATCCCAATAATTAAAATTAATAAGAATATATGGATGGATTCATAGAATAATAGGTGATTAATGAATATTATTTGAATAATATATTGAAGTGTACTCTTGAAGAGAACATAATAGAATCTCATGAATAAAATGATCCATAAACTTCTATATATGATGTGGAGGACTTTGAATTGAACTCACCATACTTTAAATATTATAAGTTTGAATTAATAGCTAACTCTGCCATATTTAAACTTGTTTATGTAGAATTAGTAGAGTATACACAATAAGAGAAATCCAAAAGACTTATCATCTAGGTGGACCTATACATTCTCCTTCCACCCCTACTTCACCAGTTACACGATAATGATATGGGAGTGTACATGAATAACTTTATAAAATGGGAACTCCAAGTGAAATAAAAGATAAATAACTTTTAAAGGAAGGTGATTTGATGGTTTTAATCTCACAATATAAATAATCTGGTAGATTTAGGATGGATATAGGACTATCCAACTATAGATAATAAAAACAATAGACACACTTGGGATGGATAACCCATGATTTTATCTCTATTTATTTAGTTATTTTATTTATTTTCAATAGATTTTTAGGGTTTAATTATATTTTTCTATAGGTTTTTTCCAAAGTGTACTACAACTAAGGATATCATATCATACTATATATAAAGAAACCAAGGGTTAATATAACTTAATCTTGTTGGATAAAATAAAAACTCGGTGGTATCTATCCATTCCCAATTTTTTATTGCTAAAATTATTTATGCATTTTTTGGAACTTAAATATTTAGTGATGAATAAGAATGGGAGGAGCTATTAAACCTATTTAATACTGTTTAGAATTTTTTTATAATTTTAATGATGTTTTATTTTCTAATTTTTTATTTTTGATAATGTTTTTATGCTAGGAAACTTAAACTTTAATGAATTGTTTCTTAATAGAAGAGTTTATTCAAGTTGTGAGGGATTCATGGATTCCAAAATTGATGAAACTACATTATTTAAAAGTAAATATATCTTATATTTTATTGAGATTCTACTTGGTAACTAGGAATATGAGTGTGATTGAAAATATATTTGGGGAATGTATATTATAGCTAGAGGTATTTATATGTTTATAATCAAACTTAGTAACTTTGTCTTTGGGAAAAAGAATACATAAAGGATCAAATTCAAAATAAATTAACATAACCCTTTTGAAAATATATTAAAATGGGAAATTAGACTCCCACAGTGAATTTATGAGACATTTGGCACCGATTGTGTGAGTAAATTCTATTTTTTTATATTCAATAAGTGATTTTGACAATTATTTTCACATCCATTGTTGGGAATAAGTTAATAAGTGCATAATTATCAAAAATGATTCAATTTAGGTGAGGGTAATGTTAAACCCAAATGAGGAAGGGTAAATTTACTTGTAAAAAATTTATTTAAGTTTTATCAATGCGTTATAAATTGTAACTTGGGTATAAGGAACCTAGGGGAAAGTGATGACTATAAGTGTTTCTCATTAAAATTTAAATTCCACTTAAATATTATTTGTTTCACTCCTATAACAGGGACATGAGCTTAAATTGAAGTGATTAGGTGAGTGGAATTCATATAGGAGGCATGAAATTTTCAAATAATGGATGAATTTAAAATTTACTTTAATTCTGGTATGTATATTTGAACCTAGGAAGGACCATCTATTTTTTAATCTTCTTGAATAATTTAATTCAAGGTATTTCTCGAAAGTGAAATAGTACAAGTGTAGAAGAGTTATGGAAGCCAAGATTTCCCTAAATTTTTTTATATTTTAATATAATTAAAGTCTTTAATTTTAATAAAACAAAAGTAATTACTATATTTTTTAAATTTATTCAAATCTAGAACTTAATTGATAATTGTCCTAAAGTGAGGTTTTTTTTCTTTATTTGATTTTTTTATGTAATGATAAAATTCATATATTGATTTAAATATTGGAATTATATTTTTTACAGAATTTCAATTCTTAAATTATTTTGTTTTATTTAATTTTGGAATTAATCAATAATTTATTTGTTAAATGGATTTAATCATGGATTTTAATTGTTTTATTAATTTTGGATTTAAGTGAAATCCATGCATTTATTAGAAGGATATTTTAATAGATTAATATTTATGCTTTTCAAATTTTTTTTTATTTTTTAAATTAATATGAACATTTCCTAAACAAAAAATTGTGATTTTATACTATTCATATTGATTTTGAAATTTAGAAAGAAAATAAACTAATTGTGCCCTTCATGGTTAGCCAAGCTTCTGCATGAAGTAAATCTGACAAATTTTATGATCACTCAAATTACTATGGAACCACTTCATTCTATAGTAGAAAACTAACAACATGACCAACCTCAATCATATTCAATCTACTTTACAACACCCAAAAGATCGACCATAGGTCACCATTCAAACTGAACACACTATCTCTCCTCCAAACCTATTGTATCATTGAATCTTATTATGAGATCTATATCAAATTATCATAATATTTACCATACTACATGGTTGATCATGTCCATCCATCAACTAACTACCTGATATTAGTTTCCAAGATACCACAATTCAACCCCTATAACTCCAGATCACATCATCTAGAAGATACTGACCCAAGATATGATCGAGCACTTGTATTTTCCATAACATACAAGATCTAATACACTAGAACAGTATAATAAGGTTGAACCAAGTAGGTTATATATTTTTCATGAGCTTGTGCCTATTAACAAGTAACTAAAGTACATAATCCCTATGCAACACTCAATCTGAGATACACCAAATGTTCTAGCCACATAAATTCAAACTGATCTCAGTTAAAATATGATATAGACTCATGGAGTTTAAGGATATAATCTACACTATAAATAATAACACCAAATCGGAACAATTGAGTTTTGACCAATACTGAAGATACTCGATATTAAGCTTGACTGAGGTTGTGATATCATGATATGGGAGTTTTGATTGTTGTGTTCCCTGTACAGATTAAATATGAAGTGTAGTTATCCATCTTCAAAAACATTACATAATCTTAAGTTTTTAATCAATAATTCAATTTATTATATTTTTAGGATCTTTACGGTTTAGAGTTATAGATAATTAATAAAAAATCTTACAGAAATATACCCATATCTTCAAATGAGTAATTTTCTTACTATACCTAGATTTTATTATTCCATGATAATTCTTCAACATCTCTAATAAAATCATTTACATAAGAAATATAATGAACAAGTATTAATGTACAAATACATTACATCACTTTTTTGTGGAATACTTAATACATTACAAAAATAGACATCCAAAGATTGTATTAGTTTAGTTCCTTTTGAGACATGGAAAAATAATCTTCTAACTTAATGAAATGTATTCAATGTCTCCAACAAAGATCTTACCCCTTAGTAACTCTACTTAAAAACCTTTCTTTATAAAATGGTAAAAGTAAACATAAGAAAGGTGTGAGATCAAATGCTCCGTAATGATAAATAAAGGACATACATAAGTATAACATAAACATAAGGGTATAATAATAAGATTGTATCATTAAAAGATCATGACATGCATATCAAAGATCATAAACATGAATCATTTCATAAATAATAACATCAAATAATAAATAAATCATAAGTAAATAAATAACATAATCCATGAAAATATAACATAGGAATAATACTTTTAATTTTATCAAACACACAATCATGTAATATGGTTTCCATAGTAGTCAAGTCATCACTTCCAAGACCATCTTAGTAGTATGGGTTCAATTCCAATACTATCTTGGTAGTAATGGTTTACTCTCATGGAGATATTAGTAGTATTACTTCACTCCACATACCAACTTGGTAGTCACGATTTACTCCCATGGCCATCATATTAGTATGAGTTCACTCCCCATGGCCATCTTATTAGTATGAGCTCACACCCCATATCATGTTGGTAGTAATGGTTCACTCCCATAGCCATCTTAGTAGTCAAGGTTAACTACCAATAACATTTTAGTCTATCTCATGAGATATAAATCTTTACTCAATGTATTAGAGGGAGATATAGGTCTCACCCATCTCATAATAAAATCATACATACATGTTCCGCAAAATCATAAATATTAATAACATAACCCATTAAAGGAAATGGGTATCATAAAAATGTTACCATGTAATAACCTTTAAAAAAAGATACAAGTTTCTTAATAATTTCATCAAAAACATAACCTATGAAAAGAATTAGGTTTCATAAGTATATAAATCGTGAAAGAGAAATAGGTTTCAAAAACATCATGTTATCAAAGTATAAACCATTCAGAGAAAGAATATGAATGGAACCTTTAGATAATTTCCTGGAAAGGCATGAGTAACATCAATGTATGTTATCTTATATGAGAAATAATTTTGAAATATTATTTTCAAAACTTTTCTTGAGGAAAATATCCTTTCTTCTTTGAAAAGGGATTTTTAAAACATAAAACGTTTTGAAATACATTTTCTTCTAAAGCAGTTTGAAAACTTAGAAATAAGGAGTGAAACCCTTCTGAAAAAAAAATTCCTTGAAAACTTATAAAAGAATCTTGAAAAAAATTTGAAAACCTTTTTCTTTGAAAAC
Organism: Viscum album; assembly: GCA_963277665.1. Taxonomy (NCBI): domain Eukaryota; kingdom Viridiplantae; phylum Streptophyta; class Magnoliopsida; order Santalales; family Viscaceae; genus Viscum; species Viscum album. The sequence continues at coordinate 1,916,138,180 of OY728152.1, forward strand.
TTATAAAATAATCTTAAAAACACTTTAAAAACACTTTCCATGAAAACATTTTTGAAAAATTATAAATAATTATTGAAAGATTTTTCAAAATCATTTCATTGAAAATAATTTGAAAAATTATAAATAAATATTTAAAATGTTTTGAAAATAATTTATTTGAAAATACTTTGAAAACTTTTAAATAAATATTGAAAATTATTTGAAAACTATTTACTTTAAAATGATTTGAAAACTTACAAAATAATCTATGAAAATCATTTAAAACAATGTCTAAACATAAAAAACTTTTGAAAACCTTTTTCATTGAAAACCATTTAAAAAATAATAATTTCAAGAATATTAGGAAAAAAATTCTTAAAAAAAGTAACTTTTTAATATCTTAAAGGAATATTCAAGGAAACTTTGGTTATGATAATAGATAAATCTATACATTCCGATCATTCCTTTTATACCGTAAAAATTTTAGAAAAGTACCTCAATCAGAAAACGACAAGAAGATTTATTTTTAAAAATGATTTTGATTTAAAAGGTAAAACATGGGTAAAAATGTATTTTAAAGATCATAGGATAATATTATAAAATTTTTGGAAACCTGTTTTAGAAAACATGGTTTTTAAGGAACATAAATTTCAAACTAAAGAAAGAGGAAAAGTAAGTCTTTCTTAAAAACACTTTCTTGATCATATTCTTACCAAAGAGTGGAAATATGGTACCATTACTGGGATATAACATGAATAAACATAATTTAATAAACATCATTGTATTTATTGAGATATATATCATAATATTTTATCAATGAAATCATATTCATAAATAATATTGATAAACGATGAGATTGTTTCAACAAACTCTTATCACTTGGTAACATTGAATCATACTCTCCATATAAGGAAAATTAAGTTACATGGAGCCTAAAATGTTATTAAAAATTATATTCATGATATAACATGTCAATTTAAATAATATTCATCTGGTAAAAGAATATAGGTTCATAACAAAACATTTTTCTTAATGAAGTCAAATTGAGACAAAATTACTTTACTGATTTGGTAACTTTTGAACTATAAAACACATAAAAGAAATATAATAAAATTAATATAAAAATACTAATAGATTTAATTATAATAATAATATAATACATTAAAGGTAATTATATAAACCATTCAACATAAGTGACTGGTGAACATGGCATGTATCTCATGAAAATAAAAAGTGAGATGAAATTCCCGTACCTTAGGTCTTTGCTCTCATCGTACTCATACAAGGTTAATTTATAATAAATGTAAGTTTATTATAAATATTTTAAATAATCATATTATTATATATAATACAATATATTTTTTTATTATGACTTTATATTACACACTTATTAACAATTTGATGTTAAGGTTATGCTTTGGGTAATATCTGCTTTGTTTTTTGCATGTGTATTACATTGTTAGGTATTTGGTCCTTATACTTATATCATGATTTAAAAAATTTAAATAATGATATAAATATCATTTATATTCATTATATTTATATTTTTAATAATTTTTAAAAGATATGAATATTAAATGAAACACATCGTTCATGGAGACGATAGGACATACGTAGATATAAACGATATTTCCATTTTCTTATCGTATTGAAAGAAGGTAAGTAAATGACATGTATGTAAAAATAAAAAAAAATTATAATTATAGTATAATTATTATGTTATATATATCATATATTTTTACTAAAATCATCCTTAATAAATTCCATGTAAAGTGTGAACGAATCACATCACTTTATGGAGGCGGTAGCCCATACGTCCACAAACAGTGTTATCATATTTAAAAAAGAAAGAAACTATAAAGTTATGCGTAACAAAATACTTAAGTATTCATAATGAAATTATAAATATCATATATATTATATATAAATATAGTTTTTGTCATAATTATCACCATGAGAGTCGGTAACGGAAGAATAAAAAATTGTCGTTTTGTGAGGCGGTAGTTCGTCGTACACATAAAAAGTAAATTTGTTACCCATTAGACATAATTGTGTTTAAGTGTAAATATAACCCTTAGTATAAAAAATATAATTATATTTAGGGTACTGTTTTGTTATATAATCATGGAATAAATATAATTTAAATAGTGTAGAAGGAAATAAAACTAAATATTTTGAGAAACAATGTTACCTCTTATTCAGGTAACTTCTTTTGGTTTTCACGAAACGGGTTACTTGGGTGAATTTATTCCAAATATGAGGCTTCTATAATTAGGGGATGGATTTTTCAGATATATTTTGGATGATCTTGGTAGATCCCAATTGTCTTGAGAGGGGTGAGGAAGTGAGAGGGGATGAGGCCTTTTTATAGTGGAGGATAAGTGGCACTCTTGTAAATTTTGGAAAAGGGAATTACACCCTTGTTTTTTCGAATACAAGTGGATACAATAATACTCCCAATTAGATAAAAGGTAGTATAGAGTCAAAATATGGACATATAATGGATTTTATACAAGTTTCTAGGTCATTTGGGGCACTAAGTTTATGGTTTAATTTTTTGTTATGTTAATTTTTCTCTTAATCTCTATAATTACTTTTAATCACATTCACTATTATTTTTTGTGAAAAACTAATTTGAAATAATTATAAATTATAAATTATTATTATTCCAAATATTTAATCCATTTTTTAAAATTCTAAATATATAAGTGGCATAAATTAATTTAAATTTAATCCCCCATACGGGACGACAATGTGGGGTTTTAAGGTAAAAACGTTCAAAAGTTTGCTATGTTTTTATATTAAATTTCAATGTGAAATTGATTCTAGTTACATAAATTAGATTAATTGATAAAAAATTATTTATTTTTACTTTAAAACAAAATAAAAATATAATTAAACACTATAAATAAATTATACAAAAATTCAGTTTTGAATTAAAATTCAGTATTTTTCAATATTCATTAAAAAAGGAAACTTCATAGAAAAATACCAAAAAATCACCGTAAGATAATTTTTATGTTTATATTTCAAATATTATTTTTATTTTAAAATATTATATTTATAAAATCTCCAAAAATTGGAATTAAAATAGGTTTTCCATTAAAAAGGCGGTAAAAGTGCCTTTATAAAAATATAAATTTTTATATAAAATATTGGGTTTGTTCTTATCTTATTCTTATCCAATATATTGGATGAATATAAAAAATATTTTATTGAATATATAACATATATGTTTCAATTATTTTATTCTATAATTTTAATTAATTTAAATTATTAGTATAAAAAAATCTTTTTTATTATAAATACAGTTTTCTATAAAAATATTTCCTTTATATTTAATTGGTTCTTATATCCATTTCTAAATAATTTGTAACCAATGAATTTATTTTATTTTTTTTAGACCAAAAATTTTTATAATTAGTTAATACTATTCATAATCTCTTCTTTAATAGTTAGTTAATATCTTATTATATTAAATAATAATATTTTAATAATATATAGTTATTCAAAAAAACTTTGTACTGTGTGTAATACAAGTCACTGAATAAACCTTTTGTTGTGTGTGATGCATGATAACTCAGTATCGCGTTCATTTCAATCTATATATAATATATCAAATCAATTTAAAATAGTAAATATATTTTAAAGTCTCAGGACATTATATTCCCCTATGCACTTAGTGTTGCATGTTGCGCAAGATTAATTTGGTGTTGTGTTTACTAAAATCCAATATTATCACTTTCATATAAAAAATATAGATTTAGTGTTTCATTAAATTAAAAATATCAACAAAATATTAAATTAATTCAAAAAAATCACAAATCTCTAGGTGTTATATTCTACCCCCCTTAAAATTAATTTCTCGCTCAAAATTCATATGGTTTATAAAAGGTTTTATACTTGACAGTTCTTTTCTTGGAAACCAACATCATAAAACTAAATAAAAAACTTCCCTTAAAATGGTTGGTATTGTAACAGTTACCCAAATTAAATCACAACTACCTCTCCACAAAGGATAACATAAGTGGTAAGTGAAAACTTTGATATGGAAGAGAAATATAATCATCAAGGAATAATGGATAGTGATAGAGAAAATTGATCAGTAGAAGTGGGTGATCACCAAACCATAAACTTTTTATGATCTAAGGGGCCATTTGATTCATTATAAATGAAGGTACTAAGATAAATCCTTTTTAAATATCATTTTCATATATTGGAGGAATTATTGTATTTTCTATGAACTTAAGGAAATATACTTACTTGGTTTAATTCCATTTCATAATCACAATCTCACCCTTTGGTTGTGCCTTGATTGATTTCATATCTCACTACAAGAAGTGAAGGTGAATTTTTCATTCCTAAAGAATTATAAGATCATAAGATCCATTATAATCAATCTCATTTATTTTCAGATACCATAAACATGAGGTAGTTTTAATAGGCTATCCAATATGCATAAATCCTCATATAGTGAGATTAAACATTAATCATACCAATTGCAACGGAAGTTTAACTTAAAGGTTCCATAAATTATAAATTATAACCCTTCCAGAAGATAAAAATTAAAACATTTATAAATAAAGTCACAAAATCATTTTAACATTGATTCCCTATATATCAAAAAATATTACTTTGTTGTCACATTCCAAACATCTAAATACCCTTATCATATATTACCTTGAAACATGGTAAGAACCTAAATTACCGTAAATCCTTTTGTAAAAAAATTCATGATTTCTTATTCCAATAATTACTGGATACATTATTTAAATCCAAGAAGTTGTAAACTTCATCCTTGATGAAATAAACCATTTTTCCAATAATCATTTCTAGCGTAATCTGTACCTTCTAACTTACTTATTCATATCCAACATATATTTATCCAAAACTCATTATCTTAAAGTCGGACATTAATTATAGGTTACCTTCCCCTAATAAAAATATCGCTTTTCCATGAAATCACTTTTTTATGGCTTAATCACCATTTAAAATGTTATTTTCAATACTTAATGAAAACTAATACTAAAAATACATATATATTTCATGATTCATATAACATAATATTTTAATTCCAAAACATAAATACTTTATACATCCAAATTTATTCTTAAACCATTACTCAAGCTTCATCAACTTATTCCTTAATAATTATTTACTAGAATATTAAATATGAATCATTTTTTAAGGTTCTTATACCTTAATCTATTTATTCTTATTATGTTTAATGTAAATAATACTTTAAGAACATACCTTACCTTTCACAAGTTTTTTTTGGTCTCTTTATCTTCAAAAGTATAACCAATACGCATACCACCTTCTGATTCTATTTATGATATTTCCACTAGGTAAATCGATTTTCATAAAACCCATACTTTCCACATCTGAAAAATTTAATGTTAACCATGTTCCTTCTATTTATCTCTATTGAATAAAACCATGTAGCACATTGTAAGAAACATAATTCATAGAATAAAACAACATAATCATGAAAAAAAATTACTTAGAGGATGTATAAATCAAGACACCTTCCTTAATCTATGAAACCCATTTTTATCCTAGGTTATTCATAGACAAATTAATTTTAAATACTTCATGATGTTTCGTGAAGATTTGTTCAATTCCCAAAGTATATCCCCTGATATTTTCAAACTAGGTGAGCAGGAAGTCCCATTATCCTGTACCAGGTTACACCTACTTATGCCCAACACACCTTTTCAAAGTTATTTACCCTAGGTATATTTGTTACAGAGCCACATCCACTTGTTCTATCCATACATGGATTTATTTCATGGAAACCACATGTCATATCCTTTACCAAAATTCAAATACATTTTCATATACTTCTCATCATACTTAAACATATCATTAGAGACATCCCTAGAAATATCCTTAGAAATATTCTTATAGATCTCACTAAATTGTTCTCATTCTAGTTTCCAATGTTTGAATAAACCTTCACACTAATACCAACTATAATGACCCAGTCCTAACGTACATAGAAGTTGCATTATTTTTTTACTTAATACTTAATACATTACAAAAACATATTCCAAAAAACCATATTATTTTAGTGCCTTCAGAGACTTGTAAAAAAATATTATAACTCAGTGAAAGATCTTCAATGTTTCCCACAAATATCCCCTCTATTAATTCTACTTAAAAACCTCTGTTCAAAACCCATGGAAAGGAAATTTAATAAAGGGGTGAGATCGAATGCTCATTAAATATAAATAAAGAACATTCATAAGAATAACATGAACATAAGGTTATGAGAACATGCTTATATCATTATAAGATCATACTTATATATCAAAGATTTTAAACCAGAATTGGGTCATAAATATAAGTAGTTCATAAGACATTAATAATAATAAAATAAATAATGTAATCCATGAAAACATTTCATAGGAATAATACATGGAATTTTGGAAGAAACATAAACATATAATATGATTTCCATAGTAGTCAAGGCATGCCTTCCACGACCAGATTAATAGTATGGGTTCACTCCCTATGCCATCTTGGTATTCATGGTTTACTCCCATGGTCATCTTAGTAGTGTTATTTCACTCTTCATACCATATTAGTAGTCATAGTTCACTCTCATGGCCATCTTATTAGTATGATTTCACTCCCCATGCCATCTTGGTAGTCATGGTTCACTCACATGTTCATCTTAATAGTATGAGTTCACTCCCCATACCATCCTGGTAGACATGTTTCACTCCCATGGTCATCTTACTATTAAAGTTTCACTCTTAAGTCCATCATAGTCTATATCATGGGATATAAATCTTTAAACAATTAATTAGAGGGAGATATAGGTCCCACCCATATCATAATGAAATCGTACATACATGTGACACAAAATCATATACAATTATAACATAACCGATCATATTAAATGGGTATCCTAAACATGTAATCATATCATAACCTATGGAAAAAGATATAGGTTTAAAAATAATTTCATAAAAATAATAACCCATGAAAATAAGTGGGATTCATAAGTATATAACATGTGAAAGAGAAATGGGGTTTCATAAACATTTTTTCATCAAAACACAAATAATTATGAGAAAGAATATGAATGAATCCTTTAGATAATTTCCTAGAAAGGTATGAGTAACATCAATGTATTTTATCTTAGATGGGAAATAATTTGTAAATATTCTTTTAAAAACTATTCTTGGAGAAAATACCCTTTATTCTTTGAAAAATACTTCTTAAAATATAAAAACTTTTGAAATACATTTTCTTTATAAATACTTTGAAAACATATAAATAAGTCTTGAAATTATTTTTTAAAACCTTTATCCTTGAAAAATTATAAAAGAATCTTGAAAACGTTTCAAAAACTTTTTATTTAAAAACTTATAAAATAAGCTTCAAAATATTTTAAAAACATTTTTCTTAAAAAACATTTTAAAAACTTATAAATAATTCTACAAAACTTTTTGAAAACCATTTCTTTGAAAATAATTTGAAAACTTATAAAGAAATATTGAAATTGTTTTGAAAACCATTTCTTTAAAATACTTTGGAAATTTATAAATAAATCTATAAAAAATTTTGAAACCCATTTATTTTATAATACTTTGAACTTATAAAAGAATCTTTGAAAACCATTTAAAGAAAATTTTAAACATAAACAAAATTTGAAAACCTTTTTCATTTAAAACCACTATATAAATGAATTAAAAAAGTATTTGGAAAATAATTTCTTAAAAAGGTAACTTTGTAATCTTGTAAAGTAAGCTTAAAGGGAATGAAGTTCATGATGATGAGTAAATCTGTACAGGCTGAAGATTTCTTTTTCACTGTAAAAAATCTAGAAAAGTGTCTTGATCGAAAAATGAGTGAGAGATTCATTTTTAAAACCCATTTTGTTTAAAAAGGTAAAACATGGGTAAAATTTTATTTTAAATATCAAAGTAAAATAGTAGAATATTTTTGGACACTTTATTTAGAAAACACGATTTTCAAGGAACATAGATTTCTGACTAAAGAGAGAGGTAAAGTCAGACTATTAAAAACACTATATTGATCATCTTATGTAAAAAATAGTGGAAATTGAACCATTTATTGGATATAAAATGAATAAATAGAGTTTAAGAAAACTCATGAGAGTTATTGAGATATTTATCATAATATTTTATCAATGAAATCATATTCATAAATAATCTTGATAAACTATGAGATTGTTTCAACAAATTCTTATCACTTGGTAACATTGAATCACACTCCCCATGTAAGAAAAATGAAATTAAATTGAGCCTATAATATCATTAAAAAGTATATTCATGATATAACATGAAAAATGGAATCATATACACCTCATAAAATAACATAGGTGCATAACAAAACATGTGTCTCAAAGAAGGAAAATTGATACAAAATTACTTTACCGATTTGGTAACTTTTGAACCATAAAACCCATGAAAGAAGGATCATAAAATGGATATAAAAATACCCATAAATTTAAGTATAATAATCATAGAATAAATTCAAGAGATATATATACACCATTCAAGATATAATAGTAGTTAACATGGAATGTATCTCACAGATATAAAAAGTGAGATGAAATTCCCTTACATTATGTCTTGACTCTCATCGTACACATAAAAGATTCATTTTTAATAAATGTAATTTTACTATAAATATTTTATAGAATAATATTATTATATATAATACCATATACTATTTTATTATTAATTTATATTACTCTGTTATTAACAATTCCATGTTAAGGTTACACTTCGGGTAATATCCTCTTTGTTTTTCCCATGTGGTTTAATTTGTTATATCTTTGGTCCTTATATTTATATCATGATTTAAATAATGAAAAACATGATATAAATATCATTTATATTAATTATATTTTTATTTATAATAATCTTTAAAATATATAAATATTAAATGAAACACACTATTCATGGAGACGGTAGGTCATACGTACTCATGAACGCTATTTTCGTTTTCTTATCGTATTGAAAGAAAGTAAGTAAAAAATGTATATAAATATATATATATATATATATATAATTACAGTATCATTATTATGTTATATATATCATATATATATTTACTAAGACCATCTTTAATACATTCCATGTAAAGTTTGAACGAATCACATCGCTTTGAGGAGGCGGTAGTCCACACGTCCACAAACGATGTTATCATATTTACAAAAGATAAAAAGTATAAAGGTATGTGTTAGAAAATAAATAAATAAGAATAAATAAATTATAAATATAATATATATTATATATAAACATATTTTCTATCAAAATTCCCACCACGATATTTGGTAAAGGAGGAATGAATCATCTTTGTTTCATGAGGCGGTTGTTCATCATACACATAAACAGTAAGTTTGTTACCCATTAGATGGAAGTGTATGTTAGTTTAGATATAATCCATAGTATAAAAAAAATATATATATTTAGGGTAATGGTTTTTTATATAATCATGTAATAAGGATAACCTAAAGAGTGGAGAAGGAAAAACAAAAAAAAATTGAGGAAGAATGTTACCTCTTATTCAGGTAACTCATTTTGGTTTACATCAAAGGGCTTCCTTGGATGGATTTATTCCAAAGTAGAGTCTTGTAGGATGAGGTTATGGATTTTCAGGAGATATTTTTATAGATATTTCTCAAGACAAAGTGTCTTGATAGGTGTGAGGAAGTAGGAGGAGAGAAGGCCTTTTCATAGTGGTAGAGGAGTGGCACTCTTGTAAATTTTGGAAAAGAGGATTCCACCCACATTTTTTCCATTTAAATTGGATCCAATAATGATCAAAATTAGATAAAATGGAGGATATGGTTTAAATATTTCCATGAAATAGATTTTTTACAATTTTATTGGTCATTTTGTGCCTTAAGCTTAAGGGTTAGTTCTTTGTTAAGCTAATTTTTCTCTTAATCGCTATAATTAATTTTAATCACTTTTACTAAAAGTTTTTATAAAAAAATGAGTTTAAATTATTATAAATTATAATTTATTATTATTTTATATATGTAACCCAGTTTTTTAAATTTAATTTACATAAGTGGCATAAATTAATTTAAATTTCATCTTGTAGATGGGATGACAATGCGGGTTTTAAATGTTAAAACATTCAAATATTTTTTATGTTTCTATATTCAATTTCAGTGTGAAATTGAATATAATTACCTAAATTTGATTAATTTATAAATAATTGATATAATTTATCTTTAATACCAAATTAAAATATAATTTAACAATATAAATAAATTAGACAAAAAATCAGTTTTGAATTAAAATTCAGTATTTTCACTATTCATTAAAAATGAAACATCACAGAAAAATACCAAAAAATTACACTAAGCTAATTTTTATGTTTTTCATTAAAATATGAATTTTATTTTTACATATAATATTTATAAAAGTTTCAAACAAATTTTTTCTAATTTTTTCTCCATTAAAAAGCAGTAAATGTATTTTATAAAAATATTGATTTTTATGTGAAATATTGGGTTTGTTATTATCTTATGATTATAAAATCTATTGTATGAAAATAAAAAATATTTTATTGAATATATAACATATATATTTAATTAATATCATTCTCTAATTATAAATAATTTTGTTTATTAGGATAAAATCAATTTGTGAGTATAAAAATAGTTTTCTATAAAAATATTTCCTTTATATTCAATTGGTTCTTATATACATCTCTAAATAATTTATAACCAATGAATTAAATTTATATTTCATGTAAACCAAATATTTTCATACGTTTTTTAATACTATTCATAACCACTAATTTAATGGCTAGGTTATATATTATTAAATTAAATAATAATATTGTAATAATATATTGTTTTTTGGTGAAACTCGGTAATGTGTGTACCGTAATTCATTGAAGAAACTCATTGTCACGTGTGATGCATGGTAATGTGGTATCGTATGAATTTCAAGATATATATAATATATAAAATCTATTTAAAATATTAAATATATTGTAAAGTCTTGGGATATTATATCCCCTTACACGCTTGGTGTTGTGTGTAGCACACAATTAACTTCGTGTTGCATTTAACACAGTCCAAACATAGCACTTTCATATAACAAAATCTAGAATTAGTATTATGTTAAATAAAAAATATCAACAAAATATTCTATTGATTAGAAGAAAAAAATCTCAGGGTGTTACATGAAACCGTTTTAGACATAATTTATTTAACATATTTCTTCATAACTTTGGGAAAATGAAACATAAAAAGGGTGAGCTAAAATGATCAGTACGGTTAAACATAATCATTAAAAATTAAATTTTATAAGTGATCATAATATGGTTATAAGGTTATGATAACATAATCAAATTTCATGAGCATAAGATAATAGATTTCATATCGAACAAAATCTGGACCATTAAACATGTGACATGGCATAAAACATTAACAAAGGAAAGAGTCATGTGAATTAATAATAATCAGTATCATTTTTTTCCATAATATAAAACTATTAAAATGAAGCAATTTTTTTTTTCAAGATAAATCTTTATGACTTTCAATTTGGCATATTCATTGATCTTACCCATCCTTAAACCTTGTGAAAAACATTTAAAACATTGGATGAGAAAAAAACTCTCAATAAGGGACATAAAAAAGAAGATTAAATTTGTTAGTTTAGTGAAAAAAATGAAAACCCATAAAATTTATACCTTTATCACTATATTTTTTGGCATATAAAATAAAATCATATTTTCATGAAAAAAACACATTTTTTCTCAAGTAAGAAATTTAAAACCCATAGTTAGAAAAGTGAAATCCTTTTAGGAGACACGAATATTTATATTCATAACCAGTTTTAGAAATAACTTGAGCCCAGTTAAATCTATAGGATAAACTACACAAGTTAACTTTCTCCTTTTTTCCTTTGAATACAATAAAAATTACTTGATGCGTTAGAGATCTATAATGAAGATCAAATATCATGTAATATATATCATTCATTCCCATTCATCATAAATAATTTATAAGTTTCATCATAAATAAAATATTTATAATCTTTCACTTTTCAACATAACACCCTTGAAAAAAACATAATTACTTTATAGCTTAGTTAACCCATGGAAAAGAAATACATTTTTAAGAAAATATATTAAAAAAATCATAGTAATCCATTCAAAAAAAGAAAATGGATGGTATCATAATATCATAAACCCAATGAAGTATAGGATCCTTTAAAATATGATTAAATATAGAAAAATACCTTTAAAATAATATTTAAAACATTTCTTTGAAAATACGAAAAAATACCATTTTCTTTTGGTAATATTATATAAAAATTTATAGAAACTTGGGGGGAAATATTTTCTTTTAAAATAACCTTGGAAACATATAAAGTGTTATTAAAAACAAATAATGTCTATGAATTTGTGAAATATCCATTCATGTTGTATACATTAATAACATTCTTTTCAAACTTTTATAAAGAGGGTCAAAAGTGGACCATGCAGAAAATTTTAAGAAATTTACTTTTAAAACCTTTTAAAATAAGGTAAAAGATCAAGTAAAATATATTTATGAAACCATTTATATTTAGAAAATAAAATTCTTATAAATATATAATGAATGTGGAGTAATATTTTGGTTAAAAGTTTTTAAAAATATTAAAATAACATTTTTAAAGAAAACCCCTTGTTTAGAATTTTAAAATGAAAATCCATTTAAAAGAAATAAAATTAGAATAAACATAAAATACAATGAGTATAAAATGATTTATGATATTATATCTCAATATTCAGGGTATACACCATATAAATTAATATAGTTTCATCAGTGAAAATATGTATCAATGAAGGAAATTTGAGATGAGAAACCCTAACAATGCTATCAATGCTTTAATCAAAAAGATATTGAATGAAGGAACATGACATTATTATGTAAAACTCATAATTTTTATGATTTAATATTTGAAAACATATTAATTGGGAAGTAATTACACCATATAAAATAAATCCTGGATCATGACAAGAACTATGTCTCGAAGAATGGGAATGGATACCATGAAAACCCTTGCATCTTCAATAACATTTGAATCAATATATCATTAAAGAAATAACATAAAAGGGACTATAAAAATAATTATGAAATATTCATTCCTGATATAATATTTAAATTGGTATAATATACCCCTTATAAAAGTAATTAAGTGAATATCATAAATGCTTGTCTCAAAGGAAGATAATTGGAGATGAATAGCCCTTATAAAGATAATATCATTGAATTAATAATTAATCAATGGGTTGATTATGTGGAACAAATTTAAATCCAAAAAAAACTTTGAAATATAAAATAAATAAAACAAATCACATTTCACAAATTATCTTGTAATAATATAATCAATGAATAAGTGATATAATCCAATTAAATGAAATTGAGTTAAGAAACACTTACCACTTTGTAACTTTCAAGTCAAATCCATTTGGATAAAACAATTTTAATTGAAACTTAATATACCATTAATTATTAATTATTAATGATATAACATGTAAAATTGGAAATATATACACCATATAAAATAAATTGGGTGTATAACATTAAAATATGCCTCAATGAAGGGAAATTGAGATGAAAACTCTTACCTTGAGTTAAACCTTGTTGTGTATGTCCTTTAACTCATACATAATAAAATCATATTAATTTTTTTAATTATTAATAAACTTTTATAGGTTTAATACCTTATACTTAAACAATTTATTTCATTTATTTTACTAACATATTTAAATTACTATTTCAATTAAGTCCATATCAGGTGTTTTATAGATGTTCTTCTCGTAATTTCAAAACGGATTTGGTGTGTTGACCGTGGTCAAAATGGGTAATTGGTCCATAATATATGGAATAATAATAATGACATAAATAATGTTTTTATATATAAATTATACTTTTAAAACCAAGCATGAAAAGTTTTTATAAAAAATGAACTATGTTATAATCATAGAGACGGTAGGTTTTACGTACGTATGAGTAAAGTTTCTAATTTTCGAAGATCATGATGGAAAGAAGATAAGTATTTTTATATATTTATATAATTATAATTATATCATATATATAATATTATATCTTTAAAAACATTATATATACCAACCGTGTGATATGGTGATGAAAAAATAATCACATCACTTTGTGGAGGTGGTAATCCACACGTACCGACAAACGACGTTATCATTTGTCAATAAAAATAAAGGTAAGAAAATATATTATTTTATATTTAAATAAATATAATCATGTCACTAATATAATATTTATAAATTAAATTCATCATTATAACCATATGTGAGAGGTGGTGAAGGAAAACTAATTACATCAATTCGCGAGGTAGTAGTCCTCCGTACACACGAACAGTGGTTTCATTTCCCATTTAATGGAATAAAGAGATGGATATAGGTTATTAAATTAACATAAAAAATATTATTATATATAATATATTAGTGTTATTATTTCATCATGTTTTAATAATATTTTAATGAGGTATAATAAGAAATAAAACTAAAACATTCATTTAATATATATACCTCTTCTTTAGACAATCTCATTTGATTTACAATTAATCCCACTAAGGTAGGTATTATTCCCAAAATAATACCTCTATAACATGTTTATGGGTATAATTAATGGATTTTGTTAGGTCTTGGATTAAACAAATGGTTCTTTTGAGTGAATAAAATAACAAAGGAGGTTTCCTTTTATAAGTGCGAGGAGGAGCGCTCTTGGAATAAATTTAAAAAAATATACAAATAAATTAATTTTCATGGAAAAATGGATCCAAATTGATATAATTAAAATATAAGATAATTATGATTCAAAATAGTCTTATCCTATAAAATTTTTACAAGCTTAACTGATGTTTTAACCCTTGTCTCTTTTTTATCCCTCATTAACCCTTTTTACAATTACTGTAATATCAATATTTTTCACCATTTAGGAGTCAATAAAGTTACTCTAAAGGAAAAGTATACCATAAAATGATCGTGGTTGATATTATCAACCATATCCCATTAAATTGTCCAAATATAATATTTTAAGTAATTTTTAAATCATTTAATAAAACATTATTTATTATAAAATACTATTAATGTTGCTTTTGGGAATACATGAAATAATATAATATAGTATGTGTCTAACTCATGTAAAATGGTTACCAAATGACATTTATTATAATATAAGGATTATATGGTCTTTATATATTCATGTAATCAATTTTATATAGGTTTATATATCATTTTAAACATTATCTTTTTGGTTTAACCCCTTGATTAACTAATTTTAACCTCAATCGTGCTAATGAATATTCAATATTAAAGGGTAATAATTTTACTTATAAGGTGTAAATTGGATCATAAATGGAAAGGGGGTGGAATTTTAGACCATTTTTCATCCTAATTTTCCTTTTTCAATATTTATATAATTTTTAAATAATTTAATAAAATATTATTTAACATAAAATATCATTAATATCATTTTTGAACCTATTAATTTGATTTGACTTTGAAAACAATATGAAATAAATGAAAATAAAATATAATCCATTAAAAATATTTAATATTTAATATATATATAAAAATCATGGTACACTATAAATCACCCAAAAATATTACATATAGTGTTTTTAAAATTATTTACTTGATTTTTTGCAGCGTGCATAAGCACAGTGTCAGCATTACGTAATCATTTAAGGTAATTTTTTCATCATTAAAAGTTAAAAAAAATCAATATAAATAAAAATATCTTTAAAATGACCATATATAATTTAACATAATTTTTTTTTATCCATGTCACAAAAAAATATATATATTAAAATCAAGAGAGTGATGTTTTTGACTTTATATTTACTTAAAATAATATATGTCATTTTCAAAGGAAAATAGAAAAAATCCATAAATTTAAATTTTGAATTATTATGGTCTAAATTCACTCATAAAATATATTAAAGTAAATTTTAAGCATTATTTTAGTCCTTATCATATTATTTTTCACTTTAATTACCCAGTTTACACTTACTAAGGTGACAAATATTTATTATGTTTATTATTCATAATGACCAAAAATAAAATGAATATATTTAAAATATTTAGACCTCATAATTAAAAAATATAGAATCCATATTTCAAGATTCAATTTCTATAAGTTACATAATTTAATTTAATATTAAAACCCAAAATGCAATGAAAAACGGTTTTTATAAAAATTAGTTTTTAAATCCCAAAAATGAAATTATACAAAATCAGGTATAATGATTGTTATTGTGTAATTATTTAAAATATTTATAATTAAAGTATAAATATGTTAATTTAGGATAAAATTTAAAACACAGTGGGAAATTTAAATAAAAAAATTACAATTTTATAAAAAGTTGTATTTTTCACTATTTACAGAAAAATAAATATTTTTTAAAATAACCAAAATTTTACCCTAATATATTTTTTAAATATTATTTTCAAAAATTAATTTCATTTCATAGAATATATTTTTTAAAATTTCATGAAATTAATTATAATATTCTCTCACAAAAAATAATAAAAACCATTTTTGAAGAAAGTGTATTGTTAAAGAATAAAAGGACTTTACTAAAATTTGAGTTTTTATTTCCTAATAATTAATCAATACATTTTTATTAAGTATGAAATTTTTAAATATTTAATAATTGGTTAATACTATCCATACCCACTAATTTAATGGCAAAATTATAACTATAACATTCAAATATTAATATTTCATGTTTCATTTAGGCATAGTGTTTTATGTAGTATATGATATTAAACATAATATTCTTTTAAAATATTGATATATTACATGAATGGGACTTCATACCTTCCCCAATGATCAGTTTAAATCTTATAGGTATACACACACAAGGTTATTGTTGAATTTCCTCAAAGAGATCTATGTACTTGAGTAAATTCCCAAGCTGACTCGCCACTCCATGCCTCGTTATAAACTCTCTGAATCATCCATAAAATTATTTATAGTATCAAACACAACTCCCTAAACTCAAGATCATTATCCAAGTCTATATAGCATGAAAATATTATTTAAATAAGAATAGTGAGATCCAGGCTTTGGCTCACCATTTTTTAAATCCCAGATGTAGTGAAGTCCAGGACCAAGTACAAGAACAAGAATAAATCCATCAAAGTAGCCCCTCCACTATTAAAATAAACCCACGCCATCTAGAATGTGTTCAAATATTTTAATAAACACTCATATTACACTTGATCCAAAAATTAATGAAGCATGTCACTTATGATTTTTCTCAAATTTTACACAGCTCGATCATGGGGAGAATTTCTTAGGTGGGAAAATTCATGAATATTATCTCAACTGAACCCATCCTCACCCTCAGCCACAACACATGTAGATGATATTAAGAATTATAAGTTCACTAATCGACGCTAATTTTTTTTATATTGAAGTAAGAAGATGTTTTTGTGGATATAAATCTATTTCTCTTTCCCCATTATAAAGTATTTGGTTCCTACCGATTTAATTAAGGTTTATTGTAATTTATATAATTCAAGTTAATTTAATTAAATTTCTAAACATCTATGTTAACATACTCTTTTATCTCTCTTCATGGTTCTCCCCCTATATGGTTATAGTGATATCTCAATATTTTATCCAAGATGGAAGGCTAACCTTAGGGACACCTTCTGGATAAAACCTAATGAACTAGTGTTCATGAACCCATCTTGATTCCTTTTATTTTTATGAGGGTCTTGCGATAGTGAGAGGCTGATGAGATGATCATATCACATGTATCATTCCTTACCCTTTACTTTCACACTACTAACTATCATTTCCTCTCCCATTATTTTTTTGTTGTTGTTGTATTATGGGAGAAGTGGTCTCGGAAGTTGATGGGATCACAATTGTGTCCCATTTGAGAGAGTGGTGAGAAGATAACTTAGGGGATTCTTCCTAGGTGTGATGATTTTTCACATATTTTAATCATTAAGGCTCTATGTATTTTTTTGGAACACTTGGAGAATTGAATTGAGATTCATGATTATCACTATGTTAAATCCAGGGGTGTATAATTTTCTTTCATTTCATTTTGTGTTATAATTTTATTTTCATATTGCATAAAATAAACATAAATTCCCTTTCTAGATGATTTAAGAACATATAAAAAATAAACAAAATTATTTAAGTGATAGAGATTATGAGTATCTGACCCATGATATCCTGCATTCTAGTCTAAATAAATTTTATATATGGGTCCTATTATAACCTCTAATTTCATCATCCCACTTCCACAAAGGAATGTGAAATGATTAAAGGAGGCATGTGGGCCATTGGTTCTTGGACTTCACCCATTGAAATGTAGATCACAATTTGATAAAATCTATTATATCCCTTATCATCCTACAACAATGATACTATCTTTAAATGTCGTTGTACATTATGGTAAACCTAAGTTGAACCACCTACTTTGAGGTGTGTGAGGCCTTTTTGAGCTCCTTGGGTATGATCATAGGTACTAAAATGTCACATGGGGAAAAATAATATCATCAGAATTAATATACCAATAAAGTAGTGAATCCCCACTATATATAATATCCCTCATCACTAGAAAGTCTCGTTCTGATAGATAAATTTTCTTCCCCCTTCTGAGAAGTGAGGAGGTAATATTCATGGATGTAATGGTCACTCAACCCTGATACTCCAAAACATAAAAACATATATCAGTAAATATGCCCATAATATTCCACTTACTACTCAACTCTAGCACTACTTGATCTTAATTATATATATTTAAAGTGGTAGTGATAATATTTCCCTTCCCAATGGTATACTCTACCTCAAAATTGAAATATTATAGGCACTCAACCCATCTTTGTTGTTAAAGGTTTAAGTCACACAATAAGAAAATATATCTCAATGTATTTGGATTCGTATACACCAAAACAATCTTACCTATAATATAGTGACTTCAACATCACAAATTTTACACTACCATTTATAGTTCTAGAACATGTTTTAGTTATTTCCACTCATGCGGACATAACTTATTGGACCCATAAGTGACTACATGACCCTCCTGCATCAGATCAAATCCAAGAACAACTAGTAATGCATTTAAATATATTGTATACTCATTAACCAATATATGTAAGTTTAGGATTGGTGTATTCATAAATCTCTCTTTAATATCTTGAAATTAACCCTCACAAGTACCTTCCCATAGTAACTTTTACCCTTCTTACTTAGGGTTGTCAATGGTTATACCAATTGGGAGAAGTCTTGTATGAATCTATAAAAACAATCGAACAATACTAAGAAAATATTGATCTCAAAAAAATTATTAGATACTTCCAAGAAACCATAACCTTTAAATTCTAGAGTTTTATTGATATATCTTCCTCTAATATCAAGTGACCTGATATATGCACCTTGACAATACAAAACTGAAAATCTGAGAGTTTGGCATACATTTGATGCTCTCTAAGTGTAATCAGAAAAATATAAAAATGTAAAGAATTATATTTCCTTGATCAGGAATACATAAGAATATCCTCAGCAAACATTACCATAAAATAATATAAATAAGGATAGAAGGCCCTATTAATCAATTCCATAAACACTTTAGGGACATTTTTTCAAACTGAAAAATGTCATAAGGTACTCTTATGGGACATGACTACTTCTAATCATAGTATGAGGTATATCTGAATGAAACACTCTAAACTTATGGTAGTCAGTGGTGCTGCCAATTGGGATAATTCTTGTAAGAATCTCTAATAATAACCGAACAATACTAAGGAAATATGGATCTCAAAAATATTCTTGGATACTTACAAGAAACCACAGACTTTAAATTATATAGTTTTATTTATATATCTTCCTCTAATATAGAGTGACCAAATATGTGCACCTCGCTAATACAAAACTGAAAATCTGAGAGTTTGGCATTCATTCGATGCTCTCTAAGTGTAATCAGAACAATATGTGAATATCAAGAATCATATTTCCTCAATCAGGAGTACATAAGAA
Source organism: Viscum album (assembly GCA_963277665.1). Taxonomy (NCBI): domain Eukaryota; kingdom Viridiplantae; phylum Streptophyta; class Magnoliopsida; order Santalales; family Viscaceae; genus Viscum; species Viscum album. The sequence goes on from OY728152.1 coordinate 1,916,158,194, forward strand.
TATCCTCTATAAACATTACCATAAAATAATATAAATAAGGATAGAAGACCCTATTCAAAAATTCCATAATCACTTTAGGAACATTTTTCAAACTGAAAAATATCATAAGGTACTCTTATATTACATACCTGCTTCTAAACATTGTATGAGATATATCTGAATGAAACACTCTCAACTTACGGTATTCTGATCTCAAATAAATCATAGAGAACACACTATCACCTATAAACTAGTCAAATATGTCATTTAAAAATTTAATTTGATACCGGATCTTAACCATCAATAATTTCAACTTATAATAATCTATACATAATTAAAAATAACAACCCACCGTTTTGGAAAACAAAACCAAATCACCCCAAGGTGAAATTCTCACAATGGGTTTTGGTATATTATTTTATGGTCATTATAATAAAAAACAAATCCATATAAATCTAATCTATCTTTAATTAATAAACATTCATGGAAAGGAAGAGCATAATTGATGTGGGTGTACCTGATACATGGTTTTCACATACTCTATCTTGATGAAAAAATCTTTATGGAGATTGTTAAAGTGGAAAATTAATTCTGCATGCCTCCATTTGTGGTATACTAACCTTGCATCCATGATAGTATTATGAGGAATCCCGATCAAACAAGGGGTTCTAGAACCATTACCAAGTGATAAAAAGTGCTTCAAGAATAATAGATCTCCATATAGCTTACATATACCAAAGGTATCCCAATAAAAGTCATCTCATCCCTTATATATCCATCCTCGACTCACTTCATTAAAAAAAGAGAATCGGCCATATTGACTATATCGTGTGACATCTCATGGAACTCATGTTTTTCTTATCATTCAAGTATTATTCATTAAAAACATTAATGAATCCATGAAAATCAATAAATAAATTATCTCAAGATCATAATTTATGAAAACCAGGTGTTTGGGTGAGTTTTAGGCAAGCATAACCTTGTATCATATTCACAGTTATACCTTATCATTAAGGTAAAAAAACAAATCCAATGAATCTTTAAAATACAGTACAATTGAAATATCATATGAATAAAATAGGATATTACCAAGGATAATAATATAATAAAACACACCCCCTTTTTAGTTTATATACATAAATCAATCACTTGCACTAAAATACCATAAGAACTTTAAAAAAATTACAACTCTTAGATAATCTATACAAAACTTTTATGGATATGATTTATCAAACTCTCTTCCTTTTTTAGAACAAACACATTATATAAAACTTAATCCATATCAAAGGTCCTAACTATGTAATCCTGTGGGAATTATTAGCAATGAAAAAAAATACGAAATCATTATTTCATGGATGTAAGAAAAGATCAATCTCTAGTAAAGATCCAGTACTGCTCATGCTACCAAGGGGTTTGGTGTAATCTTCATAAAACATATTGATATCTCTATATGAACTTTTCCAATATAAGATGTATTATATGAATAATATGTATTCCTATATAATACTTTTTCTTATGACTTTGGGTGACCATCAGACAAGGAATAATTTCAATCTATTATAATACATCTCAAACATTCTTTATTGTCCAAAAAAGAATGACCCGGTCAATGAATACATCACATGTCATTCACCTAAAATATGATAAAATCACATATCCCTCATATATATAATTGAACACATCATATTTGACTTAAATAATCATGTTAATTATTTTCCTCTATATAATTTAATCATGGAATAGATGCCTTTTCTTGTTATATGAGTGGAAAAATCTCATCTTGGTTGATATCTAACCAATTACATGATTAGAAACATAACCAACCACCCCCTTATTAGCTAAGACTCAATGTATTACATAATAAAGGAATCAAAGTATGAAGTTTATAATTCAATTTATCTCAACAACCTTAGGAAAAAGTACTAATAATAATAATAAACCTCTAAATATATCAATAACTGTATGATAATCCATGGGATAAACTTTAGCGGGTTAGTAAAAATAATAAGTCTATACTAATTATCTCATGATTATACTATTTATGTTGATCTTAATATATCATTAGAACCTATAGTTCTCTGTAATGATCATGGATTAAATAAAACTCAAAGTCACACTTTGAGGGGATATTATCATTTCGTTTTTCATGTAAAATAAATTGCAGCACATGTGAATGAATAAAAAATGAAGATTTCATTTTATTATAAATTCATGATATATTATGAAACCAGTATAGAAACATCTTATGTATCATATACCAAGAGACTCAACATGAACCTCATTCTTTTGAAACCCTAATGGTTTTATCAGATGATATGCTATATTTTCATATGTATCCACCCAAAAAATCTGAACACCACCCATATCAATGATTTATTATATGATATGGTATTTTTGATGGATTTGTTTGGTATTTTTGTGATCTTGGGGTTAATTGGCCTAAGAAATACAATCATTTTTTTCATAGCAAATATTGATCATTCCCCTGATGTTAGGAACCACACCAAGTTTAGAAATTAACTTCTTGATCCAAACTGCCTTATTAGTAGCATATGATACAATAATGTACTCTACCTTTCTACTCAAGTCCACCATGGTGGCATGTTTGCAAATATTCCAACTAATAGATTCACTATTCAATAAAAACATGAAACTAGATTGATATTTCATATCATATTTATTGGATTGGAAACTAGAATTTGTGTAACCCTTTAAATAGAGATCATCCTCTCCTCCAAAGATCAAGAACAAATCCTTAATTATTCTAAAGTACTAAAGGTTGTTCTTAATAGAAATTTTGTGACTCTCACTGAGATTGGATTGTTATATACTAGTAATTCTAAGAGAATAGGAAAAATTATGTTGGGTACACATCATTTCATATGTGTTAAAGACTATGACTGGCACATAGGTAATTATATCCATCCTTTCTAACTCCTTATAAGGGTCTTGAATCTTCTTAAGATTCATTCCATAAAAAATACATAAATAACTCTTTTGGAGTTATATATACTAAAACTCTTTATAACTTTAATATTGTACATGCCCTAATTAATTCTAAAAAATATCTTATATATATTTCTATTGATCTTTATACCTAGTATGTAGGATGATTCAACAATTTATTTTATTTAGAATCATTTATCTAATACATATTTATAAAGTGAAGAGTTGAGATGTAATTATTGATAAGAATTATATTCTATATATAAAATATTAGAAAAACCATTTCACTCCTACTAATCCACTAATGTACATAGGAATCATCCATTCCTTTTATGAATCTAAATTATTTATTCATGTCATCAAATTGGACGTTCCAACTGTGAGAAACCTTCTTCAAACCATATATGGTATGTTGTAGATTGTATACATTATTATACTAGTTTGGAAGTTCAAAAAATTTAGGATGTCTCATTTAAACATCTTGAATAAATTATAATTAAGGGAATTATTTTTTATATACATTCGATATATCCCAAAATAAAATTAATCTGTTATGGAAATAAATATTTAAAGACTTTATCACCACTACAGGTGAAAAGTTTCTTTATAGTCAACACCATGAATTTTATTCTAACACTTTTCCACCAGGCATTCTTTATAGGTAAAAACTCTACCATCCATGTTATTTTTTCTTAATAAAAACACACTTTTACTTTATGGGTATCACCCCTTAAAGTGCATCAACCATGTTTCATACTTAGTTAGTGCACATGGATTCCATTTCAAATTCCACATATTTTAACCATTTATCAAAATTAAAATTCTCAATATCTTCTTGGTGGGTTATAGGTTCATCTCCTATAAACATCACCCCATCATCATGATCCATGAGAAATAAATATATCATGATCTATTGATGAATCCTAAAAAACCTTTTATGTTCTTGTGTAACTTGACTTTGTTCTTCCTCCATAACTTTTTGTGCAACCAGCTCCACTCCCACCTCAATAACACTTCCTGTTTATTAGTCTTGAACTTATCTAATTTTAACTTTCATTTAATTGACTATGTGATATTTATATTCATTATCAATGAATATAGAAAATTAATCCATAAAAAACTTACATCCAGTAGGATTATAAAAATAATATCCTTTAGTTTCCTTGTGATGATGAACAAATAAGTATTTATCAAACTTAGGTTCAAGTTTATTATAATCCAAAAATCATTTTTATGTTTCACGAATCAAAATATTCACATAATAAAAAATGGATTTGTTTTATTCCATATCTTATATGGTTTCTTTATAAATAATTTAGATGTAATTTAGTTCAACAAGAATATAATAATCACCATAGTATAACCCCATAATATAATATGAAGTTCAAACTGACTCATTTTCAATTGAACTATATTTAATAGGGTACAATTCCTACTCTCATACACACCATTTTACTATGGTATTCTAGGATGAGTGAGTTATGAAAAAATTCAATAATATCTTATATGATCAGTGAATTCTTGTCTCAAGTATTCACCACCCCAATATGATTAAATAATTTTAATACTTTTCACCATCAATTCTATAATTTATCCTAAAACACTTAAAACTTTTCAAAATTTTCATACTTTTGTCTCATCAAAAATACATAACCACACTGACTAAATTCAATGATAAAAGTAACAATGTACCTAAAACCACTACTTTCTTGAGTAATCATTTGTCCACATACATCAATATATTTTATATCCAATATCCCACTATCCCTATCAAATTTTTCACTAAAAATTGTTTTTGGTTTTTTTCTAATAATCATGATTCACAATTTTCAAATGATTTATAATAGAATGATTCTAATAATTCATAATTATGGATTATTTGGATGCAATTCTCATTTATATGTCCAATGAGACACATCAAATGATAGGAGGGGTTAGGATCAACCTTGTATTATAGATGGGATAATCCATATCTAAAATGTATAAACCAGTTACCATATTATTAATGTAATAAAACATTTCACTATTATATATAGAAAAATATTATCATCAATAATGAATTAAAGTATCATATTGTCCAAAGAAATATAAATAAATCAAATTTATATCTATGGTGTTAATATAATAATAGTTCTCCAATTCTATAAATGATCTAATTAGTAAATTCAAATTATAATTATTATATTATAATGCAGTAACTCTTAATTGATTGTCGGCATGAAGATCTACTTCACCCTTTCTCAATTATTTATTTAATCTGAGTCTATTTTTATCAGCACAAATATGTGATTCACACCTGGTATCCAATACCCATGAGACATAGTTGGTCAAATTACTTTTATAAATTTCACATTCATATTCTCATAATTCTTATCTTTGAGAATGGTTCTCAATATTTTATACCAATCTAGTATTGTTTATAGGTCATACCTATAAGGGTTTTGAAAGTGACTATCATAAAGTATGACATAATCTCCAATAGATATATATCTATGGGTGAGTATCACGATTTATATCTTTCCATGAAGGGATTTTAATGAAAATATTCCCACTAAAAATGATGACCTTATACATTATATTTATTTAGTGGTCCAGGATTGATATTTCACTAAGTGATGAGTATACTAGGGAATTATTATCACCACCTAGTTATTTAGGTATGGAATCATCCCAATCATTACAATAATTATTATTGGATATTTTATTTGGAAACCCTTTTCCTAGAACTATCTTATATAAAATCTCAACTCTTTTTCTCTGGTTTCCCAACTCTTAGGGTTACTTAACTATCTGTCACTTAAATATTACTATAAGATTTGGTTAACTAAATTTTAAGTTTATCCATTTCTAGTATTCCTTACATAAGATAATCCATGGGAACCATATTATGGAAGAACCATCTTGGTTGGATGGTTGATTCGTTACCATGTGCTGCTTTGGAAATTATCTCACACTTAGAATTTAAGGGTTTTTGTCTTAACAGTATCACTAGTTTAACATACGTTAATCCATATTAAAACCACTGAATCTCATGAAATCATTATTATATCATTTTTTATTCCTTTTTATTTATTAATTCTTCCAAATATTTAGTTTTGGAATCCCTATTCCATCCACCAAATTAATGTGTTCACACTACATTAATATGTAACTCTTTATAAAACCCATAAGTGTATGTTACTCACCCAAAAATAGAATCCCAACATATTCATATATATCCAAATTAATATAATTTATAAGGTATATAAACTCTTTATTTAAAGTTATATAGTTATATGATATTGAAAAACTCTAAATTATTAAGCTTGAAGTGACATATAGCTAGCCCCCATCTTTCTAAAATAAATAATAAGCCTCCAGGATAGTGGGAAATCAGACCCCCCCCCCAAGTCCCTCTCCTCAAGGATAGTTTACAAAATATATAATACAATTCATAATAACTCTAAAACCTAATATGAATAAACTATATTAAATAAAAAATTCAAGCTCATAACTCTAATAAAAAACTTAAGTCAATGTAGATGAAAACTAAATCATATGATATCATACCTAGAACGTAATATAAATCATTATCTTCTATAATTAATTTATCATAAAATTTTAGTATATTCCATATTCACATTTCATAAACACTTTATAAACATGAATATTATAAAGTAAATAATAAATAAATAATTTTTATTTATTTTTGAAAACATGGGATAAAAATATGAACTTTACATAATTAATATGGCATGAAAAAAATAATTTTATAATACTTAACACTTATAATTTATCAAAATTTTATAAACCATAATTAATTTAATAAAAATATAAATTTAAAAAAAATAGGTATATCATATTTTACAAATCATAATCCTACTATCAGTTATAAAATATATTTTTTACATAAGTGTGATACCCAAATATCAATTGTATTCTATGATATAACTCTCAATCATATGTTGTTATTGAAATAACTAAATATGGATACATCAATCATAATTACCTTATTTTATTTAATGATATAGATGATATAATATTTATAATATGATTCTATATTGTTTAGAAACTATGGATTGTGTCTTATTTTATGATATCATATATTGTATGATACGGCGTAGTAAAAATACTCAAGTTTTCTATATATCATAACTTATGGTATAAAATAATTGTAAGCTATGACTAATAAAAAAATAATATTTCCTTCATATCATATGTTAATATATTCAAATAAATGTATTATAATAGGAATGTTCTTTGAAAAACTTAAGAATCACACATTGATCCCTTGTAGAATATGGATCTGATACCACTGATGGGTTTAGGTATGTCATATTATGATCATTGGTAATAGAAAAACCCATATAAACTAGATCTATCCTCAATAAATCAACATTAATTAATATGAAGAACATTAGAAGTGTGAGAAAACCTGATATGTGATTGTCATGGAATCCTTCTTGATAAATTAATATTTATGGATATCTATGAAGTACCAAAACAATTGTAATGACCTGAAGTTTTACAAATTAAATTCTCTTTTTAAAATGAATAAATTTATTTATAGGTAATTACGTTATAGAAAATGTTGGGAAAAAATCCCTCAAGGCATCATTGAATCATTTTTAGGTCGGTTGTGTTTGTTAACAAAGTGGGCCTCTATGTTTTGTTTGTTGAAAAAGTGGCTTTCTAAGTTTTGTTTGTTGACAAAGGAGGTATCCATAGTGATTTTTCAGGTTCAATGGATGTTTTTTACAATAAATTACTGATATAAGAACCCCGAAAAAGGAATGGATGATCTAGAGGCGGTACAAAAAGATAAGACTCAAGGTGGCTTCATTTTCCAGTGTTTGCCAAATTTTTGGGCCGAAAAATCAGAAAATGGAGACATGTGTTTTTGGAAAAGGATGGTGTGTGAAATGTTAGAGTGTTGTGAAAAATAGAGGAATGGAGTTTTCTTAGAAGTGGTGTTTCAAGATCAAAATCTTGAAAATTGGAAAAGGTATGAGGTGTGTAAAAAATTGGAGCAGTGCGCAAAATATGGGGTTGCATGAAAAATGTGTTTTCTGTACTCAAAGAGGATTACACGCTCAAAGAGGGATTTTCACGTAGGGGTTGTATTTTCATATAAATATGAGGTGACCCCAGTCAATCAGAGTATCTCAATACTTAGAGAAGATCCAATATTTCATGCGCGTAAATGCTACAAAAAGGGAGTTGTGTGTAAAATTTGGTATTGCACATAAAAATTGATGTTGTGTGTAAAAGTTAACATTGCACGTAAAATGATGATTTTGCAGAATTTTTGAGGTTGAAAAAAAAGTGGAGTTGGGATTTTGTGAAAAAAGATATATTTTACACGCAAGGAAAGGGAATTACGTGCAAGTCACAATAAGGGATATGCGTAAAATTTGTGGTTTCCTAGTTCAATTCTGTGGAAAAGTGAGATTCATTTACGGGTGAAAGTTGTATTTCAATAGACAATCTATCAATATTTAAGGATGCAGAGTTCATCTGTGATAATGAGAAGACCTACAGGTCTATAAACTGTGAGTAGATCTTCTGAAGAAGCAGTGAGCACACTTTAGTTGAGAGAACAGTGAGCTTTCATATTGTGAGTGGTTGTAAACCAGGAGGGACAGTGAGTCCGCTCAAAACTTTGTAATCAGCAATGCACTTTTATTGGACCTGGTACATCAACACATTTATGGTGTATGTTCCTTAGATGTAGCCTAGTTAGGGTGAACCAGGTAAAAAAAATTGTGTCCTATTCATGCTTTAACTTTTGTTCATACTCTACACCAGAAAGGATAGAGAAGAGAGTTTCATATAACAATGAAACAAGATCAAAGGGGTAGTTATTTTAATCTATCAGACCCTGATTCACCCCACCCCCACCCCTCTTAGTGTATTTAGTCTTGTAGAGCTAACAATTGGTATCATGGGGAAATATTTATATCAGCGTTTTCTCTCAAATGAAGGTCACCAATAACAATGGGATTCCAATCATCGATGGGAACAATTTTCAGATATGGAATAATTGGATGCAACACTACTTTGAATCATTAGGAATAGATGTGTTTATAGAAATAAATCATGGTATAACCATTGATACTAATAGTGGTGTATTATCAAAAGCTGAGCGTAGAGAATTTGATGTTGATTCCAAGGGAATTAATGATTTAGGGGGATCCCTATCCAATTCTATCTATATGAAGCTGATGTCATAAAAAACATCACATTCCATGTGGGAAAAGCTATTGAATATATATGAAGGAGATAAAAAGATCAGAGAGGAAAAGATGTAAGTTCTATGGAACAAGTATGAAGACTTGAAAATGAACCCGAATGAGACTATTGATGCATTCTTTAATAGGGTAAATTTTGTTGTGGAAGATATGCGGAGTCTTGGAGAAGTTGTTGAATACATAAATATCATAAATCACATATTGAGGAAACTTCCACCTCGGATCAATCCAAAAATTTCAATACTTGAAGATAAAGATCCGAAAGAGATGAAACTGGACAATTTGCACAGTACCATGGTTGCATATGAAATGATGAATGATGATAATGAGGCTATTGAAAAAGGTAAATCTAGGGAGGTGGCACTCAAGGCCATGAAGAAGGTCACCATTGAAGATTATCAGGAGGATGAAGATACAAATAAGGTGATGTCATTTATTTCTTCAAATTTTCAAAGAGGAAAAGTAAAGTTTAAGGGAGAACTTCCACTGGCTTTTTTTCAATGTGGAAAGGTTAGTCATCTTGTAGCAAGGTGTCCCAAATATTTCTATGAATATTATGATTTCGATGAAGTCCAAATTTCTAAGAAGAAGTATTCAGCCTATGGGAAAGGTAATAAATAGTTGAAGAGAAATTTATTTAAGAAGAAGAATCTCCTTTCACAAGAATGTGACAGTTTGGATGAGTCTGAGGTTGAGGAGGTTGAAGAGATAGTGAACTAAAAAGATTGTAGAGAAAATTCTATGGTGGAAGTTGTCGATAGTACTTAGAAAAAGGAAGAAACTAACATTGATGAAGAAGAATAAGTTGAAGGAAGAGTTGATATAAAAGCTGAGTTAGAGGATTCTATTGAAGAGATAGATATTTGGAGAGCTAAAACAAATAAATCCAACAAAGTTTTTCATGATTCCAAACTCTATATGCAGCAGCAAGAAGAAGAGAAGTCTAAGTCGATGGGAGAAATTGAAAAACTCAAGTCATCAACACCAGAGGACTCATAATCGGTTAGTGAGTATAAAATCAATATTGAAGAATAGAAAAGGGTGATCGATGGATTGAATAACACAATGAAAGATAAAATCAAGTGTATCTATGAACATGAAAGAGAAGCTGTTGGTCTGAAACAAAAATTTAAGGACCAAGAAAAAATTCTAATTCCCAGCACATTATCGGGAAATAAGATCATTCAAGACTAAAAAGATAAAAGATGAGCCTAGTAGTTCAGTAGGAAAGAAGCATAAATCGAGATCAAATGTTAAGGATTATTTGGGTCTTGATTAGAAACATAAATTAGTCGGGGTTGAAGTTTGACCACAAGCACCCATTCCAAGAATGAAAATTGATTTGGGTACAAATAAAAATCATAAAATTCAAGGAAATTAAGGAACTATTGGCAGTATAGAAGTGACACGCAGTAATGTGCCTTTAATTAGGTGTTATTGCTCTATAAATATGGGACACTCACAAAATGTGTGTTCAATAGCCAGAAGATACCGAAGGGCACAAGAACAGAGGTGGCATCCAAACAGAGAATAGTTCTCTAGATCATATTTTGATGGACATTATTTTGGTGTAGAGGATTTGGGAACATGGATAGATATTTTACATCGACCATACAGAGAAGTGTTCCAAAGTAGAATCAAAATTTTTACAAAAAGTAGATCAATGAACCAACAGGTGAGTTGAAAATGAAAAATAGATTTGTAGCATTACAAGATGAATTTGTTCCATCATACTTTGAGAAAGATCATAAGTCTAAATCTATACTAAGTGTGAAGATAAAAATATGGACCAAGTAAAAGAGAGTATAGAAGGAAGTAGTTGCTGAAATTTCCCTTAAATCAATAGACCGTTATGGTGTGTGGATCCTTGATAGTGGTTATAAATCTCACATGACAGGAAATAAGGATCTGGTTACAGGCATAAAATATGACAAAGAAAGAGTTTTCAAGTTTGGAAACAATTAATTCCAGAATATAATTGGATTGGGAAAGGCTAGGTTTGGAAGAAAATAAATAATAAGTGATGATTTTTTGGTTGTATAAGGTCTAAGTCACAATTTACTCAGCGACAGTCAACTATGTGACTTAGGTCATTCTATACGGTTTTCCAAGAAGATGTTTTTCTTCAATAGAAGAGATGGTTCAGTGATCCTATAGGGAAAAAGGACAAATGGAAATCTCTACATGGTAAGTGGAGAAGAAGATATGAGCTTTTTGTCCAGATAAGAAGAAAACAAGTTATGGCATAAACAACTTGGTTATCTATTCCATCCATCCCTGGAAGATTTGGTAAAGTGGGATGCAGCTGGAGACCTTCCTAAGATATCACAGTATCTTTCTCACACATGTGATGCATTCCAATAAGGGAATATCATTATAAGGACATATAAGAAAAATGAAAAGAAGTCAATAAGAGTACTCTAATTAGTGCATGCTGATGTTTATAGTCCTATCACACAAATATAAATTTATGTAAATAGGTACTACGTTCTTTTCATTGATGACTATAGTAGAATGGCATGGTTATTTGTTATTTTCCATAAGTTCGATGATTTTGGCTACTTAAAGCAGTACTGGAGGGAGTGTGAAAGGATTCTTGGACAGAAAATTATATAGTTTTGTACTGACAATTGTACCGAATTCACAAACAGTCAGGTGGACGACTATCTTGATAATCATGATATAAGGCATAAAATTTCTTCAGTAAGAAATCCCCAATAGAATGGAGTGGTTTAAAGGAGAAATTGGATCATCAACAACATGGACAGAATGATTCTTAAAGAAAAAGACCTACCAGAGAAGTTCTGTAAGGAAGTAATGTTGACATCGGTATACATTTATAATAGAGCTCTGTTGTGTCTAAAGGAAAGAAAGACTCTATATAATATGTGGTATAGAAAGAATCCAACTGTGAAATACTTTAGAATATTTTGAATTAAGTGATTTATTCTCAACAAAGAGAAA